>CM062578.1:29911628-30511628 GCA_031468815.1 Morus bassanus | reverse complement strand
GTGGAGAGGTGACTGTTGAACACAACTGCCGGTATTTGCCTCTCATTCAGCTCCCAGCAAAAGCAAAAGCGTGGCGTCAGCAGGAGCAGCACCAGCCAGCAAGCCGGTGGCGACGGCACTGAGCTGAAGCTCCCAGCTCACAATCATTTTTCCACTCCTTCTGCTAATAAATTATTAATCACAAATCTCACAAGACAAAACAAACTGCTCTCTAACATCTCCCAGAGCAGCTGCTCATCCCAACACTGGTGTCCGGGCTCTCTGCAGCCTGTCCCACTTTCCCCGAGCCCCAGTCAAGCCTTGCTAGCATTGGCCAGAAAAAGGATGCTGGGGTCCTTCCCTTGACCACCAGGTCCTTTGGGATCAGCCCTGAAAAAAAAATCCATTCCTGCCTGTCTCCTGCTCCCTGACTCACCGTGCTGAGCCTGTCAGTGGAAGAGGAGCTCAGCACCCCACAGCACAGGCACGCACCAGCTCCTCCAGCATCCCTGCCTGTGGGACTCCCGCCTGCGGGACTCCTGCAAGGGTGTTTGCAAATGCCCTGGGGCTTTTTGAGCGTGGTATTTGCCAGTGGGATACTCGCTCTGGGATGAAGGAGATCAGGAGTGAGCAATGGCACAGCTCTGGTTACGCAGACCATGACCCGAAGGAAGTGGAGCAGTAAGGATGGGTCCTCAACATGAGATGGGTTCTCCCATGGTGGAAATGAAAAATATAGCTGAATGTGTGAAAGGCGGGGGGGGGGGGGGGGGGGGGAGAAAAAAAAAAAAATCCACAGAATGGAAAGTGTCCCAAGAGAAGGGGATGGCTTTAAAACTAACTGAGGTTTTCTTTCCAAAGGGGGTTGGAGGAAAAACAACGTATGCTCTGCCCGAAGGCAGGTATATTCATGGCGCAGTGGAAAAATCTGCAGCCAGTAAGTATTATAAGCTTGGCGCTGTCTTTCAAAAATGCTTCGCCTGTTTTACAAGCAAGCCTGCATCCCCGACAGCAGGCAGAGGACAAGTCTTCTCCGATTAGAGTTCCCAAACCCTCCTCTCACCGCCCCGCTGGGATGGCTCTGGAGCTCCCACTGCACTTAGCCAGCAATCACACCCTTAAAACCCACCAGCTCCAGAGTTCAAGCATTTGGTCTCAGGCTTTCTTGAGCGTGGATTATTTTAAGCAGGCATTTAACACCACCACTGAGTCCCTGAAACAGCGAGTGGGCTGTCACATACCAATGGGCCTCTGCCTTCCCCACTCTGCTGCTTTCTCAGAGAGGGGAGAAAGGAAAAATTAAACAGGACTCCTTGCCAAAGGGGAACGAAAAAGTTGGTTTTCCCATGAAACAATGGGATATATTCCAGGGTGGAAGGGCTGCATCCTCACGAGGCCATCGGCTTGAGCTGCTCCACCCTGTGGCACCACTGGCACTCGGGGACAATGGATCTGTTGCTGGGCTAAACCCCACGCAGCACCCGATAACTGCCCGTGTCAAATGCTTCCCTCTCCTCCTCCACAGCCAGGACAGCTTTCTTCCCCCCAGTTTGCAGTCTCTCCAGCTCCCAGGGCTGCAAAGAGGTGGGTCAGGCTCCCGGGCTCTCACCTTGTGCCACAGCCCTTGGCAAGAGCCACTGGCACTGGAACAGCACACCCATCTAACTCCACCAGCCCCAGGACCAACCACTGCCCACCACGGGCAGCTTCAGACCCTGCCCTCATTCCCTCCTGCCCCCATGCCATTCCCATCACAGCCCCCTCCAGCCCTATCACTTCGCACGAAGAAGCTCTGGTTTCTCTTTCATCCCACTTTTCCGAGCACCTCATCTTGCTGCATGCAAATCACTGGCGATTGCTCGCCCTCCTCTGCCAGGAGTGCCCGCTCAGCCCCACACCAGTACCCCTCCACCCCACCCTTGCTGGCCATGAGAAGCCCCCTCCTCACCAGCAGAACCTTTCCTCTCTCCCTGCCATTCCAATGCCCACATCCCAGCATATTCCAAGTAAGCCATCTGCCTCATCTCACCCAGCGGTACAGGCTCCTTTCCCTGCCGGTATTCCCTGCTGCAGAGCCACAAGCTCAGCTCCATTTTCTGTCTCCATCCATTTCCTTCAGCTTCCTCAGTCGGCAACGCACCACTTCCCTCCTGCTTCTCTGCAGCTCTCTAGTCCCGTCTCTGCCACAGCAGTGCAAGGACCCCAGGCGGTGCCGTGCCCCCTTGGGGAGCACTGACAGTGCCCTGCCCACCTCTTTCCTGAGCCTCCTCTCCTTCCCCCGACTCTTATTTTCCCAGCTTGGCCACGGGGAGGAATTCAGCCTGCAGCCCAAGTAACATAACAGCACTACCAGCCACAGCCAGCACCGACATCACTAGCCACAGGTGCTCAGCATCCCACAGAGGGGACACACTGCAGCAGGCAGGCTGTGGCAGGCAGCCTCCCCCAGGTCAGGCAGGCAGCTTGAGCCCGTCCAGCTCGCTCTGCCTGGGGACAGTCAGCCACCGCCTGCTTAATCTGCCATCGAGAGAAATTCAATAAGCCACTATCAGCCTTTCGCTGGGAGCGGGCCAGCACCGCGGCCTCACTGCCCGCTCCCTCCCCGCCTCCTCCCAGGACCACCCCACACACAAGGGAGGTGGCAGAGGACAACAGAGTCCCTGGGGCCATGGTGCCAGGGGGCACATCTGGACCTGACCCCCAACTCTGCAGGGCATCTCTTCCCCCCCATCCTGCACAGCCTGCTATGCTCTGCCAATCCCCACTGACACACCTACCAGCCCTCAGTGATGAGCAAAAGGCTTGGAGAGCGATGATTAACTGGATCAGCTAAGATTAATTGGGCAGAGATTAGCTAATGAGAGCTCTCTTAAATCCGAGGGCTACCAACTGGCAGCCTTCCTGCCACTGTTGAGAGGGCATCAGTGGGACAGGGAGCATTATCCCCATGTAGCACCTGCAGCAAACTCTTCCCCTAAGGATGCTGCAGAGACATGTTATGCTGCCTGTCCCCTGGGTGCTGCAGGACATTGGGGTTCAAGTGATGCTAACACTGGTTGGTACAGCTCTAGCAGATGAAGAGCTGCCTGCGCCAAGGGAAATCAAGGCGAGTTTCTGCTTTTGTCTGCATGCATCCCCACGTCACCTCAGTGGTAAGGGTGGACGCCCTGTCTGACTGCGCCTCCCGAGCGACGGTGCTCTCAGCCACTGATGGGCTTTGTTTTAATGAGCCCTTCCTCTGCACCCCTCATTGGGGCCCCCCAGCTCCATCTGGGACCGTGGGACCCTGCTCTCCCTCTGGGGATGAGGGCAGTGGAGGACCCTGGGGGCAGCTGGTCCAGATGACACGGCACCATCAGCACCTGCCAGCCGAGCCCAACAGCTGCTCCCCGCTCACCTCCCACCCCACAAAGGACAAGGAGCGGTGACAGTGCAGTTTTCCCCAGAGCAGCACCTGCGGGCAGGGAAACAGCTCAAAGGACAGCCCAGGGCAGGTAGCCCCCCACCACCTCCAGCTGAAATCCAGCCCCCCAGTTCCCAGGTGCCATCATGGGCACCCTGCCCTGTGCGTCCTCGCCTCCCACCCACCCCAATGGGGGACATGGCTTCAGAGCAGCGTTTACAGCTCCCTGAGAATTTCAATGCGGATTAAATTTGCAAGTAGCAAATTTAAGGCTGTGGATGAGGGGGTTTGCTCACTGCCAGCCATTTCCCTATCCCTGCTGCAGAGTCACCTCGCACTCCATCACCCATTCCCTCCATCCTTTCTTCTGGATGCTAAAACCCACAGCAGGGAAAAGCTGCACAGAAAAGGCAATGAGCTCTGGCAGGTTACCAGTATGGCTGGGCACAGAGAGGGGTGGGCAGCTGGGGTGGGGGGGAAACACCAGGTCCCAACACCCTCCCGGGGTTTGGGGGCTGCAGCTCTGGCGACATGCAGGGGAGGGAGGCAGGAGGGTAGCGGTGGCAGCATCTGTGCCAGCACCAGCTGCCACCTCCCAGACAAAATGGAGGTCAGCAGCAGCGTGTGGGGATGGCAAAGCCCACCACACCCCTGGCTGTACCCCAGGGGGGTCTGCTGCCCCCCCCCCCCATGCCACCTGCCGAGGGGCTGCTGCAGGCACTGGGGCGTGGAAGGATGGCTGTGGGATGGCAGGGGAGATGCTCGACTGGTTCCTTGTCCTCCCTGACCCCCGCAGCAGAGATGTGGGACCTCAGCAGGCAGAAGACCCCAGCGCACAAGGGGTCTGCAGGGTCCAGAGGAGGAGACACTGCCCCATGGGGCCGGAGGAGGAAGAGGCAGAGGAGGAAGACAATGGGGCAGGTGCAGGGCTGCTCCCTGGGAGCCTGGGTGGCCAAGCGCAGGGCTCTGCACCAGCCCCTCCACCCCGGGACCACCCCCTCCTCCAGCCAGAAGCCATTGGCACTGGCCTGCAGTGACATGGCGGCCCTTGCCCAGCTGCCCCCAAGCGCAAGGTCAGCAGCAGCAGCTCGTCCTTGTGGGGCAAGCAGGAGCCTCGGCTTTACAGTGCCTTTGCCAGCCATCCGCCCCAGGCGAGAGCCCCAGCTCAGGCACCCACTGCTCCCTCCAGCGCTGCCGTTGACTCTGAAGCGTAATGATGATGGCGCAAAATGGCTCAGCTTCCTGGCCAGAGCCACCTGCCCCGGAGAGGAGAGCGGGGGCGGCTCGGGGGTTGAAAAGGGTCCGTGTGCCCCCTCCCACGGGCTGCGGGGACGGCAGCCTCCCCCTCCCCGCCCCAGGCTGGTGCCGGGGCCGCAGAGGCGTCGCCCCGTCCCCGGGAAGGCCGGCCCTGGCGGGATCATTCTGGAAGCCGGGGCGGCGCCCACCGCCCGCCACACCGGGGACCCGCCGGCATCCCCCGCCCGGCCTCCCTCCCCCGCGCCTCGGGGGGCCCCGCAAAATGGCCGCCGGCCGCAGCCCCCTCCGTCCCGCCGGGCCCCCGGGAGGGCGCGTCCCGCTCGCCCCGCCACGCCTCGCCCCCGCCGGGACCGAGAGGGGCGGCACCACCACCGGGCGCGGCGGGGCTGCTCCGTCCCGCACGGTGCCGCCCGCCCCTACCTGTGCCCGTGCCCGTGCCCGTGCCCGTGCCCCGTGCGGCGGGGCGCAGCGCTCAGCCGCGGGCGGGGGGCGCCGGCATGAGGCCGATCCGCGCGGTGCGGTGCGGTGCGATGCGGTGCCGGTGCCGGTGGCGACAGCCCCGCCCCTGCGGTCCCCGCCCGCCCCGCCCCGCCTCGCGCGCTGGTTGGCCGCCGCCGCGCGGGATGAACGGGGGGGGGGGGGCGAGGTGGGGGGAACCGGGAGGGCGCGAGCCGGGATGGAGCGGTGACGTCAGCGCATCCCCCCCCACCCCCGGCCCGCGCTGCGGAACCGCCGCAAAGGCGCGGGGAGGGGCGGGGCCCCCTGCGTCACCCGGCAACCGTCGCCCGGCAACTGCCCCCCCCCATCCCCATCCCCATCTCCCGTTCCCCGGGCGTGGTACCCCGGGGAGAGCCGCCCCCTCCGGGGCTTCCCGCCGGCCCCGGCCCCCGCCCCGGCCCCGGCCGCCAGCATCCACCTCCGGCGCGGAGCTTCTTCACCCCCGCGGCCTGCTGAACCCCCCGCCCCGCAGCCGCCGGGGTGGCACGGCCGGCTCCCTGACCATCTGCGCTGGGGAATTTAGACCCAGCGGAAAGATTAGGCCTTCGCCGCCAGCTGCTTCCAGCGGCGCGTCCTCCCTCGCCCCTCCGCACCCACCGCGAGGCCACGCGTCCCCTCCCCGCCTAAGCCTTTCCCCAAGTCTCCCTGGAGGACAGGCAGCAGTGAGGTCTTCATCCACCAACCCGCCGCAGCAGTGGTGGGTCTCCGGCGAGTCTCTCCTACCAGTGTTTTAGGGACTGAGCAGTGGAGAAGGACCTGGGGGTGCTGGTCGACAGCCGGCTGAACACGAGCCAGCCGTGTGCCCAGGTGGCCAAGGAGGCCAACAGCATCCTGGCTTGTGTCAGCGATAGTGTGGCCAGCAGGAGCAGGGCGGGGATGGTGCCCCTGTGCTCAGCACTGGTGAGGCCCCACCTCGAATGCTGTGTTCAGTTTTGGGCCCCTCGGGACAAGAAGGACATGGAGGTGCTGGAGCGTGTCCAGAGAGGGGCAACGGAGCTGGGGAAGGGTCTGGAGAGCAGGTCTGATGAGGAGCGGCTGAGGGAGCTGGGGTTGTTCAGCCTGGAGAAGAGGAGGCTGAGGGGAGACCTTGTCGCTTTCTTACAACTACCTGAAAGGAGGTTGTAGTGAGGTGGGTGGTGGTCTCTTCTCGCAAGTAACAAGCGATAGGACGAGAGGAAATGGCCTCAAGCTGCGTCAGGGGAGGTTTGGATTGGATAATAGGAAAAATTTCTTTCCTGAAAGAGTGGTCAGGCACTGGAACAGGCTGCCCAGAGAGGTGATGGAGTCACCATCCCTGGAGGTGTTCAAAAAACGTGTAGATGTGGCACTTCGGGACATGGTTGTGGAGGCCTGGGGGCGTTGGGTTGGCGGTTGGACTTGATGATCTTAGAGGTCTTTTCCAACCTTCATGATTCCACGATTCTATGACTCTATGATTCTATGAGCACTGGGCAGCAGTCTCCAGACTAACTGTGCTTTCCGACACCCATGCAGTGTTGGCCACACCGGCTCCCAGCTCCTCTCGGAGACGAGCATTCAGCTGCCTGGGCAGAGGGGCTTTCACCTGGCACTGTGCCAGCCCCACGCACCTGCCCCCAATGCCTTTGGCACCAGCCGCCAGCGCCAGCTCTGCCAGGGGGGGACTTTCTACCCCATAACTGTCACCCCGAGCCCAAAGCTTTGCTCACTGAATGGCTCCTCTGGCCAGGGACCTGCTCCTGGATCAGCGGGCAGCTCATTTGTGGTCCGGAGTATGGATGGCAGAGAATGTGCCGGAGGATAGGCACAATACAATGGACCGTGGGCACATGTGGCGGGTGACTGGCACAGCTTATTGAACAGGCATGCATGGTCTGTGGCACCGTCAGGACACGCTGTGATGCCCGTGAGCCAGGCTGAGTCCACAGAGCACAGCTCACTGTGGCAGGGACTGTGGCTGTGTCCCACCCCATGGCTCTGCCCTTGTGCAGACCATCCCGATGGTCACTTCCTCCAGGCAGCTGTCACTCGGCCAGGCGTCCTTCTGGAAGGCAGGTCCTTAGTCAAGGAGACCTGGCCAACAGAGCTGTGTGATGCTGGAGGAGTCGTGACCATGGTGGCTGTGCCGGGCCAAGCCCCAGTGCAACCATCCCATGGCACAGGTCCTACGTGCCCAGGAGCAGGGATCTCACCTGCTGGGATGGTGTTGGGAACTGTCAACCATGGTGTCCTGGGGGACATGGGGACAGGGTCTGCGTGGGTGCTTGTCAGTCCCAGAGGCTGGCATGCCTGAGGAGCAGCCCCACCCCAGCACTAGCAAGGGGGGACCCCCAAAAACGAGGAGGCTGAGGCAGCAGGGACAGCACTGGTGGCACATTAACCGGACAAGGAGGAGGCCAGGGGCAGAGTCCGGGCTGGCGGGAGGAGCACCAAACCCCGGGGTCAGAGTCCACACGGACACCAGACACTGCTGGCACAGGATGCACTGCGCTGCGGTGCTGGGTGCTGCACGGGCAGCCTCCACTGCTCCTCTCCTCTGGGCTCGTCTTCTGGGGATGGCAAGGCGCGCCATGGCCACCAGCCTGCTCCGCGTCCCCCCACCCCAGGGGCTGCTCCGGCCCCTGGCCGTGCCAGAAAGGCTGCTGCTTGGGCCGGGGCCCAGCAATGTGCCCCCCCGCATCCTGGCTGCAGGCAGCCAACAGCTCCTGGGCCACATGCACCCCGAGGTGCTGCAGGTGAGCTCCACAGCCCAGAATTCCTCCCCTCCCCACTTCTCCCTCACCCCCCACGAGGGGGCTGTGACAGCTCTGCCAGGGCGAGGGGAGCAATAGCGGTGCCAGTCGGTCCCCTGTCACCGCAGGTGATGGATGAGATCAAGGCAGGCATCCAGTACGCCTTCCAGACGCAGAACCGGCTGACCCTGGCCATAAGTGGCACCGGCCACTGTGCCATGGAGGCTGCCCTCCTCAACCTCCTGGAGCATGGTGACACTGCACTGGTGGCTGTCAATGGCATCTGGGGACAACGCGCCGCCGAGATTGCCAGGAGGTTGGGTATGCTGGGGACAGCCGGATGGCACCGGCAGGGCTCAGGGAACTGGGCTTGCGGGCAGGATGCCAGAAGGTGACCCCTGGCTTGCTGTCCCCATCCTGGCGGCAGTGGCCAGTGACATGGCTTCCACAGCCGGAGAGTGCTCCAGGTTTTTTCCAGGGTGATGTCCCTCCGCTTACAGTGGCTTTTCCACTGGGCAAATCCACAGGAGGCTGGACCCTGGCGGGTGGCCGCGCTTCTGGTTCATGCATGACCGATTCCCTCACGGCGCAGGTGGCTGCCCTGTGGGAGGCATGCCCAAACCTCACTCTCCCTCTGCTCAAATCCCTACCAGGAGCCAATGTCCATGAGCTGCTGAAGCCCCCAGGCGAGTACTTTGCTCTGTGGGACATCGAGGAGGTGAGTGCCAGCCACAGCGTGGGGCAGCGGGTGCGAGCCGGCCCCGGAGGCAGTCACCTTCCCCTCTGTTTCACACAGGGACTGGCACAGTACAAGCCCTCGGTGCTCTTCATCACCCATGGCGAGTCCTCCACAGGGGTGCTGCAGCCACTGGAGGGGCTGGGCGAGCTGTGCCACCGGTCAGTGCACAATGGGCACCCATGGGGGCTGGTGGCACCCCAAAGTCACTGTCGGAGATTGGGGCACGGGGATTTACACACGCCGGGCTCTCCTCTGGCTCTGTTGTGCTGGTTGGTGCCAGTGAGACACACGGCCTTGGGGGGACTGGGATGCCAGGGCTGCAGGCAGAGGGGTGGCAAGAAGAGGTGGCAAGAGGAGGTGGCAGGGACACCGGGCTGAGCTCTGTCCTCTCACAGGCATGGCTGCCTGCTGCTTGTGGATGCGGTGGCATCGCTCGGGGGAGCCCCCATCTTCATGGACCAACAGGGTAAGAGCCACAGTACCATCATGAGCACCCAAGGGACAAGGGGGTTCACACCTGGGCCAGGGAGGGAGGGCAGTGGGATCAGCCCCACTGCTCACATTTTGGGCTAGCAGCGCTAGAAACTGGTCCAGCTGCAGCTGGAGGGCCTGTTCCCCTCAGGGGACCGTCGGCAGTGCCAGGGTGTCCCCCAAAGCAGGCCAAACACAAGCAGGACCTGCAGCGTGTGCTACCCGGTGCTTCCCACCCACCACTTGCAGCCGGGTTGGGGGATGCTCAGCGTGTTCCTGCTGGGAGCCCCTGGTCCCTAAGGAGCTGCCTCTCCTCTCGGGCAGAGATCGACGTCCTATACTCAGGGTCTCAGAAAGTCCTCAACGCTCCCCCTGGCAGTGCCCCCATCTCGTTCAGCGAGCGAGCCAGGTAAGGGCAGCCCTGCCCCATGGGGGGGGAAAGGCAGTGGGGCTGGGGAGAGGCTGTCACCCCCCACACTTTGCCAGCCATCCACTCCAGTCCCGCTCTGGAGAGCATGCCCAGCAGCAGCTCTGAGGGGTCAGAGCCCGGCCCATCCCTGGGCAACAATGGGCATTAGAGCCAACCTCTGCGCTCACTATGGGGGGGCCCTCCTACAGGACTGACCCCACCCCAGAACCTGTGGGGTCAATGTCCAGCTCCTTCCCAGCACTCTGCTTCACCAGGGAGAAGATGCTGAGGAGGAAGACGAAGCCCACATCCTTCTACCTGGACATGGGCTGGCTGGCAAACTACTGGGGCTGCGACGGGGAGCCGCGAAGGTGAGGGCAGGCTGCCCCGGGACAGATGACCGCAGCCATCCCACCCACAGCCTTTGCTCCAGCTTGGGGGCTGCCTGCCCTGCAGGACTCAGGCCCTGTCTCCCCATCACCCTGTCTGCTGGTTGCAAAGTAGCCCTGGAGTATTTGCATCCCCTCTGCACTGGGTGCAGAGGAAGGAGGGCACCACGCCCCAGTTCCCCCTGCCCCACCCCAAGCAGGAATACTGCTTTGCTGCAGGCCAGGCTGAACCCACCTGGCTGCCCCTTGGGTTCTGCAGGTACCATCACACAGCACCGATCAACAGCTTCTTCAGCCTGCGGGAAGGCTTGGCCATGCTGGCAGAGCTGGTGAGCCGTGCCGGGCAGGCAGGGGGGCACCAGCAGTGCTGGTGGAGTTTGTGGGAGCCGTGGGTGCCAGGGCCTTCTCCCTTCTCTCTGTCCACAGGGTCTGGAGAGCTCATGGGAGCGCCACCGGGCCAACTGCACCCAGCTGTGCCAGGGGCTGCGCAACCTGGGGCTTGAGCTCTTTGTGAAGGAGGAGGTGGGTGTGGGGCGAGCCCACCACCATGGTGCAGGGGCATTGTGAGAACATGGCCCTGTGCAGCTGGAGACCTGCCCAGGCAGCTTTTGATGCTGGAGAAAAAACTCCCCTGCAGTGATGCTCTCTCCCGGCTGGCTGCCGGGCTCACCAGGTCGGTGGCCAGGAGCTGCAGATTTAACTCAGTTTCTCTCTTCCCCAGAAGGCGAGACTTCCCACCATTACCACTCTCAGGGTGCCTGAGGGCTACGACTGGAAGGAGATCACATCCTTTCTCATGGACAAGCATGCCATTGAGATTGCTGGGGGCCTGGGCCCCTCGGTGGGCAAGGTAGGCAGCATCCTCCCTTCCCTCTGCCCTGCGGCCAGGCACTGAACCCGGCTGCAGCCCCGTCCATCAGTAGCATGCCCCATGATTAACTGGTGCTCTCTGGCTGCAAACAGCAAACACACGGCTGGATGCATCCTATCACCTGCAGCAATGCATAGCAGCTCCTAGCCACATGAAATTGCTGTGTGTAATTGAATAACTGTGCACGTAATTAGCAGGGTGACACATCTTTAGAGGAAATGCATGTTATATAGGACAAGGCACAGAGCTGTGCACATGCGTTCATGCCTGGCTGCGCGCATGGCTGCTCCTTGTGTGCTCCCTGCTCCGCGTGGGAGCCCGCGCTCTGCCACCAGCCGCTCTGCTCACAGGGAGATGGCACCAGGGCATGGCAGCAAAGGTGGGCACTGCAGGGACACGCTCACCATTCTCCTTCTAGGTCCTGCGAATCGGCCTCATGGGCTGCAACTCGACCAGTGGCAATGTGGACCGTGTACTGCGTGCCCTGCAAGATGCCCTTGGGTGCTGCCGCCGCAGCAGGCTGTGAGCACCCCTGCAAAGGGGGGGTCCGGACGAGGCAGTGTGGCACTCACCCCCATGCCTGGCTGCAGGCAGCTGGCAGGCAGAGGGGCTCTGCTGCCTCCTCAGGCAGGAAGCGCTGCAACACCCAGCAACCCAAGCCAGAGTGAGAAGGAGAAGCTGGAAGAGCAGGGGATGTGGAGGTGAGGGCTGCAGCTCAGCAGATGCGGGACATGGCTCAAAACCCCTTCTCCCTGTCTGCTCGCAGGGTCACTCCTCACCCTGATGGCCCGGCCGCCCAGCTCCTCCCCTTCCCCTGGCCCCAGGGCATGGCAGCCCCACCGCAAGCTGACACAAGGGTTGGATGCAGGATCCGACCACAGGTCCCTTCCCCTCCCACCACTATCACCCTCGGCCATCCCTGCACCAGAGCCCAGCAGCACAGGATGCCATCCATCTCCCCCAGATCCCAGATTAGGTGCCCTGGGATGAAACACCTGCCCTGACACCCAGCTTTACCAGGGGAGCCGAGAGGCTGTGCATCCCCACCCAGCTGCAGCAGACATGCACTCACTACCCAGTACCACCTTTCCTCAATAAAATGACATGGCAGCATGCTGTTCCCTGGCCCCATAGCTCGCCTTGCACCCCCCTGAGTTTTGAGACACCCAGATGGGTTAGCAGCGGGGTCCTGCTCAGCTCTGCTGGGGGATTTCTTGCCGGATCTTGGAGAGGAGCTGGGACACTGCTGAGTGGCGCGCGCCATCCTGGATCCGGTACACCTGGAACTAAGCAGAGGCAGGTGAGGAGTGAGGGGAGAGGGCTCCCCACTCTGCTTGAGCCCTGTGCCCCAGCACTGACAGCCTCCCTCAGCCTCCACAGCAGGATTGGGCAGCACATCGCTGCCATCCGGCTGTCAGGGGCTGGAGGGCTCTGCGGGGCAAATTCCAGTGCATCCTAAGCTGCCCAGCCCAGGTGGTTTCTGGCGCTGCCTTGTGAGACCAACCCAGGGTCTTGGGTCCCTGTTACCTGGCTGAGCAGGATGTCAAAGTAGGCTGTGTCCCAGTAGGACCTGTCCTCAGTGGGGAGCTGCAGGAGGGCTCGGGTGCCGGGGTCTGCCTGCCAGCTGTCAGTGCGTGCAGGGAGGCCAAAATGGAAGCGGAGGAAGCGTCGGGGGTCCCAGGCGAAGCGCTCTACCTTATGGTAGAGGGAGGTGAGGTCTGAGGGCTCTCCTTGGAAGAGGTTCTCCTCTGGGTGCAGGAAGTGGGGCAGGTGCCGGGTGGCCAGGCAGCGGAGGAGGATCACCAAGAGCCTGTAGACAGAGTCCTCCAGGTCCTGCCAGTCCTCTGGGGAGGGGAAGAGCTCTGTGCTCCACAGCAGCACCATCTGCGGGGAGGGAGAGAAGAGTGTGGGATTGACACTCCCCACAAAGGCTGTGCCTTCACACCCTGCAGGTTACTGTGCAACCACCTGTGGGGCTGAGCCCTCAACACGGACATCACATCAGCAGCAGCCTAGGGCTGCGCAGGCTCTCAGAGCTGCTGCAGGTGCAGCTAATACCTCACCATCCCTTAGTTTTGAACCTTTGCTTCACTCCACTAAAAGCCCTTGTCTCAGCTCCAAGGCAGGTCCCAGCTCTGCAGCAGCTTCGAAACAACATGCCCAAGCTTTCCGCAGGGACCAAGCAATAGTAAAAAACCCCTGCTTGTAATTTCCATCCATCGCTGGCAAGGCAGGTGAACCCCCAGCAGCTGCCGTGCCAGCTTCCTCGGCACTGCACTGGCAAACAGCCCAGCACCATTGCCTTTTGGTGACATGGGGTAATGGGCAACGCATGCAGTGGGCTGGAGCAGAAGATGCTTTTTTGAAGGACAGATGCATACTGTCCTCTTTATTTAAAAAGAAAAAAAACAAACATCACAGAACGCAGCATAAAGCAAAACCCACAGGATTTGGGTTACTTGGATCTGGAGCCATTCTCTCAGCAGAAGATGACTTTGCCTCCTTCCCCACGCCAGCCCGGAGAGCTGCCACAAGGCAGGGCACACCTGGATTGTGCCACCAGGTGCTGTCCCCAGCATGGCCCCTTTCCCGACCAGCGTCACCAGCTGGCATGGGTCCAGAGTGCCAAAATAGGTTGGGTGGGGAGAGAGGGTTTTGTCAGAGGAAACACCACCCTCAGCCCTGCATGGGCACCTCCCAACACGCCAGGGCACAGGACGACTTCCGGCACGGTGAGCACGGCAATGCAATCCCCAGCATGGCCCCTGCAGACACAGGCAGCCTGTGCCAGGGGATGCCTGGCACATCACCACAGAGCTCCAGCTCTTAACACTCAGGGTGTTTCAGGCTGGAGGTTGCTGGTTCAATCCAGCAAGTGCCTGCCATTTGCAAGGAAGAAGGATCAAAACCCTCTAACCATGGCCGGCAGTGTGCATCCTTTCCAGACACAGCCATGGGCTGGTACATCCCAAAGCACTGCAGACGCTTGGGTTTGTTGCTTGGGATCTTCCTCCATCAGTGACTTGGCTGCAGTGGAGTGCAGGGGAGCAGCCTTGGCTCTGGTTGCCCAGAAAGCCATGGTCCCACCAGCGGAACCTACCTACCTTCAGGTGGTTGAAGGTGAGACCGCCTTTCCCACCCTCCTCTCCCCAGTCCTGGCTGCGGATCTGGTTGAGAAGGCGAAGGCTGTCCAGACGGGTTCCATTCAGTGTGTCCACTGCCTGGAGCAGCTTCAGGATGGGGAGGTGAGTGGAGGATCTGGTGAGAGAAAGTGGGGTCTGGTCAGAAGGAGGATGGAGGCCTGCATCCTCCCAGCTGGGGAGAGGATACCTGCAGTGACCCAGCACATGTAGAGATCCACCCCCCCTCCCCCCCCCGACATCCACATCACCCCAGGCACACAGCATCCTGGATCCACCACCTGCACCCATCTCTGGTGAAGAGGGACCAGGGAGATTTGTAGCATGATGGGGATGATGCTGAGCAGCTCCTGCCTTCCCAGGGGGGACAAGGAGCCAAAGTGGGGTTGTGCTCCCCTACATGCAGCAGGGAGGGCTGCAGGCTGCCCCGGAGGGGAGGCTGAATTGGACCCCAGGGAGGGGCCGAGCATCTGGCTGGACCACGTTGTGCCCAAAATAAACCTGGGCTGGTCCAGCCAGATGCTCGGCCCCTCCCTGGGGCTGGGTAGCTGTGCTGGCAGGCAAGATGTGTCACCCCAGCCCCCCTCTCACCCTCAGCCTGCCCTGGGAGGCACTTCATCACCCTGCTGCTGCCAGATGCCCAGGCTCACTCCTGAAGCCCGAGCAGGGATCTGAGAGCTGTCACCCTCCATGTGGCTGGGGTTCAGCTCCTGCAAACAATTTGGAAGGGGCTCCTTCAGTTGCATCCCCTCCCCTCTTTCCTTGAGCTGCCTGAAATTTGGCTGAGGTTTTTCCCCCAACAAAGGGTAGTGGATTTGGGCATCATGAGGTGGTGTCTTCACCCCCTGTTGACATGTCCTCCACTTTTCCATCCCCCTTTTGCCTACACCCAGCAGTGCTGCCAGCCAGGTGGGATCCCTGGGGCAGGGTCACCCTGCTATGCACGCAGCCAAGCCACCTACCTCCAGCAATGGGGAGAGGCAGGGACAAAGTGGGCCTCTTCTGTGGCCTTCCAGAGGCTGCCTTCAGGGAAGCCCCTATCACTCTGACGCCCCTTGAGCTGGAGTGGATCCTGCTGCCTCCTCACCACAGGGATGATGTCAAAGCGGATGGTCTTCCAGCCACCACGGATCAGCAGGGAGAGCTCCATAGCATCTTCCCGCAGATTTTCAGCACTGAGGTCACCTAGATGCAGAGGGTTTGGCCACAGTTAGGAGGTTACCACAGCCGGTCCCGCAAGCTGAACTGGGTATGTGCCGCAACACCCGTGAGCATGTCCCACCCCGTGCGACTCATCCCTTTCCAATGCTGCGGTTTGGCTGCGGTTCCCTGGCGAAAGCCATTCTCCAAATCCCACTGGGGTGGTTTTCGGGAAGGAGCATCGCTCCAGCGGGGCTCAGGGCCAGGCCAGCGGGGGTGGGCACAGCAGGAAGCCCCGAGCAGCTCAACGGGGCCGTGCTGCTGGGTAGATGAACAGTGCCAAGAAAAACAGTGTGGTCCAAGAAAAATGGACCAGGAAAGGTCTCAGGTTGTGGGGGTAGAGGAAGACGAAAGCCTCAGGCTTGGCTGAGGAGGAAGGAGGGGACGGTGGGCTTGCTGGGGCTGGGTTAAGAAAATTTCAGACCTGCTGGTCCTCTCACATCACCTTTCCATCAAGGCTGAGATTTACTTCAAGAAGCACCTTTTGAGAAGGAAATGCATGAAGAAGCTGATGGAACCCCTAAGGGCATTCCCAGGGTCCTTTCCCCACTGTGTCCTTCCCAGGGACGCTGCTCCCAGCTGAGGCCCATATGTGTGCAGGGTCAGACCCATGCCCCAAGGGCCCGGTCCAGCCCTGACACGCTTCCAGCTTACCCTCCAAACAGCCTCCTCCAGGGACCAGGGGGCACTCGGAGGCCAGGAGAGATGGGGGGAATGTGGTTAGGGTGAGCCAAGTATGCCAAGTCCCTGAGCAAACCTTCGCTGGGAACTAACAGCAGGGGTGGATGAACCCCGTGCGAAGCTGCCACCCACCAAGGATGGTACCATCAGCCCAGGGTGGAAATGCCCGAGGACAACTCTGCTGCCGTGGGATGGCAGGGAGTAGTTTGCATCTCCCCTTCCTTAGCTAAGGGCAAAGCCTGTCCCAGCACACGGCAAGGCACTCGCTTGCTCATACAGGCTTTGGGTGGACCATACGCCTGGGGACTTACGCCCCAGCCTGTTTGTGCAGGGACCACTGCTGAGCTGGTCTCCCCAGCAGCTCCCAGCGGGGAAGCGCCGCACCAGCGTACGCACCTGGCTGAAGCATGAAGCAGCGTTGGCAGTGCACGATGGCCGAAACAAGGAGCTCTTTCAGGTGCTGGAGGACTTTGCCCGGAACCAGGCACCCCGCACCACCTCCCCGCTCCATCACACCCACGGTGCTGGTCCAGTCCTCCAAGTCGGTCCCTGAAGAGGGCACTTCCAGATGGCAGGTGCCCAGCCCTAGACAGTGCCCAGCTGGGGTGTCCCCAGGCCAGCATGCCAGCACCCTCAGGGCATCGCCATCAATCCGCAGGGGGACCTCCAGAGTGACAATATCCTCAGAGGTGCAGAGGGCAAACTCGAAGGCTTCCAGGTTCCTGGCATAGTCCACGAGGAAGCGGGGCTCCCTGGCATGGACGTCCTCCAGCAGGGTCAGCAGAATGTCCTCGGCCTGCTGGAAATGCTCCAGACGCTGCCTCTCGCGGGACACGATCACCCTGAGGTAGCTGTGCCAGTGGGAAGCGCTGGCTGCCATGGCAGCTCTGCTGCCGTCCCGAGCCTGCTCCGAGCAGGAGTAAAAATATGTGGGCAGGGAGGGCAGGGCTGGGAGCTGGCACAGGGAGGGTGGAGGGAAGCCACAGCTGGGTGTTGGCAAGAACCACTGCTGGGTGAGCACCAGGGAGAGCTGCCGGGAGCAAGGTGTCCCCCCGGGGCAGACCCAAGGCAGGGGATCCAGACATACCATGGCCCCCCGGCACTCCAGCAGGATGATAAGGGATGCTCAGCCAGCAGGTCGCACCAGGATGACGCTGTGGTCTCCTATGCCTCTCCCAGCACTGGAGCTGTGTGCCGGCACTGTCCCATCACAGCCAGTGCCAGATCAAGGCGAACCACCGCCCTCCCACCCTGGCCCAGCTCAGCTCTGCAGGCGCAGCTGCCTGGGGCTGCTGGGGCAGGTCTGCTCAGAACTTGCGTTGCGCCCATGGGAGCTGGGAGCAGGCTCATGCTGGAGCTGGGCTGTGCTGCGGTGGCTGCGGGAGGGCTGCGGGACCCCATGCCCACCGCCCAGGCGCTCAGTGCAGCCCTGCAGGCCCAGCCCCAGGCCCAGCCTGCAGCTCCATCAGGCTCAGGCTCAAGCTTGCGAGATGTGGGCAGCCCCCAGTGCCCCTTGGTTGGGCAGAGCCCCCTGGGCCCAGTCCTGCACCTGGCCCACAGCTTGCTCCGGCTCAGGCTCAGGCTCTCCCACTGTGGGCAGCTCCCGAAGCCCCTCGGCCGAGCGGACTCCCTGGGCCAGGCTCCCGCTGAGGCCTGCGCCCTCCCCTGCCCACCGCGGTGTGGGGGAGGCCAGGGGCCCGGCCCAGCCCCACGCGTGGGCCTGCCCAGCAGGTAGGCCCTGCCCAGCAGGTAGGCCCTGCCCAGCAGGTAGGTAGGCCCCGCCCCGCACATAGGCCCCGCCCCTCAGGTGGGCCCCGCCGTTACCCCGGCAACACCGTCCCCGCCACACCAGAAGCCCCGCCACGCCAGAAGCGCGGCCGCCGGTCGCCACTGCGGCGAGACTGGGCCACGTGGAGCATCGCCACGGGGGGGACGGGCAAAGCAGCGCTTTTGGCCCCAAAACCGGCAGGCAGCGGGGCGGGAGCAGGCCGCAGCGCCTGGCTCTGCTCCACCAGGAGCAGCAGGTGTTGCTGAGGCAAAGGCAGTGTTTTGGGTCTGTGCTCCGACCTGAGCGGAGTCCTGGTCATCTTCCACCTCCGGAGAGCTGCCTGGAACGGGCTTAGCCCCTGGGCTGCCCTGAGTTAGGACAGCCCCGGTCTCAACAGGGCAGAGACTGGCTGTTGTTTCCACACAGCCTTTCTGACTGTACCCTCGTACCTGCCCTCAGTCCTCCAGCATCTCCCACAAATCCCAGAGTGCATGCCATGCCCTGCCTGGGGCAGGTTCCCAAGCTTCACAGGCCCTGAGCTGGAGCCCTTAATAATTATAGCCCACGGATGGAAGGCAGGGCTCTCACAGCAGGACAGCACAGTTCAGTAATCCCATGCTTCCCTACAAACCGTTCCTGCCCTTGGTCAGAACAGGCAAAGGAGTGGGGGAGGCTCCACGGCAGCAGGAACCTGTGTGGGAAGGAGGTCACGGCCGAGCATGGGGCCCTGGGACCACTTCTGGAGAGGAGCGGGAGAGCCGTGGGGTTCATGGCCAGTCCTCCCACCTCCTGTGGCTCAGCCTCTTTGTTGCCCTTTTAGATAGCCCAGATGAGGTTTCTGGATCTCCCTGGGGTTGTTTCCAGTTCGTCCTCATGCCTCCGTCAGTCCCGCGTGGCTGAGGAGCCACTCTCCACGCAGGGGTCTGCCCCTTATGGCCGTCTGTCCTTCCGCCAGCTGAGCTCCAGGGAGCCTTTTCTGCCTTCCAAGAGGGAGCAGAGCCAGAACTCCAAGCTGCAGAGTGTCCTCATGTACCCGTGGCACGAACCATGGAGGTGAGCAGGAGCCCGCACCGGGCTCCTCACTGCCTGCATACTGGGGATGCCCAGGGTTGGGGAGCCCCAGCGAGATTTTAAACCCCTGACAGCGGGCCGCAGGCTCTGCGTCTCCTTACCCAAGCCCTGCACTCCAGGTTTCACCCCACCTGAGCAGGTGGTCCTTGGTCCCCCACGCCAACCACTGTCCCGGTGAGGGCTGCACGTTCAGCTCACTCTTGCCCTCCTCCATCACATGGGGAGGACAAGCTGGCTGGTGTCCCGGAGAGGAGCTGAAAGCCGCAGCAGGGCTCCTGAGGGCTTTGCCCTCCCCATCAGAGGGGTCCAGGTTCATCCTGGAGGATGCTGAGCCCAAGCCAGGCAGGAGAGATGACCACTCCAGGCCCTGATGTGGGGAAAAGAGGGCAGAAAGATGCCGGCCACCGCTTTTCCAGGGGTGGTGGGACATGACTCACTGCTGGCGGGGTCGCTGCGTGCCCTAGGAGCATCACTTTGTCACGGATGGAGTCCCTGCTGTGGCAGCAGCCAGGCCAGTCCTTCAGGCAGCACCTGGCAGGGATGCTGGAGGAGGCCACGGGGGTCACCCAGGAACTGAACTGTGAGTGGGAGCAGTACTATAGGAAAGTACAGCTTGTCAGAGTGGGGAGATGAGGCAGTCCCCCCAGACAGCTTGGTGCTGGTGGGGAAACCATGCCCTCCTTGGCACAGTGCTGGCTGACCCCACAGCGTGACCCTGGCATCCTACTCCCATCACTGCCAGAGCTCTGGTGCCAGGAGGAGTGAGTGCAACATGACCCCCTCACTGCCTTTGGCACCAGCACTTTGCAGACCTCCGGGTGCCACCGTTGAGAAGCGGGTGCTGCAAAATGCTGCCCTTTGCCCCTTCCCAGAGGCCCGGGCCTTCCACTTTCCCCATCCTCCTTCCTCTTTTCTTCTTCGTCCTTCCCCTTTCTCCTTTCTCCTTTCCCCTTCTCTTTCCCCTTCCCCTTCCCCTTCCACCTCCTCTCCTCTGCAGGCAAGGGGCTGGGAGCAGGCCGTGGAGGAGCAGTTACCCTGCTGCTGCCAGGCACAGGCAGTGGCCCTGCTGCAGGCGCAGTGGGAAAAGGAAGAGCTGGCAGGGGAGCGGTGATGGCTGATGGCACAGCTGATGGCACAGCTGGTGACACAGTTGGCCAGCCAGGAAAAGTGGGAGCAGCTGGAAGTGCTGCCAGATGCTGCCTGATGCCCCGGTCCTGGGGGCAGCTCAGTGGAGGGGTGCTGGGGTGCACCAGGACACGTAATCCAGCGATAGGCTCAAACGTAGCATGTTGGAGGTGAGACATGGGGAAAAATTTCATAGCAAGAAGGTCAGTTAGGCTGTGGAAGACATGGCTGGAGCACGTGGTGCTTGGTCTGGACGAGTCACCAGGAGGCTGGTGGGGAATAGCCTGGCACTGGCAGAGGGGCTGGGCTGAATGAGCTAATCACTCATTTTCCATCTTTTCCATCTTGGCATTTTATGGTTCTATGAATTTTCACTCCATTAGAAACGGGAGAGAGAAAACAACCCAGAAATAAGAGCCAGTGACAGAGAGGAAAAAACCCAGGGGCATGGAAGCACTCGACATGGCAGGGGTGGGTGAGGGGCTGCAGTGAGCCCTTGGCATCCCTCAGCCAGCTCGCCCCCACTGTGCGCAGCGTGACCGCTGAGCCCTGGACCCTGCAAGATGCCATCACCATACAGCAGAAAGACATCAGGGGTTTGAGCTGGTGGGTGGAGGAGCTAGCAGGGGGCAGGGAGACCGGGATGCAGGAGGTAGGTGATGCTCTGCCCCAACGCCCCAGCTCTGCACTGGCCCCAGCGCCGGCACCCCCGCACCCCACAAGCCTCCCGCCGGAGTCGGGAGTTTGCCCGGAGTGGCACGGCCCCCAGCAAAAAGACTGGGATGGGGAGGGGGGATGCAGGCAGGGGAGGTAGAGAGGAAGGGAGAGTAATTTAACATGACAGGCTGTTTATTTTGGCAAAAAGGGTCTCTTTTCAACAGATTTCAAAGCCCAGCCCCGGGACTGGGGGGGGACCACACAGAGGAGCGGGAGAGCAGGGGTGCGAGGCAGGGTTCGATGGGGCACCAGGACTGAGAGAGATGAAGAGGAGCCCCCCACCCGCTTGTCCCCAGGGAACCGCCAGGTTTTCACAGCCCCGGGTGTGCTCGCACTCTCCAGTGGAGTCACACCCCGCCCAGGGTGCCCCCACCGGCACCCGCGTGCTCCCGCACGCACGTGCTTGCCTGCACGCACCCGCGCACGTTTGCACGCTCCCCCTGCCTCTGCTCCTTCCTCCGGGCCAGGGCTCAGCTGGAGTCCTGGCTTCCCCCAGTGACATTTCAAAAAAGGCTGTTTATTAAAAAAAAAAAAAAATTTGCTAGGAAAGAAATAATTATTATAATCACATTAAGAGCTTTGGCTGTAAAAGCCCTGTGAGAGCGTGGGGAAGGAGCCGAGGCTGCAAACGGCAGGGAGCACAGGGGGTGGTTTTCCTGCCTTGTGCTCTTTTTTTTTTACAGTCCCGGTCCAACAACCCCCCCCCCCTTTTCCTCCCCTTTATCCTGGGAAATGAAAACAATTTATTTAATGATGGATCGTCCCTTTCTCTGGTCACTGACCTTCTGGGTGAAATTCTGCTGAGCTCGGCGGAAAACCGAGGCTGGGTTGTGGATCCCATCTGTGGGTGGGGGAGGGGAGGGGGGGGAGTTCACCCTCATCCTTCCCAAAAACCACAGCAACAGTCCTGGGAAGCAGGACGGGGCTGGCAGGGAGGGTCCCCACAACAGCGGGGGGCTTTTCTGCAGCTGCTGTCCCTGCAGCACCGACCCTGGGGCTTTGGGAGCAGATGCGGGGGCTGCAGCGGCCTCCAGAGCCCCCCCACCCCATCCATTTCTCTCGCTGGGAGACTGCAAGGCTTCCCGGCACCCACCAACTCCTCTCCGACCTGGCCTGGGGTGCAGGGGTTGGACCGGGGTGCAGTGCTGGAGTGGGAGTGGGGGACAGAGGAGCCATACCCGGGGTGGAAGCGGGGAACAAGGGGGTGGTCTCCATCCTGCCGGCAGCCATGTACCCCTTTGCTGCCAGGTGGTGGGGCAGTGAAGGGGCTTTCTCAGCTTGGGGTGGCTGTGGGAGGCATTTTTTGGACCTGGCCAGGCAAGGGGGCCAGGCACGAGGCTGGGGACGAGGCCAGGGACGTGTGTGGGGCTGCACAGGGCTCCCAGCAGTGGCCAGCAATGTGCACCCCGCAGGAGGCGGTTTGGCCCCTGGCCAGTCTGGTGTTTGGCTGGGCTCTGCTCCCCAGGGAGGGGAAAGCCAGAGGAGTGAGGGGAAGGGACAGGATCACACCAACCAGCCACCTTTCATTCGGGCAGGCTGTCAGCACCCAGTGTGCATTGCCCTGGGTCCCCAGGCTTGGGTGCAGCCCCGTGTCCCCCACTGGTTGCTCTCAACCCCCAGCTGACCTGTGAAGCAGGGATGGAGCAATCCAGCATCCAGCCCCCTCCCCTCTGGCCCTTCCTCTGTCGTGGCCTTTTGCTCAAAGCATGGTTCTTGTAAAAATGCGTAAATATTTATACAAGAATAATTTAAAAAACATCATCTGTCAAATAATCAAAGCAGCAAAACATCCAAGGAGCTTTCAGCTGGATTGGGAAATCCGGTGTTGCTTTCCGACGCCACACTGCGATGCTAGAGGTGCTCGTGGCTGGCCCTGGCCCTGCAGGCTGCTGGACTTGCCGACACGGGTTTGTGGCAGGTTTGAGGTCTGCATTAATGCGGTTTGGGGACCATGGCAGCAGGCAGCTTTCACTTGCATCAACTCGAGCCACCTGCTGCCGGGAACCCCATCCGGGGATGGGACTTTGCCAGGCATCAATTTCAGCCTCACATCCTGATTTCGGCACTGTCCGCTGCGCTGGGACCATGCCAGGAGCCAGAGAAATCCTTGGATGAAGCACTGCATCCCTGTCCTCCCCCAAGCTGCGTGGTGGGACTGGGGACTGGTGTGGGGAGTGGCAGGATGGCAGATGAGCTGGCAGGGTGGCCCCTGGTGCCATGGGGTGGCAGGTGTACTCCCTGGAGGCATCCCCATCCCTCCAGAGCCAGCAACGCCCTCAGCATTTCAAAAGCTTGGCTTTGCAGGGGTGGAGTGAGAGCCTTGGGCCAGGGTTTCGCCCAGGGAATGAGATTTGTGTCTGTCTAAAGGGTCGCACATCCCCATTTGCAGTGGTGTCATCAGTCGCCAGCACAGCCATAGCTCCTCTCCTGCGTCCCAGTGGCATTGTGTCCCCCTGGCACCACCAAGAAGCCCTGACCTGCCAGGGAGGCAGGGAAACGGCCTGAAAATGGCAGCACCTGGAGACCCCCGGCCCTGTTTCTTTCTGCTCACTTGGGGCTCCTCTGGCTGGGGCAAGGCTGGGGATGTGATTGCCACCAAGTGATGACACTGCTGCTGTAGCTCAGCCAACCTGCAGCCACCAGATGCCTCGGCCATGTGGTTTGGGGGGTCCCAAGGTGGCGGGGGAGGCGAGGGGGTGGGAGAGGGGAAGGGGTCCCCCTGTTCCCACAGCCCTGTAGAGCTGGAGGGCAGAGGAAGGCGCTGCTGCGGGTTCGGGCAGTGCAGCGGGAGCGGGAGCTGTGTGTTGCAGTAACCTCCGTCCTCCTGGCCAACCTCCAGCCCCTTCCCACCACCCGCATTTATGCGCGCAATTCGTGTTCTTGCATTCTTTGAACCCGGGCCAGATAACGAGTTCAAACCCCTTCATTAAAACCTCAGCTTCCCCCCAAATGCCCGCGCACCTCCCTGGGCTACCTGGCTGCCTCACCCACCCCAGGCAGGGGGCTCCTGGGGCCAGTTCCCCCCCCACGGGAGGTGATGCTTGTGCCGTGCACATGTTCAGCATCCAGGGGGAACGCTCTCTGCGCTCGGCCTAATTAGCTGGAAGGGAGGGGGAGAGCCAAATCCAAACCATGTGCTGACCTGCAGGCCCCTCCGCCCGAAAGCATCCGTGCTGAACGCTCTCTGGATCGTTAATAGCTCCCCGGGTCCTTTCCGCAAGTCCCCCCCCCCAAACACGCGGGGTCTGGCTGCAGGGGGGTGAAGGGCTTTGTGCTCTTTCCCAGTGGTTTTCCAGGGCTGCATTTTGTGGGAGATAGTGGGCAGTAGCCGGGAGGAACCGGGGTGGGCAACTGTCCGTGGATTTGTGGCAACGCCAGTGCTATGATGCTAGGAAGAGATAGGCTTGGGGGCAGCTGACGGACCTCTGCCTCCATCCCTCTCTCCCAGAGGTGGCATCCACCTCTCTCTCTGGTGCAGCTTTGCAGTGGGCGAGCTTGTCCCACAGTGCGTCCGGCGCCCACCAGCCTCCTCAACCGGCTCGCCAGGTGCCTGCAGAGGCCGGGAGGAAGCACCAGGTCCAAATGCTGCTGGGACCCATGCTGAGGTGTTTCACTGAGGAGCATCGCCAGCCGTGGGTGCCAGGAAGGGCAGGGGAAGCATCGGATGAGTGCCTGGAATGCCCCTAGGACCTGCACAGTTCCCACCCCAGCATGACAGCCTCACCAAACCCACCCCCCTGGGGGGGTGCGGGGGTTCCTGTCCCCATTTTGGAGGTCACCAAGAAGCCAGACACCCTGAACGCAGCTGCAGGCGGGGGAAAGGGGCATTTGCTCCTGGAGAGGGAGCGGGTGGCAGTGGCCAGAGCTTGGCCAGATGGTGCGGGGAAAGGGCTGCTTCCCCCCGGCGCTCCTCCCAGCCTTCCCAGCATGGAGCCCGGCTTCGCACCGGCTCCAGCTCCTGGCCCAGAGGAAATGGCTGCCGGCCGTGGCCCACAGCTGTTTTCCCCGCTTGGTTTGCTGCTTTCAATTTAACGTCCCGGGGAGCTGGACTGGGACGACGCAGGGGGAGCATTGCGGTGCTTTCCCGTGCGAAGCCTGCCTGGAAGAAAATCCTTCCCTCACGCTCGGGATGGCTGCTGGCAGGGCTGTTCCCTCCTGCCTGCCCTGCCCGTCTCCAGAGGGAAAACCTGCTGCCAGAAACCTGGGATGGCCCCTGTGGGGATGCTCGCGGCAGTGGGGGACAGGTTGGTGCCACCATGTCCCCGCGTCCCTTAGGAGCTGAGCTTGCAGCGGGGTCTGGCATGGCATGGCAGGGCTGGGAGACAGGACTTTTAGGAGCACGTGGCATGAGGTGGGCGCAACCCCCGCCACGGGAGAGTGGGGGTTTGCGCCTACCTCCTGGCTGTGAGGCGGTGGATAGCGACAGCCAGAAGACCCCCCCTTGGCTGCTCCCCAAAAGAGACGGGTCTCAGCTGGCAGCCCTGGAGCTGTAAATGGGCTGTGTGAAGAGGGTGGCAGTACCCCTGCTGCGTCCCCCCGCGCGGCATCCCCTGGGCCGGGGAAGGGGTGAGCAGCCTAATGCCTTCCAGAAGATCAGCTGTAAATGGCCAGGGAGGGTAATTCATATCAAACTCATAAAGCCTTTATTAGTGTCTCGGGGGAGAAATCCGGATGTGGCCGTTTATTTATTTTGGATTTTGCCTTTTTTTTTTTTTTTTTCCCTCTTTTCCTTTTAACATTTTCTTCCAGGAGATTTTTAAAGGGACAGGGACGCCTCACAGTGTTCGGCAGCAGGGCTCAGAGCGGGCTGGCTGCCCATGGGACGTTTGGTCCTGGAGCGTTGGTGCTGGCTGAGGTGCCCTGGCATCTTAAAGAGTTGGGTGGATCTTGGGGTCCAGCTTTGGGGCCACTCCGATGGGGAGCGGGTCCTGGCGCTGGTGGGGGCCAGCAGTGCCGTGCTGCCCCGAGGGCATTTCGGAGCCCTGCAGCTTTGCCCTGGGTGCTGCATCCCTGCTGCCCGCAAGGTCCCCCCCTGCGCCCAGCCCCGCTCTCAGCCCTCCACCCCACGCCTCAGTTTCCCCTGCTCTACAGAAAGGCAATGATCCCTGTGCCAGCGCTGCCGTCTCTCAGGGCGGCCAGCAGGACGTGGGCGAGGATTTTGGGAGCACCCTCACACCGATGGCAGAGCTGGGGCCCTGGTGAGGCAGACTTTCCGTGGCGGTGTCCGCAGCTGGTCCTAACCCAGTCCCGCTGTTGTTGCTCCTCCGCTTCGCTCTTTACATAATTTGTTCCTTGGCCCCTTTTCAAACGTACCTCGCAATCGTTACAGCAGAGGATATTTGTACAGCGGGGGTGTGGAATAACACGGAAAACCTCTGGAGCCGGGGACCGGATTCCCGCACCATCCCAGCGCTGGGGGCAGGCGATGGCCCTTCCTGCTTTTGCCGGGACCCTGGACGGGGTGGGATGGGGTTCTCCCTCAGGTCCCCCCCGGGCACCCCTGATGCTCATGCCATGGGACAGGTTCGGTGCAGCCGTGGGGGCGCAGGGAAGTGGAAAGGGTTGGGGGCACTGAGCCCCCCGGTCCAGCTGGATCCCTCACCCCAACACCTGCCTGGCAGCGGTGTGGGCAGCATCCACCGTTCACTACCAACTACCTATCAAGACCCACCGGTGCTTTTTAGCAGGGTCTCCTGGGGCACAGCCCCGCCAGTTTTTTGGGGGACTCGGGCTTTTTTGATAAAACCATTTGCTGCTGATAAATGTAGGGTGGGTGTGGGGCTTTTTTTTTTTTTCTCCAGTGGAGACAAAGAGGCCCTTGAGCCTGAAGCGTAACTTAAAACATGGCATTCCTGAAAAGAATTTCCTGATAATATTTTTAGCACCTGAAAAAAAAGGGGGGGGAAAAGCAAAAAAAAGCAAATAACACCATTTTTTTCCTCTTCTACTCTTTTTTTCCCCCTCCAGTCCTCTGGTTTAAAGGAGCAGAGAGGGAGGGAGAGGAGCTGGGGGGGAGCCGGGCGGCGGCTGGCCCTGGAGCGGGGCTCTGCACCCACGCGTGTCCTTGGGTGGTGGCCGCTTTTCCCCCCGTGGGGGATGAGGGGACGGCGAGGGGTCCCTCCGCGGGGCCGTGGGGGGAGAGAACCCCCTCTGCCGCCCCCTCTCCCCCCACGGCCCCCACGGGAGGGACCCCACGCCCCCCCCCCGTGGCGGGACCCCCCACCGCCCCCTCCTCCCGCCCCGCCCACCCCAACCCCGCCTCCCGCAATATTTGCATGCCCCGCCCCTCCACCACGACCCTCCCGCCGCGCCGAGCGCCTATTGGCTGGCCTCACCCGGGCTATGCAAATCGCGCGCGGGGGAGGGCGGGGCTGGCGGGGTGAAGGAGCCCGGCGCGGCGGCGGAGCTCCGAGCTGAGGCGGGTGCGTGGTGTCGAGGCGGCAGCTCCGCGCCCCGCGCCCGGCCCCGCGCCCGTCGGTGCGCGTCCTTCCACCGCCATGCCGCGATGGCCGGTGCCGGCGTGAGAGGGGAGCGGCGGATCCCGGCGGCCATGCGGGGCCTGGCGGGCTGGGCCGTGCTGGTGGCCCTGGGCGAGTGGCTGTGGGCGGGCGGCGTGGTGCCGCTGGCGGACTTCTACCCCTTCGGGCCCACGCAGGGTGACGCCGCCACGCGGAAGCAGGACGACGGCGGCTCCGAGCTGCGGCCCCTCTCCGTCCCCTTCCCCTTCTTCGGAGCGGGGCACACCGGCCTCTACGTGAGTACCGGGGGTCAGCGGGGACGGCCTCCCCTCGGCCCCCCCGTTTTATTTTATTCCATTTTTAAGTTACTGTCCCACCCAGATGGATCCAAGTGCATCTGGGTTTCCATGGGGGCTGTCGGGTGGTCCCCATTTAGCTCGGAGCATCAGAGGAATAACGGTGTGCTGGGGACGGGGGGGAGATCTGGTGGGGTCCTGGGGCTCGGGAAGCGTGCTGAGCCCCTGGCTAGGCAGGACCTGGGCTGCCTCGGGTGGTGCAGCGAGGGTGCTGGCCCAGCCGTGCTGCGGATGCTGGACAAAGCACTGTCCCACAGTGGGGAGCCCCGGACTTAGCCCTGGCTGGAGCCAGAAATGCCCGTGCCTCGTGGGACTGACCCCGCAGCGGTGTGCCGCAGGGATCCCAGTGATGGGGAGCCGGGCATGGCCGGTGGGTGAGAGCTCAGAGCAGACATGCTGTGGCCCCTGGATGGGGTCCCTTGCTGGGGAGGAGGCGGCGGCGGGGCTCTGGGTGCAATGCAGAATAAACATAGCTGCCCTTTTGGCTTGTGTTGCAGCAGGCTTGGCTGGCCACTCGGCACATCCTGCTTGCTCTTCTCTCCTCCCTGTGCCCGCTGGGGCGACTAGGCTGCTGGGACCTCTGCTGACGTGCTCCCTAGCAGCCCCTGAGCCACCTGGAGGGGACCGCGGCTGGAGAGCTTGAGTCACGCCTGGCCCGGCATGTACCCCATGGCTGTGGCCATCCGGCAGAGGAGCAGTCCCGAGTGCCCAGTGTCCCTGGAGCCTTTTGGGTGGCACTGGCTCCACTGCCTGCTCTGCACCCTGGGGTGGGGTCTGTGCTCCCCACACCGGCTCCCACGTGGCACAGTGAATCCTCTGGCATCCTGGTCCCTTCTCTTCTCCCTGGTTTGCTCCAGGCTGACCAACAGTCCGGACCCAGTGGAGGAGAGGGCTGAGCATCACCTTGGTGCCATCTCGGAGCTAGGCTCATGTACCATCCTGTTGCCTCAGCTGACAGCAGGAGGTCCTTGCTCTTTGTTGGTGTTTTTTTTTATCCCTGATAAAAGCACCAGCCCTGCCATTGGGTGGGAGGGACCCGCGCTTGGGGCTTGAGCCTCCCAGAGGCTGGGAGAAGCCAGGTGATGTGATGGTGGTTCCATATGGCATCCACAGCACAGCTCTGGGTCTTGAAGGGGCTACAGGGGTCAGAGGGTGGTGTATCCGCCTCCCGTGAACAAAGACCACCCCCCCTGGCTCTGCAGGGCTGGCTCGCCTGCCCCTGGCACAGGGGTCTGCATGGTAGGGCTGCTTCTCCCCAGGGAGCTGCTGTCCTGGGGGAACTAGTGTGGGGCTGGGCTCACCTGGAAACCTCAGGCCTCAAGGACTGCCTCCACCCACCCCCTCCTCCTTTGCAAAAACCAGCAACAATAAAAAAAAAAAAAGCCTTTCTTGGCTCCAGCTCTCTCCCATCTTGCTTTAATCAAGGGAAGAATGTTCCTCCACTGATACCGCGGGGTTACGGAGGCTTTGGGAAACAGGAATCGTCTTCCCCTTAGTCACAGCATGGACTGCCCCATGCTTGCATGGAGGGGCTGGGGACCCTCGTTGGGGGCTGGGGACCCTCCCCAGGCACTGCAGGAGGCCATCGCAGCCTGCCCTGCCTGGGCGTGCAGGCAGCTGGGGCACAGGCACTCTGGTTTCAGCATGGCTCCTGGCGGGATGCTGGCTCCCAGCTCCTTGTCAGCACGTGAGTGCGACACCAGTGCCTGCCCCTGCTGCTTGAGAGCCTCTTTCATGTACTGTGCCCCCCGCCCTTTCCCACCCTGCAGCCCAGGGACTTGCCAGGCCAGTGCTGCTGGGGCTGGGCAATGCATGCTGGGGAGCTCATCTCGGGGGCTGCATGCTCCTGCCTGTCCCGCTGTTGCTTGTGGGCAGGGGAACAGAGCGGCTGGGAACTGCCTGCCCCACTGGGGTTGCCAGTGTGGCAGGGTGCTGGCAGGGGTCTCCTCCCAGGAATTTGGGGGCTGAGAGCATTTTTCTTTGATCCCTGCCCCCTCACTGCCTGCTCAGGCAGCAGTGCAGGCAGGGGTTTTCCTCCCCTTCCTTGCTCCTGCTGCATCCCCAAGCCAGGATGCAGCACTCCAGGCACCAGCATCCACTATCTCCAGCTTCCTTCCCTGGGCTGAGGGCTGCCTCTGCAGTACATCCCTAGGCCAGGCATCCCAGGACCCTAATTGCCCCAGTTAATTAGTGCTGAGGAAGGGCTCAGAGCTTGCAGTATCTTGCCCTGGGTGTCTGGCATCCCCTGCTTTAATGACAGCCGCCTGCCGAGGCCCAGCCAGCACTGGGGGCTTTGCAGGGGATGGTGGCACTTGGTCACCTGGGGACCATGAGCCTGTTAGCTTGACCGCCCATTAGCTCACTTGGAGCACTGCGCATGCCGGTGGATGGATTGCTGCCTGGCAAGGCTCCCTCCGTCCTGTGCCGGTGGCCGCCTGGCTCAGGCACGATCCCCCTGCCAGGAGAGTGGCAGTGATGCCTGGCCCTAGACCCCAGCCCCGCAGACTGTGTGTCAGCTGTAAGAGAGCCGGGAGCGAGTCAAACAGCCCCTCATCTCTGCCAAAAGCACTGGCCCAAGCTGGCCAAGCACGCTGGGCGCTGTTTGTTTAAAGTGCTGGGGCCGCTGCAGTTTTCTCAGCTGTTCCCCCTTCCCCTGGCCCGGCCACGGCAGAGAACAGGGCTGGGTTTGTTCGGGTGGCTGCCTTTCTGCAGCCACGCTCCAGCAAGCAAGCAGCCGGGGTGCGGGGCTGCGGGCGCCGGGGCACGTCTCTGCTTCCAAGGGCAGGAAGGGGAAGCGCTCCAATATTTGTGGAAAGAGGTTGGGGCGGGAGGGGGAGAAAGGTGAAATAGAAAGTGCCTCTAAAACATGGATTCCTGCCAGTGGCAGGAATCAACCGTGGCCGCCTGTTTCTTTCCCTCCCTCTCCGCAGGTGAACAACAACGGGATCATCTCATTCCTGAAGGAGGTCTCCCAGTTCACGCCAGTGGCCTTCCCCATCTCCAAGGACCGGCGCGTGGTGGCTGCTTTCTGGGCAGACGTGGATAACCGGCGGGCGGGTGATGTATATTACCGGGAGAGCACTGAGCAGCCCATCTTGGAGAGAGCAAGCAGGGACATCGCGCAGTATTTCCCTGAGTTCCCGGGGTTTTCCGCGCAGTGGGTCTTCATTGCCACCTGGTACCGAGTGACCTTCTTTGGGGGCAGTTCGTTTTCACCGGTGAGTAGCTGGGGCAAAGCAGCTGTTAGTTTAGGGGTAGCTTTTTGTTTTTTTTTTTTTTAAAGGAGCATCCCACCGGAGCTTTGTTGCTTCCACGGCAGTGGTGCTCCTGCTGCATGTGGCACAGAGCCGTCAGCAGGGCTAAGCCAGCTGCAGTGGCTCCATCGTGATGCCTTGCCATGACAGAGCAGCGCCGGGCTGGCAAAACCAAACCCTCCTCTTTGTGCTTCATGGAGGCTGCAAATCACTGGCATCCCCCTTCTCGGGCAGCAGCAGGGCGGCATTTGCCTGCCGCTGCAGCTGTGCTGAGGAGCTGGTCGTGGACAGGGTTTGGTGCCTTTCTTCCAGAGGCCCGATAACCACATTTTTCCCTGTTTTTCCCGATTCCCCTGAGAAGAGAAGCAAGCTGTCTGCTGGCTGGGGTGCTGGGCAGGGGGATCACGATACCTTACGCTTAAAAATAATGAAACCCAACTGCCTTTTCTAGCCGAGGAGGACTGGGGCTCAAAGAAACACCCCTTTGCCAAATGCTCTTTCCATTTTATTTTCTGGCCGGTTTTTAGCTGGCTCGCCTGCCCCCTTCCTGCCCATTCACTGCTTTTTCCCCTTCCTGCTGCAGGTAAACACTTTCCAGATTGTCCTCATCACAGATGGCAAGCTCTCCTTCACCATCTTCAACTATGAGTCCATCACCTGGACCACGGGTATGCACGCCAGCAGTGGGGGGGACTTTGCCGGGCTCGGCGGCATCGCGGCGCAGGTAAGTGGCGAACACAGCCCCTGGGGCGCCCAGGTAGCACATCTGCCCTGTGAGCTCACAGCTCCTGGTTTGGGTTTTTGGAGGTGGAAAGCCTCCCCCTTTCCTTTTTTTTTTTTTTTTTTTAAAGTTCTTAAATATCTTTGTGTGCTCTGGCTCCCAAAGCCAAGACCATACAGGGGGTTTTGTTATCCCAAAACCACAGGTCTTTGCCTTGGCTGCTGCCTCATAGTCCCTTTTCCTTCCTAACCTCAGCCTTTAAGAGCAGCTGCTGCAGCCAGCACAGCTTTTGCTTGTATTTTTATTTCATCCTTGTGCGTGTTGTTGTTTAAAGGAAAAAAAAAAAAGCCAACACCCACACCCGCAAAAACCCCAGTACCCGTTCGGATGTGTGAATTTACCGGCAGTTGATCTGTGCTTGGCTCCCTGCCTGCCAGCCTGCAGCAGGCGGGATGCTGCAGGTGGAGAGGAAGCAGATAGGTTTTGAATCCCAGGGAGGGGGACTGAGTGGGCAGGGAAGCTGCTTCGCCCTGTTGTGCTGGCTGTCGTCCCGCTGGTGCGTGGACAGGGCTGAGCGCTGGCCGGTGGCACGTGGAAGGGGACAGCCGGTCCAAGCAGTGCCGCCAGTGGTGCTGAGAGGCAGGAGAGGCGAGCCCTTGTGCTCCAGCCACCTCCCCCTGTGCGCTAGTGATGTCTCTTTACCCTCTGCCCCTGTCCTTCCAGGCAGGTTTTAACGCCGGTGATGGAAAGCGCTACTTCAACATCCCCGGATCCCGCACTGATGACATCGCTGACGTGGAGATGACGACAAATGTGGGTATCCCCGGGCGCTGGGTGTTCAGAATCGATGATGCCCAGGTGCAAGTGGGGGGCTGCAGCAATACAAGTAAGAGGACAGCAGTTAGGTTTATTTAACTCCCAACCCAACCCCACACTGTTCTCCAGCCCCGTCTTTCCCTGCCTCAACCTCCACCTCCGCGGGGTGGAGGAGATGGCTCAAAGGGCTTGGGGAGGGAGGGGAGGCAGCCGTGGGAGGACCGTCCTCAGCACCTGCAGTGGCTGGGGATGGCACCCATGGGTGCCCTGGGCCTGGGAAGGGGCTGGGAGAGCAAATGGGGAGGGGAGGAAGACTTTTGAGACAAAAAGAGCCTGCGGGGAGTGATGAGGGAGGCTGGGGAGGAGGTGACAGTGCACAGGCGGGACCCTGCCAGCCCACTACCAGGCCGGGCAGGGCATGAGGGGCTGGCACCCTCGGGGGATGCGCACGTCCGTAAGTCCCAGGAGGCCAGGGCGAGCCATGCGGAGGGCTGCTGGGTGCCAGCCTCCCCTGCGGGGCTGGCGCACCAGGGCTCCCCACCCCGGGGGTCCTGACATGTCCTCCGCGGAGCTGCTGGCCTCCCGTTCCTCGTCCCCGCTTCCCCCCAGCAGTGTTTTCCCACCCGTGATCTGCGTGTGTCGTGTTACCGGTGGATTTGCTGTACGCGGGCTCTCCCGTCCCCCTTTCCCTCTGCCCTGGGCGATAAGCAAGGGCGCGTCCCCCTGGCCGGGCCGGGTGGCAGGGCTGACTCCATGCAGCCTCTCCCCCTTGCTCAGGAGGAATAAAACTGCCCCCCTGTCCCAGGGGAGCCCACGAGGAGCGGGCCCTGCCCCACCGTGAGGCAGGCAGCCCTGTGGGCTCCCCAAGCACCCCAGGGAGCCGGGCGGGTGCGGGGACAGACCCCGGCACTGGTGTGGCTGGAAGGCGGCGGGTGAGCCCTGCCAGGGTGCGGGCTGACAGGGGGGCACCACCTGTCCCCACAGCCTCTGTCTGCCTGACACTGCGGCCCTGCCTGAACGGGGGGAAGTGTATCGAGGACTGCATCACAGGGAACCCCTCCTACACCTGCTCCTGCCTGGCCGGCTTTACTGGGAAGAGGTGCCATGTTGGTGAGTGCCAGCCCTGAGCTCCCGGTGCTTTGCGGCGGCGAGCAGGTCTCGCTCCCAGCCTCACCGCTGCATGCTGGCAGTCTGTCCCTGCAGCTGTCCCTGACCCTGCCCTGAGCTCCTGCCCCCACCGGGGGCTCTGTTTCAGATGTGGACGAGTGTCTCTCCCACCCGTGTCAGAACGGAGCCACCTGCCTCAATGGTGCCGGCAGCTTCAGCTGCAGGTGCCCGCCGGGCTTCAGAGGCACCAGCTGCGAGGCCGGTGAGCGTGGGGCCGCTGGCGCGGCAGGGCTGGCTCTTTGCCATGCTTGAAGAGCAGAGACCCCAGGCTTGAGGGGCACTGCCGCTCTTGGAGGGGTGGGGGGGCTCTTATAGACTGGGGCTCCTGTGGCAGCTGCTGAGCTTGAGCGGTTTGTGATGGGTGCCGAGCGCCGCCGGCTTGGATTTCAGCTTGCTGCAGGCAAAGGAAACTTTGCTCTGGCCGTGAGCCCTTCCTGCTGCTGGCAGCCCACTCTGCCGAGGGCTCGGCTCAGCACTGCTGTCGGCTCCTCTCCCCGCCACCACTCTCTTAGTGAGCAAAGCTGGTGGTTAGTGCTTAAACATAAGTCTCGGAGGCCCTGCTTTCGCAGGTGATGCTCTGATCCTGAGCCCTTTGAAGCCAATGGGGACTCTCTCAGTCCCTGGCAGGGGCTGTGGTGGCCGGTTTCCCCCGCCACTGGCCTCCCCCCGCGAGTGGAAGTGCTGCCAAAGCATTTGGCTCCCAGTGAGCCTCTGCGCCGGTGGAGGAGGCGAGCAGGGAGTTGACTTTTGGGGAAGGGAGGGAGGGTGAAATGCCCAGTGCGGCATGCTGGCATCCAAGAGGCACAGGGGGATGAAAGGGCTGAGCTGCCTGGAGAGGGGTTTTGGGAAGAACCATGGCTGGGGACACAGCCACCATCTCGTGCTGGAGGGTGCGTTGGTGGCTCTGAGCTGCGCTCTCTGCTTGACCCCGGCATCACTCTTTCTGTAGAGGATGGCACGTGTTGGTCCTGCACCTGGGTTGATCCCCCCTCCCCCTCTTTTTTTTTTTTTGGTGTCCCACTGCAGAAGACTCGCCATGTGAGAGCAGGGTGTGCCAGAATGGCGGGAGGTGCCAGGCAGTCAACGGGACGGCAGCGTGCTTGTGCCAGCCAGGCTACACAGGGGTCGACTGCCAGACAGGTGGGTGGCAGGAGCAGGCACGGGGGGCAGATGGTGACATTTCACACCTCGGCAAGCTGCCTTCCTGCCCTGCTTCACCCCTGGCTGTAGTTTTGGGAGGGGAGTGCTCAGCATTGCTGGCGGCACTGATTTTTTTTTTTTTTTTTTTTTTTTTCTGGCTGTCGCCTTCCCCCTCCCAAGCATCGTCCAGGTTGGGAGGCAGTGGGTGAGCCAGCAGTGCCTGTGCGTGGCCTGACTGCCCCTCCTGGCCTCCCCTTGCAGAGGTGAACGAATGTGAGTCCAGCCCATGCCTGAATGGCGGGCACTGCGTCGACCTGGTTGATAACTACACCTGTGTGTGCCTGGAGCCCTTCGTGGGACAGCGCTGTGAGACAGGTGCCTGCTCCTGCCTGTGCCCTGGGATGACACAAGCCAGGGACTGTGTCCCCCATGTTCCAACTGCCATCACGGCCCCTCTTCTAGGGCTGGGCTCTGCTCCTCACTCGCTTGCTTGCTTTCACCCCCAGACTCGTCTTCCTGCGAGGACCAGAGCTGCCGGAATCGGCAGACGTGCAACTACATCCGCCCTGGCCGCTATATCTGCACCTGCTCCCCGGGTTATTATGGCAACAACTGCCAGTACGGTGAGTGGAGGTGTCCCTACGGGACACGGCATGGGAGGTGGTTTTGGGGGAGCCAGGCAAGAAGGGGCAAATGGCTAAAAAGGGGCTGTGGCAGTTGTAGGCACTGCCGAAAGCTGGTGGGCAGCATGTGCAGAGGGGTCGTGGTGCTGCCAGGAGGGAGCCCCTTCTATTGGGGCTGCTTGGTCGTGGTGGGGTCTCCAGCATGAAGCTGGGCTGGACCAGCTCTGCCCCGGCTCCCCTAGGACAGAGGATGTTCCACCCCCAGGCTGGGATGGCTCTGGCTCAGCCTCCCCCTTCCCCTTCCCTGCAGGCGGGCCCCGCGTGCCTGGCGCCTGCCTCTCCCACCCATGCCAGAATGCGGGCAGCTGCCTGGAGACGGAGCAGGGCTACGTTTGTGAATGCCGGGAGGGCTACACCGGGCAGGACTGTCGAGACAGTGAGTACTGGGGGGGGGTCTCTCTGGTGGGGTGTCTCATCTTTAGGGGAGCCCTCACTCTCCTGAGAAGGAGAAGCAGCAGCCCTGGAGAGCCCGCTCAGGGCTCCTGGACTAAACAGTGGGTCCATCCCACTGAAGGAGGCTGTGCCTGGGTGTTCAGGGGGACTTGTGGCTGCCACCCACCTGAGCTCCCTCTGTGGGTGGCATCTGGCAAGGCTGCTTGGCTGTCCCACCCCCACAAGTAGGAGGGGTCCTGGGAAGCTCCCATCTCCTCTCTTGTAGAGCTCTCGGAGGGCTGTGAGTGTCGCAACGGGGGCAGTTGTCTGGAGGGGAACGTCACCATCTGCCAGTGCCCACCTGGGTTTTTTGGTCTCCTCTGTGAATTTGGTAGGTGAAGGCTTCTTGCTCACTGTGTTCGCTCCCTCTCTGGGATGCTTGAGCTAGGCAGGCTGTGGGCAAGCAAGGAGACACTCTGCCCATGCCTGAGCCTTAGCACGATACCGGGGGCACGCACTGAATTTGAGCCTGGAAATATTGTCCCCTGTTGAGGAGGCAACACTTCATCGCTTCCCCTGAGCCATGCCTCTCCCAGCCCCTGGCCCTAGCCCGGCTTCCCCGGGTGGGGAGGGAACTGCAGCCTTCGTGCATTCCTGCTCTGAAGCTCGCTGGTCATCCAGTCTGGCCCTTGCTGATTGCAGTCTGTGATGTGGGGTACAGAGGGTCCCTGCTGTCTCATCAGACCCTGCAAAGTTAGGAGGCCTCAGTTTCTGGCCAGGCAGCCAGCTGGGTGTTCTCCTGCCACCAGCTGACGGAGGCCGGTGCTGGCTGTGTGTTTGCAGAAGTCACCACCACACCGTGCAACGTGAACACGCAGTGCCCAGATGGCGGGTACTGCATGGAGTATGGCGGCAGCTATCTCTGCGTCTGCCACACCGACTACGGCGCCAACCACAGTAAGTCTTGTCCATGGGGATGCGGGACCCGCCCTGGGGAGGGACATGTGACAGTGGCCAGGGGGGTGAGCAAGGATACCGTCATCAGCCGGGGAGCAGCCCTCATACCCCTGGTTGTATGTCCTCAGTGACGCCCTGTGTTTGGTTTTGCAGCAATGCCATCCCCCTGCGACTCAGAGCCCTGCCTGAATGGGGGGTCCTGCGAGGTTCATGACGACTCGTACACCTGCGAGTGTCCTCGAGGCTTCCTTGGCAAGCACTGTGAGAGAGGTACCCACAGGGAGCTCTCTGCTGGCCCCAGGACCTGGAAAGGGGTGGGAGAAGAGCTTGGACCCTTGTGGGAGATGAGCAGCTGCTTGCTGAGCTGCATCTGGAAGTGGGTGCAGGTTATCCCAACCCCTCCCATCCCATCCCGCAGGGTGGAGGGAGGATTACATGGCTCCCTTCACGGCCCCTGACAGTCGCAGCAGCCGATCCAATTGTTGTGTTTCCAGCACAACAGTATCAGTGTTGGAGTTTTTTTACATGTCTGAGCTTCTGGCCTCAGGAGCAGCCACTAGTCCCTTGGCATCGTGTGCCCGTGGCCCCCTGAGGCCCCAGCATGCATCTGCACGGATGGTGTTTCCTGCAGCAAGGGGTTTAGTGGGGTTCTGGTGGGAGGCGGTGGCTCTCAGGGTGCCAGCAGCAGCGGGTGACCCCCACTCTCGGCGCTCTCTCTGCAGCCAAGCCACAGCTCTGCAGCACGGGGCCCTGTCGCAACGGGGGCACCTGCAGGGAGGCGGATGGCGAGTACCACTGCACCTGCCCCTACCGCTTCACTGGCAAGCACTGCGAGATCGGTATGGCCCCCCGGCCCCCACCCGGGGAGGAGAGGTGGCAGTCATCCTGCTCGCTGCTCAGCTCCCGCCTGCCCTCTGCCCCCAGGTAAGCCGGACCCCTGCGCCTCGGGGCCCTGCCAGAACGGGGGCACCTGCTTCCACTACATCGGCAAGTACAAGTGCGACTGTCCCCCGGGCTACACCGGCCGGCACTGCGAGATCGGTAGGTGTGAGCAGGGCACGCCAGTGCTGGGGGCTGCCTGGGGAAGTGTTGGGGCTGCCAGCAGAGCGAACAGCCATGGCGGAAGCAAGCAACCCTTGCTGCTTGCTTTGAACCCCTTCCCTGTAATTGGAAGTGGTTTGATTCTTCCTTGCACCCTGCTGGAGGGGGAAAGGGGATGGCTCTGGTTTCTGGACTCTGCCAGCTCTGCAGCGGTCACTCTTTGCTCCACTCTTCTTCTAGCGCCCTCCCCGTGCTTCCTCAGCCCCTGTGAGAATGGCGCTACCTGCGAGGACCTCGGCGGGGGCTACACTTGCACGTGCCCTGTGGGCTACATAGGGAAGCACTGCCAGTCTGGTAAGGGCCTTTTGCTGCCCCTACCAGCCAGGGGCTCGGGGTGCCTCTGTGGGCCCCACTTAGCCCCTCCCCGTCTCTCCCCAGAGGTTGACTGCGGTGTCCCCAGCGAGGTGAAGCATGCCCAGGCCTCTTTCAACTCCACCAAGGTGGGCTCGCTGGCTGAATACCAGTGTGAGCTGGGCTATGTCCTCAGTCAGCACAACAACCCCCGCATCTGCCGCATGCCAGGTGTCTGGAGCGACCCCCCTGACTGCGATGGTGAGGAGCACCAGGGAATGGCCAAGCCCTGGGGCATCGTCCCAGCTGGCTGTGGTCACAACCATGGATTGGTGACTCCAAGACATGTACTCCGGTCCTCCCCTGCCCATGTCTGTGGAAAGAGCCCTTTGGGGACCGCTGCCCGGTGCTCATGTCTCTTGCCTTGTCTCTCCCCTGCCCAAATGCCTGCAGAGATCGACGAGTGCCAGTCCCAGCCCTGCCTGAATGGCGGCCGGTGCAAGGACCGCATTGCTGAGTTCGTGTGTCTTTGTGAGCCGGGTTACACCGGTCACCGCTGCGAGTCAGGTAAGAGACTGTGCCAGGTGTGCTCCTGGGCTGCTGCAGGCAGCTATAGCAAACCCCTCCTCACCCCCCAGCCCCCAGGGAGCAACAGCGGATGCGTGGCTGCCTGTGGTTGCATGGGCTGGCTTCAGTCTCCTGCCTGTGCGCTCAGACCAGCCTGCAGCAAGGGCCCCTCTCCCGGAGCCCCCAGCCAGCTGTGGGATGTGCTGGGGAGGAGATGCTGCTCCTGGTCGGGTGGAGGAGCAGGCAGGGCTGCAGGAGCATGTGTGCTACTTGTGTCCCCCTGCTAATGGATGCTGCATGGGATTCTCTATCACTGACGGGCAATGACTTCTGAAACATAAGCCCATGCAGAGAAGCCCCATATCTCGGGATCTGGGTGGCAAGTGCCCTACTTTGCTCCAAAGCTATTGGCCAAGAGGGGGGGCGAAAAGCAGCTTGAGGTAGCACATTTTTGGCCGCACTGTGCTCCTGCTCCCATGTATGCACATGGTTGTGGTTGTGTGCAGGCACTGGCTGAAGTGGGGTGACAGGCAGCATGGGGGCTGGTGGGACTCTGTGGCAGACAGCTCTAGCTTGGCTCCCTAGGGCCTGGCAGAGGATGGTGGGAGAAGGTGAGATGCCTGCAGGGGGTTAGAGGAGGTGACATGCCGCAGGCACCCTATGGGACATCTTGGCGCTGCCAGCTGTCCCCAGGTGTCCCTGTGGGCATGTCCCCCTGCCCAGCTCCTGCCGCAGCTCCTGTGCAGGGGCAGGCGTGGGGCAGTGGGCTCCCGAAAGCCTTGGGAGCAGGGCTGTTCCTGGCTGGTAGGCTTGGGGTAGAGAGCAACATTGGGAGGGTCTGTGCCCTGGGGGAGAAGTGCTGCCTCTCCAAGCCCCCTGCCCCCTGCTGCCAGCTCCGTGTCTGTGCTGAGCCGGTGCCTCTCTCTCTGCTGCTCCCCAGATGTCGACGAGTGCCAGTCGGAGCCCTGCAAGAATGGTGGGACCTGCCGGGACTTCCCCGGGTCCTTTGCTTGCTACTGTCCTGAGGGCTTTGTGGGGACCCAGTGCGAGACAGGTAGGGACTCGCCCTTCCTGGGACAGTGGGAGGCTGGACTGTGGGCACTGGGACGCGGCCAGGACCAGCACCGAGGCAGGTAGCTGGTCACCTTCTTGGGCACCTTGACCCCAAGCCATAACCCTGGGTGCTTGCTGCCTGTCACACCTCCTTGCCTGCGGGAGCAAGGAACAAGGTGTCTGCTGGTGACAGATCCCCTTTCAAAGGCATCTACCCCCTGCCAGGGGCCAGGGCTGCCACAGCGCTTGGGTGGGTTCTGGGTCCCGAGCAGCTGTGCCGAGCCCCTGTGCCGAGCCCCCGGCTGCATGGCTGTCCTGCATCCCCTCGGGGGCTCATCACCATTGCTTGCCTGCGGGAGCTGGCTGCTGGCTTGCCAGGGGCCCCCGCTCACCACTGGCCTCCTCCTGCCTCCAGAAGTGGATGCCTGTGAGTCAGGCCCTTGCCGAAATGGAGGGGAGTGCGAGAGCTACGAGGGCTCCTACCTCTGTGTGTGCCCAGAGGGTTTCTTCGGCTACCACTGCGAGACAGGTGAGGTGGGCAGGGCGGCTCAGTGCAGGGTGGCCACTTGGCCAGCTGGCACCACTAATGCTGCTAACGGGCCTGGCTCCTCTCCTGCAGCCAGCGACCCATGCTTCTCCAGCCCCTGCGGGAGCAGAGGCTACTGCCTACCCGGCAACGGCACCCACAGCTGCACCTGCAAAGTCAGCTACACAGGCAAGAGCTGCGAAAAAGGTAAAGGCCCTCAGCAGCGGCACCAGGACGTGGTGCAGGGCTCGATGCCGGCCCGGCGGTGGCCACCGCCCACGAGGGGCTCGACGCCGTCCGGGACCAGCAGCTTTCCTTGAGGCGGGCAGGGCTGGGGCCTCGCCTCTGCGGGGGGCATCCCAGGCCCCACGGATGCCACGGGCGGCCGCTGGTGTGCTGAGCTGCTGCCACAGGCACCGGGCTTGGCACGAGGACGCTGGGGACAGGTTTCCCTGGCCCCCTGCAGCAACGGCGATCCCTCGGATGCCCTCAGGAGGGGAGGCCGAGGCGTCTGAGGGAAGCCTCTTGCCACCGGCACCAGCCTCCCCGGGGCCCCTTGCCCCGTCTTGCTGGCGCCCAAGGCCTGGCAGGCAGCGGCAAGTGCTCGGCCACCGGTGCTGCCAGGTTGCAGTGGCTGGGAGCGCTCCCTGCGCCCTGGCTCCTCCCGTGCCTGCTGGGCCAGTGGCAGCTGGCGCCCACGGGGCCCCTGCCAGGCGTGCCAAGGGAGAGAGCAAGGGCCCCGTCCTCCATCGCTGCTGCTCTGCCTCTTGCTGCCTGGGTCCGTTCTCTAAAGATTCATGGCGTTACCTCTCCCCTTTGCTTTTGCCCATACCTTGAAGAATTGCTGCCACCAACCTCATTAAAGGTGGAAAGGGTGGAGGACACTGGTGTGTTGATTTCTTGGCACCCACCTGAGGACGCAGCCGCCAGGCAACTCATTGACGGCTACGCCGTGACGTACGTATCCCTCGACGGCTCTTACCGCAGGACAGATTTTGTGGACCGAAGTCGTTCTGCCCACCAATTGCGGGCACTAGCCTCCGGCAGAGCCTACAATATTTCTGTCTTTTCAGTCAAACGCAACGTGAACAACAAGAATGATATCAGCAGGCCCGTCATGCTCACCACACGCACTAGTGAGTAGTGTCCCCGGGGGGATCGCGGTTGTGAGCATGCGCGGCCCCCACAGGCGCCAGGGCTTGTGCTGTCTCCTCCCTGCCGCCGGCTCCAGCCGCAGCCCGGGCCCGTGCCGAACCCTCTCAGGTTTGGTGGTGCAGATCCTAAAATCCAGCCAGGGGCCTTTGGAAAGCACTTGGCACAGAGAATTGCTGTTCTCTTTGCTGTGAGTAAAAGGGGGACTGAACCTTCTGTGGCTCACTGGGCCCCTGCCCGGGGGCTGGTAAGGAAGCTGGCAGCGGGGACCGCTCCTGGATCCTGTTCCTCAGGGCCAGGCTGTGCCTGCTGCACCGGTTACTCCTTGTCACTGGGCCCAGGGTAGTGTGGGTCCCCAGTGCTGCTTGGCTGAGCTGGAGAAGCCCCTGTGCCAGCTGGGCAGCAGGGCTGGGCAATCTCTGCCAACAATGAGCCCCATGGGCGAGTTGCCCCGCCATCCCACCAGGCTTGGCATGGGGACATGCCAGAGAGGGCAGAGGCTGGCAGGGACCTCTGCTCTGTGGGCGGAGGGAAGAGGGCACAGTGATGCCTATGTAGGGCCATGGGCAGGCAGAGCAGCTGCAGTCCCACTTTCTAGGTCAGGCGGATGTAGAAATTGAGTGCAAACTGAGGATGGAGGGGATTAGACCTAGAAAAGCTGCCCTCTGATGAGAAGGGGATGGTGACAGGAAAGGTCATGGGCCACATCCCCCCCAGCAGGCTGAGACCGAGTGAAGCCCAAGGGAGGAGAAGGCAGGTGTGGTGCTGGGCATAGCAGGGGTCTGTACCCCTGTCCACAGCATCTCGGGAGATCTCAAGCCAGGGCTGGATTCCGGAGGCAGTGAGAACTGGGCTCAGGACGCTCATGTGGGGCGTGCAGTGGGCTTAGGGCCAGGCCCAGGCACTGCGGTGCCTTCGGAGCTGGTGGCGGGGGCTGGGACCAGAGGAGGACAGCCCCAGGGGTGCCGTGGATGGCACAAGGCCTTGTGGGCAGGCAGAGAGATGTGCCTCCCACCTGCCTGCTCCTTCCACCTGCTTGCACGTGGTGAGGATGGGAGAGCACGAGTCCGGCAGGGCAGGCAGTGCTGAGCTGCTCGCACTGGGGAAGCCAATCCAGAGGGGCAGGCAGGATCCCCCTCGTGGGGTTACGGGAAAGGGATGGGGTGACCCACAATGACCAGCAGCTGACCGCAGTCCTCTCTGCTTGCTCCGGTCAGGACCGCGTCCGGTGGAAGGCTTTGAGATCACGAACGTGACGGCCAGCGCCATCACGGTGCAATGGGCTCTCCACCGGCTCAAGCACTCCACCGTCAGTAGGGTGCGTGTCTCCATCCGCCAGCCAGGGGACCTGGCAGACCGCACTGTGGAGCTGAACAGCAGCGTGGCCAAGTACACCTTTCTGTGAGTGGCATTGCAGGTGGGCACCGGGCCAGCTGGCCCTCCCAGGCTGCCCAACTTACCCCTTCCCACCCTGCCTTCCTCCTCCACAGGGACCTGCAGCCAGGAGAGAGGTACATTGTCCATGTCACGACACTGAGTGGCCTGGGGACAGAAGACCATCCCTCGGAGAGTCTGGCCACGGCCCCCTTCCATGTGTGGACGAGTGAGTGGGGTTGCCTTCGCCGCCCACCACCACTGCAGGGGCCCTGGGGCTTGGCAGGCATGGGGCAGCCACGGCTTATGGCCAGCAGGAAAGCTGCAGGGAGGGGAAGGTGCGAAAGCCGTCAGCCTGTCTGGCCAGCACAGTGGGTGGGAGGTGTGCAGGCAGCCCTCAGGAAGGGCATGCAAGGCACTGGCACATTCTCCCCTGCCAGATGTTATTTGCTGTCCAAGACCAGCACGAGCTCAGCCCCATGCAGAGCCTGCACGGGCCTGATTCATCCCCTGCTGTACAGCAGCCAGAGGGCAAGGGCCAGACCCAGGTGCCAGGGTGCAGTGAGGTTCTGCCCCGCCTTGCCAGGGACCCGGTGCTGAGCATCTCCCAGCACATTGCAGGGCTGGAGCTGAGCTGAGGGCTGGCTGGGACATGGCCAGGCCAGCTGGGGCCCTGGGATGCTAACTGGGTGGCGTGTGAGCAAGTAGGGCAGTTGCCTTTCAAGGACACCAACGCTGACGCCTTTTCTCCCCACCTCCTGGCTGCCCCAGGACCTCTCCCCCCACAAAACCTCACCGCCTCCCGTGTCACTGCCACCTCCGTGTCCATGGCGTGGGAGCAGCCACCTGCTGGCGCCGTGGAGGGGTACATCATCAACGTCACTACCTCTCAGAGCGTGAAGAGCCGCTATGTGCCCAATGGGAAGCTCGTGTCCTATACGGTGCGGGACCTGCTCCCTGGACAGCGGTACCGCCTGTCCGTGACGGCTGTGCAGAACACAGAGCAAGGCCAAGTGCACAGTGAGCCCATCCACGTCTACGTCACGACCTGTGAGTACCTGGCTCGCTGGGGCTGGGGCGCTGCTGGTTTGCTGCAGCACAAGGGAGGAGATGGGCTAATGGGGAAGCGGGGCAGGGGGTAAGAAACCAGTTGACCAACAGTAACGAGCCCACGGGGACTTGCTGCCCCAGAACTGGGTGCCCACAGTAGGCTGTGGGGACAGGATGCAGGTCACCTGCAAAGGGAGGTGGGGGTTGCAGCGTGCTGCGTCTGTTAGTGGAAGGCAAGATGCACAGTTACAGCTTGGTGATGCTTCGCAGGGGCTAGTGCTTGCAGCCCAGTCATGTGGAGAGTGCACCTGTCCCTAGACAGCCCTAAATGGCAGCCTGGGGGTGAGGGGACTGGCTGGGAGTTGGGTTGCTGTGCTGACACAAAGCCTGCCTCCCGCTAAGCCTAACCCTTTGTTCTGCAGTGCAGAGGGATGGGGCTCCAGAGAGACGGTGGAACCAAGCTGGACACCCCCGGGTCCTGCGCAACAGGCTGCCCCCAGCTTTTCTGCCCGAACTCCGCTTGCTAGCAGATCACGACACGGCTGAGGAGCCCTCGCCAGCCCCCAGGTAGGCCCTGCCCTGGCACTCCTGGCTCTTCCACCAGTGCTCGGCCCAAGCATCGGGCTGAGCACAGCCCCTTTTCCCAACTCCCATGTCCGGGTGTGCACAGGGTTAAGCCATGCTCCTGCTGGGTTGCACCTCTTGCCCACCTGCTAGGGTCCTGAGCCAGGCAGGCCCTTTTCCTGTGAGCAGGTCCTCCACGTTGCCCGGGGGACTTGCACTGAGCCTGATGCCGCCAGCGAGTGCTTTATCCAGCTGCCTCCCTGCCCGCATGGGGCAGCTGTGGCCTGGGGGACCCGCAGTGCCCTGTACCATCATGGCTCTCCTGTCCCAGGTTCACCGAGCTGGTGGATGGCAGAGGGAGGATCAGTGCCAGGTTTGGCACTGTGCTGAGCAAATCCATCACTGTGAAGACACGTAAGTGCTCTGCTGCATTTGTGGCCCCCTCCTGTCACCCAGTGCCACCTCCTACGCCTCCCCCCAGGACAGGGTGGCAGCTGGGCAGGCTGCTGTAAGGCTGGGGGAGCTGTAGAGGAGGGCAGGGCCCTCTCAGCTCTCGCTGGGCAGACAAACATCTGCCGTGCTTGCAAGATCCCCTGCCCAGGAACAGGAGTGACACATAGCTGGTCAGGGAGCGCAGAAAGGGACCCTTGGTGATGGGAGGCGATGCCAGCTGCAGCATGGGCCGGCCTTCTACCCTGCCAGCAGTGGTGGGAGCCCAGGCAGCAACCCCACGGCCCTCCAGCGCAGCCCCTGCCTGCCCAGCAGCCTGAGCCCCCAACGCCAAGCACAGCCTCACACTCAAGGCAGGTGCCTGGGCAAGAAGCCCCTTGCTAGCCCAGGACCAGCCCTCCCATTTGCCATCCCTCGAACACCAGGGATACAAGTGCCAGCCCAAGATATCCTATCAGGACCATGAAGCCCATGCTGTGGGGTGGGGAAGGGTCCTGGCACACCTGACAGCAGCCCTGGGCTTGCTGCACATCTCGGCTCTGCCCCTGCCTCCCCAAAGCTCTGTCCCCCACAGTCCTCCAGGAAGGGTGAGGCGGTCACCTTAATTCTAAGGGGTGCCAAGTGGGAAGGGCTGACCTGCTGCCTCGGGCCTGACCAGCCCCTGGATGCCTCAGGAAGGCTGGATCCCACCAAAGGGGCTGCCTTTGGGTCTGGCCCCAGCTGCAGGTGACATTTGACCCTCTCGTTGCCCAGAGCCGGAGGCTCCAGTGAAGCTGGAGAACGTGGCGGTGTCCAGCCAGGGCAGTCTGGCACTGCAGCTGCGCAAGGCAAAGAGCAAGAGTAAGTCCTGGGGGAGATAACGTGAGCAGCAGGGACCTAGCCCAGGCCCTGCAGGTGCTCAGCCCCAGCCTGCTCTTCTTGTTGCTGCCCAGCTGGGAGGCACACAGGGGACAAGGCGTGGGCCCCTGCTGGCTGCCCCATCCCTGCTTGCCCGCTTGCAGCTCTCCCTGGGAGCACCTTGACACACTGGGAGTTGGGCAGGGCCATGCTGTGGCCCCGGGGCCTGACGGCTGTATGTGTTCTGCAGGTGAGGGGCAGACCTGCTCCACGAACCCCTGCAGGAATGGAGGCACCTGTGCCAGCGTCGCTGAGTCCTACCACTGCGACTGCCGCCCAGGCTTCAAGGGCCGGCTCTGTGAGCTGGGTGAGTGCCGTGCTGCTGTCAGAGGGCCAAGCTCCCTCCTGCAGGTGGGTGGCATGTGCCCAGCCTGGCAGCTATCCCAGCCACAGGGTCACTGAGCTCACCCTGTCAGCACCCAGCTCCTCCCGGCCAAGGGGGCTCCCTCCATGCCCAGGCTCTGCTAGAGAGGGCCGCGCTGTGCCAGCAGCACCGAGAGGTGCTAGGCTCTGCTCTCGTCAGCCCGGGCAGATCTTGCAGCGCAGGTCTGCTCCCCGCTTCTGGCCAAGCCCTCTGCCAGGCAGCCTGGCAAGCCAGGCTTCTGCCCTGCACACAGTTATCTGGGCGCCACAGGGCTGGGGGCTCCACTTCTCCTGGCAGGCCAGCTCTGTTGATCCCAGCTCTTCAGGACAGCAGAGGGGAAGCCAAGGGGCCTCGCCAGCCCCCCACCACGGGGCACAGGCAGGCAGGGCCAGAGACGAGCTTGTTGATAGCTCCCCTCTCCTGTTCCCCAAGCAGCCTGCAAGAAGGTGCCACACTCGTGCACGCGGCTGTACTCGGAAACCAAGTCATTCCCCGTGTGGGAAGGAGGCACCTGCCACTACCTGTGAGTACTGCCTGTGGGTTGTGCTCCCCACTGTGCTCAGAGCCAGGGATGTCTCCCTGCAGCTCAGCTCCGGGGAAGGGAGAGCGAGCATGAGGCCGTCTCAGACCCCGGCTGGCAGCTGCCAGGTGGCTGCAACTGCCCCCTCCCCAGCACAGGCTGAGAAGCCTCATCTGCCCTCGAGCCCCTGGGGCTGCCCCACCAGCTGCACTTCAGGGCAGGGTGTTGCTGAAATGACAGCCCCTGTAGCAGTGTTACCCACCTATGTGGCAGCGAGGTTGGATTTGGTGTGCGTGACCCTCCCCTCCAAGCAGCAGTGGCTACCCGACACACTGCCTGCCAGCCCAGCTCCTGGCTGCCTCTCCATCTGCAAGGAGAGGGCTGGGGCCAGCTCTGCTGCAATGCCAGGGCATGGGGGGAGCCTCTGCTCTGCCCTCCCAGCCTTCCTATGATGAAGGTGCAAGGGCCTGGCTGTGCGGGCTCAGCTCTGAGGCAGAGCAGGCTCGGCCCCGTTCCTACCAAGGCCAACTACCACAGCCTGGAAGGAAATGGGAGACACCCAGACTCCCCGCTCACACTCATAAAATCAGATCTGTCCCTGTTATTCCCTACAACTCGCCCCTCTGCTGTGTGTGCAGGTACCGGAGAATCTACAAGGTACACCAGGATGTCTGCTACAAGGAGAGCTGCGAGAGCACCGGTTCCGAGAAGACAACCAGCAGGTACAGCTAGCAGCAGCATGCCAAGTGTGCCGGCCTTCCTGTGGCCCGGGACAGGAGGATGCAGCCAGCCAGTGTCATCCAGCACGTGCAGGGGTGCCCAGGCTGGGGATGGGCTGGGAAAGGGGGTACAGGCACCCCGTGCAGAACAGAGCGTGAGAATCGCACGACTGAGGCTCCGTGTGCCCTCCCGGCAAGGGGCTGCAGGGCTGACAGTGCTCTCCTCTCTTCTCTTTCAGAAAACCAAGCAACAGCCACACACTGAAGAAGCCATAGAGTAAGTACCCACTCTGGGCCCGCCTCAGCCGCGGGCAGGGGCAGCTCCTGCCTGTGGCTGCCTGCACCCCTGCACAGGGAGTCAGGGAGGAGGAGGGTGGAGGCCACAGGGCAGCCCAGGCTCACTCTGCCATGTCGAGGGGGTGCAAGGGCTCTCCAGCTGCTGCGCTGGTTGGGCTATGGACACGCAGCTGAGGGCTCCCGGTTGTGGCTGGGGTGGAGGAGCAGAAGGCGATGCTCAGCTCCCCCACAGCTCTTCAGTCCCATGAACAAGAGATTCGTGCACAAAAACGGCCTGGGCACTGGTCCCCTTCTCCCAGCCCGAGATGGGCGCACAGGGTGGGAAGAGGCAGCTGCGGGGCTTTTGGGGGACTCTGCCCACCAGCTCATTGGCCTCCTGCTCCTTCACAGGGTACAAAGCAGTAGAAGCTTCGTCTTTCCACACCTAAGGGCTTTTGAAACACCAGGAAGATCAGATCTGCTCACTGGGTTGAACACAGCGGGTGAACCCTCCTGCCTGGCGTCAGTCTCTCCCTCTCCTCCAGCCCGTTAGGGACATGCAGCTGGATTGGCGCACTCCCTTCCCTCTACCGGACCAGCGCTGCCATCGCTCTGGCTTGCCTTACTCTAGCCACCTCTCTGCCCCCACGGAGCTGAGCGCCAGCATACCGTGGCAGCTGGCTGGCTGCCCCCCGAGGGGCCCAGCCCCGCTCGGCCCCCCCAGCCGCTCTGCACGAGCCACGGGCTCCCGGCTCTGCTCAGCCATCAGCGGGGCTGAGCCCACCTCCCTGCCAACAGCATCTGCACCAACCTGTTTTCATAATCTAAGGTTATAAATTACCTATAACCCCCAAATAAAACAGTTCAATGCAGACCAAAAAGCCTTAGCTATCACCTGAAATGTGGCCCACAAAACTCGGGTTGGAGGAGACCTTCCCTACATAGACAAGTTATAAATGGTGAGCAGCTCCCCCGAGCAGCGAGGTGAGTGCTGGAGGTGTGTCCCTGTCTTCTCTGCTCCAGTGGGGGAAACTGAGGCAGCTTCTACTGCCTGCCTTTTTTTTCTTTGCTTTGTAAACAATCCCTGGTTTTAACCAAATTTCCAGCTCAGAAAGCAGTAGAGCACCTAGAAAGAATTTTAAAAGTAATCTGTAGGGTGAAGTTTGTCAGCCAAGGTGTAACACCATGCTGGTTCTGATGCTAATTGCCTCCAAGCGCAGAGCACTGTACGGGCTTGGTGACGAAGCGAGCTCCCCGTGCTGTGTCCCCTGAGCTGCTCGCAGTATTTGCATTCCCTGTGGCACCAGCTGGTGCCATAATGCCAGCGCTGTGGTGTTTGCGGAGGAGAGGACCAGCGTGCAAGGCCCTGCAGTGGCCGCCCGACCAGTTGCGGCAGGGCAGGCAAGGAAAAAGTGTAGCTTAGAAACGTTCCTAGTTTTTGTGAGTTTGTATGACAACACTAGTTAAACATAGATTTGTGTATTAACGTACACAGTGTATATTATAAATTAATACATACCAGAGAAATATCGTAGTTATGGTACAGAGTGTTATTTCCTGAGCAGCGTGGGGGGCCTCCTGTGGGGCAGCCCTCCCCTCCCGCGAGTATCGCAGGGCGCTTTGTTGTTCAGCTGCACATCTCAAGCTGCAGCCCCAGAAGATGCTCTCGGAGCGGAACAGGCCCAGGAGTTTTGGCGCTCCTGGCACCACCCTCTCCCTCCTGGGAGCAGCGTAAGAGCGCCTGGCCTGGAGGAGCAGCTGCTGAGGCAGCCGGCACCAGTCTGGGAGCGGCAGGGACGATGCGAAGCCACGACCGGCTGGCCAGCGTGATGCCCCACTCCTGCGCCGACTCTAGCACTGTTCCCAGAGGAGAATCGGAGTCAGAGATGGACGTGCCTCATTTTTCTTCAAGGCTGCCTGACTCTGCTCCAGCCTCCATGCTGCAAGGAGAGCATGGAAGTCCTGCCGCCCCAGGGCAGAGAGAAGCCGGCCCTTGCCTGGAAGAGCAGGGCAAGGGGAAAGCTGGAACAGCTTCTGCTATCCACGAGGGAGGGAAGGCGTAGGGGCTGTGGTCAGAAGGTGTTTGCGCCCCTGCCTTGTCAACCATCAGACCGGTGCTAAGGTGGGCTGCAAAGGTGGCGGCAGCCCTGCCATGGGACAGTCCTCTTTCGGCGCAGCCCCCAGGCCCGGCCTGTGCGGCCACCCAGCCTGTCCCCGCAGCCCTGCTGTGAGCCGGCACAGCAGCCCCCTGCCTCCCACCCCACAGCCAGCACAATATGTAATGCAGCCAGAAGGTTTTAACCTAGCCTTGGAAATAAATTAGTTCTTTTGGTTTGATTTTTTTTTTTTAATAAAAACACTATGGAAACTGGGTATTTTTTAAAGTAGTTGGTCAATGAGGAGGAAAATGGGTTATTGTTGTATTCTGATACATGGCATTTATTACTGCCCCCCAGCAGAGCCCTGCAGCCAGCATGGGTGGTGCTGGCGTGGGGGGGTGGGGGCCCAGAGCACCCAGGGGTGCCGTGGGGCCAGGGGCTGCGCTAGCATGGGAGCACTCGGACACCTTGGAGCCTCACCTCTTCACTCCCAGGCTCTGTTACTTCCTTCACCATCCAAGTCTTCATCTTCCTCTGCATATAGCGCATCCCTTTCCTCCTCTTCCTCCTCCTCCTCCTCCTCTCGAGCCAGCAGCTTCTTGAAGACCTCGTACTCCTCCGGGGTGGAGCGGGCCAGGCTGGCCAGGAAGTCTTTCTCCGGGAGCTGAAGGATGTCCTTCAGTTTTGGGTTACCGGTTTGCGTCTGGCCTTTGTGTGGGGTCTGGTAGAGCCCCCGGCGCTCCAGGAAGATGTGCCGGTTCCTGAGCTCGGCAAAGGGCATTCGGAAAAACCGGGCCTTCACCATCTCCTTCTGCTGGACGCCCATCCTGAAGTACGCGTACTGGGGGCAGGACAGGCAGTTTCACGCCCAGCCCGGGCCCCTCTCCCAGCCGAAGCCAGGACATCCCCTCACCTGGAAGTGGTGGTGGAGGCGGCGCGGCTCCTCGAGCAGGACGGCGGGGCAGCTCCCCAGCACCTCCCGCAGCTGCTCCGCCGTGAAGAGGCACTTCTCCCGCAGCAGCCGCACGGTCGCCGCCATCCTCCTCCGGGGCAGGGTGAAGAGCTGGGGGCAGCGGCTCACCGCCCGCTGCAGCTGACCTGCGGGCGGCGGGGTGAGCGGGGCGGGGGGCGGCCGGCGCCCCGGGTGCCCCCCCCCTTCCCCGCCGCCCTACCTCCGCCGAGCCCCAGGCGCCGCAGCTCGGCGGATCGCTCCTGCAGCCGCTCGGCCGGCATCCGCAGCAGCTCCGGGCTCCGCTCCAGCAGGCCCAGGGCGGCCTCGGCGCTCAGCCCCAGCAGCAGCAGCTCCGCCGCCGCCGCCGCCGCGCGGCGCCGCGGGCCGAGCCGGGGCTGCAGCCCCGGGAGCCGCCGGGCCCGCTCCTGGCTGAAGCCCGCGGCCCGCAGCGCCGCCGCCTCCCCGCAGCCGCGGCGCGGCTCGGGGAAGGCGCGGCGCCCCGGGAGGGCCCGGCCCGCCACGGCCCGCGCGCAGCCCCGCAGCAGCCGCCCCGCCATGGCCCGCCGCCGGGCGGGGGCCGCCGGGAGGGGGCGGGGCGGCCTCCCCGCGCCCCTCCCCCTCCCCCGCCGCCGCCGGGGCCCGCGCGGGGCCGGGCGCCCTCCCGCCGCCCCGGGGGAGGCCCGGGGGGGGCAGCGGCCCTGACCCTGCCGCCCCCCCAGCGCCGAGGGCTCGCGAGGGAGCCGGTTGAGACTCCCTTCGCTGAAGGGGTTTTTTTTTCTTCCCAGTGTCTTCGTCCCATCAAAATCAAAGACTCTGTCCCTGGATAGAGGACGCCGACCAAAAGGAAAGGGTCCCCTGCACCATGCCGTTCCCTTTGTGCCGAACGGGTCAAAACGGTCCCGAAAGGGACACACTTCCCTTTGTGTCCAAACGCCCGGCAGTGGGCAGGCAACCCAGCCCAAGGTCTGCATTCATTCACAGAATCACGGAATGCTTTGGGTTGGAAGGGACCTTTAGAGCCCATCTAGTCCAACCCCCTGCAGTGAGCAGGGACATCCCCAACTCGATCAGGTTGCTCAGAGCCCCCTCCAGCCTGACCTGGCAGGTTTCTAGGGATGGGGCCTCCACAACCGCTCTGGGCAACCCGTTCCAGTGCTTCACCACCCTCACTGTAAAAAAATTTCTTCCTTAAATCCAGTCTAAATCTACCCTCCTTTAGCTTAAAACCATCACCCCTTGTCCTGACACAACAGGCCTTGCTAAAGAGATTGTCCCCACCCTTCCTATAGTCCCCCTTTAAGTACTGAAAGGCTGCAATAAGGTCTCCCCGCAGCCTTCTCTTCTCCAGGCTGAACAACCCCAGCTCTCTCAGCCTGTCCTCAGAGGAGAGGTGCTCCAGCCCTCGGATCATTTTTATGGCCCACAAAAATGATCACTTTTCAGAAAGAGTGAAATTACATATAAAAAGTAAAAACAGCCAGTAAAAATACATTCCGAGTTATCAACAATTTAAACAAGACATGAACATCTTTGCCTCACGGCTTTAAAACACATCTGGTATAAACAATTATAAATGCTTATTAGCGAGAAGCTTTTCTGGAGGAACAGTGCCCAAGCAGAGCAGCTCAAGGCTGCCCAGCCGACTGCCCAGTGCTGACCACCAGACCTTTCCACGAGAGAGAAGCAGTAGCAATCTTTCTACAAGAGAAGCGCTTACAATTAATTTGTGTCGGTTCCTGAGTAACAGTACGCGTCCTGTGGCAGGGGAGCTATCGTTCCACAGGAAGGGGCTCGTGCTCCGCAGCAGGACAGCAGCGATGCCCCAGACCCCGACCCTAGCACTCCACAGCTGCTGCTCCTTCCCGGTGGGGATCTGCACGCTCACAGTCGGGAGCATTCAAGCACAGCTCACTCTCCACGCGAGGAGCTAGGAGCTTGCCTCCGTGTGCGCACTCACCAGAACCGTTCCTTAATTTGCTGCTTTTTAGGGAGAAAGACAAACCGCAAGGGGTGAACCACAGGTCCCGCCCGAGGACATGCATATCTTCAAACTAAGCACATCTGGGTAGCAGCAGATGACCTTCTAACGAGAAGTATCTTGCTAACCACAGCTCAGTCTTCTCTTACAAATCACTCCTGTGTGCTTGGCGGGTGGAGGAGAAAGCCTTCAGAACGATGTCTCGCCTGTCTCAGACATGAGACTCATATCTCAGCAGAGATGTATACCTCTTCCCAGGTATAGTCACCCAGGTTCACAGGCTGCTTCAGCCAGCGATGCTCTACTAACGTCACCAGAGTCATGCGCTGCTCTGGAACAGGATGCAAAAGCCCAGTGATAAGATTCATGAGACCTGGGGAGAGAGAGCAGTAAGAGGAACGGCTCAGCCCGTATTTTAGGCATGTTGGGAATGCAAGATATGGTTTATATTCAAAGAATGCAGATTTTAATTACAAATCCTCCCCATTAATTCCTTGTGCAATACTGGTCTGCCACAGTCTTAGTCACATGTGCGCATGTGCGCAGCTCCAGGAATGATCTGAGATTTCCAGGTTGTGAAAACAGAGAGCTGACTGCAGAGTTATAACACTGAGGAGGACAGACGTAGAAGCGAATGCCACAAAGGCAACCCTGACTCACTGTTTCCAAGCCCAGACTTGTCCTGCAACCATCCCGTGTTTGATCTGCGATTAAAGGTGCGCTCAGGATTCAGGGAAAGCTTCCAGAATTTACCGGACAATTGCAGCACCCTGAAGCCTTATAACCACCATGCTCGTAAGGACCCCGAAGAGCTTGTCGATGAAGATCTCTTTAGCCTGACATGCCATTAGTTTTCTATGCCTCCAACAGTAAACAAGGCCAATGTGTTTTTCCTGTGAGGTCAAGCCATACAATTCATTCAGAAATTATAAATTAACACATTATCATCCCTCCCAAAAGTGACGTGGCATGGATTGGCAATAGTTCACGCAAGATAAAACTTGTGTTAGAGTTACATGAGTGCCATTACTGATCTTCTGGTTTTCTCAGGTATAAACCTCACTGAAGCTCGACAAACTGATAGGTTGGGTCATCGTAATAAATGGGAGGCCTGGAATTTGAAACTAATAAAACATACGGCAGAGAGCTGTATTCATCATAGGCATGAAGAACTGCAGAACTTACCTGAAAAGGATACCTCACATAAAAGCTGCTCATTGAAGCAGAGTTAAAATCATTGCAGAGCGCATTTGGAAGCATTTTTCCAGTCTTCCCCTTTATTTCTGGGGAATAAGTACTGCTCATGCTTTCCCAAGAGATCTGCTCCTTTAGGAAAGCAAAAAGGAAAAATTCACCTTTTGACACAGGCCGAGGAGGATTCAGGACGGCTGCCACGGTCTCCTCCAGCTCACAGAATGGATTCTCTCCAAAGACTAGGGTATAAAGGGTGACGCCAAGTGACCACATTTCCAGCTCAGGGCCATGGTACCTGTGCAGAGGTAAACCTGCATAAACTCAGGTTGCAAATATGTAATTGCATGCTAAAGAAAGTAAAAAGAAAAAAGACAGTCGATAGCCCTTATTTACAATTTTTAACGTAGGAAGTTTGTGAGAATTCTGATAAGGTTCTCACGTGTTTTTGAGAAGTCTGTATTATCCTCCTCCATGAAAGAAAAACAACCAAAGAATGGCCAACCAATTTCAGCTGATGAGTATGTATAATATGCACCTAGACTTCCACACACGTAAGCTGGTGACAAGAGAACTCCTTCACCATAAGCCAAAACTATCAAGTAAATATTTAAATGGAAGATCAGACATGTCAGTGCAATCCCATTTGCCCCCTCCCATCCCTTTTGAAACGAAAGTTATTTGGAAATAAATATTAAGTATCTAGATTCCATCTGAGAAAAAGGGACAGCTTCTTCACACAGTAACAGGCTGAACTCCCAAGGCAGTGCTGCTTCACCTTCCATCTAGTTCCCAGCAGAGATTTCCTCTCCTCCTGGCATAGCTTTTTCGCCCCCGCCCCGTTAAGAGGAGCTGCCTGAAGGACCCACGAAAACAGCCGTGAAACGAGAGCAACATACTTGCATGTACAATTACTGTTTACCACCCTGTGATGGTAAGGCTTCCCTCCAGGAGCAGGTATGAGACTGCCAGCCTCCAGGTAAAGAGCACTCAAAGAAGGAGAGAACAGGGAAAAGACAGCTAAGATTTTGACAGCACCTCCAAGATAGCAGCAAGCTGCGAGGGAAAAACCCTCAAGTCCCGGGGAGCACAAAAATCAATGGGGAGATGAACAGTGATCAAACTGCAACAATTCATACAGGGAAGCAAGTAGGAAGGAAGGGAACAGGCAAGATGAGAGTGGGGGAAGTAGAAAACACAGACGTGGAAAGGGGCAGATGCTATACAGCAATACTTGCTTATACCGCCTCTCTAAAAGAGCAGCTTTTAGTAGAGACACATCAGTGGGTTCATCCATCAGTATGAAGAGAAGGTTAGCAAGCTAATGTACACATTATGAAAGACTAAGGAAAAAGGACACATTCGAGTCACAACACAACTTATCCAGACTCTTCTACCAGGCTGGAAATTAAAATCATAGGCTTGTTCTTGAACTAAGCTCTGCAGTAGGACAGACATTAGTGCAAGGCTTTGCAAAACTTCTGACCAGAAAAAGAAAGCCTGTCAACAGACTTTGTCAGAAACAATTTCATTTGTATTCAAGCCTTTACAAATAACTTCTGTCACCGCAGTGCCCTACTTTATATGCATTCAAACCTTTACAAGCAATTTCTGTCACTGCAGTGCCCTCAATCTCACTGCAGTTTTCTGGGGTTAGATACTCTAGCAGAGTACCAATGGCAAAGCAGCTTGGCTTCTCTTTTCCAGCCCTGCACGCACATTTTTTTGGTGCAATAGACAAAAAAATTACTTTTCAGAGGGTGACATACGGTTTGCCAGACAGCACTTCTGGTGAGCAGTATTCAATTGTCCCACAGAAGGTATAAAACAATTTGCCGGGTTCCAGGTAGACAGCTGAACCAAAGTCCACTAATTTAATTGTGAAATCTTCTGCAATGACAATGTTTTCATCCTTGATATCTCTGTGAAGGATGTTTCTACAGTGGAGATATGCAACAGCTGATACAAGCTGAAAGAGGAGGAAAGAACTAGGTGTTACTACACAGAGGCGTCCTTCTGGATAATCTACATGGCATCACAGAGTTCCGATAGCCACATTTTGGCTTGTTTTGACACTATATAAACAAGATACAGATCCCAGTTTTGGTAACTGGAAACGGACTCAGGCATGTCTGTCAGCATTGCTGCAGTGGGTGTTACAATGCTCTTGGGAGAGAGACTTGAAAAAGCCTTTGCTTGCTTTCCTCTCGCAAATGTGCAGGAAGATGGCATGCTGTAGTCACGATCTGCTGGGGTTTTTTTTGTTAGAAGCATCAGAGCTTACTGTTACAATCCTGCAGGTTACTCTATTTTTATCCCAGCTTCACTTGGAGGGTCCTTTGATTTCTCCAGAAGGATATTACTGTGTGCCTCCAATACTGCAGGATGACAAAGCATTTAAGAGTGAAGTTTGGTATAAATAATATAGTCACTCCTAAACTCCATTCTTCTTCCTGCATGATTCATGCTATCATACCATAATTAAGAATAGCATCAGAATTATATCACCTTGGAGACAATCGTGATCCCTACCACAATACATCTGAGCAAGAAAAGCAGATGGCTGAGGGAGAAAAGTTTCTATTTATAATACAAAGTTCCCTCTGCAGAGAAATACTGTACAGGTCTGAAGTAACAAAGCACCCCTACAAACTCAAGGTTGGTTTAGGAAAAGGGAGTCTCAAGGGACCCTAAACTGCAATTTGTGAATGCACACTGCACAGCAGACACAGCAAAGGTGCATCACTTTGGCTACCATCTTCCACCAGCACCCCAGGTGAGGGGAGTGTGGACACCACATGCAAAGTAATTCCTGCATAGCTTAGAGGAAGGAGTTTACTCCAAAACATGTGAGGGGGAATTACTTGGGGACTGCTGTTGTGTTTAACTCAATGAACAAAGGACAATTCAGCTCTCAGGCAAGGTCCTGACTCACAGTAAACTACCTTGAGTTATTCTGCATTATGCCATGTTAAAATCCAAGCTAATTTCTTGATTTTAAATTCCTTAAAAAGAGGAGAGCCCTTTAGCCCCATAACCAATCTAAAACAAGCACTGATCTAAGTGAAAGTGTGGCTTTTAGTGAGGCCTGGGGCAACTTCTGTGTGCTTTCCTCCTCCCACAGAGGAAAGGTGACTGCTGCATGAAAGGGCATCCTTGTGACATCTGTCATGTGTGCTGCTACAATTGCAGCCGAGAGGTGATGGCTCTGTAGGAAATCCTCATATGAAGCAAGGTCCTGTAAAGGTTTTTTTGTCACAGGTTTCTAAGTAAACCTTGAAAAGGTTTCTGCAGGTAGCACTTCAGTTTGCTAGAAATCAGCCTTACAGAATAATGAGGAAAAGTTTGGCAGGTATTGAACATGACTCCGATTCAGCATGCCTGCTGATTAGCCAGTAATTCTTTTGAGTGAAATCGGGTCCTGGTTCTTATATTAATCAAATCTTACCTGCACGTAGCAACTGCACATTCCCAGCTCTCACCTGTCTGAATATATAGCTCGCTAATGGCTCATCCAAGTTGGGCTGATTATCAATGAATGTAAAGAGATCCAGACCAGACCCATGCTTCTCCATCACCAGCTGGAAGAAGTGTTCATTTTCAAATACATCCAGCACCTATAAATAACAGACTTTTTTAATCACGTGCTTCATCCTCAAACTGACTTTTTTTTAAAACAAAACAAAACAAAACAAAACAAACAAAAAAAAACCCACAAAAAAACAAACACTGCTCTCATCTTGGAGATTTAATCAATGTATATTATAATCTTTGAAGTCTCATTTCACTGAGCACAAATGTTTCTTGAAAAAAGAGCATAATTAAAACAGAGAGCAGGATTAAAACCAAGAGGAATTCTGTGTCTGGGGTTGGGGGGGGACAGGGGAGGGACCAAACCAAAACCAAAACCAACACCAACAACCCCAAAACAAAGAACAGGAATCACGACATGCATCCAGATTATTCACTGAACTAGTACATGTTCAGATGTGACATTGCATTTCCAAGATATGCATCCTATCATCTTGAAATAACGGACAGACTTTTTTTCTGTTGAGTCACACATTCAGATCTACATTTACATCAATTGCTTGGGGTAAAAGTGTTGAAGCAAGCAACAGTCTGCTGTAACACACCCTCCAAAACAAAGCAGGATAGGTAGGTTCCTTTCATTCCTGAAAAGGTAGATTTAATACAGGACACTTCCTCACTCCTGAAGAGGAACGAGAGACGCCAAGTATTCAAAGGAACCATCCGATGCAATTCAAACTGCATTCACTCCGAGTTCACTGTACCTTAATGATATTGGGGTGCTCCAGCTTCAACAGAATTGCAATTTCTTGAGTAACTCTCCCCAGATCAGGATCATCTACCCAGCAGTCCTCAAGCACCCTCTCCTTCCAGATGAACTTTACGACAACCTACACAGACAACAACATTCAGCATCACCTGCTTTAAGTGTTTGGTAAGTTAATTTCCAGGAAAAATGTTAGTGAGTCATATTACTAGAAGGACAGAGGTAACCCAGTGTGCATTGCTTATAGTATCTTTAAACATATTTAAACTAATTTAGTCCTAGAAGCCAAATGATGCACAGAAATGGAATATATTTATTTTCTTTTTATCAAAGCCCTGAATTGCAAAGGCTTTGACAGGCCAGCTCTCTTATCAACCCAATTACAGCTGTGGTGACTTCTGGCATAGGGGTACAGCGGAGGGAAATGAGCACTTAACATCCATGCAGAGAAACACCAGAGCTTGCCTCTCAACACCCAAAATACTTCTGCTGATAAAGAGGAGGGTCCCATAACCTCAGCATGTCTACTCCACATTCTTGAGTCGTGGCATGATAAAAACTTTGGAGTTTGTCATTCTCTTTGGTAATGGAAGACTAAAACCTCTAATTCTGTTAAGCTTAATGTATACTTCTTTCAACAGGTTAAATTAGCTACATGGTCAGTCTCATTCTACACCTGTTGTCTTAGGTAACAGTTCATATACTGCATCAATGCGAATGTTTTGCTCTCCTGTTTCCATGAGGTTAGTGATTTCAGATTTCTGTTTAAACAAAGAAAAACCCTGAACTACCAAATAGCAGCTTTTAATAGTGTAGCGTTGACAGAATATGAACGCTCTAACCTTTCAGTTTTCATCTTAAATAATTATTGCAATGTAGATCTAAAAGAAATATTTAACCTCCTGGTGATCTTTCTTGCCCCTGGCTGTCCAGACAAAGCCAAAAGATCCTTTGCCGATAAGACTGAGTGTGTTGTAATTTTTTGCATATTCTCCCTCACATGCCCTTAATCCTTCAAGCTCTTCGGCTCTTCGGGAATTCTCAAAAAGTGAAGTTGATCTGATGGCCTAAGTACAGATGAAAAAAAAAAAGCAAGGAAAAAATGAGCAAGCCACAGAATTATGCTTATAAAATGAAGTAAATACTGAAAAGAAAGTACACATCTGCAAGAATTTCTAGAAGGAGTGACCTTTGTTTCTGATACCAAGAACTGTATGTTGATGTAACCATCACCATATGAGGCAAGTTAAGTCAACAGTCAGCTCTCAGCAGCTACAAATACAGCTTAATTCAGAGAAAGGTAAAAAAAACTAGAAGCATATGCACCTTAGGTGCTCACACAAAATTCTCCGTGCGAGTAGGAAAATTAATTCATTGTGGTCTATCACCAAATGACAATTTTATTTGATGAATAAAAAGTAGGTTACTTTCAATGTTGTAATTTTTCCAGGTAAGTGTATTCCAGATGGACAGAACTAAAAAGGTCCTGCTTTACGCCCTGTCTATAACTTTGGCGATTTCTATTTGTTAGTTATAAAAGATATTAAATTACCAGTGTTTACCAAACTTTCTGGTAAGACAGCATTTTAGTTCTGTAGGTTGGTCTCTTAGCAGACATGAAGAGCAAAAAAGTTCAAGGCATGCCCTCCTAAATTTTACTAGGGATTTTACTGGGGTGTTAAAGAAACATCGCATGCCTTCCTACCAAGGCCCACAAGACTGCATGAGAAATTAAACACAACAGAAGTTTTTCTTGCTCTGAGGATAGGGCTGGGGGTTGTTTGTCTCAGCGATTATTAGGTTTCTCCACCAAAGATGGCATCTAAAATGCACGATAACAGAGCATCTTTGTGACATACACAGTATTCCATACTGAGAGGAAACACAACAAATCTCACGGGGGCATTTGTTTTGAATAGTGAAATTTGGAGTTATACATGCAATGGTCAGAACTGCTTATATTTCAACACACGTGCATATACATGGAACATGACTTTCCAAAAGTAAAACAAGAGCCACCTTATTACTCAGCTCTCAAAGGTCTCAAAAAATATTCCAAATGGCAAGTTTTGCCAATAGCCAAGGTTTTCACTCAAATATCTACTTAATCTCCCAGCTCACTGATTAGAGGTGAGGCAGGGGAAGGAAACTACGTGTCTAATCAGCAGTACATTTCAATAAACAGCAGCTCCTTAGAGTCTCCTGTAGTTTGGAACTCTGACCGCTATACATGTTACATATGGGATATTTAAATATGTATGTACTTCTCTGTTAAGGTCATCATAAAATCCAGCTATGTAAAGATCTAGGGAAGGCATACATTTATTCAAGGGATCTAGAAGATCACCATTATCTATTTCAATTGATCAAAGATACTATTTTCCTCTACAGCCTTGGTCAAAGTACTGTCAGCTTTACATCCCACTACTAAGTAAAAAGCAGGCCTGAGCAGTTCTGTGCTCTGGTTTTATGGCATTGACAGGTATGCAGTATTAGCTTTCTCTACACCATCCTGAATGCAGCATCTCAGGAGGCAGTTAAAATTTTTCTTTTTAGTTTTCTTTTGCTGACACAAGTCAGTCACTGAAAGTTTTCAGCCTAGTATATCCTTTTTTCATAACGTTGTGTTATTGGTGCCAGTGTCATTACGTTGATTTAAAAACTAATCTCACCACACTGCTGCAAACCTCTATTGTAGATGTATTTAAAGCAGCCTAAGAACAACTTTAAAATGAGGTGCTTTCATTGTTCAGACTGGAAAGGTAACTACACTAAGCCAAACACACACTACCAGAAATGTTACAAAACAGCAATTGTCCTTTTTACAGCAAAGAAACATTTCTTTTGACATAAAAATAGGGAAACAAAGAAACAGCAATAGCCACCCACCACCTCATGACGTTGTTTTAATTTGAAAAACTTTTCAACTTTAGCTTCAGCTTAACAGTCAAACAAGGAGAAAAATGCTCAATATTACACAATGATAGAATTTCTTACTTCTCCAAGACTATGTGTAGAAAGATCTGCAATAGACTGGGCAGAGCTTGCTAGACTGGAGAGCAAAAGCTGAGCCTTTGCTACAGCTTCCTTCTGGCTCTGTAGAAGGTCTTTCACCACCCAAACGCAGAAAAGTACGGCAGGGTCCTGCAGTTCTACACGTTTCACTTCAAAGACTATACCTGTAGAAACAGGTGAGGAAGTTAAAATGGTAGAACAAAACTTTAGCATTGAACGAGACCGCAGACATTTTACGACAAAATTCTGAGCTCTTGAAGTGAATCCCTCCATTATTCATTTGGGGAACCCCTACTCAGTAAGGAACCGTCACAGGGGCTGACAAAAGCACAGCTATTCTAGACGTACTTGGCAGCTACCTCCATAGCTTCCACCCCCCGGCAGAAACTTTTGTCAGCGTCCAATTGTGATTATTGATTTCACATTGTTATTCTAAATTACATAAAAACGGGGATTTTTTTTACAACAAGCCACAGAATCCAGCTGAAGGAGTGAATGACACACATTCCATTACACAATTTAAATACAAGTTTTACAATGGAGTTTGTATGTTCTGTTCAGAAGTTATCAGGTTCAAATCTTTTAATTGTGCTTTAAGAATATTTCTGACTATTCAGTCTGGATTAATTTCTTAGTAACTTTGTATTTTATACCAGCTGCTTTTCCGATACCCTCTGAGTAGACTTAAATAGCATTTTTTCTTCTAGATGATAGAGCTTCTTCCTTCTTCTCTGCTGTGAGCTTCTAACCAGAGTTGTCTGCCTTCTGCAAAAATGTCAGTGAAAAAGAGCATCCCGATAAGAGTTTTGGGAAGGGGAGAAATAGGTTTAACTTACTTAATTGTGAACCATCTCTATGACAGCAATTCCCAGTGTAGCTGCCTTCCAGGATCTCCAAGGTCAAAGGAGATGCTGGATTCAGCCTTCCTTCCTGTTTCACCGGGGTTGATGTTACTTTTTTCTCCATATTTTGCTGCCCATGCAACCGACAGTCTTCTTCAGGACTATCTTTGCTTTTCAGTGGGTCCCCCCCAGTCTCTGCAAGAATTTCAGGCTTCTCAAGGAAAGTTTTGGAGGATTCTTCAGAGTTTTCTAAGTGCCTTTGGGAGGCCAGCCACCCAGACCCATCCTTTATGGCAACACCATTCAACAGCTGCTTTTCTTGCCCAGTTGAAAAGGCACTGTTTTTCTGAGTTAGCATATTGCCTACAGCCGAGTCCACTGCATTAGAGGAGGATACTCCTACAAGGGCTGCAGTAATACCTAAACAATCATCTGAGTTCCCCTTGACTCCAATATTCAGACCCAGTACCTCAAGACCAGAGCAAATACAGTTCAGCTCAGTGTCTGATTCTTTAACATCTTCAGAGGTTGTAGCAACTCCTGGTGCAGAAGCACTGCAACCCATTTTATTTCCTGAGCAAACATCATGGGTAGTATTTCTTCCATTTGCAAAGAAGCATGAAGCATCATTCAGCAGGCAGTTTTCAGTGACAACATGCTCAAGACTGGAATGTTTTGCGTTACACATCAAGTTTGTTTTTGACAACTGCCCTGTAACCATGTGGCTTTGAAAGTCTCGTCTACAGTCCGGTGTCATCCCAGACCACAGCTCATCTATTGTTGGTGTTCCAGATGAGTCACAAGTAACATCAGAAGGCAGCTTAATTGGGTCAGAGGATGCAGTATCTAGATTGTCTTCTAGCCTAGAAGAAACAGGAAACCAGGCAACATTTACTAAAGAAGCTTGTCCCCAGGCATGACTGGAGTGCTGATGCTTCAGCATTTCATACGGTAACCTATAGTTCTGCTGACAATTTCCTTCCTTGAGGTCTTGATGATGAGCTTGTAATTGGTTAGGCAAGATATTAGTCTCACTGGCATTTCGAGTCTCAGATACACCAGATACTGCACTATCACCGCTTCGTACCGCAATCTTCATGTTCTGACCTAAATCCAACTGTTCTGAATCAGATGACGTGGGAGAGAGCCTTGCAGAGAGCATCTTCTGAGAATTATTTGATCCTGCAGTTTCCACTCTTCTGCACTGTTCCACTGCTCTGATTCTGTCAAGCCAGGTTTCAGGGTAAGGCTCTCGATGGTGGGCTGACAGCCCATCGGTAGCAATGCTGTCTTCACTGCAAGGATTCAAAGTTATTAGTGATATCATGATGACAAAAGAACAAGAAAACTGTCATACTGTACACTACTCACTCTTCCATTACTATGGTCTCTATTTAAAACCTGCACCAATTGTTTTAAGTTTAAAAGAAAAAGACAGAAAGCTGTTTACACAGGTATCCAAAATCCTAACGAATTCCACCTTGACCAAAGAAGAGCAGGTACACTTGAGTGGCACTCTTTCCCTATGGATTACTTCCCTCTCTAGCTTAATTTCTAAATATATATCAGATCATTTACCACAACAAAAAGTCAATACATGTGGCAGGGTACTTCCAGTCCTGATCCCTTGTCTGTCCAACAGAAGTTGGATGTCCCCACCCATCAATTTAACCATGGTTCAATGAACCCCATAGCACAAAGTATTTTACAAACATTTCTATTAGTGCAAATGCAGAGTAGAAAACCAACCCATGCAGCAGAGCACTTACAATCCAAGTATGATGTGAGAGACATAAACCCAGGGGAGCACAAGGAAACAATGAGACTATCTATCAGTCTCTTTAAAAAGCAGCAAGAACTGCGCTGTAATAGTCTATATATTAAAAAGGGCAGTAAATATTTTCTGAGGGTTAGAGCTGTTAATGTGGAAGGCTTAACATTTGACTTAAGATAAACCATGTGCATCATACAGGTATTTGTGCAGAATTTCTAACCTTGTAACAGGAAAAAGACCTGGAAAGGTACAATAAAAATGGCTGGACTTCAGTAACACAGTACCCTGTTTTAATGGATGACCTGACAGTTACACCGAGCACTGGAAGGAATAACATCTAGAATTCATTCCAGGTAACCTGGTTTCAGTGCAACACCAGGTGGTGGATACCATGGAAGGAGATAAACATCCACTGTTTCTGATCTAGCAAAGATAGAGCCTAATTACCTTCCCTAGCCTGGGTGAAGCATTTGGTCCCCTTTAGAGATGGAACTCCTCTAACTTTACAGTTGTAGGTTGTACAATCTAAACAAAAATCTAAGGTAGGCAAAATTCAACCTGTCTTGCAAATAGTGCTCAGATTCTGAAGATAGCAAAGTGCGGAACGCTGTTGTTACACCTTCCCACAGACATCACACAGGTGAAGAAACAATTTTGCTGGTGATCGCCACGATGGCTCTTCATTTTTCAAAGTGAATATGCAGTCTATGAAATGCCTACCTATTAGAGGGTGCGCATGCCACTTCAGGAGGTGAGGAAGTAGAAAATAAACTGGTCCCATTCTTCTGTTTAGTCTCTTCGTGTATTAATTTGTCGTCTTTGTGTCTTCTTTCCAATTTCTGCTCTTCATCTCTTGACAGAAGGCTTGCTAAAGATGCAGCCAAGAAGTTGCTGTCTGCACCAAACAAGAAACAAAACCATACCAACTTAACCTTTTATGTTTAGGCTTCGGAGACTACAAGTGATTAAAAACAATCTTGGAACTGCCTTGGTCTGTTTCGTCCCTAAGGAATTAAGAATAAAAGACCTGATTAAGGCAAAGTGGTCAAAATACAAGCACTCCACTCTACCTTGGCCTGAGAGGTCATCACATGCAGGAATCTAGATGTTTCAGGGCTGCTAAAATTTGCCTTTCTATCAAAGCTCTTGGACAGGTATTAGCCTCCTCGGTTAGCTACTTGGATTGAAGTTCTGAGACCTAAAAAGGGCCAATGACCATACACAGACTGGAAATAAAGTGGTCACACAAATAGCAGAGCAAAAATAAAAAGCCCAAAACACACATATGCTCCCCATTCCAAACACTTAAAATGAAAATGTTTAGACTGTATTTATATAACTCACTGACATTGCAAGACAAAAAAGTACACTGTCTAAACGTGTTTAAGAGAAAGAATAAGACAAGAACTTCTTTCCTTCCCCAGTGACAACAAATCAAGAGAAAAACACAAGTAAAACACGAGTTTAAAATTAAGCAAACCAAGTATTGCTAACAGTGAACAAATCTAGATTTGAATCTAGAACAATCCTTCCATTTAGTAAAGGCTGAGTGCCAACAATACTTCCTCACTGAAGAACTGAATTACTCCTGGATTAGAGGCATCACTCCAAAGAATTACTTAAGAAATTGAAGAATGTCTACTAACTGTTCTTTGTTCCAGTAGCGTGCGTTGGTGTCAATGCAGATGTGCATTTCTAAGCAAAGAAAAGAGAAAAAGAAAACAGGAGCCTCCCAGCCCCCAAACGAGGGAGGCAAAATCAGCATAAAAGATCTCTTGCGATATGGATGAAATTATGCACTTGCTTGTGTTCTCTGTTTTGGGCAGAGCTAGCTGGAAAGACAGATTTGGAGACATGAGGCTTCCCTGCTTCTGTTTATTCCTGTTGTGTTCAGAGAAACACAATTTTGATAAATTCTTGGTAAATGCAGTGAACTGCATCAGCAGAATATGTGATGCCTCCTAACTGAAACACCACAGCAACATAACATCAAATATTAGGCAGCAACATGAGCCAATTCAGAATAATATTAGAATTTTCCCTTAAAATATTAGTCCTAAGTATCTACAGCTCTGCTGCAATACTGTCACAAAAGCTATATTTTACACTTCTTAAAATACTCAGAGATCCTAACAGGGGAAGGAGGGAAAGGGAAGTGCTCATTAAGTACAAAGCATTCTCTATTAACAGTGTAATTTCCAACTTAGATATTCAGTTTCGTCTTCTTAGCAACAAAGGGAGAAGCACAACCTTAGGTGAACAATTCTGTTTACCTTAGATTATAGTGGAAATCCAATTTAAAAACTGCATGGAGGTACATTGCTTTTACAAAGCACGTTTCCATGTTCATAGGCAAATCTCTCATCTCTATTCATTTTACCTTTTTTCCAGCAGCCAGAGCCAGTCGTATGGCAGGCAGTAACATCTTCAAAGATGCACTCACTCTCTGTCCCCATGGAGTCGTCAAGAGGAGGTAATGGCAAAGAACAGTCACTGCTTCTCTCCATGTTGTTATAGAAACCGGGGATCAGGAATGTAATGTTCTAAAACACAGAATGAAACCTTATAAAGCTAAGCTGACTCTCACAGGTTGGGGGCAACCGCTAACTATCCATGTTTGTGGACCTGATTCTCATGAATAGCCAGGCAAGAGTGATCCACATGACTGATGGAGAACATATACTCAAAATCCATACTAGCTCCTCAGCGCTGCAAGACTTGGCAATTACAGCAAGGGAATTTGCATATCATCCTACAACTCACTTGCCAAACACATGGAAGACAGAGGTTTTGTGACAGACAGAAATGAGTCTGTAAAGACGATTTTACAATTCCAGTGGATATGCTGCCAGACACAGCAGTCTTTCGGGAGGGATTAAAATTCCTATCTTACCTTTCCCAACAGTTCTTTGTTCTCATAGCCAAAGAGCATTAAAGCAAAACTATCCTTGATGCCACAGATGGTTCCATCTGGCTGGACAGTAATAAGACCACTGATGGTGGAGAAAACCACAACTGTAGCAGAGTAGTGATAGCCTGTGAAAGAGCCTTCTTTTTCTGTCTGCGGAACACCATCTTTCTGCACTGCTTCTTCGTCCTCCTCCAGAAGGCTAACTTGCAGCTTTAAACTCAGAGGAAACATGTCACCCTCTCTGGATTGGCCTACAGCTTGCTGGATCCTGAGGTTCTAAATTAAAGCAAAAAAACTCAAAAACAAAAACCCAAAAAACAACCAAACATAAAACCTCTAACTAACCAAATGTTTAGATTTTCAGTATTCATATAAAATTACACAGGAAAGTTCTCAGGAAAAAGGAGCAGGAAAAGAAAAGCAAGCCAATCCTGTGAACATCAAAATGAACAAAGTCTGTTTTTCTAAGGATTTGGAATCCAGTGTTGAAGTCCAGTATGAATATCCTGATGATGAAGACCAGTAAAGTCCATGCTGCAACTTTTCAGCAAATGAGGCATTCATAAGGCCTCTTTCAACTATCTAGGTGCCTGTTTTCATGGTGTTTGCAAGATCTGGGTATTCTTTAGACTTTCACTCCTCAGACAGACATGACTGAAACCGGCTAAAGAATTCAAAGGAATTTTAGGGAGCTGATAGAGACAGCATGGTTTCTTAAAAAGCCTGGATCGGGGAAAAGTGTCTTTCACCAGGACAGATTCCACAATGAGAGTATGGGGCTTGGTCTTGTTCCTAGTTAGGAAATATTCAGACACCAGCCCCATAAATAAGCAGCATACCCTTTTCCAGGGGACTTACGCTTCCCTCTGAAAAGGGTCTCTTCTGTTACCTAAGGAGGGAAAAAGAGTGTGCACCTATGTTCCAAATGGGAAGGGTATGGAAGAACATGGTTGGTGCTTATACTATACCTTTGGGATTTTTTTGCCTAGAGGAGGGATCTGCACAGAAGGAATCAGGTCCTTTATGTGGAGCCCAACTACTTCTTCCAATGTTGGGTAGCCATGGAGATGGGCAAAAAGGAGGTCACACGATCTAATCTCTCCCTTGGGAAGAAAATTTACAGGACTATTTTAATTTTAGAATTTTAGTCACAGTCCACTCAATCCTTTAACAACAGTTTCTGCAAATATCTAAGCAAATGGCAGGAAGATTCACTCTGCAGCCTCTTTGTGGCTACAACTACCTCAGTAAAAGCAGACATAGTGTCATGCAACCCTTCTCCAACGTTACCATACAGAGTGCCTGCCCTTCACCGTAGGGGAGAAGCAGAGGAGTCCAATGCTCCTCACAGAACTTTTCCTCAGCAAGCTGATCCCTTCACAAGGGCATCCCTGCCCTGAATAACCAACCCCCTGCCAAACCCTCACTGTTCAAGGCTAAGATGTCCCCAGGGGACAGACAGTGTATTTAATGTGACTTGTTGAATACGTCAAGGTGAGCTGCATGGAAGACATACGCACAGGACCTGCATGTGCAATCCCAGTTTCAGGCAGTGCTATGTACACACTTCATGTTCACAAATAGTAACAAGCTTACTGGCTTTTAGACACCTTCCATTTGCACATAAACTCTCACAAACTGCTGTCTCCTTTGATCATTAGGAAAACACTTACATCAACCCTGAAGGAAACAGAAGCTGAAAGTCTTTCCACTGGTTCCAGCACAACCACACAACGCTGGTTGTCCTTGCTTCTTATTCGTCTCAGCCAGACCGAGACAGGGATCTTCTCTTTCAGACGGCCTATAACATCCACCTTTCCATAGGATTCAGAGATGTAGTCATAATTTACTAAGACTGTGGTTACTTTGCAAGAATTTCAAACAAGAATAAGATATTGAGCCAAGATATCTCCCCATGATTGTTAGAAAAACATTGTTTCCTGACTACTTACTAGTTTTCTATTGGAAGAAATGTAGCTTTAATATAGAGACAAAAAAGTTTGCAAATAATTCCCTGATCATACAGAAAATGTCGCGGTTGCTTTTGTATCTTCTCTCCCAGCATTTCCTTCAGCATAATAAGCGTGCCAATCTAATACCTTGCATTCAAGAGAAGTGCCTGCCAGAGATGCCCTATTTAAGAGATGTCCCATGGTGCTAATGAACACTCCCCATTAGTAACATAGTTCTTACTTTAAGCTGCAAAAATAGCAGTTTATTTTCTTATGGGAGGAGATTCTTCTCAAATCAGAAAATATTTATTTATCTTATAACCTGCAGTGTTCGTATCAAGTCTTTTATAATTTTTATGTGATCTTCAAAGAATGGGTTCATGAATTACACAGTGACTCATATATAAAGTACTTGGAATGGCTGTAGCTTAGAATTAGTGCCTTTATCAGGCACTTAATTTTAATTCTGGATTTCACCAAATCAGACTTATGTATTTTTTTCCCCCATATCCAACTGAGGATTCAGGAAGATCAAGCTCTGAGATGCTGACAATTTCAGTAGAAAAATAACACACCAGGAAGAATATGAGTTCATTTTCCAAGTATTTTTCTAGTGACAGCTCACAACAGCAGCAAAAGAAAATAATTTTGAGACATTTCTCATGCAGCTCTGTTATAAACAACCCCACTATAGGCAAAATATCAATTCCACTCTTTTGCACCAACTAGGGTGTTTCAGCACAGACATTTCACAGTGTTTGACTGACTTGTAACTTTATAATATGCACAATGCAATTTAAGGTAACTTTTAAAATATTTTAAAAGACCAGACAGTCAGGAACTTTTCCAGAATAGGTTTTTCCATGTTAAGCAATCTATATAGATTTTTTTTTTTTAAATCTAATGTCCTTTAAGTTCTGATTTGGTCAAGTAATCTTGACTATGTTATATGTTGGCAGCTGCAAGGCTCTCACAGGTGCCTCCCAAACCATCTTTTGCCATTTGAATTCCCACATCTTCAAACTTTTAAACCAAACAGTCCCACAAGTGACATAATTGCCAAATGCCCACAAAGTTAAATATATCAGGAAATTATGTTGAAAATGTCAGCCCGCCCACCCTCCCCCCCAAACCAAAGCCAACAAAAACACTCTATATGGTGGGGAATATTTCCTTGAACATTTCACGTACCACAGTTCCTGAAAACACCGATGAACATTCATCAGTTCCTATGTACTCCTCACCCACAGCTTTCCATACCTCTTGATTGGATTTGGATATCAAGCTGGACAGCTTTTGACCAATGAGTTCCTGACTACCACACCCAAGCAGCTTGCAGGCTTTGTCATTAGCCACTAGGATCTAGAAAAGTGGGGAAAAAACCCAAAACACCAAAACAAAACAAAGAAAAAAAGCTGTGAGTTTTGTTAGGAGATGATCACCCCTCAGATTGTTGCTTTATTGTCTTGTAATATCCCTTCCTCTTGGTGGAAATGGAGTGGTTCTTTTAAATTCTGAAATCTTCAAAAACAGTTCACTAAAGCTTCTTATTCTAGGACATCCTTTGCCCACACACCTTTTTGGTTAAGAGGGTTTGAGACATTGCTTTCCTTTTAGGTTTCCTGCTTTCTTTTAACTGCCTACCCACTTCAGCCTCTTGTGTCGTTTAAATCATTACATCCATGGAGGCAAAACTACAAAGTTGTATCTGCAGGCAAAGCCTGGGCAGACCACAGAATTTTATCCATACCTGAAGGCATGCAGTAATCACACCAGTAACTGACATGCTTAAGCCTGGGTTACAGACCAAGTCAGGATTAAATGCCCTTAAGATGGGTAAGCCTGACCTGTCAGTTCAGGCTAAAAATGGCACAGCTCTTTAAAGTTTTCAGTACTCAATTTTCTATTCATGTTTACTCTCAGGACAGAAACAGAGAAATTCTCTCCCTCCCAATGCAAAAGGCATATTTACTGGGTCAGATAAAGAGAACTTGTGCCACCACAAACCCATCCCAGGGTTGGCATTTAACAGGCAGAAGGCTTGAAGCACATTCTGCTTTTCCTTTCTTCCCTCGTGCCACATTACAGCTGCACTCTTCTTTATTCCCTTTTTCTGTTTGAAAAAAGACTCAAGACATCCGTGCTTCTGATACTGTCTTGTATATTTTGCTAACTACAACCTGCAATGGAAATAAACATGTTGTCAGTCTTTAGAAGACTACTGAGTTTGAGCAGACTATAAAATGCCTTCAAGACGCTCTGATTGCCTGCAGATACACGTAAGAATAACAGGCATTTTAGCCTGTCTGACGTCATACAACCTATACCAGATACAGCCTGCGTAGTTTAGCAGTTGCTACTGCAAATACCTCTGTTGTGTTGGCATCCACGGTGAAGATGGCTTCGTTTGGATTGCGCGCAGCAGTTGGAAGGTGCTGGCTGGATTCCTCTGCAGTGAGGGCATGCAAAAAGGAGCAAGAAGCAGAACTTCCAACAGAAGTGGAGAGAGAGGCAGAATCCCACTGAGCCCACAAGTTACCAATTTTGCTGGTACAAATGTTACGAGCTGCCAGTGAAGACAAACAGTAAGAGCTCCATTTCTCCCCTGTGAAAAGATAAAGATCAGCTACGTAGCTGTAACAGTCTATTACAGGAGTATTAGAGGAATGAATAAAAAAATTAATTGTCAGCTGAAGCAACTGTCAAGTAATCCCCAAATATATGCTTCTAGATTTTTTAAGAAATTACAAGAAAAGAAAATCAATGAAACTAAAGAAAACAGAAACAATTCTAATAAGCGTATCTTTTTGAATCACAGCCACTGGAACAATTAAACTCAGACCATAGGCTAGGAAAAAAATTGCCAACATCCATAAGATTCAAACTAGTTAACTTTAATTTTTCACTTAACAGAGCTTAAAGGGTTTTGAAATCTCTCAAGGTAAAAATGAAACTGTTATTAAATATAATTACAGTAAATGTTCAAGCCCTTATTAAATACTGCATTAGTCAGAAGCCAGTTAATTAACTGTTCACAAGACGTGACGCTGAAATACCTGTGCCCACACCGATGTTTTCTGTTACACAACGCCAAATGATTCTACTGAAATTTTCAAAAGTTCTGCCTGTAAAAAACATTTCCCTGGGAAGTGTCATCAGCAGCCAAATGCCATCGCTCAACTCCCAAAACTAATCAGCTTTGACAGTTTAACAGTACTGGAAGAAGCATCATGAACAACTCATCACAAGGACATCTCTGCATTTATGCATCACACAGAGTACAAATATGCTCAGCATTATAAAACAGGGAGACCCATATGTGAATGCACTGTAAACTGCAAAGTTCTTTCCCTCTTAACAGCATCCAGTATAACAACATCTTTCTCCCCATTTGGAAATTTTTCATGTTTTAGATAATAATACAAGGTGGTAGGGTGGTCTGATGGCAGCCAATAAAGGTTACCCATGGACAATTACAAGTGCAGAGCACCTATCCAGCAATGTGTCCCCTGTAAACTCTCCCAGCCTGCAGTAATCTACAGCTTACTGAACAAGTGCTTTCTGGCAGCTACTTACTGCTATCGCCTCTAGGTTTGGGGGAGGGGAGGAGGAAGTTCTGAAATCGTCTGAAACACATCACCTTCACTGACAACATATGAACTCAATCTCAAAATACCGCACTCACCAGACAGAGATGCTCTAAGCCGGCACAGTTCAGAGAGCTGACTTTTCCTCCTCTTGTTGGCCAAGGGGTAGGATCTACTTAGCTTGTCAGAGTCATTCAGGTGAGCAAGGACTAAGCCTACCGATGAAGGCAGAAGACCCCCTTCAGTGTGGCTATGAGCATCAGCTGCCATGATCACGCTCTGGTTGCCACACCACACCTAGGGAGCCACCATCTGTAACAGAAACACAAGAAATTCAGTCAGCCTTACAGTCAGGCACTAACGCTCGGGATGCTGGCAGGTTAGATGCCTTCTCACCCAAAGCACAGCCCTGTACAGCAAGACTGTCACTCATTCTTGCATGTCCCTATCAATGTATAGTCTGTGTAGTTGACACAAAGGTGACCTTATTGACTATTACCCTCCCCAGGCAGTACAGGATACCTTGAGATCGACAGGATGCCTCCACCATATTTCTGTAAGAGCTACCAAGCACCCAGCCAGCACTCTCTCCCCATTCCCACTCATTTTAAAAGCAAAAGCTTTGGTAATTTGGGAAGTAATTCCCAGTTTTGAGTCAGCATGTGTGGCAGAGCCTCCCTCCCACCCACCCTGCCGTCCGCACCGCCCACCTTCCCGGGGCTGCAGCCCTAGCCTGAGCCCCAGGACCAGGACCAGGACCAGGACCAGGACGGCCACGGCTGCTCCGGGCGGGCACCACAGAGCCAGCGGGCGCGAGGAAGTAGGGGGCAGGACTCAACGGCGACGTCGCCCAGTAAGTGAAGGCAGTGAGAGGAGCGGCAAGGAAGAGAGCCAATGGGGCGCCAGCGCGGGAGAAGGCAAAAATGATCCGGCGTCAGGGAATTTGCGGCTCCCTCCGGCCTTTCCTCCTTCGCCGTCGCCGCCACACGCGATGTCCCGCTTCCAGCCGCCGACGCCAGGCAGCCTTGGCCGACCGGCCCGGGCTTCCGGCTCCGGGGATGGAAGGCTGCAGGTGGAAGCCCCTCCGCAGGATGACAGCCATCCTCCGAAGAATTTGTGGGTGAAACGACGAGGCCGGGAGCAGCTCGTTACGCCTCAGGCCCGAGGCGCTGGTGGGGAGGGAGCAGGTCCACAGCCGCCGCAGCAGCGCCCGGCGCCACCGCCGCCTACCACCCTGCCGCAGGGAACTACAACTCCCAGGAGGCCGCGGTGTGCAGGGTCTGTGCGCATGCGCGCGGGTGACAGGCGGCCAGGGCGCTGCCCCGCCCCCTCGGCGCACCGCCCCCCCCGCGCCCCCCCTCCCCCCCCCGCAGAGGTGATTGGCTGCGGCTCGTCGCCAGCCGTGGGCTCTGATTGGCTGCGAGGACGGTTGAGGCGGTTTCCGGAAGGGGGCGGTGGGAGGAGAAGCAATATGGCGGCGGAGAGCGGAGAGGGGCCGCAGGAGATGATGGAGGGTGAGAGCCCGCCGGGGGCCGGCAGGGCCGCGGGGGTCGGGACGGCCTGGCCCCGCCGCTCGGGCGCTGCTGCTCGGCGGGCGGCTGCCAGCTGCGCGCCGTGGGGCTCGTGGGCCCGCCGCGGTCGGGCAGCCCCCGGGTGACCACCCCGAGGGGGGCCGGGGCCATGGCGGGCCGCCGGGCCGGGGCGGGCCGCGGGGGCGGTGGGTGGGTGGGCGCGTTACCGGGGGCAAGGCCTGGGGCCTTCCCCTGCCCCAGGGGCTCCACGTGCGAGAGGTGGAAGAAGGGGGTTTGTGGAGATGACCGTAATGTAAAAAAAAGTAAAGATAATAAGAAAGAAATCCCCTGGCACGGCGTTGCTTTTCCTCAGTCGCCCTGTGTAAACGAGAGGAAATACTGAGGGGGGGACCGAGGAGGAGCTTCAGGTCCCCAGGGTCAGGGTGGCCAGCAGAGTTGTGGCTGGGTAAACGCTGAAGGGATCTCGCAGGTTGTGCTGGGGAGACGGTTGCTTTTATCTGCAGGGATTTTTTTTTTTAATGCCTTCACTTTTTTGTGTCATTGGTACTATTGTACATGATACTGATTTTTTTTTTTCTAAAAGCTTTTAAAATGTAATAGTTCTAATTCCGTCTCCGTAATCTTTGGAATTGCACTTCATTGATCTAAGAAATTTCCTTTTTCCTCCAGTCTTCTTCCCAGATTGTTGGTTTTAGGAAGATGTGATGGGAGGAAAAAGTGCATCCAAAATCAAAGTAGAAACAAGGGGTAAGAGGCCTTTTATTTAAGACTAAACCTTTCATTTAGTTAACTTAGGATTTCTACTAACTGCATAGTGGTATATGTGAGTCCTGTTTGATACTTCTTCCCCCCACACCACTGCTGAAAATACCCTAATTCTGCTATTATGTATCTTACGCAGTTGATAAGCGGATTGAATCAGAGGAGTCAGGAGACGAAGAAGGGAAGAAGCAAGCAGTTCGCTTAGTAACAGACCTCAGTCAGCAGAGCCTGAGAGATGAGCAGAATGGTGAGAACTCCGCAGGTACCTTGCCAACCAAAATGATCGCGTTAGGAAGTGTCGTCTCACCGGTGTGTACAGTAGCATATGTGTGTCAGTCCTTTGTGTTTCCTGTAGCTACGTGATGGTTGTATCGATGTTAGTTAACCACGGGAATCTGCCCTAGAGTGATCTTCTTTAAAAAATAAATAAATAATAGTGTTATCATTGCTAAAATAAAGCTGCCGCCTTTTTATGGAATCACTGACAAAGAGCTTTTCGTAATTCTGCTTTAGCGTATGTAGTTTTTTACCTAAAGAGTTGCCACATTCCTTTGGAAGGCAAGGGTGGCTATTTCTAAATTGATTGAAGGAAGCTGTCCATTTTAATTTTTTTTAATTTAAAAATTCTGAGACATATCAAAATTAGATCTGTTTGAATCCTCTTGACTTTAAACTTTTGCTACTGTTTTTACTGTTTGTGTTAAAACATTGGGTAGAAATGTTGACAGACTTTTTTAAGCCTGTGCATGTTTGATGGAAGGGTTTGCTTTTCAGTAGCTTGCATAGCATTTGTCAGAGGAGATCCATTTCTGAAGACCCTGTATGGCAATATTATCTGGGCTTTTGGTGCTAGCTCATGATCTGAGATATAATAGCATCCTTTTCATAGAGATATTTATGTGATTATTATTGGTCTGGAAATAGAAGTGAAATAATACAGCAAATTTTCCGCAGCAAATTTTAATCCTTTTTGACTGTGCATCTAGTGCAGATCCCTCCTAATCTTAACCTTGCCCATTAGAATTTTCAGAAGTATTTTCTAAACTAGAAAATGACTGTGAGAATTTTAAATCTCATCTAACTATAAATGAACTCTAGGTATAATTAATTGTTGATAGATAAAAAAACCCCTATATATTAATTAAAAAAATGCTGTGATGGTGTCTGTAAAAGTGTAAGAGCACATCTTGCAAATTGTATGTCCCAGGCACTATATGATTGATACCACTGTGCAGATCAGTCAGTCACCATTTTCCTTTGCATGCATGTAACACTGAGTGTTTGTTCAGCTGGTGTAATTTAGCTGTGCATTTGACATTATATTTTGTATGTTGTTCCCCTGGGAATTATAGTATTAGAGAAAATACTTCAAGTGATGTACTTTTGTTCCAATGAAAGCAAGAAAAATGAATTCAGATTTGGTGGCTGAATTACTTTGGGTACAGTTTAACGTAATGACTGTATTGTACCTTCTTTTTGCAGACTGTTAGGATTCAGAAAGCTTCTACTAGGGCAGGAACTGAGCAGAGGAATAATTTTGGAACATTTGAGTTAGTTTCCCCAGCCAGCTTTGAGTTTCTCAGCTGAAAGGAAAATGAAGAGTTTTCCACATTTTTGCACAGAGGATCAAAAATAGAAAGAGCTCAAGCAGCTGAAATTTCAAATTTATCATTTAGCTAATTCTGTGAGGAATAGCGCCTCTGTTTAGAAAGCTTATAACTTAGCTATTTATAATATTTTTCATGCATATGCACTTTAAAAGTCTAGTTAGGCTTTTAGTTGCTTTAAATGCTTGTGGTACTGTGAACTTACGTAACTCAGTAACTACTGTTCCGTACTGCGGAATTTGGGTTTCCTGAATGTCGTATTTTTTTCCTACATCTGCAAAGCTGCGTAGCTTGCAGGCATAGGTTACACAAAAATTCACTTAAGTAACTTCACTGCCAGAGCAATGTTTTTTTTCCCCCCCTGAGAAACCTGCTGCATTTAAAATTGTGGACTAAAGCGCTGTTTGTATACTTACTGCATGCAAGTGAATTTGCAGTTCTGTTTGTAGAGTGATTGTAGAAGGGTCAGTTTAGGGTGTTTTACGTCCACTTGGTTCATAAATAAAATGTTGGTTGACAATTGGTAGGACTGTAAGTTTGCTAGAACCATTTCTGTTTCTCTTCTTTGAGAGAAAATGTACTTTAACGTTCTCATACCAATATTGATTTATCAGTGTTATGAGTATACACATCTCAGACTGTATGGAAAGTGTTTTATACATGGTACATAAACTTTATGAGAGATGGCCTTATTACATAAATGCTAGTGCCTCTGTGTTTGGTTTTAAATTGCTTTTACAGTACATGTATCCTGTGTGATTTGGTTTTGCATCTTCGGACTTGTGTGCTTTTGTCCCCATGCTGACTCTACTAGGACCGCTCGCTCAAAGCCATATGGCAAAAATATGAGGAGCTACCCTTTGACAGATCCCAAAACAGAGTATTTAACACATTGCCAAAACCAAATGTGTATAAATGCTCTGTAATGGGTGCTGTGATGAAATGCATAATTTTATAGAGAAGCCTGCTAGCCAGACAAGTTGAAGAATTTTTTTTTACTTCAGTTTTTTTTATGTTGAATTTTTTTCCTGAGTGCATGACTGGCTTTACTGTTGGACAACTTTAAAGTCTCAGAAGGAGAAGTTCCTTCGCCATGAGCACTAACTTACTGCTAGTACAACTTAATACAAGGGGAATAGTTTGGTTTTTTATGTGATATCTCAAATAACTGTTGTTCCAAACTTGGGCTGTGTTCCTGTTGGCTGTGAATTCAGCTAGGGCACTTCTCTGGCTTAGAGCAGTTTGTGCTTGCAGCCTGTGCACCCTAGAAATAGGACAAAGAGATGCAGCCTTGGTAGCAGCAGGGTAGGGTATCCCACTCCCGAGCTGAAGTGCGTAGCTCCTTGATCTGGAAGAAAAAAAAGAAAATTAAAGTGTTGCCTACTGCTAAAATGCTGATAGGCATATGAATGCATGTCAGTTTTGGTGGCATTTCTCTACCGCCATTCAATGTCACCAAACCCACCAACTCATTTTGCATCCCCAAAATATAATTTATGCTCCCTGCTAATTTATGCTATAAAGAATATTAGAAGGTGAGGAACAAAGGATTGCTTTTCAGTCTTAACTTCCATGAGTTAGTTCAGTTAGTGCTCTTTCCTGTTTGAATACCCGGGCAAGAGCAGTAGCCCCTATACAGCAAGGTAAATGATGGTGTGTGGAGCTATCAAAACCTTGGAGTTTGATTCCAGAATTAAAAATTGTAGTGCATGTACTGTTCATCCTTACAATGCTAAGCATCAGTAGGAAAAACAGTTGTTAACTATAGGGGGACATTTGGCATGTACAAGGAAGTTGTAACTGTGCTGGGCTATAAAAATAGTCATTAATTCTGGGTTAACAGAATGAGCTTGCATACAGTAATGCAGGAGTTAATGTAAAGCCTTTGGGGTTTGACTGGAATTAAAGTTCCTTGGTTTTTTTGGTAGTACATACAGAAGCTAGATGCATGAAGTGGGAAGGGGTGGTTGTGTGTTGTATATGTGTTTTGCAAAGTTGAATTAGACTTTCTTTGGAAATTAATGCAACCAGAACACCATCTTCAACAAATGGGAATCGGGCATGAATTATTCAGCATGAATTTATCCAGTAAACTTCACTCCCTCTTGTGCTGTGATAGAAGCACAGCAAATGTTGGGCTGTCTTCCAGAGCTCTAAAGGCATTTCCCAAGAAAATGTATGCAATGTGATAAACAATGTTTTCTAGCATATTGGTGAGTTCAGGCAAACAAAAGAAGGGAGATCCATGCAGAAGTGGGCACAACATTGACATAAACTGGCAGTATTTATGAAAGAAAAGCTGAAGGGTGGAACTGCTGAGATGCTTGGTCATTCCTGGCACTATCACTAGACAGTTTAGGTTCCTTCTTGGCGATGTTGTATTAGGTTGTTGGAGGAGCATAGACACTTTGGATGGTTATCTTCAGAGGGATGATGGCCCTAAGTGTAAAGAAAAGGAATCCTGTCCAGATCACTTTTAAGACAGCATTATTCAGCAGCCACACAGGCAGACTGGGGAAGGTGCTGTTCTTTCTATCTTTTGCATCTAGACATGAAATTCCATTGTTAAGAAAGCTTTTTTTTTTCCCACAACTGGCTGTCACAATGAAAGCCAAATAGGTGAAGTGTTTTTTTTTTAATGCAGCAGAGTATCTGAACTGTGCATCTCATGTGTTTCTTCTTCTGAGGAGCTTTTGCTCCCTTTGTCTCTCCAGATGTTAGCCATTGTTATCTTGCCTTTAGCTATCGGGTAGCAGAAGTTTATAATGTATTTGCTTCTCCTGCAGGAGAAGCAGAGACACCAGTGGACATGGAGACAATTAGCCTGGACCCAGAAGCTGAGGTAAAGGCAGATTTTTGTCCTTACGGGCTTTATACAGCGCAAAGAAAAAATAGGCAAAGGCGAGTATTGAAACCTTGTTAAAAGATCTAATTCTTCTGAAGGTGGTGGCTATCATGATCTTCCCCAGAATTGATTCAGAGCCTTTAGATTAGAAGTAGAGGTGTTTTATTCTTGATCAGTAGCTGAAACGTTATGTTAATAATTTAGAATTTTAAAATACTCATGAAGGCACTGAAAGTGGGGCTGTGCTGCAAGCATTATTGATGGGCTATGAGCTTTTGTGAGAATATTTTTAATAAAGTGATTGCTGCTGTCAGACCCATGAGTTGTGATAGGCACAGCTACTTAACCAGCCTTGTGCCTTGGCATCAGCAGCCTCAGGAGATGGAGAGCTGGGAGAACTTTTGAGCTTGGGTGGTGAAGTGCTCTATTTCTCTTTGACTGACTGACCTGCAAAACTGGAACATCTGAGGCTGGACAGCACAGCTGTGAAGTGCATCAGCTGATTGCCGCTGCAGAGTTAGTGTTTGCAGAACCACTAGATTACTTGAACTATCAGTGGTTCCTGTTCATCTGAGGCCTGGAACTGGAAATAGCAAGGTGTGTTCCGGTTCAGCCCTTAGCAAAGCGGGTAAGAGAATTTTCTGCAACACTTTATTCATGCTAGACAGCAGAATTTGTCTGTCTCAGTAAACTCAGAATTTACTGCAAAAGATTTCTAATTTTGGTGAAACAATGCTCAGACTCAGGAAAGGGCTGTTGCCTTTTTACAGATGTCGTGTTTGCAGTTGACAGCCTTAGGCCACGTGCTTGACCTGTGGTGGTAAAATCATGTGCCAAACCCAATTTTCACAAGCTTTTTGAAGGGAAGTTTTAATGAGCTACAAGACTATAATTTTCCTTAGAACAAAGTATCAGGTTGGTCTTTGAAGAGTGTTTTGAAACAACTGCTGAATCCCTCCATTTCTCTTTCAGGATGTTGATTTGAATCATTTCCGAATTGGGAAGATTGAAGGATTTGAGGTGCTCAAGAAAGTGAAGGTAACAGTCCTAAGGAATAGAGAATACCTCTTGGAACTGGAGAGTTTGCATATCTAACCTATAAGAGGACAGATACAGGAGTCTCTTTGGCTGAGGTTCTGATGAGTTCACTTCATGTTTAACTGAAGGAGGTAGTGTTCACCCATTTGTCAAGTAGTAGTAAAAATCCTGGGGTTTTACAGATTGGTTTCGGGAGTGGATGAGAGACAACACATAGGGCTCATCCTGAGAGATACATTCTGTACTTGCACAGCAGGCTTAACATAGAACAATGTAGATTGGAAAGGACCTCTGGAGGTCTTTAGTAAACCCCTGCTCAAAGCAGGTCCAGTTAGAGCGTCTTGCTTAAGGCCCTCTCCAGTCAAGATCTTGAGTATTTCCAAGAGATTACATAGCGTCTCTGGACTGCTGTTCTAGTGTCTGACCATCTTTGTGGTAAAAAGATTTCCTTCTGTAGAGGTGGAATAAAACAAGAAAAGATTCTGTTTAAAAAAAAAAAAAAAAAAAACAAACAAAAAACCCCCCAAACCCCCCCCCCCCAAACAACCAGCAAGACGCAACAAAACTTAATGGGGGGAAAAAAGCCAAAAACTTATTGTCTATATGCCAAAAGGCATTACATACTGTTATTCATGTCCATTTTCCTGTTTGTTTTTAAACTTTTCCCCTACTATTAGACTCTGTGTCTCCGTCAGAATTTGATTAAGCGCATTGAGAACCTGGAGCAATTGCAGACCTTGCGGGAACTGGATCTCTATGACAATCAAATCCGGAAGATCGAGAACTTGGAGTCTCTAGTGGAACTTGAGTGAGTCCAGGGGAATCACCAGGATTAGGTTGAGGGTGGTTTGCTCCTCACTGAGTTACTCCTGCTGATTCCAGTATTTATCATCCAGGCCTTTCTCATGATTCATTTGGGTGCTCTATGAAGGATAACGTCTGTTCTCCATTGGTATTTAACCTATGCAGTAAACTAGTTTCATAAGCCTGAAGCTCAGCAGGGATAGTCAGCTGGAAATGACGTGTGCTGTATAAGGCAGCGAGAATGATGGGTGGTTGCAGCTTCTGTGCAGGTGCAGAAGAACTAAGGCACCCCTTGCTCTTGGCAGCAAGAGCTCCGTATAACAGGTTTTTATTCCTGCAGAAAATGACAAGAGATTTCAGGTGAGATTAGGACTTTTTTTGGGGGGTGTTAGGGAAGGAGTAGTGCTCTTCCCCGTTTCTTGCACTTGTCTGTGATCATGCTGGAGATACATTACAAACCTGTTTTCGCTGGGGTGAGGAGGACTGACCTGCTTCTCACAGTCATAACTGCTTCATGCTTATGGGAGGCCTTGACATTGTCCCGTCGGAGGCAGATCTTGTAGGCACGTACCTTTCCCAAGGAATATGCAGTACTGAAGGTGGGCTTCGTCCCACACTGGCAGCTCCATGGCTGAGCAAAATAATGGCTATCTGCTGCATGCAACAGTTCCTGCCCCCCCCGCCACCATAGAAGTATTTTGAAAGTTACATCTGTTGTCATTTCCGATAAAAAGAAATGACACTTATGACTCTAGCTTCAAGGCCTATCAAAGTGCTTGATCTCTGCAGATAGTGAGGTTCCCCACTGCTTTACAAGTGCCTCTTCTAGAATCACCCATGCCTGATGGACTGAAGAGACCTTTGTTTTGTTTTACCTCAGGATCCTGGACATCTCCTTTAACGTTCTGCGACATATTGAAGGACTAGATCAGCTTACCCAACTTAAAAAACTCTTCCTTGTCAACAACAAAATCAGCAAAATTGAGAATTTGAGCAACTTGCAGATGCTACAGATGTTAGAGTTGGGATCCAATCGAATTCGGGTAGGCTTGCTCTACAAGATGTTAGCTGCAGAGTTTTGAGCTCTTTGGCTTGGTATCAGACTTTTCTGAAATTGCACTTCGTTGACTTTTACTTGCAATTTGTTCTTTTTATTGTTCCAGTCATTTAATGTGTAATTCCTTATTGCTGTGCATGCTGGATTCTTTAATTATGTATGTATGTAGTGCCTGGCTACTAAATTACTATTTATGAATTTCTCTCTTTAATGAACTCATGCATTCCCTGTGTGTTGCCTTTTGCAGACGATGGTTTCTTCCTGATGGAGAGCCAAGCCTATCAAAACTAGCAATTACTGTATTCTCTTACCTTCCCAGAGGCTGGTGCTCTGTTGATAAAACCTATTGAATGCAAATTTCATTCTGGTTTGATATGTATGTTTAATTGATAACCTGCTACATTAGTCAGTCTCACTCAGGAAAAAGATTTTCTTGAGGCTTTGCTCTGAAATGCCTCAAAAACCTGATACTGTACTAGAAAAATTTTATTTTGCTCCTAAAGCTAAACTGGACTGAATTCTTTTCCATCCAAAGAAATTTCTACTTTGGAGGTGAAATTACTTAGGGTAATAAATCTAGAGTGTGAGAACATCAGCCAGATCAGATGAGTAATTAGGAACCTTAGAGTTTGCACAGGTTGGGGGAATGTGGGTTAGAGATGCACTTTCCTTTATTCAAAAATATAAGAGGCTAAGCACACTGATCCTTACATTTCAAAAGCTGGGTTAGGCAAAACTGTGCTGGATTCCCTATCTAAGCATCGTTACCTTGTGGGGAAAAAAAAAATCCAGCTAGATTTCTGAATTGATACTTAAGTGGTCACCAGTGTTGTCAAGCCAAGGAACATCTTTTAAACGATGAGGTTAGATTTATTTTACATGTGTTTTCTCAGTGTTGAGCCTGGACATTTTAACAAAACAGCCAAAAACCCCAAAGTTATCACTGTATGGGTAACACAAGCTTCTTAAATTACTTTATTTTTAGCATTCTTTCTGTTTATCTGTTAATTCTGTTCTGGCTTCTTCTAACAACACTGCTCCATGCTTCTAATTGCTTTACTGGAGTGAGTAACCTGTGCCTAGGCCAGGCATGAAGAAATACATCTCATGTTACTTGGGGGCAGCTAGAACTCTTCTAATAGTGTTCTGTTGGTAGGGTGGCCTGGATATGTGTTTTACAGGTGGGCATATCCTTAACTCTTTAGGGAAAAAGCCTATTGACTGCCTGTTCAGGCAGCGTTCTTGGCACTGAGGTGCCTGATACACTCATCCCCTGTGCATTAAAGCTTCTGCAGTAATGCTGTCTTAGTCATTTTGCTGCACGCTCTAACCTTTCAGGGTGCACTTACCCTGGAGCCCGTCATGACTTAGTAAGCACTTGTAGTTCTGTCCTTTGTATGAATGGTGGGGAAGCAGAACTTTATGCTTGAGCTGATGAATTTTCATGCTTTTTTTCCAAAGTTGGACTGGGGCAACTATAAGGCAAACACTTTTTATTTATTCCTTAGGTTTTTTCTCCTCATATCCATCTGTTTCATACTCTCACCTAAGTGTGGCTTTTTTATAGCTTTAAGTAGCTTTTTTTTCCCCCTGACTGTTTCTTCTCAGTATCCTCAGAGTCACAAGTATTTCTTTCTCAGGGCTGTGGGAGCTACCAATGAGCAACAAATCTATCATTTTCTTGCAAGGTCAAAACAGGGGTAAGTCCACAGGCTAGAAGGAGAGTGAATCCATATCTGAGCTGATAAACACCTTATGTTGAGTCTGTTGGCAATTGTGGGGTAGAGGTTGAAAAATTTCTTTCCTTTCCAGATCATATCTATAAGTTCATAGTGTGTGTTTGTGTCCATCTTCCTCTTTCTTCCTTTTTACACACACAGAGCAATCCAAGTGGTGCTAGGGCTGGGGGGCCTGTCTCACCAGCACTACTACTTTCTGAAACTCTGCCAGGCAAGAAGGATGTGGAAAAAGCTGAGTTGTGTGTGTATCTATATCCATATTACTGTTCTTCTATGAGCTGAAGTCTGTTTTTAAAATCCTTGTCTCTTTTAACAGCACCTTTTTTTGAGTTAAGAGGCTTTCCCCTGAAAAAAAAAAACATTATGTTTTCTTTCCTTCTGTTTACAGGAGCCTTTTCTAAGCCCACCCTTTTCTGCTTTTCTTGCCCTTTTTTCTCTCTCTTCTGTTCATGCTTTCTGGTGCCCCTTCCTTTGTAAGTAAAGAATGGTTGTTCTTGATGCTTCACAGAGATCCTTATCTTCTCCCACTGAAAGCTGAGCTCAGGACTTGGTAGTGTATGTTCCTCCAGTAGTTAAATATATTAACACATACACCCATGAGACAGTTAACCTTGCTTACGACAGAGAAACTGTTGTGCAGAGAAGCTAAACAGCTTGCCTCTGACTGTATTATGCAGTCACTGATGGTCAGGACTAAATTTGCAAATTGTATTTCCTCCTCCCAGATTCTTTTTCCATTCACTAGTGACAGATTTTTCTTGCTTCACAAATATCTCCTGCCCTGGATACACCTCATGGCCCAGGGAATACAGCTTTCAGTGCTCCCTGAGCCTTTTCATTCTCTGCTCTTGCTGCCTGGACAGTGGAGGCAACAGTCGGGACAAAGTAACATGACCCTCGCTGAAAAATCAGCGAATAGTAGTGCCACAAGCCAGCTGTCACATGGGCTGAGGTTCACTGTCACTGCACAAAGTCCTGCACTCACTCTGCTCTTGGGTCACAAGGGAGGCCCTACCTGGTGCAAGCTTTGTGTTGTGGCACTGGCAGGCTTGTGTTTCTCAGGAGTGCAACTCCATGGGTCATGGCTATAAAAGGCCAGCCACATCTACAGGTTGGAGTTTTGCGTCACAGCAATAACGCTGTATCCTTTGGTCATTTTGCAGGCAATTGAAAACATTGACACCTTGGCTAATCTTGACAGTCTGTTCCTTGGAAAGAATAAAATCACCAAGCTTCAGAACTTGGATGCGCTGACAAACTTGACTGTGCTCAGTATACAGGTATTGATTCTACTTCGTACTGTTAAGTTTTGAACAGCCTTGGTGACATGAAACACCTTGTAATTTATGATAAGCTCTTCTGAATCAGCATTTGAGTCAAACTCCTGTACTGGAAGAAAGTGTGATATTCTCTGTGCTGTCTTTTCTCATCCTTTCATACTAACTGAGATTGAGAGATACTGAAAAAATGATAAAACAAATGTTTGATTTTTATGGAAGAGAGAACAGAAAATGAATGTTATCCCCCATTTCCTTCCTGAAATATCGTTTTCTAATAGATTACAATAACGTCAAATGAGTTACGTCAGGGAAGTCGTTATAATGGTAGTGGGCTCAGTGTCGCTACCTTCTTCCTGAAGAGGGAAGAAATGGGAACAAACCTGTGCTAAATGAAATCTGTCCTTAATGAGCTTATGGCAAGTTTCTTCCTTTTTCAAAGGTGGAATAAAAGATACTCAACTAATTTCTGTCATTGAGTCTCCTTCTCATTCATATGACAACGCTAGTGCATTCTAATATCTCTTACAGCTGTTGGTAAGAAAGCCATACTTGCTACATGTTGTAGTACTTGTGTGCATCGTTATTCTATAGGACGTACAGAATTATGTACAGCAGAGTGTATTTGGATTCAGGTGTCGTAACTTCCCTTCTGACCACTCAATTAACAAACCTACAAAATGAATGATATTAATGCGTAGGCCTGTTGTTTCCAAAGACACCAAGTGAAAAACTTTCAGGCTGCAACTTTCGATGGGAAGGTCAGAGTCTGATTCTTCTAAACTTAAAGGCTTTGGCTCCCATGAAACTTCCTTGTGCATTGATGATACAGAGATCAAATGAACTGAGCTCATGAGATCAATGTGGACCTAAGCAGACTGTTTCCCCTTCCTATCCATACTTCAGAGAAATGCTTTTTCTCCAATACTCTTGGGTTTTGGTTTGTTTAGAGTGGACTTAAACTGCTGTTACACTTTCAGAATAACCGTCTGACCAAGATTGAGGGGCTGCAGAGCTTGGTGAATTTGCGTGAGTTGTACCTCAGCCACAATGGCATCGAAGTCATCGAGGGACTGGAGAACAATGTGAGCAGGCTCTTGCTAAATGTGTGACAGAATTGTTGTCCTAAGCTGATCCTGTTAGTGGCTGTGCTTTTCTGGAAGTTTTTGTTCCTCAGCTTCCCCAGTTACACGTGGGGTCCTGAGTCTCTTGAAGAGACCACAAAGATCCAAGTATTTGTTATGTTAAAATATCTTGCATGGGTGAAGCTCCTCCAGATCCTCAGGAGTAGAATTGTTTTCATGACCTGGGGAGGGGAAGAACAAGATGTGGTTAATGTAGCAGCCTGGCTGATCTTCAGCAATGGAAAGACTGATGGCCAGAGCTGGCTGCCTCTGCTGCAGCCTTTCAGACAGCAGTTTGTAGATAACCATGAGCTCTTTTCTGTAGGACAAATGGAGCTGGGAGTAGAGGGGCGAGCTGTGGCATGTGGCTTGCCTTTGTGTCAGTGTATGTTTCTAGATAGGCTTGATTTTGCAGCCTGTAGCATTTTCATTCTCACCCAACAGTGGATGGCATTGTCAGAGAGCAGAGACAATCTGGAACTTAGTTGGCTGTGTGCAAGGCAGAAAAAAACACCCTTTTTCTAAAACTGTTGAGTTTCCTGCTGCAAAAAGTTTGTTCAACTCTGCTGCTTGAGAGGACACTTAAGATCTGATTTTAATGGATTCCTCTTAATGTAGCATGAGAAAACTCACTTTTTAGGAGCCCTTGGCTGGCAATTGCCAGTTGGCCAGTAACTGCTTTCATTTTTGTCACATGGCTCCTGGGAGGTCAGTAACCCAGTGTCGTGGTTTAACCCCAGCCAGCAACTAAGCACCACACAGCCGCTCGCTCACTGCCCCCGTCTCGGTGGGATGGGGGAGAGAATCAGAAGAGTAAAAGTGAGAACACTTCTGGGTTGAGATAAGAACAGTTTAATAATTAAAATATAATAATAGTAGTAATAATAAATTGGAATAAAAAGGAAAATAACAGAAAAATAACCCAGGAAAGACAAGTGATGCAAATTAAAAACAATTGCTCACCACCAACCGATCGATACCCAGCCTGTCTGTGAGCAGTGGGCCCGCCCCCAGCCAGCTTTCCCCCAGTTTGTAGACTGAGCATGACGTCATACGATATGGGATATCCCTTTGGCCAGTTTGGGTCACCTGTCGTGGCTGTGCTCCCTCCCAGCTTCTTGTGCACCTGGCAGAGCATGGGAAGCTGAAAGGTCCTTGACTAGTGTAAGCACTACTTAGCAACAACTAAAACTTCGGTGTGTTATCAACATTATTCTCATCCTAAATCCAAAACACAGCACTATACCAGCTACTAGGAAGAAAATTAACTCTATCTCACCTGAAACCAGGACATCCAGCTTAATTAAAAACAGTCTTCCTTGCTATATTTAGGCAGTGAGAGTTATTGTGCTGCGTGTAAGCAGCTGGCAATAATGGGTCTTTGTATCTGACAGTTTCCAACTCTGGGCCTGAAAAAAGTGGGACAGAGATTATGAAAGGAAATCTGGTCTAATATTTTTGTGTTTGCTTGTCTAGAACAAACTCACAATGCTGGACATTGCATCCAACAGAATCAAGAAGATTGAAAATATCAGTCACCTAACAGAGTTGCAGGAATTCTGGGTAAGTGCAGGCTGGAGCTGTTCCCAGAAATGTCTGTACAATGGTGAAAGAAGCCCTTCTGATGGGGAGCTGTGGGAGGGTGGTGTACGTGTACGTCTTGGAGTAAACTTCCGGTGACCAACTTTAAGATCTTGACAGTCTGCATGGATGGAGTATGATGGTTTCCCCTAAGGAAAGAGCTGAGCTTAAATTTTTTGCAGGGCTTTGCTTAGTGGTAAGGAGCCTGTCTCTACCTAGGAAATAGGCCCTTCCTTCGTGCTTGTGATGGTTATGAAACAGCCTTACTGTGCCCTGTTTTTGCAGACCTCATCTTTATTTAAGTGAGCGTGACAGTGCAATAGGGGAAGCTGATATTGTCTCACCACCGCACCAGAGCACAGCACCTGTTTAGAGCAGAGTCAATATGTTCCTGTTATAAATACGAAGAAAACGAAACCATCTTCTGGTTTACTTCCATTCCTATGAGGTAGATAACTGTTTAGGGTTGATTCTCTTTCTTTGTGGCACCCTAAATAGCTAAGCCCTTTGTCATTCGTAAGTTTGGTCAGAAAATATGCAGACACACCCCCTCCTGAAATGTCAGTACTCTGCCATGTTGGAGGGAGCTGTGTACAAATCGGCTCATGTCTGGGGGAAGAAGCAGCGAATGTTCATGAGTTGGTACGTGCTTTAGCTCTTGTAGAGTTTCTGCATGTCAAGGCTGAGAATAAGAGTTGTGCTGCTTTGTTTGTCATTTGGAGTTCAGTTATTTAAACTCTTGGGCAGAGGCTGAGATAAAAGGAATGGAAAGCAGCTGCAAATGAAACCAAGCTAGAGCCTGGAATTGAGGCTTCTTGGACCATTTTCCTCATTTTGCAGTGTGGCTTAGCAGACGCAGTGGAGTTTCTGGCGATGCCTATTCTGTAAGGAACTCCTTAAATAACAGGAGCTGAGCAGCTTGTTTAACATGACATCTTTTGGGTGGTAAAAATGAGAGGGTGCAGCGCAACTGGCATGGGACATGTTGTGATCCTTTGCAATTTCCTCCGGTCTTCCTCTTTGCTGTGGCTCTGCTTATAGAAGAAGGCATTGTACAGCTGTTTCCACTTGTTTTCCAGAAGGTGGAGGGAAGATCCTAACCTCATTGGACAGCCTTTGCAAAAACACTAGTGCGTTTAAAGAGTCCTTTGTCAAAGCAGAGCGTTGGCCAAGATCTGTTAGCTGAACTCAGAAAATGCCCTCCTGGCTTTTTTCCACTTTAAAACTGTTTTTAAAAAAAAGATTATGTGCTTTTTGATAAAGAGCCGGGCAGAATTTTCTTTGGTATGAACAAGTGTTGAATCTACTAATTTATATTTTTTTACTGACTGTAGAGTTGAAGCCACATAGCAAAGTCCTTTAACACCCTAAGGAAGCAGAATTTCAAATCCTGGATACTGTGGGAATCTTCTAACAGTTTCCCAGTACCTCCCTAGCCAAGGGACTGAGAAATCTGAAGGTCAAGTGACATGGCTGAAGTAATGTTGTCATGACCTGTAGCAGAATGAAGGAGCTAGCAGGTTTTCTTCAGAGTCTTGGTCAGGGTCTTAACTACAAAGCCATCTTCAGTTGCAACACTGGCAGTCCCAACGATGAAGCAATTTTCTTTCACTGAATTAGCTGGAGGGAGGCAACTGGAGAAAACAGAGCTGCTTATCTGCCACGCAGCAAACAGGATGCACAGAATTTCCAGTTTAGCCTGAGTGCCTGATGCAAGGAAGAAGTTACTGAGGGGGGCCAGAGCCAATCCATTGATCTTTAATATTTTTTTTAAAGGTGATATTGCTGTAGTAACTGCCTCTGTATCCAAAACCAAAGGGTGGCTAAAGTCTCTAGGTTGGACAGCACGTGGCCACCTTGCATGCTTTGCTTCTGTGCCAGGCAGTTGAAGTGTTCATCCCCTTGCATGGGAATTCCTTTGCAGTGCCAGCCATGAGGCAGCTCCCATGCTGACAGGAGGAGAGCCCGAATCAGAAAGCTTGATGCTTTATCCAGAGTGCAGAAGCAGTTTTTGTGGGGAAGTGATGTAAAGGCGAGAGGAAAATGTCACTTTTCACATCAGTTTGGGACCTTTTTTGATGCTTCCTGGGAAGTCATGGAAATAGAGATAGATGTCACAGTGGAAGAAAATCTTGACATAAAGATTTCCAACCCTTAAATGAACAGTGTATGGGCTGGGATACTGTATAAAGATGCTGTCTCAGTGTCTTGCTGGGTGTTTCCCAGCATACTTGTTGGGCTGGATGCGCTGTCCGAAGGGTGGAGCATTTGTCTGGCAACCCAGGACAGTGTGGGGAAGCTGGAGACGGTTGGCAAGGCCTGGAGCGTGAGACAGGGAAGCATGTCTCAGAGGTGCCAGGGGGAGAAGGATCATGTAGGCAGGGTCTTCTACATGCATGAAGACTGTACAGTGTTACTGCCACTGGGTGGAAGTAATCTGCCTGAGAAGCGTCAGTGTGGCTGGGTTCCTGCTAACCTGGCTTAGCCTGGGAGTATCTGTTTGTGTGAGTGTGCCTATATGTGCTCTGCAGATGAATGATAATCTCGTCGAGAGCTGGAGCGATGTGGATGAACTGAAAGGAGCGAAGAACTTGGAAACTGTATATCTGGAGCGAAACCCCTTGCAGAAGGATCCCCAGTACCGGCGTAAAATCATGCTGGCCCTCCCGACTGTCCGGCAGATTGATGCCACATTTGTTCGATTCTGAACCTCCTGCTGCCCCCTCTCTCCTGCCCTCCTTGCAGAAATGTCCCAACAGGGTTTTTTTTATCCACTTACCACTCCCCAGGTCTTCAGTACACTGACACTCGCAGGGCAAATGGTCAATAAAAAGCACTGAATGCCAGATCTTGTGTACAATGCACTCATTGTTTTTGAAATGTTGTTGTTATTATTATTATTAAATCTTAACACAAGAGACTTCCTGTGCTTGCATCTGTTATTTATGTAGGAGGTTTTGGCAGAAAGTGTTTGCCACCGACTGAAGCCGCTTGGAGCTGCTTCCTGACTTTTGTTGACTCTGTGACACACCTTCAGGTTAGTAACGTCCTTGCAAACATTGCTTTTCCAGATCTGGGCTCAGTGGTGGTCTGCAAAAATGTGAAAAGACACTGATGGTGTTGGCATGGGGAAAAAATCTGATAAAGCTGCTCATCCAGAGATGCTCATCCAGGTTATCAGGTGTGAGTCAGTGCTAAATATCAGCTTGTAAAACTCTCGGGGGGGGGGGGGGGGGAAGCGTTAGCCTTTACATAGGAATTCTTTTTTTTTTTTAAACAGTTACAAGCTCATTAGAGGATTGAGGACAAATAGCGTGAGGTATGAAAGCAGTGTAGGGATGTACATGCCTGAATGAGCTGCTTCACGGAGCCGCTAGTGATAGGGCTGCCACGTTTAAATGTAGTGCTGTAGACCAAGGTGGGGAGTGGAAAAGGGGATAAAAGGAGATGGGAGGGTCTATGGATTACACTTAAGGAAGTGATTCCACATCCCTTCTGGAATTAGGGGAGTGCTGGATGTGGCCTGCAGCTCCTCGATGGTCATATTGAACATCTCCGGTGCCTTGAACTGACGCTGACTCAGTGGACGTTCTGGGTTTTTTTGAAAATGAGCCAACCTACTCTAAGAGGGAGCCATTGATTCAGTATGACTTTAAACATGTCCTTCATCTTACAAATGCCATCAAGGTCCCTTGGTAGAAACTCATGATAAAGCCCTGGAATGCCACGCACTTGGACTGGGGTTTTGGCAGCATGAAGACATAGCCCTCTATAAGGGACTCATGGGCTTTGTACTGATGTGGGAGGAGGCAACGAGTTTACTGTGGTATAGTGAAAGCTGCCGCTTGTTTCACTGCTGTACATCCGTCTGCCATTAGTTATTTGATCTCTCCTGAGTGACAGCTGTCATCTTCAAGCTGTCAGTGCCCACTGGAGCAGGCTTTATTAGTGATAGAAGTCCCTAAGCGCTTTTGCAAATACAGCCTCTTGCAGTATTTAGGAATTGGTCAGGACTGCTTTGTGGCCAACGTATTTGGCATTGTCTCAGCATCATTATTTGCTTGTTGTTATTAATATTACTACATATTAATACAATAATGAATACAATAAACCACAATAATTAATATAACTGATAGTAATATATTAAATATATTAATGCTACTGGTTAGCAAGGTAAGGGTTTGGTGGCACTTTGTAACAGATGGTGTTTGCACACAGGAAATATGCATCATGTCCTGCTTCCACTACATATGGCGATTTGGCATCGATGTCCCTCCGCACCCATGTTTGATCTGGGCAGTTGAACTTCATACCTCCAGTGGCTGGAGAAACCTTCCTGGAAAGATGTGCCGTATGCTGCTGTGTTTGTCTAACAGTTGTGTCACCAGGGCAGGACAACAGCTGCTGGCTGGGGCAGGGGTGCCTCAGTGTGTGCTGGCCAGGAGAAGGGTTGAGTGAGCGGGTCTGTGGCAGGCGTGGGGGGATTTCTGTGCCTGCCAGCCTTTAGGAACTTTCTGTCCAGTGAACCCGTGAGGTGTCTGGGAGACATTTCCAACATGGTCCATAGCACTTGAGGTGAACATAGCAAGGAAAAGTGTATTTTAGATAGGAAAGCTGTTCAAGGGATGTGTAGGTTTACAAGTTCTCTGGCAAACTAATGCAAATTTTGGCTGTTTTTTAAGGAAGCAGATCCCTTCCCTCTGTTAGGGGTTGGACCAGAGCCAATAGCGACGAGGTGTCGGTGTTAGCTGATGTTCTGGTCACTGCACATCAGCTTCAAAGGTTTTGGTGGGCCACCACCCATCAGAGCTGCGTTCCATCCTGCTGCCCTGTCATAGAGAACTCTAACAAGAAAAAAATGGGAGGGGTGTTTGAAAATTTGCTCTTGGTGGTACTTTGATTCATTCTGATTTGATGTGGATTTGAGTCTTTCAAAGAGTGGGGTGAATCCCTTCTTCAGCAGGAGACAGGTAGTATTAAGCAGGACAATGCGGCCCTGTGGAAGTTTTTGGAGGTTCCCTGCATGGGCTGTGTTGCTTTTGCTCATCCAGTGCAGCTCTGATGCGGAGTGTGATGCCACAGAAGCTGCTGGAGGTGGAGGGGTGATGCTGGGCTGGGCGGGGGGGACCTGCACCCTGCTGTGCTACTGAACTGGGGTGATTCACCTTGTCCTGCCGCAGGTGTGTGTGTTTGGTGGGATGAGTTGCTTTGAGCCCCCCGCAGCTCTGCGAGCTCGCCCTGGCGACTGTAAAAGCAGTGTCTCAGCTGTCGAGGGGCCATCACCGTTGCACACCTAGGCTGTCCCCTGAGCTGCTGCCTGGCGGTGTGCCCCTTGGTTGGCAGCACCTGGGAGGCAAACTGGAGCTGGGTTTTATCTCTTCCCTCCCCAAAGTTGCAAAAACCAGCAGAAACTTTCCTCTTGTGGGTGTGAGTTTCTCTGGTGCCCCAAAATCCTCGTGTCTTGGCTAGGCACTGGACCCTCCAGGGTGCAGGGAGGGACCGGCTGCCCCTCACTGCCTCTCTGTGGCTTGTTGCACATGTAGCCCGAAGCTCCACTGAACCCGGTTTGTTCAGGGCCATTTAGGTCCCCACCTCCAGCTCAAACAAAGGCAGGGCCTGCTCCAGGCTGCTCTGAGGAAGGTGCTTGCAAACAAGGAAGGTGCTTGCAAACCCATTTTCCCCTCCTCCTCCTTCCCTCGAGCTCTGTTCTTACGCAGGGAGCCTGGTGTTTCCCAAGACAGGAAGCATCCGTCAGCCACTGGGTTAGAGCAACGGGGTGGCACTTCCCACTCTCTCCCCACCCAAGGAGGAGCATGTGAAGAGTGGCAGTAGGGCCAGAGGACTCCTTTGCCCTGTGCCGTGCTAGTGCTCGGATCTGGCGCCGTGGGAGGAACAAGCAGGCAGGGGCCCTGACAGCAGGTATGGTAGAAAAGCTGCAGGTTTGGGGTCCTGCCGGGGCCAGGATCTCACTGGGAGCTGTAGGAGTGGGGTGGGATGTGGCAGCCCCCTGTGCCTTCTGGCTTCTCAGTCGGTGCCAGTCCTTGCTGCTGCTTCCCAGCCATGCTCTTGGCCCCCAGCTCCAAAGCAGGGCTCAGAGGTACCTGTTCCTTGGGCTGTCATGGGGATCGGCTGAAGTTTTTATCACCTCCGCTGGGAAGGATGACCATATATTGCTCCCAAAGGAGCTGGAGAGCTAGGTCTGGAGTCGCTTGCTCAGTGGAGGTGCGTGCCCATGTGCTCCAGATGTCAGAAGTACTTCTGGGGGTGACAGGATTTTTAGGGGGTAGATCAGCCCAGAGCTTTTCAGGACACAGGTGTGTTTCCTCAGGGAGATTTTGCACTTGGCATATATCACCCTAGTCCTCCTGGCTAGTCTGACCAGGGCTTTGAAAGGTCACAGGACCCAAACCAAGTGAAATTCGGTGCTGACTAGCAACACCTTTGACTTGGTAGGAGTTGCAAACGGTATAAATGAGGCTAGAATTTGGTCCAAGGTATGGAAGTTTAGAGGGGTTTGGCCGCAGGCGCCTGGGGGACTGAGGTGCTGGAAGGGAATTGGATGGAGGTTGGCACCTGTGCCTCTGCCCAGCTCAGCAGGGCTCTGCCCCTAATCCTGGGCACCTTCCTGGTTTTCCAGGTCCCCAGCATGTCCACCCAGCATGACTGACTGTGATCCCAGGCACTTCATCTCTTGCTGGCTGCCTCGTGCTGTTCAGCAGGTGCCTGGTGGGTTGTCACAGTGTGGTCGCAGGGCCACCTTCCCAGGAGGGGCTTGGCCTTTTTGAGGAGCCCAGCTGGGGACATTTTAGGTGGTGCAACATTCAGAAACTCGGGCTCTTCATGGCACCTTTACACTTCTTCATGGACCAAGCACATTTTTATCTCCACACTAACTAGTCCTTACTGTAGGAGCAAGAGGCCCAGCCTGTTCCCATGACTTCCTTGCTTTGAGGAATGGGTTTCTAATGCTTTTAGGTGCAGTTAGCAGATGTCTTCCTCCGGCTCCACTGGTGCCCAGAAGAAGCTCTTTTATCACAAGAGCTCTGCTGGTGCAGGTTGTCAATGGCTTCTGCAAAGGGGTGTTTTGCCCACCTTGCTTTTGGCCAGGGGCATGTGGTGATTTGAGAAACTGAGGCTGTCTGGCATTTCCTCTTTTACACCACCTGTCTCGAAAGTAAAGACGAAGAGCCACATCAGTGTTTTGGAGGAGCAACCTGACGTCGTAAGAAAGGCCAACTTCATTTCCTCACTGTTCAGCAGTGAACTCAGAGCCACAGTGTAAAAGACCATGTCTGTAGGCACATCGTGTGATGGTGGTAATGAACTGGGCCAGCCCCCCTAAAGATGTGGAGAAATGGGAACACATTTACCCTGCCCTGTTACTGACGGAGCTGGTTTCCCTGGCTGACGTGTAGTCCTCGCTGTTGGCAGTGCTGCTGGCGGCTTTTCTCCAGCATCTTTGGAGTGCAACCACCCAGTGAGCTAAAACACAAACATCTGACTCAAGGAGGGCAAAACTGAACCAGCAGCTCTTGCCCCTGATCAGTAACGGTCTTCACAATAACAAAATATGTCAATGAAGGACACATGGAGGTTCCTGGGCTCCTTTTTTAGGTGGAGTATGCACTGGAAGAGAAGAACTTCCTTTTGCTGCATGCGTGATGTCCTCCCTGCCTGGCTGTTGCTCACGCAGCAGCAATGCCCTCCTGGTGTCCCCCCACCCCAGAAGGCATCTTGCTGGCTCATTATTCAACTCCCATGTGTCTGAGCTGATGTCAGCCATTGCATGAGGTTCCTGTCTCCTACCTCGGTTTCTTGAGGTGTTTCCAGTTCCAAAACTGACAGCTGGGGGAACTCGGCTTGCTACGTCTTTTGGATGTGGAGTGCTTGGGCATGGACTGGACCCTGTTTCTGGGGTAGAGAGGGCATCCCTGGCTTCTCCATCACTGGGTCACACATGCTGGTGGACTTGACTTTGAGCTGGGTCGCCTCATGGGGAGGGTGGTGGAAAGGCCTTCATCACAGTGACAGAGCTGACCGTTGAGGAAAGATGTGTGTGAGGGGGTGTGGGTGTTCCCCACTGTGTCTTTGGCCAAGGTGGTGGAGGAGAGGGGCATTTGGAGGGAGTCTAGGTGGTGGTGTGAAGGGAGGACACTGCACAAGACTGCTGACCACTCATGTCTCCTTGTTTTCCACCTGGAAGCATTCCTGATGGTCGGCAGAGCAGGGTCCTAGGTCTCACCATACACGGCTGAGGGGCTGGCAGGGAAGGGAGCGAGGCCAGCCACATTGCCAGTGCTGGGGCTCCGGCGCTGCCAGGAGAGGTGGTGGGGCTGCAGGGTGGCTGCAATTGCCTGGGTCTGCTTCGCAGCACCAGGAGGGAGGGACACGAAGGTTTGCCATGCAGCGGAGGAGGACCATGGACGATCCCCACTGCGGGCTGGTGAGGCAGGATGGCAGAGCTGCTCACTACGGCAGTCTGAGTGAGGAGGCCATCGAAATCCCCCAGGTGGGTGGCTGCAGTCTGTCCCCGCTGCAACTGAGCTGCCTGGGTAATCGCTGCTCTCATCACTCCTTATGCCTTACTTCCAGCCCAGCGACGCAGCCCTGGACCAGAAAAGAACAGCCAACGTCTTCAGCGATGGCTGTACAAGGATAGGTGAGGGAGAAAGACTAGTATTTCAGGTCGGTTCCTTTCTACCCTGGTGAGAAGGCTGGGGCTGGCTGGGGCCCGCTGTGTTGAGGAAGATGGGGAAAGCCCACAGGAACCACAGCTGGAGCTGGCGGCAGCAGGTCCTGCTGACTGCAGCTGGTCTGCACAGCAGTCCAGAGGACATCAGACCTCCTGCAAGCCCTGGCAGGCACTGCCCTGCTCAGGTGCTCAAGCCTTTCCCTTCTGCAAGACGGCCGCAGTCCTCAATTCATGTTAAAAGGGCATTCTGGCTTCCTGCCTCCCATGCTAGAAACACCCAAGCAAGGTGGCTGGCAGCCCCGTCCAGACCAAGCATGTCCTCCCCTTGACTCCTTGGCTTACTCACAAGACGACACCCAGCCCCATGAGAGCACTGAGTCCTGCAGGAGAAGGACATGCAGGATGGGGATGGCCCTGGGATCTGCTGACTTTCCCAGCCATGGGATGGGTATGAGCTCTCTTTCCTTGCCGCAGACTTTGTCCTGGTGTGGGAAACTGTCCCCTGGGAGCTGAGCGGGCAGCAGGACAGCCACGAGAATGGGGACTTGCAGAACAGATCTGCCACCATCCACAGGACCTGGCGGAAGAAGTTTCTGGATAAGCTTCATGCTGCTGGGATCCTCATGGAAAAGGTACTCAGATTTCTACCCCACTGTGATAACTGCAGCCTTGCTCTGTGAATTGGGAGGAGGGATGCCACGCTGTGGGGGCCCTCGCATGGGAGGGGAGCGTAGGCTTGCAGGCAGCCAAGCTGGAGCATGGGTGGGATGTGCTTGTGCTCTTCTCCACTGGGTCAGCTCTGCCGGGCTGATCCACACCAGTGTGGAGTCACCCTGGTGCTTCCTGCAGGGAGCTGTACTGGTGCCAGCAGCCTCATCTCTGCTGGGGTCCCCTTCTCCCAACAGCACATGACCCGTGTGGAGAAGAAGGTGGTGCATTACCTGCTGCTGAGTGCACCCTGGAGCGTGCTCTGCTACTACGCCGAGGAGCTCCAGCTCCGTGTGCCGCTGCAGGTGACGGCCTGCGGTGCCCAAGCTCACCAAGGACAGGGGACGGTGCCCCCAGCACTCCCGAGTACCCCACTCTGGGTGACAGGCTGGGCAGCTGCTTGCTGCGGGTCTCTGATGGGGTTTGCAGCCTCCTTGCTTTCCCATGGACCCAGCAGTTCCCAGTCTTGTCCCATGCACAGTTATGGGATCCCACCTCGTTCCCCTCCTGAACTTCTCCTGCAGTGACACATCCCCTCTTTCCCTGGCCCTCAAAGAACAGGCTCCCGTGTTTGGCACAGCCCAGGCACTATTTCCCTCCCCGGTTTGGCTGCCATCTTGCTCCCGCTCCCTCCTCCTGAGACATTTCCACTGCCCACGCAGGCGCTGCCCAGACAGACCTCCAACTGGTCGGCCAGCGTGCTGCAGCGGCTGGGCATCCCCAACCTGATGGCCCAGGAGGTTCCCAACCTGCCGCTGGACTACTACACCTGCCCCTTCAAGGCCAACAAGCTGCACTGGTGAGTGCTGCAGGAGGGACCATGTCAAGAGGTGGTCCCTGGCTGGCAGGCACGGTGGGGAGGGGGTGCAGCACTCCCCCCAGTGAGCACTGGGCTCTGCTGAGCTGCTCCTCTCTGCTCTTTTAGGTTCCTGGGGAGCGATGAGCAGGACACCTTCTTCTCCACCAGCCAGCGGCACCAAATTGTGAGCACTGGGGCTGCTGTGGCCCCTCTTTCCTGGTCCCGGGTGGGCTGTGGGGTCTGAAGGAGAAGTGCTGTGAGTGGGTGTGTTGTCATGTGTTGTCACGATCTCAAAGGTCCCAGACTGGGTTGCTGTGTGCTAATAACTCCAGAGGGGATTAAAAGGCTTGGGTGGAAACCCTCCTCCTGCCATTTAGCATCTGGGAATCAGGCTTGAAGCTGGTAGCCAAAAAGCAGACTGGCGGTGGGGACCCCCCTCCCTGTCACAGGGGATGGCTGCATCTCCCCTCATCCCTCCTTGCATGCATTGCCCTGGCAGCTCTACGAGATCCTGGCCACGACACAGTATGGACACTCCAGGGAGCGGGAGGTGGGGGTGGATCAGCTGCTGAGTGAGAACGTCTTCACCGCTGCCTTCCCGCTGCACGAGGCAAGACACCGCTGTCCCCCGGGGACCCACCCCGCTGCCAGCCCTGCACCCCCAGCCAGCCCCTCACCCACCCCTTGCCTCTCCCTGCAGGGTCCCTACAAGCTCCAGCCGGAGGAGCTGGCTGCCGGCAGCCTCAGCCAGCGCCAAGTCCTCTTCCTGTACTGGGCCAGCTGGGGGAAGTGGAACAAGTACCAGCCACTGGATCATGTCCGCAAGTACTTTGGAGAGAAGGTTGCTTTCTACTTCGCCTGGCTGGGTGAGTCCTGCCTGCTCCAGAGCAGCCCCTGGCTCTCCCAGGGAACGGCTCCCTTAGCCTCGTGGCGCAGGGTAAGGGGCTGCTGGCAGTGGGCAGCAGCTCCCGGCTGTCCCGGGATGCAGATGCAGCTCTGCCCCAGGATGTTCTCCATTTCAAAGGTGATGAGTGGTGGCACCACAACCTGTGCCCCATGTGTCCTAAAAGGACTAGCCAGAGCCTGATGGGTACTTTGCAGCCCTGGGTCTGTGCTCATGTCCTCCAAACCCTGCCCAGGCTGGTGCTATGCTGGGCTTGGGCAGGTGTCGTTCTCAGTGGTTGGAGAGCTGCAGGACTCACGCTCCCCATTCCCACCATCTCCAGGCTTCTACACGGGATGGCTCTTGCCTGCCGCGGTGGTGGGGACGGTGGTGTTCACCGTGGGCATTTTCCTGATGTTCAATGACGTACCTTCGTAAGTGCCCTGACGTCCCTGCTGGCCCATTCCCTAGGGCCGTGCTTCCTTCGTGCCTGGGGCGTCAGGGAGGAGGGCAGGGTGGTGTCTGCACCCCAGTGGGCTGGCGCTGGCTGGCTGCCGGGGCTTGGCCACAGCACTCAGTGCAAAAGTGCCAGTGAATGGTCCAACGGGGAACAGTGGGAAAAGTCGAGCCCCAGCAGGCTGCTGGCTGCTCCTTCCTTGCCTGTAGGCAGGAGATCTGCACGAGTGAAGAGCAGTACTGGATGTGTCCCCTCTGCAAGACCTGCCCATACTGGCAGCTCTCCAAAATCTGCAGCATGTTCATGGTGAGGTCCTGGAGGGCAGCTTGGGGCCAGGGTGGAGATGTCCATCCCAATGTTAGCCCGTGTCATCCCAGTCTACCTCCCCGCCTTGGTACCTGCTGCCCTGGTGCTTCCTCTCCCCCCCATCTTCCACTCCTCCCTCCCCGGTGAAGGCTCCCAGGCAGCCCCTTCCCCCTTCCCTCCCCTCCTGCCCCACAGCTCGGGGACACTGAGGACCTGGCACTCACCATGGCAGCTGTGCAGAGGGCAGCCCCTGGTCTCCTGCCCACCCCTCAGCCCCACTCTGCCCACAGGCAGGACGGCTCTTTGACCATGGTGGGACAGTCTTCTTCAGCATCTTCATGTCCCTGTGGGCAGTGCTGTTCCTGGAGTTCTGGAAGCGGACCAACGCATCCCTGGCTCACCACTGGGACTGCTCCGAGTTTGAGGACATTGAGGTGGGGTATGGCCCTCTGCAGCGCCTTCCAAAACCACATGGACCAAAGCCACTGGGCACCCCTGACACCTTTCCCCCTCTTTCCCAGGAGCGGCCACGGCCCCAGTTCACAGCTATGGCTCCCATGACGATAATAAACCCTATAACGGGGGTGGAGGAGCCATATTTCCCCAAGCGCAGCCACCTCCACCGGATTTTGGCTGGTTCCATGGTCGTTATAATGATGGTAAGATTACGGGGACTGGAGCAGCGTCTGCCCAGCATCTGTCCCAGAGCAGCGGGACATGGTGGCACAACATCAGTCTGGGGTAAGAGCATGGGTTAAGCTGGGGATGAACACGGATGTTCCTGGCCCGTGGTGGAACCTGTGGCTCTCCACCGGCTCAGCCTGCACCCTGCTGCGCCCAGGCTCAGCTGCCCGCCTCGGAGCTCCCCTGGGACCTGTAGTGCCCTGTGTTAACGGTGAAGTTTTCCTTCTCATACCCCATGTGCTGTGCTTGCAGATTGCCGTGGTGGTGATGTTCGTGGTCTCCATTATCCTCTACCGGGCAGTGGTCGCCATCCTCCTCTCGAACTCGGGGTACTTCTTGTTTGTGGCTTCGGTAAGAGGTGGCCAGAGCCACTCCTGGACCTGCTTTGCTTGCTGGGCTTGCTCACCACCCTCCATGCTGTGTGTGTTGGTTCTCCCTGTAGGCATCCCGCATTGCCAGCATCACCGGCTCGGTGGTGAACCTCATCTTCATCCTCATCCTCTCCAAGATCTATATTTCCCTGGCTCATTTTCTCACCAAGTGGGGTAAGCTGGCAAGGGTCCCGCAAGCCGGATGGTGACGGGAGGGAGTGGTTAGTAAGGTCAGAGCACCAAACCCAGTGAGCTTGCTGCTGGGACGTGAGCTCTGTCCACAGTCCCAGAGGGAAGGCTGGCTGACACTCAGGAGGATGATGGCTTTATGGAGGAGAGGAGAGCTGGGAGAAAATAGGATCTTCAGTGAAAAGTGTTTCGGCAGCAGGAAAAAAAAAAGTGTAGGGCTTAACCTCTGCTTGAGCTTTTCTGGAGGTTTTTGATGAAAATATTCAAGCTGACTTTTGAGGTCCTGGGGAGAAAAGCAGGTGGGATGTTTTTGTTGTATTTAATGAGACACAAAGCCTGTTTGTACTGAGTGGAGGAAGATTATTTTTTGGTGTAAAGAAAATGGGCATCTCCAGGCTCTGGACGAGCGGTAGGTGCCTTCACAGGTACTGCAGCAGGTTTGGGGACCCCGGGCTGCTGGGGGTTGGTTAGGGTTGAGTGATGTGGGGTGACTTCTGCAATGATGTGGAAGAGCATCCTGGAGCAGCACAGGGCCACGTCCCAGTGCTTGCCCCTGGCAGAGATGCACCGCACCCAGACCAAGTATGAGGACGCCTTCACCTTCAAAGTGTTCGTCTTCCAGTTTGTCACCTTCTACTCATCTCCCGTTTACATCGCCTTCTTCAAGGGCAAGTAAGGCCTTTGCAGGGAGCGGGGGTCTTCCCCATCTCCTGCAGCCACTGCGGCCTCTGGGCTTCACGGCTGGGGAGTGCTGCTGCCATCATTGGCAGGAGCCCTCAGAGGGCCATGGGACGCCTGGGAATGAGGGCAGTGCCAGCCTGCTGTGGGCTGACTGGTGCAGCTGGTCCCAGTCTGGGACTGGGGGACCCTCTCCATCAGAGGCACCCACTGCCAGCCATTTTGTCCCCCTTGGCAAGGGAGAAGAGGGCTCTGGGTGGACCAGAAAAAGCCCTTCCTTCCCTGGGGCTGCTCTGGAAACATCCCTGGGCTCAGTGCCTGGGGTCCCCGCTCATGGCTCTGCCATGGCTCCCGCAGGTTCACTGGCTACCCCGGGAACTACCTGAGCTTTCTGGGGGTCCGCAACGAGGAGGTGAGTGCCGAGTGGGAGAGACACCATGCCTGCTGCCCCAGCCAGTGCGTGCTGCAGGGATGCCTTCTGTGCTTGGGGTCCTCCCATCCTCGTGTGCTGGACCTGGCAGGCTGAGGGTCCCTCTCTCCCCACAGTGCAGCCCAGGCGGGTGCTTCATTGAGCTGGCACAGGAGCTGCTGGTCATCATGGTGGGGAAGCAGATCATCAACAATGTGCAGGAGCTGGCCATCCCGTGAGTACACCATGGCTCGCCAGGGCCATTGCATGCCCCCAGGCCTGCACGGCATGGGGGCTTTGGGGCTCCGCCGAGGGGGTGTTGAGCAGCACCAGCTGGCTGCAGTGGGGGACACGGCCCCTCTCGTCTCCCCAGAAAGCTGAAGTGCTGGTGGCACAAGCACAAGCTCCTCTCCACCAAGAAGGTGGGTGAAGAGGGGGAGTCGGTCCTGGTGGAGCAGGCGCCCTGGGTGATGGACCATCAGCTGTTGGTGTTCGAGGGGCTGTTTGACGAGTACCTGGAGATGGGTAAGGATTGGCCTTGGGGTGGGAAGGGCTGAAGCACTAGGAGAGAGAAAGCCAGTGGGGAGAGGCAGGAGCTCCTGGAGAAAGGGACCAGCTGTGGGAGCTTTTGCCCTGAGCAGCCCACAGGTGCTGGAGGCAGAAGGGCTGCCCCACTCCCTGTGGAAGAGGGGTGGGCGATAATGTAGCTGCTGCTGCTGCTGTCTCTCAGCTTGTCTCTCCCTGCTCCTCCTCCCAGTCCTGCAGTTTGGCTTCATCACCATCTTTGTGGCGGCCTGTCCTCTGGCACCCCTCTTTGCCCTGCTCAACAATTGGGTGGAGATCCGCCTGGATGCCCACAAGTTCGTCTGTGACTACCGGAGGCCCGTGGCCGAGCGGGCAGAGGGCATCGGCATCTGGTTCTCCATCCTGGAGGCCATCACTCACCTGGCCGTCATCAGCAACGTACGCTGGGCGGGCAGGCGGGTAGTGAGGGGGCTGCAAGCAGCCTCGGGGAATTAGGGGGACAAATTTGTTTGGCTGCTGCAGGACAGTGAGTGCTGAGAGGAGCTGCAGTGCCTGAGGTGGGTCCACCTTTGCAGAAGGTGCAGCTCCAGCCATGGATGGTGGGAAGCTGTCACCCTCTGGGGCGTGCAGCCCTGCTTGGGTTTAACCAAAGAGCGAGAGCAGGACACAGCACCATGAGCAGTGAGCTGCTAAGACCGAGTGGCATTTGCGTCTGGTTTGTCAGGCTGAGGGCAAGGAGAGGCAGAAAGCCACCTCAGGAGTACAGGGCACAGAGGAGGTCCTGCCAGTGGGGTTGGGGCATCCCTCGGCTGCAGGACCTGCTGCAGCACATCCCTCTGCTCCCAGGCCTTCCTCATCGCCTTCACCTCTGATTTCCTGCCCCGCATGTACTACGAATACATCCATGACAGCAGCCTGCGCGGCTACGTGAACTTCACCTTGGCGTATGCACCACGGGGCTTTGTCCTGCAGAGCAACACCACGTGCAGGTGGGAGCCCTCCTCCTGCCCCGTCTGGCTCCTCTCCTCATTTGCTTAGGCTTGGATTTGCTTTTCTCTGCCACTGCCACAGCAAATGTTTCGTTTAGCACTGCAGCCTTTAGCCAGGTCCAGGCTGTCCACCCGTTTTCCTCAGTTTCCCAGGGCCCTCGCTCATCCCAGAGCTAAGCATGTGCCGAATGTGCCTGTGTGTAGGGTAATGCAGGGGGTTGTTTGCCCGGCCTGGCCTGGGGCTGAAGCAAAAGCTCCCCAGTTGTGGAGGGAGGCACTTTTGCAAGTCCTCCGGGGCCATGCTGGTTTTGCTGCACTGTAGCATGCTGGGAGCTGTGGTCAGAAAGCTCCCGCAGCAATGCCCAATGGTGATGCCTGCCATGAAGTGGACAGAGGCAGTAACAGCTGCACTTTGCTCCCACAGATACAGAGCGTTTAGGGACCGGGACGGCAACTTGACCTTGACTTACTGGCAGCTGTTGGCCATACGCTTGGGATTCATTATCACATTCGAGGTACTGGGTGCCAAGCCCTGCGGGGTGGCCCAGGGCACGGTGCTGGATTGGGGGGGTGAGGACCCGCCACCTCGGCCAACCTGCACGTCTCCGCTCACTTCCAGCACGTGGTGTTCTTTATCGGACGTGTGATTGCATGGCTGGTACCTGACATTCCTGAGGCTGTGGAGGTCAAGGTGAAGCGTGAACGGTACCTGGCCAAGGAGGCCCTGGCTGAGAACAAGGTGGGCTGTGGCAGCTCCTCTGCCTCCTCCTTTAAAGCCTTTTTAGTTTTAAACTTGTGCAGAGGCACAGGCAAGCAGGAGGAGTTGTGGCAGCTCCTACTAGTGCAAACGCTGGCTCCCTTTTTCTGTGGTTCAGGTCCTTTTGGAGAGACGGGAGACAAGAAGCAAGGCCAGTGTCACGGATTCAGCCGCAGGCAGGGACTGGGAAACCGAGCAGTTCGTCAGCAGTTGAGCACCACAGCGTGCCCCGAGGCACATGGCACAGTGCCGAGACTGAAGGGCTGCCGACGGGCTCCTCCTCGGGCCAGCCTGGAGCCACAGGGCAGCGGGGTGCCTTCCCTGCCCAGCTGGCACACGGGCATTTGGGGATGGCTATTGCTAAATGCAGGGCAGGACAGCTGGCTCTGGGTGTTTGCCCAAGCTCTTTGGCATTACTGCAAGGTAACTCCACCGCTGTGTAAACAACCTGGCACAGAGCGAATTAAAGGAGGCTGGCCACGACACGTCCCTGGGCTGTGTTCATCTAGTGCAGGGCAGCGCCTGCCCACAGTAGTGGCGCAGCTGGTCAGTGCAACTGCAGCTCTGCTTGCTGCTTGGGGTGAGCGAAGGCAGGGCTACGGCCTCCTGCACTGGCTCTCACTTCTCCTGCCTCCACCCATGCTGGATGTAGCCACGGCTGGAGGGTTTGCTCCTGCCAGTGCCAGCAGGTACAGTGGGAATGACTGAGCTGCTGTTTGGAGGGGGAAAGCTATGGAGGCACCGGGTGAACACGAGAGGCATGATGTGACCCTCCGAGACGGCAGCCCTTGAGCCAAGGTTCACCCTTGGCCCAGGCTGGTGCATGCTGTGCAGCGGTGCCAGTCACAGAAGGCAGATGAGAAGCTCTGGTTATGGAGGAGGTGAGCAAGAGGGACCATGGCTGGTGCCTCCCACTCCTCCCCTACACTGGCAGTGCCCCCAGCCCCCACCTCCCCGGGTGCAAATATGTTGGTGCCTCCCTGTGAGGAGGGCGCAGCCTTCGCCGCTGCCCAGCGCTGATCTCACCTCCTCCCTCGACCCAGGCACTTGCTGTGTGAGTCCCACCTCGGCAAGGGCATCACCGCAGCAGAGGCTCAGGCATGCAAGCTGGAACTCCTCAAACTGGGCTAAACCCAGCCAAGCAAGGGCTGCCTCAGATCTCAACCCGCCAGTAGAAATAATCTCCATGACACTCCAAGCTGTTTCAGGTTTTATTTTAGAATTTATAAAATTCCAGTGTCATCCATACTCATGAGCCTTTTTACATGTTTGCATATAGTCTCCAAATTCCAAAGTTAAGGCCAAGGGATCATTGCTATGGAAACGTACAATATGGAAGACGTCAAAGAGAGGAAATGGACACATGCCACAGTCTGCTGCGGAAGGAGGGTGGTGGGGGGACAGTACTAGGTACAATCACTTCATGACCTTCTTTAGAGTGGAGGGTCGGGCTATGGGGCATGAGCCCAGATGGTGGTGCCCCAATTGTAACTCAAGCCTAGCTGTGCAAGTGGTGAGGGCACGGGGGGGCATAAAGAGGAAGAGGGGTGCAATAGGCTTGGTGACATAGGACAGACCTAAGCTACAGGGGTAATAACCATTTTCTGACAGACACAGATGCGAGGGTGTCACCCTAGTTCTGTCTGACCCACCCTGTCTCCCGTGCTGGAGGCAAGGCCACCCTGTCCTTCAGGGGCAGCCAGTTACCCTGCAAGGGGCTATGGTCAGCTTCAGTCATTTCTCAAACTTAAGGAGAGCACTGTGAGGTTTTGGTTCAGTTTCTGCATAGCAGCCTCTTCCAAGAAGAGCTGGCGTGGGAAGGAGAAGCGTCAGCGTGTCAGGCCTGCCGGACAGAGGGAAAGGCAGGAACGCTGGGCTCAGCTTTCCAGAGTTTTGGGCCTTTGCTCCGTAAGCAGCACTAGAGAAGAGAGGCTAGGGACTCCTGCTTGTCCAAGAGCTAAAGCAGCTGGGATAGAGGAATGGCTCAGACTACAACCTCTGTAGGACTGAGGCAGGGGAAGGAGGGAACACAGAAACCCCACGCTCCCTGCCTCCCTCCACAAAGACGTGGTTTTCCTCTTACGGGCTGGAGGAGCTTGGACACAGCCCCCTTCAAGCAAGCCGTGGCAGGGCCTAGGTGCAAGCGGCCCAGAGTACAGAGCATGGATCACCCTCTACTGCCCATACGATGGAGGCCTCGGGGAGGGCTCAATGCACCACGCCATCAGCCCCCCAATGTCATCAGAGCAAAAGCCTGTCTCACAACCTCTTCAGCTGAGGGCTGAGGCAAGGCTGTGCCTATGGCCTTGGGGCCAAGCCCTGTTCTAGCTCAGCAAGCAGTCCTACAGTTCTCTCTGATTCACAGCCTGCCTCATCATCACCGCACTCAGCTTCCCTCTGGAGGAGCTCCCAAAGCCACTCGGAGAAAAAAGGCTCCTCTTGCTTCTCCACGCTTCCACTCTGGGTGCCAGGGCAAGAGCCTGAACAGCTGCTTACCCACTTAAACTGAGAGGCCACCATCGTACTGACTTTTGAGGTAGAAAGAAGGCAATAGTAATAGGTGTCCCTACCGCTTGTGCCTAGATGCTGCAGTGCTAGCAGAGGACTACAGCTTCTCAAGGCTGTGCTTCCCACCAGCTTCTCCTGGGCCATGCCACCGCAGCAACCTTGGCCGACTCAAATCTGTCCCATCCGGTGATACCGTCATGTGCTGGCTCGCCTGCCTGCTCACACTGTCGGCTGTTGGGAAGGGTGAACGAGGGAAGGCGGGGAACTAGGAGCGGGGTCTGTCATCGCGCGCTGGAAGACTCGTCAAGCGTGCAGGCTGGGGCTGTGCTTGGTGTGGCGCAGGGGCACGCTCGCTATGTGCTGCACTCAGAGGTGTCTACCTGACCAGGGTAGCCATATGTTGTTCTGGTCCCTTCCATCTCTGCTGCCTCTACAGCCTATTGAAGGTTTTGTTCCTTTAAAAAGCAAGTTTCTGACCTTTTAGATTATTTTAAGCTCTCCCCACAGTCAGCTATCAGCATTAAATGAATTTTTGGCAGTTAAAAGGAAAAAACTTGATTGCACTCTACAAAGGTAAGGTAAGGCCTGGGAGAAACACAAAGGAAAGAGGGCAAACGTTTTGGCTTTAGAAAGTCAAGGAAATTTATTTCCTGAGGTCATGAGACAGGAAGTAGATTCCTAGCCACAGTAAAGGAGGTCTCCTAATGAAGGCGAGAATGCCTAGTAAGACATGCTCAAGAGAGCAGATTGCTCTACTAGCGCTTGGGAAGCTGCAAATCTTAGCCACTTTGAGTCAATTATGAAGTTTCTAACAAAAACACGCACATTTAGTGTTTGAATCTGAGTGGAAGTCTTGTTCCAAAGAAGGAAAGAATATCCATCAAGAGATGAGGGTGGGTCCTAGCCACGGTGATAGCTGAGGGGAGCAGGATGGGGTCTAGCACTCCAGACACCATTAGGAGACCTCTTGGGGCAATTGACTTGTGCTCCAGCCGCTGGGTCAGATTTCAGACAGGAAGTATTTGTGGCAGGTTAGTGTCAGGTCAGCGGGCTGGAGGAGATGTTTCTGCTTCCAGGTCATTATCGTTTGGGTCCCCAGGGAAGAGTCTTGGGGGCCACTTGAGCCCCAAAGCTGGGGAAGTCTTCAGAACTGCTCATATCAGGGGCCTAGAGCAAACAAAAAGGGAACAAGTTAAGTTCCTGCCCTGCTACGAACCTGCACGGTGTGCCCCTGAGCTAAGCAGCATTTCTGATGTCCCATGAGCAGACAGAATGAGTGAGGGCCGAAAAGGATTGTTATGTCCTTAGGACTGTCCAGGGTGGACAGTCAAGTCATCTAGAGATGATATTTAGGAGGGTGCAGGTAGGAGCAAATGGCAGGTGGGTCAAGGGCTCTGAGGGCCCAATCTCAGTAACTCGGTCACTGGAATGGGGTCAGGCTGGTCCTGCAGCAGCGCCAGGGCAGCTGAGGACAGAGCTGCCACATGTCCCAGCTCACTGCTCCCAGCCAGAATACAGCTGCTAACATTGAGCTGGTTCTGTGCTGCAGCAGCAGAGTCAGAAGCCCTGGGGCCCTGCCCCTAACCTTAAAAACAACACAACCTGGCAGGACACTTTCTAGTAAGAGTCCCCCGTTCCCCAACAGCAGGGTAGTCAGTATGGGCAAGACGTCTGGAAGAGAGCGACAGCAGTGCTTTGGAAGCTGGAGAGGCAGAGCCCAGGCCTGCCCTCAGCTTTCACAGGCCACAAAGAGCAAGAGGACCCTTCACTGCTTTCTCTGCCACCAAGGGAGGAATAGTGCTCTGTTTCCCCAGCCGAGGCAGGAGGGCCAGACCTCACAGTAGGTCCATGTCAGAGGGTGCCACACTCCCTGCGCCCCCAGGCCCATAGCAGAAGCAGCACTTACCTTTTCGTTGTTGACAGTGGCCCAGGGGGCATCTCTCACCACAAAGCCCTTGGATGGCGCCTTGGACTCTTCATGTGAAGAGGGCTTCATGTATACCTGCATTGCCTCGTTGTCCACCACATCTGCAAGCTGCAGTGACACGGCCCAGTTAAGGGGGGATCTTGATAGTTCCTCAAACTGGTGTAACAGGCTTCCGCCCCCCCATCTCACCATGCTGCAACCCATCCAAGGTCACCAGCCTGTTCTACAACAACCTAACACAGTGTTTCTGCAGTAGTCTGAGGGCTACCAACTCCTAACTGATGCAAGCTGCAGCAAGGCAAGCATGTGCACATCCTGGTGGTATCCCAGCACTCTCATTCACCATCTCCTCCCAGACAGTGGGGCCAGTCCTTGCACCGCTTCGCAGAGCACAGCCTGGGGCTCTGCACCCAGTTGGTCTGATGGACAGCTGCAGATGAGGGCTGACTGCCACCTGCACAGGGCTCAAGTTCTCCAATGCAGCAGTAGAAAATACTGCATGGAGATACTTCAGACATCCAGCTCTGTGGCAGAGGAAATCCTTGCTAAGCCGCTGCACAGATTTGCTGAACACTTACATATTCCTCCTCCAAGTTCAGGATGTGATCAATAGCTTCTTCCACGTTCTCAGGGAGTCCTGTCACAGTCACACAGTTGGGGTCAGGAGCTCCGCTCTGGGGAAAGCGAATATCCACCTGCAATACAAGGAACAGGACAGGACTTGCACCTGCACATCTGAAAAGTCAGACTCCCCATGACCCTCATCATTAGATTCACAGAAGAGAAAAGCCCTGATCTGCTCACTGCCGCAAGTCTGTTTAGGACCTCCCTAGTTCAGATGCTGGGGGGTGCACTGGAATACGCCTGGCCCTGAAGCCTGTCCGGTTCCCCCGTGGAGGAAGGCAGAACAGAGTCTGCAGTAACGACCCATCTTCCAGCAGCCCCTGCTGTTCTCACTGTCCAGAGGCCCACTGCTTTCTGTGCAGCACTTGCAGCAGAGGCAGAAGAGGGCTGCTTTTCCAGACAGTGTCCTCACACTGCTGCAAGCATTTTCACCATCAAGCCAACAGCATCAAGCACAATAAACTTTCTGTCTCCTCCACAGGTAGAGTAATCCTGGCTGACAATCATTTTATGGAGCTGGCTTAGTGTACCCCACACACAGCCACTGAGCTCTCTGACAGTTTGCCTTCCAGATGGGTGCAGGGAAGCCACACAAGACAGGACCAAAACCAAAGGCTGCTCATTTGGGAACCAAATGGCTTGTTTGACCAACTAAGCCCAGCCAAGATGCAAGTCTCCAAAGCCTCATCACTCTGGATTCGCATTCACTACTGGCCCTGTAATAAAGTATGCTGCTACTGCCACACGCTGTCATGAGCAAATATACCTGCCCTTCCCAGAGTCCACTGACTTTGCCAAACCTGGAGCCCTGAGAGTGTGTCAGGACTCCCAAAGTCAAGGGAATCAACAAAGGCCTCGAGAGACAAAGAAATCCAGAGGATTTCCTTGAGTTAAGCCCAAGCCGAGGGGGTCTGGGCACAGTCCCCTGCCAGCGCCCCCCAGCAACAGGCCTGACTGTCCACTTCCAGTCATCAGAGTAGCCGACATAACCACCTCACAGAATCACAGAATGAGAGGGGTTGGAGGGGACCTCTGGAGATCATCTTGTCCAACCCCCCTGGCTTGAGCAGGGACACCTAGAGCAGGGTGCACAGGACCGCATCCAGGCAGGTTTTGAATGTCTCCAGGGAAGGAGACTCCACAACCCCTCTGGGCAGCCTGTTCCAGTGCTCTGTCACCCTCACAGTAAAGAAGTTTTTCCTCATATTCAGGTAGAACTTCCTGTGTTCCAACTTGTGCCCATTGCCCCTTGTCCTGTCGTTGGGCACCACTGAAAAGAGTCTGGCCCCATCCTCTTGACACTCACCCCTTAGATATTTATAAGTATTGACAAGGTCCCTCCTCAGTCTTCTCTTCTCCAGGCTGAACACAACCGGGTGTCTCAGCCTTTCCTCCTAAGAGTGGTGCTCCAGTCCCCTGACCATCTTTGTAGCATTCCGCTGGACTTGCTCAAGCAGTTCCCTGTCCTTCTTGAACTGGGGAGCCCAGAACTGGACGCAGCACTCCAGATGTGGCCTCACTAGGGCAGAGCAGAAGGGGAGGATAACCTCCCTCGACCTGCTGGCCACACTCTTTTTTATGCACCCCAGGATGCTGTTGGCCTTCTTGGCCCCAAGGGCACAGTGCTGGCTCATGATCAGCCTGCTGTCCACCAGCACTCCCAGGTCCTTCTCAACAGAGCTGCTTTCCGGCAGGACAACCCCCAACCTGTACTGGTGCATGGGGTTGTTCCTCTGCAGGTGCAGGATCCTACACTTGCTCTTGTTGAATTTCATCAGGTTCCCCTCAGCTCAGCTCTCCAACCTGTCCAGGTCTTGTTGGATGGCAGCACAGCCTTCTGGCGTATCAGCCACTCCTCCCAGTTTGGTATCATCAGCAAACTTGCTGAGGGTACACTCTGTCCCTTTGTCCAGGTCTGTTGAATAGAACTGGATCCAGTACAGACTTCTGGGGAACACCACTGGTTACAGGCCTCCAACCAGACTCTGCCCCATTGATCACAACCCTCTGAGCTCTGCCATTCAGCCAGTTCTCTATCCACCTCACTGACTCTCCCTTTGAAGACCATCTGGGACCCTGCCCGCAAGAAACCCACTAAAAGGGCTGCACAGAGGGACAGAGCTCAGTGCTGTTTGCAGGGCTAACCCAGAGCACCAAGGATACATTTCCAGGTTCCTCTTCTGGCTGTGTAACAGCAAGACAGGAAGAGCTCAGCCTCCTCACTGCTTGGCTCCCAGAAGAAGGGTGACTCACAGCTGAGGTTGTGTGGGGATGCTTCAGCTGGTGTCTGGGTGTGGTGTCCAGACAGCCTAGCTGCCTGGGGCGTACCATGGTGCCCTCGCCCAGGGATTCTGCTCACATGCTTGTGGTGACAGAGCTGGAGGTGAGCAGGACAGCACTGGCTTTTTCTTTTGCGCCTGTTCCAGCTGAAGGTGCTCAACAGGCACAAGGCACAAGCACCACAAGATGTGAGCCTCATGCTCCTGAATTCAGCCCCTAGCACCAAGCTGCTACCAAGCTCTTAGCACAGGAGCAAGCTGCACCACTGGCCACCCAGGCCCAGCCCAGCTTGTGCTGCATTGCCCCACTGCTCACCTTGAATTCATCCATGATTTTGCGGATGGCTTTACCACGTGCACCAATGATGCGGGCGTGAACACGATGGTCCAGAGTCACATCCTCAGAGACCATCTGCTCCAGCTCGCCAACGATCTTCATGATGGCATCCCGGGCAGCCTCGGCATTCTTCTCATAGCCAGTGATGGTGATCTGGTCTTGGGCCTGGGGAACAGGGAAATGTGTGAGAGACCAGGCTCATAAGCAGCTGAGCAAGCCTTCTCCCTGCTAATCCCTTTTACCCTCCACCTTATCCAAAGGCAGCACAGGGAGGTCAGAGCTCTAGAGAACATGCTGTGCTTCCTATGCTCAGGGACAACCAGCAGCGCCGCCTACACCCCCTCTGACCTCTCACCTGGCTTTCATCATCCTTGTCAGGGAACTGGATGTTGACCTCATGCTCTGTGCGTATCTGAGTGATCACTGCTCCCTTCCGCCCAATGATTTTAGGGTGATACTTGGGATCCACAGTGACTGTCAGCTTGAAGCTTCGCAAGGCCTGCAACAGGAGAAGCAGAGTGAGATACAACAGGGTACATACCATGGCTGGGCCAGCAATGCCCATCTAAGTCCCAGCATTTCCTTCTGGCTTCCGAGATGTGCAGAAGCAGATTCTGCAGGGTCATGCCTGAGTGTATGTGGCTACAGAAGAGCACCCAAGACATCTGTTTGCTGGGGCCTTGTGCTTTCACCAAATTCAGCAGGAAAGTACAAGCAGCAAACAACCACAGAACTCCTCCCTCACCTATTTATTCAGGGCTGTGATAAGGATTCAGTGAGAGACTCCTAGCACAGTGAGGTTCCCACCCTGCAGTGTCTCGAAGGTACATGAAGGTGTGATAAGCCCTGGGCAGTCCAAAGTTGCCTAAAGTAGAATCCCCAAACTCTCCTGTCAGTTCATGTTGAACGGGTTACATTCGGGTAACCCACTTATGAGCACTCCACACCTGCAGAGCAGCTAAGGGTGCTCTTAAAAGGAGAGGGGTTCCAGGAGTCTGCACAACTTCTAAAAGGAACACCCAGAGGCTGAAGCCTTGTTTGGCTGGAAGAAGGAAGGACAGGCACAGGCCTTACCCGATCCTCTTGTTCAGCCTGCAGCTCCTTCACTCTTTCCAGCAGCCCGGCCTTGGCACGGTCCAGGTTGGTAGCCAGCCCAGTGATGGTGATGATATCCGACTGCAGCTCAGGAGCAGGGACCTGGATGTTCACCTGAGTAACAAACAGCCATTACTGTTTTATATCACTGCTCACTGCAGGTTGGCACCTCGCTGATCTCCCCTGCTGCCAAGACCAGCTCCCACCCAAACAGCCTAAACCACAGAATCACAGAATTGTTGGGCTTGGCAGGGACCTCGGGAGATCATCTGGTCCAACTCCCCTCCTCAAGCAGAGCCACCTAGAGTCAGTTTCCTGGGACCATGTCTAGATGGTTTTTGAATAGAACTCTGTTTCTTCAGCCATTATTTATATCAGATTGCTTTGCTACGGAGCTTCAGCCCCGAGCAGTCCCTGTGTCAGCCTGGAGAGGCTAGGAAACAAATACACGTTCAATAGTGCTGTCTGCAGCCAACCTGCATCAGCCTCAAGAGTCCCTGTGGACTTCTGGGGAATTCTCCCAAATGGGCAGGCACAGCAGGGCTTTTTCCCATGGCCTAGGAGGAAGACAACTCTCACAGTGGCAAGGAATCCCTCTAGGCACCAAACAAGTCATGCAACACTCATGGCATCAAAACCAATCACACAGCTTCAGCACGAAACCTACCGAGTCCCAGAGCCAGGGACTAAATCACACAGGTCTCATTTTCTTATTACAGAGCCGTAATTCCAAGGTCAAGCCACGAAGGTCCTGAGTATGTTGCGACTGATAGCCATCACCACAAGCACAGTCACTTAAAGATTCTCTAGGACAGAGGAGATGGGAGGAAGGGTGACAACTTACTTCAAACTCATCCATCATTTTGCGGATCCCACTTCCTTTCTGGCCAATGATGTAACGGTGAAGATCAAAGGGAACTTCCACCTCAATGGTGACAGGAACCAGAGCCTGCAGGGAAGGAAGCACAGTGTACCACTTGAAAGACTTCTGTCTTTTAGCTTGCCATATACTTGCCCAAAAGAACATGTTGCTGAACTGAGGTACATTCCCTTGTAGTCAGGATACAAACTCTACAGGAAGAGAGAACTGCTGCAAACATCAAGATGACCTGTTGGTTGTTAAGGGATTTTTTCCAAACAAGCAATATTAAAACCTGCCTCTGGGGACAGGCTGTTTTCATATCCATAGCTTCCATCTAGCAGAGACTTGGACAACATCACTAAAGGAGCATGGCAAGGTCTGCTAAAGCTAGAATGATTCAGTCTCAATCTGACTCTTTCTCTTTCCAGCCATGCTCCATAAAACAAGCATGTCATGCTTTTACGGCAAGTAACTCAGGGCTGCCTACAAGCCCTAGCAATTGCGAGGTCAGGCACCACGATTCAATTCAAGCAGCCAGGCTAAATCACAGAGCAATCAGAGGACTTCCCTTGAGCGGTACAGCCCACATGCACAGTTGGCACCAGTGACCACCTGGATTGCAACCTTGACTGAGTAGTTTTTATTACCACTACTAAAGCCTGCAGTGAGCTTCTTGTGTCAGGGCATCACTACATTACAGGGCTAAGGGGCTTAGAAAGCCACATACCTGCAGTGCCTCCTTTGCTGCCTCGCACTTCTCCCTGCGGCCAGAGATGATGATAATATCACACTTCTTTGGAGAGCTGGGATCTGCATCCTTCCCGTCCTTGCCTTCCCCACCTTCCTCACCATTCTCCTGCACAGCTGGCTCTGCAACAGGGGCTGGAAACATGGAAAGTCTTGTGTTAAATGCACAGAGCCCCCTCCTTGCTCAATATCTCCACCTCCAGATCCTCAGGCTCAGCCTGGGCTTTGCCACAAGAGGTCAGTCACTATAGACTGCTATGGAGGAGGTTACTCCTAGCACAGGCAGCTTGCCATGGTTTAGCTTGGAATGAGAACAAGAACATCCACTGAGACAGTCTCCTCCACACCTCTCTGCACAGCACTGATATTGCCTTCACCTGCATGGAAAGGGCCTGCAGCTGCACTGTGGAAGCAGAGGCTGCACTCCTATGTCAGCAGAGGCAACAGGTAAGGCTGGCAGTTTCTTACCCAACAGGGAAGTTCACCAGCAGAGCACTGGCTGTTACAGCAGGATGGCTGGTGCTAGGCCAGAGTATCCAACAGGCTGCAGCTGTACTGAATTAGTACACCCAGCAATGACCACATGAGAGATCAGAGAGACTTTGGCAAGCCTGCAGAGCCCTTTTTGCTGGGGTAGGTCTTTGTACTCCCTGCACTCTGCGGTGAGAACACATTCAGAACACCCAGGTCTGCGGTTTTACTTCCTGAAACTATCCCCTCTTCCCAAGAGGGCAAGGTTGATGGTAAGCCCAGATTCAAGGACACTGCTGGGAACACCTGGGGTCAGCTCTCCATAGATTTTAAGTAGAACATCTCCACTGATATGGAGCGTAGGGTACACTACACTACACTTACTTGCTCACCCCAACTACCATGTGAACGTGCATCCATGGGTATACCTGGGTTCTCCTCCCTGTCAGGGAATTTGATCTGGACACCATAGTCCCGGGTGATCTGCTGGATCCGGGATCCTTTGGGGCCCATAATGGAGCGGTGGAACTTCTGTGGGATGGTGCATTCAATTGTCACTTGAGCTTCCTGTGAGAAAGCAGAGTTGCTCTATTGCGATGCAGCCTCTTTCACACCAGAAAACAGGATGCTTGTGCATGGCATGGTGAAATCCATAATGAACACAGCGAGGAGTTAGAAAAGATAACAGCTGCTGACAGGGGAGGAACTGAAAGTTTCCTAGAATCTTTCTCTTTCAGAGAAGTTAGCAGAGGATTTCTTAATGAAGGCTGCCTCCAACCCATGCATGTTAAAGGCTTCCGAGAACAAAGCTCAAGCTCTCTATTGCCCTGAAGAGGAGGAAGCATTAGAAGAAAGGAAAAAGATAAGGAAGGAAGGAAAGGAAGAGAACAGTTTTGACAGTTGGCCACTTCCAAAAGACAATACTAAGACCACAGGAAACCCCACGGAGCAACCACTGCCCAAAGCCAGGCATGGAGAGGCACAAGAAGGCTCCAATCTTTTAATGTCTAGAAGCACACCAAGGAAGGGTCTCCTATTTCCACTCCTAAAAACCAAGAAGATGGTCAGAGGAGGCAATTCCTTCAATATAGCATTGCCATTTTGGAGCCAGCTGCCATTCCCCAGGCTGGGATCTAAAGTCTGCAGACCCTGTATGCTGACAGCTAAAGCTTCAAATCCCAGAACTACTGTGGGACTTGTTCACATAAAGCTTGGCTGTACAGCAGGTTCGAGAAGGGCACTGCTGAAGCAACAAGGTATAGAAAAAACAGCTTTCCTGCGACATACCAGGTCCTCGATGATCTCCTGGATGCGTTTCTTGGCTGCCTCCACACAGTCTTTGGCTCCCTTGAGGGTGACTTTGTCGCTCTGGGTGCCAGAGCGTGGGAAGCTGACCATCACACCACCATACTCGTCTGCAATCTCACGCAGAACTTGCCCTCTCCGGATGACAAAGTGGCGGTGGTGCTTGGGGTCAACCACCATGGAGTCTTCAACCACATTATCCTGCCAACAGATGACAGCCAGTCAACCCTGCCTGTCCGTATGATAAGCACAAGTTTGCTGCACTCAACAGCAATCAGTTTACAACCTCACCCGAACAAGTGACAGCAAGGAGGATCTTTCCGAGCTCCCATGAAGGGCAACAGATGGTTTTAGGACAAGAAGGTCCTCCACACTGATTCGTTATATCTTGCTACAGTGATAGGCAAGAAAGAAGAAAAAGCAGTTCATACCAGGTTCTTGATGAGGGCCTCCAACTCCTTTTGTGCCTCTTTGACAGCCTCCTCAGTCCCCATGATAGTAATCAGCTCCTGGTCTTTGTCCTCAGAGGTTGGGAAGATGATGCGGGCCCCAGTGTTGTCACGCACCTTACGGATGTTGCCACCACCCTTACCAATAAGGAATTTGTGGTACTCTGGCTTTGCACGGAGGTCCACAGTGTAACTCTTTGTTTGCTAAAAGGAGTCAGATACCCATGGAACATGTCAATATATAGAAAATACGCATCAGCATCAACAGTGAGCGTGTAGGTATGTTATCTGCACCCACATACACAGTGGTGCAAGAGCAAGGTAGATGCAGCATGCTGTTGAAGTCAAAAAGGTATATAATGTCTTAAATTACAAATGCTACCTGAAAGATGTTCTCAGGGCTGAAAAGCTAACTCTACACTCAGCATGACTGGTGATAATATGAGCAGAAAAGAATTCCGTGGGAGAAGGGTCTGACACTCACACAAGGCAGCATAACCATTTGCTAACTGACTGGTGCAAGCCAGGCAGCAGAGGCAACCAACACATTAGGAGGACATGTGTACGTTCTGATATTAGAAAGGATTTTTTCTTGCTATTAAAATGACCAGTCAGTCAGTCACAACTCAGAGTGAGGTCTTGTAATCCAAGGTTCTCAAACCTGGATATAGGCGGTGAAATGGAAGAACTGGAGCTGGAATTCAGAGATTGAGAAAAAAGGAAAGGAGGTACACAGAGTAAGCTGTTTCAGAGAAGTGTGGATACCTAACAGCATTCAAGCCACAGGAGTAGGGAGCCATAACCCTTTGAGTACGTTCCCAGCCTGGGCAGAGAAGCATTACAGCTAGTTCTTCTATCCATGGGGGAAGAACTCCTTGTCACAAGGACGGAAGCACAGTTTTCTTTTAGTCATCCAAACTGTACTCAAATCCCTCAAAAAAGGACTAGGCTGTCTGATGCCAGAGGCTTTCCAGCAGGCAGAGGGGATCACTTCAACCCCTGAAAAGAAACAGGTGGCCAAAACAATCTGCTCCTTCCCCTATGAGCAAGGCTCACCTTCTCCTCTGCCAGGTGCAGTAGCTGTTTCTTGGCTTTCTCCACATCCTGGGCTGGGCCCCTGATGGTCACGGTGTCACTGCCAGAGCCCTCGGTGGGGAAGTGGATGTGGACTCCACCACACTCCTCCATGATGGAGCGGATGAAGCGGCCTTTGGCGCCAATGAGGGAATTGTGCAATTTGGAAGGAATAGAGACCTCCACCTCTGTGATGTTGGCCTAAGAGAGGACAGTACCAGGCCGTTAGTCAAGCTGCAGAAACGTGTTTGTGCCCGCTCTGCTTACCCTCTAACTCCCACATTGCCAGGAGCTTTATAGAGCTGTGTGTAAGAAATGCCTGACCAGAGGGGTTTGAGACTGGTTACTCCTGACACATGAGCATCCACAAACTTAGGCATAAGAGTCAAGAACAGACTGACACTTGTATTTGTCTCCTCCCTGCCCTCCCCCACTACAAGCACTTCTTCTGTATTTATGTCTTCTAGCAACATTTTCAAGTCCCTCATCTGCAACAAGCCAGTTCTTTCACTTACCAGTTCCTTCTGGATGGCAAGAATTCTGTGGCGAGCAGCCTCACAGTTTGCTCTCTTGCCTGTGATAACAATTGTCTCCGAGTTGCTGTTCTCTGCCGGGAGATCAATTTTGGTGTTGCTTTCTTCACGGATCTGCCACAAAGCGGGAAAAAAAAAATCATCTTAGAGGTGTCGCATGTCAGAAAAAAAGCCCGTGGAGTTTATATTTGACAGGAGAGAGCAGGATAGAGCAGCAAGTGGAATTTAGCTGCAGGCAGTGACCATAATGAGCACTGGAGATAGGAAAGATATCTCACCTTCTTGATGTTGGCACCTCCTTTCCCTATGATGTTCTTGTGGAATTGTTTGAAGATGGGGACAGAAATAGAAAAGCTGTTTTCAACCTAAGGGAGAAAGGAAGGAAGAACTGAAGACTACACTGTCATGGCAAGTGAGGCCCCGTCCCAGAAACCTGATAAACAAGCTTTTGACGATAGGCTTAGACCCAAGAAAGTTCTCTATATGAGGGACTTGCAAGAATAACCGAAGGCAAGTACCTTCCCCTATAGCCCTTAATTAACAGGTACTACCCCCCTGCCCCCATCCAGCCAGAACAGTGTCCACAGCTCCCTCATCTCGAGGTGTTTCAGCCCTAGCCAAGCCAGTACAGCTCTGCTTTATTCCAGGGTTATCCAGGCACGCAGGACAGAACAGCAGACAGAAGTCCCCCTTACCAGGTCTGCCACCATCTTTTGCATGTACTTGGTGCACTTCTCCACCTCATTTTTGGGACCTCTAAGTTGGACGATGTCACTCTTGTGCGCAGGGTCTGGAAAGTTGATGATAACCTGCAGGAGGTGGTCATTTATAGTCAACTCAAGCAAATGCAAGAACTGCTGTGTCAGACACATGCAAAGGTTGGGGGAATCCTACATATCCCCTCTCCCATTCAGAAAAGAGTAACCATGTTAGCAACCTCTGGCCAAAAGAACTATCTCCTCATACATATTAGATACAGAGCCACTAAATTTATGACTTCAACGCTGATGCGTCTAGTACCCAAGTAGAAAATATCCTCTCTGGATTCCTCATCTCCTAGAAAGCCTTACCTCTGGGAATTTCTCCCGGATTTCACGGATCCGCTCGCCCTTCTGCCCAATAATGGTCCGGTGGAATTTCTGCTCAATGATTAGGTCCTTAGTGCGTTCATTTTCCTGATGAGAACAGAGTTTACATTAAGTGTTCAGCAGGAGAGCCACATACTTTCATTTACCAGTTTACTGCCTGACAGTTTACTTGCCAGCATCGTCCCTCTTTTCTCCTCTAGACAAAACTCACTCTAGGTTGACAGAGAAGGGGTATCCAAGGGAACAGAGGAACACATCTGTGCAGAGGACATCGCAACTTGTCAAATGCTCAGCGGGCAAGGGGCACACACTTGCACCAGAAGGTTACGAGGGAACATAAGAGCCCAAACCCTGCAGCCTCTCAAGCATCACATCCTACTCACCATACGGGAAGCGAGTTCCAGCAGCTCTTTCTTGGCCTGTTGGACCCCCTGTGGGTCTCCTTCAATTCTGATCAGGTTGCTCTTCTCGTTGTCCGGGGGAATGCGCACAGACACCTTGTAGAGGTCCTTAATCCTGTTAACTTCAAGGCAAGGACTGTGGTGACGCAGCCTGCTAGGCCAAGACTTGGAAGCAAGGCACCTTGATTATCACTGCTTAGAGGCTGTTTAAGAAGTAATCCAGCCTTTGAGAAGGGGCTAATGGGGTGGGGTTGAAACAGGGGCAAGTGCCTCTTCACCTTGGAGTTCAGCAAGAGCAGATCAGTGCCACGCCAAGAACCTGTACAAGTAAATACTGTGGCATCTACAGAGCCAACTGTTCACTTGCCAGAGTGAGGCATCTGTTTCTTCCTCAAACAGCGCCACTGCCATTTATCTCCTTGTGCCAACACCACTTCAGAAGAGCAGAGGAAATGTGATGGAGACAGTACACTGGATGAGCTACAGAGACCCTGATATGAGCTACTAAACACGGAGAGTCTAAGCATAGGAAGGAATAGAAAGGCACCCCACTTACTGTTAGCTCCATTCTTGCCAATAAGGTGTCGGTGGAATTTGTGGTCAACGTTGATTTCTGCATAATCCATCCGGTTGATCTATAAAGAATTGTACAGGGCTAGGTAGGGTAGGCCACCACTTCTCCTGTCTCGTGCCCTAAGTAACTGCCTACTGCCAGTATTGGCACTGACTCTCCAGCAGCCAGCTACAAGCACTCCTCCTGCTATTAAGCAGAGCAGAAGCACTCCTCTGGTTTGAGCTGAGAGCAACATGCCTGTGAAACATTTAAAGGGAAAACTGAAAGAGAATCCTCCCTTCTCTGCATCAAAAGATTTAAGACCTGCTGCTGATTTTTTAAGAATGTGATGGGCAAGCTTCGTAACCAAGGGTTTAATCCATCTACCACACAACTTGTCTTCTGCAAGTTCTGTTAAGCATGTCAAGACATCATATGGATGTGATACACACTTCATCATCCCTGCTCTGTTGCCCCTTCATCCCCCACTTTCTTCTTATGTACTGAACTAGTAACAACAACTTACCAGATCCTTGACCATGACTTCAATCTGTTCCTGAGCCACATTCACATCTTCTGTAGGTCCCTCCAAAGTGATTTTATCCTCTCCTTCAGTGAATTCGATGTGAACCTTGAGACATAGCAATGAATCTAGTAAGAATTTTCCAAGATACAAGCCAGGTCAATGCTGTCAGTCAGGCCTGCACCATCAACCCCTGCCACTAAGAGATGGTTACCTTCCCACAAAGTACACACATCATTCCCATGGTTTCAGAAGCAGGTAACTTACGATTTGAGCCATATTACAGTGTCCAGAGCCCAAGGCTTTGGTGCTGTCCTGCGAGTCTGCAAGGGCTTTGGAGAAGTTACTTGCCTAGCCTTTCTCTAGATATCGTCTAACTCATCAGGGAAAAGCCTTGTCAAAGTCAGCCTTTGCAGGTATCCTACTACGTCACTTCCCAAAATAGTACCACATAAAGCTTCCTTTGAAGGGCTCAACCCATCAGAATTACATAGGATGAGTAGTGTGTGCAGCAGTAAAAGAGAGGCTCCCCTTAATATTAAGATCTGTGTCATTTCCTCCCTGGTTTTACCCAGGCAAGAAGACATTTCTCTCTTCTACGAAGAATGATCTGGGCTAAACCACATTCTACATCAGAGGGTGCTAAGCTAACCAGCTCATCTGTACCTTTGGCATCTGCTGAGTTATTTTGGCCAGGTTTTGTCCTTTCTTTCCAATAATGAAACGATGAAGCCAAGAGGGGGCAGAGACCGAAGAGACGGTAAAACTGTTGGCCTGAGAGACAGAAAAACAGAGAAGCTGTTTGATGGGCAGACTGGAAGAGCTCTTCACAAAAATTCAGTTCCAATTCCCAGGTTGCACCCTCAGTATTGACTTCTAAGTTGCATCTCTAAGAGCCCAACAGAGACCACCCCCCTACACCTGCCAGTGCTCACGGACGTATCTTTATAGGACTTTCAAAGAAGGCCTAGCTCATCTTGTCAGTACCTTTGCATAGACTTCAGTCAATGCTTGCCCAAGCTTTTCAGGCTCGCCTCGCAGTATCACCGTCTCCGAGCTACTGTCAGTGGGTGGGATCTCGACAGAGACTCCAGTTTTCTCCAAGATCTCCTGCAGGGAATTCCCCTTGGGGCCGATGACATACTTGTGCTGGGACTTCTTCACCTCCACTGCAATGGTAGTAGTCTTCTTTTTCTGTAGGGGCAGAGGCACTGGGGCATCAATCACAAAGGGACAGGGAAGGAGAAGAGTGAAAGGAAGAGGCACAAGATGCAGTGAAACTCTGCACTCAGGAAAGGGCAAAGGAAAGGTGAGCACAATGGTTCTGCAGTGCCCTAGCACCCTTTGGGCCCCTGCCTACAGAAAGTCTTGTGCTCAAAAATTCACAGGTGAAGTACCAAACTAGTATTCTGCATCAAGCTCCCTGGGACACTACATGGAAGAGAACACACACACACACACAGAGTCTTGCACAACAGGGCTCAACACCCAGCTGTCCCCCAGGCAGTACTGTAATGCAACACCATGTAGGCTACTAGGCTATAAGCTGATTATCTCTGTTGAAATCCAGACTGGTACAAATACAGACCCAACCATGATGAAAAACAGCCCAATAACCCACGACAAGGATATTCACAGCAATGCTGGCTGTGGAAAATAAACTGGAGTGAAATTCACTCTTCAGCAACTTCTACTTATGTAGCAACTTTGATACTGTTAGCTGGCCACCACTGTAGGCTTCACACTTCCTTCCTTAGTAGTACCTGTGTGAACAAGAGCCAGGGGAGCTTTTTGTGGTTTGCTAATTCCCATGACACAGAAAAGCAGGAAACCTGTCACCTCCTTGGTAGTATCACCCAAGTCCCACTCTGCTCACTGAGGAAATGGTAAGATCCAGGGCCATATACTGCAAGGGCTGCTGAGCCAGAGCTGACATGAGGAGGATGTGACAGAGGGATGCACAAAAGTAGAACAAGAAGGGAAGAGGGACTATGAGCAAGTGGGGGGATGATGGGAAGGTTTATGGACCATTCATACCTTCTCCTCATAGATCTTCTTAACACGAGCCACGGCCTGGGCTAGCTGCTCCTTTTCTCCTGTGAAGACTATCTCCGTCTTGTTGACGCTCGGTGGAGGAATGTTGATGCGTGTCCCTGTGTCCTGCATGAGCTCGCTCACCAGCTTGTTGTAAGGGCCAGCAATGAAGGGGTGGTACACTTTCTCCACATCCAGCCGCTCCACAGCACGCTTATCCTGGAAGAGCCCAGAACAGACCTCCGTGGGAACTGCCCTCCATATTACAGTTTCTGCCAGACACAGCTAAGTTCCCAGTGCTGCCTTGCTTGACACTCTGGCCCAAGCACCCTTTTCAGTTTGCAGGCTTCTAGATCTCCATCCCTTTCAATCTACAAATACTGCTGTTGCTGCTGCTGAGTTACGATATTCACCTCTGTAATCTCCTGCCTTATCTCAGCTGGCAACTGATATGGTTCACTTCAAATACAAAACACGCTTATCTGACTGAGATGGACAAAATGGAGAACCAGAAGCTGCAGAACTTGGCAGTGGTGCTCATACAGCCAGTGGCACAGTGTATGCCTCTGTTCAAACTAACATATTAGCCACTGACTGTGGCCATGGTGGCAACAAACATCTAATACACCATGGAGAAGCAAAATGGCTGTCCAGCTAATGCCATGAGAAAGATCACAGTACTGAAGTACCTGCTCAGCAGAGATAAGCAGGATCTCATGTCGGGCCTTCTCAATCCCTTCTTTAGTGCCGGTGATCTTGATCTGGTTGCTGGGGTCATCCGGGCGGGGGATCTGGATTTTGGTTGCAGTTTTGAGCTCCAGGTCCTGCAGCTTCTCGCCATTCTTTCCAATGACAAAACGGTGGTGCTCTTTGGGGATGGCAACTGTCGCTGAAGCCTGCAACACAGGAACCAAGCATCTGTGAGAACCCTTGCCTGCACTGGCAGATCCACAGGAACAGAGCCAGGGAAAGCAAGCTAGATACTGCTTAGTGGTACCACTGAAGAACAAACACAATGCCTTCCCAGCACATTCTGTCTGAGGACTGATACTGTACTGGAACAGTTGATCTACGGTGCCTGTACACCAGGAGTCTAAAACCCACCTTTTCCCTCAAAACCCTCTGTTTGCATAGGAGTAGTATTCTGAATTAGCAAAGGCCTTTAGGCGTAGACAAGGAGATACCTCTATCCTCCAGTGTAAGACACTGGAGCAGTACCAGACAGCAACTGAGACAATGGCTCATGGGTGGAGTTTATCTGAATTCTGACTTCTGCTGCCAAGGCTACAAAGAACAAGACACACAGTCTGACTCCTAGGAAACGGAAATTCCACACCAGAAACCTATTCCAGCAGGCAGACAGCTAGGAGATGCTTACCGCTCCTAAGTGCTAAGGTGTCTTCAATGTAGCACACACTGCTCCTGGGACTGCTTCTAGAAGGCCCCTCTTGGAAAAGGGGTCCCAAGAGCTTCTCTCAATTTACCATTAAAGGGATGGTTTGTAACAGGGATTCCTGATTTCTTCAGTTTTTACTGACCTGGTAGCTTATGAAGGCAACCATGCTCTCAATCCCTGTGAATATGTAACTACTAACAGTAATTAGATACTTAAAATTCAAACTACAATGGAAAAAAAAAAGTCAGAAAAAGATCACTTCGTGTGATGCTTCAACTCTGTGTCCCTGTACTGAAGCCAGCCAAGCCTAGGAGAAGCTGGAATACAGACACACCTTTAAGACGTGGGGCCAGAGCAGTAGGAGGTATATTTGAGGACAGGGGGTCATGGATCTCTGGCAGTATGACCTGAACTATTTTTCCAGATGCACATTATGTAGGGTTTGTCCCTTTCTCTTCCCTCTGGCTGGGTATGACATGTGGGCTGAATAGCACTAAGCAGACATGGTATTAACTATTACATTAACTACCTTTGACATTACACTTTAAAACACACTATGACACCTGGCTGTGATATATCCTAACAAGAACTACCATCGTGATTATGAACTCAAGAATCTGAAGGTACGAAATCAAAACCTAGAGGACTAAAAGGAGAAGCGACCGAAGCAATGGGGCTGTGGCTCCTCACCAGTGTAGCTTGAGTTACACAATCCAGAACCCTGACCTGAAGCTTTCAGCAGGACTTCCTCTTCTCTACTTTTCTTTCTCCCATCCCATCACCTTCTCCTCTGAAGGACTTCAGAGAAAGCACAGTCCCGTTCTCACACACTACTAGCTTTGTGTGAGGGGCCTGCAGCCCCTCTGGCACCAGCACCTCAGCACAAAGTCACTGTTTGCAATTCAAGTGTTCAGAGATTGCAGACTCCACCCTTCATGCAACACCATGGCCTGTAATTAGCTTTGAACCCTATTTTAAGTCTCATTTGCATTCCAAATTGCCAATTGTGTGCTTTGAAAATATATGGCAAAGCTGAGTTAGTCATCTAATAACACCTCTTCGGCTTATAAGCACACACGCCCAAGGGTCTCAAAGCATTTGCAAGTCTTGGGGAAGAGTAAAGACGAAGTGAGAAACAGTTAGATGCCCTCACCTGAGTCTGCAGCCGAGCGACAATCTCCTTCCGAGCCTTCATGACTGCTTCCAGCTTGCCAGAGACCATGATCGAAAGGCCCTGGTCCTTTGCGAGAGACAGCTCCAGGTGAGCTCCTGTTTTCTGCATGATGTCAAGGCAGATCTTGGCCTGCTCGCCTTCTCCGAACTGATTCATGTCCTTGTATTTCCTCTCCTCCAGTGGCACATGAAACACCTGATCAGCCACAGGACAGATAAAAAAAAGGGCACAGCAAGCAGTCAGTATGCTTTTGATTGCTAGTGCCTCCCCCTCTTATTGCCACACAGGACTTTACGGGCATAGTAAGTTCCCAGGTTTGTGCAGCCCATCAGCCCTTCCAGCTGACACCAGCTGCGACCAGGGAAGTGTGAGAGCGTTGCAGCAGGCAGTCAGTCTGTTCCACACTGGGTGTCTTCCTAAAGTCAGGCAGGCAGAAGTGCTAAGCTATGGGGGGAATACTTTAATGGATTAGCGCTCACTACTTGAATTCCGCAATCCTCCCTTCCGGCCTGTTCCAGCTATTTGTGGAACAGGGATGCAGAGCTTTTTCTGGACAGTTTTCGAACACATCCCTCCCCTCCAGAGCAGTCCTAGCTCACAGCTGCAGTCCTCCTCATGCCCCAGGGGAAAGTACAGCAAAGAGGCTGTCAATCTGACACACTAAGGATTTCATACTCCACAGAAAGCTTCACTTCACCTACTTTTTGGAGGGAGGAAAAGGAGGGAGATAAGACACCCACTCCCACCAACCTGAGTGATGACAGAAGCCTTTATTGGTCGGATTTTGCTCCAGGGCCCAGCAGGTTCCTGGGCAGCTTCCAAACATGGTGCTTTCTCAGGGAGCGGAGGGAAGGCTTCCTTGTAAGTTGGAGGATCATTCTCTTCTTCAGAGTTTAAAGCTGTAACTGGGGGGAAGCAAAGAGGGTAAGTGAGATGCTCTCCCCACAGAAACACCCCTATTCACAAGTAGTGCAATTGTATTTAGGCACCACTAACAAGGGAGAGTAAATGACTTGTGCGCTACTATTAATCCTATTACAGTTATGCTTGTGGAACAGCCAAGTCTGGAGCACAACTGACCTCAGCACAGCTCAGACTGCAGTAGATGCCACGAAAAACCAGCCTTGTCTGAGCAATATGGATGCAGGAAGCAATCGTGCAAGCGAACAGTGGCAGCAAACAGCACATTACTGCCAACTTTGTCAAGAGGGGCTTAATTAGGGGAGAACAGGCTGAGCAGAAAGAATTGAAAGGAACAGAGCAAGGCTGCAGGTCAGAAGGGGATAAGGCAAACGTACACCCAGGAGGAAGGCAGAGAGAAGCACTAGAGTTAGGGCAGAGTCCTGGGTAAGCCCGTACCTTATGTTCAACTCAGTTGTGCACTGGGCCATGCCAAGTGGGCCAGCTCGCAGCTGGAGGATGGGTACCGAAACCCATCAGTGAGTCAGTTAATACAGTCATACTGACTTTCCCCAGCACCTGGCTGAGCAAAGGAAGGAAATGACAGCCCTGCACACTGATCCCATGAGGCTCTCTTGTAGCCCAATGCCCCTCACTTGCATGAGCCCCATCCCACAGCTGGCAGCATTGCTAGCCAGAGCTCTTTGGAGATCTGAGCGGTGCCTCCTCCTGGCTCTGCACTGTGCAGCATCACCACCGTGCTGCTCTTGGTGGAAAGCCAGAGTTTGGTGGGCCACCAGTCTAGGAATGGAGAATGCAACGTCTGCACACTTGTGGGGAAACGGATGCATGGAGTGAGCTTGGGTAACAGCAAGGAACCTTGCCTGTGCAGTCTGTATTAAGAGGCCCATCACAGGAACTCGACCGTGTTTTCTCACCTTTCACCTGCTGCTGAGCCAGGCCGCTGCGGTGTTCAGCGAAGCTCTCCTGGGTCAAAACTGCCACGGAGCTCATTGTCGACTTCCCACCCACACACAATCCGGGTATGCCACTGGAAGAGACAGAGGTGGCAGCACTATTACCAACACCATTCAAGATGCACAAAAATCACTCCAGGAAGACAAAGCATGTGTTACTGCTTTTCCAATCAGCCTGTTGAAAAACAACTACAGTGCCAGTCAGCTGCCCAGTTCTCTTGCTGAACCAGACAGAAACTCAGGGGGGATACTTCCTCACAGCACAGTGGTCACCAAAACCAGAGCTTCTCATTAAAAAGGCAGAGCATGTACAACCTAAGAAGGTCACTGGAAAGGGGGACACCAGAATTTGTTAAAGCCTACTCTAATTCTTCTATCGTTTATGAATGGTGTGCAATTTTTAAATGAGTATCCGAAGGTCTGGATAGTCAGTCCAAGACCACTGCGTAACCCTGGAGAGAAAACAACAAGGGCCCAGGATGCTGCCTCTCTCTGAAAAAGACTTATTTAGGTGCCTGAACTCCCGCTTACTAAGGGGTACACTCAGAAAGCCACTCAGATAAGCAAGCTCAGCAACAGCAAGATCCTTGGCTCTCCCAAAATAAGAACTTACCAGCTAAATGGTCAGTAGCCAGAGAGTCCGTCCTGTAAGCTGCCCGTTTGTCAGCCTGCCAGCTTTTGCTTTATATAAAAAAAAAAAAAAGAAAGAAAAATATTTATGTGACTGCTCCAAGACAACAGGAAAACATGACACCCCCGTTACTGTAACTTTCAAAAAGCACCGCCTGTACTGTGTTTCAAACTTGCAGCCTATCCAAAATGTTCTCATACTGAGTCACATCTCACCATACTTTACCTGTCACGTTTTACTAGTGCTATAGGCAGCACCACTACCTACTTAAACCTCACAGCAGGAAGCCTGGGGTAGCTACTCTTTCATCACACTGGCTACAAGAGCAGTCATCCAGTATCAGGCAAAAATACAGTCAATTAGTAACAGATGTGCAAGATAGCCATGAAATTTCAGGTTTACAAGCAAGAGCATCAACATCTAGTCAGAGGAGACTAACAACCTGAAAACCTGCCAACAACACTGCCATCAGTCAGAAGTTAGGAATGTAGTTTAGTGGAGCTTGGGTGAATCAACATAGACATCCTCACAAACTAAGGCAAACACTCAGGACTATCCACACACAGCTGCTGGCCAGTCCACCTCTTCATTTTTTATTGTAATAACATCATGCACCGGGCACCGAATTCTGTCTTCAGGACTACGTCTACAAGTCGGAAGAACAAAACCCACGCTGGTTTACGTGGACTGTTTTAAACACGTACACAAGATGGAACCAGGAAAAAATACACGCTGTTGGTGGGAGCTTTACATCTCCTGTATCTGGATCTGCAGATTTACCGGAAAGGTGTATAGGAATATAACTGAAAACATAAAAGCCAGTGCAGTACACGCTATGCCAGATGCACAACAGCTCCCCACACCTGGAGTCCCCCCAGTGGTTATATGTGCTCTTGCAGGGCTTGCACTCTCCTCAAATCCAGCGCCTCGGACTGCTCATGGTGGGAGAGGTCCCTCTCCCACACAAACCCTGCAGTGCTGCTCGGACCTTCTTCTGAACAGCAAACTCGGACACTTTTCAGTAAACTGACAGTTGCCATTTCTGACCTCCCAATGTGCCAGAAAAGACTCCCAAAATCACAGCGTCGCTGATGTGGTGTCTCACATCGTGCTTACATTGTGACACAGTAAGGGAAGGCGACAGGGGCAGAAGGAAAGGAGGGAAGAACAAGGAGAGCAGTGATGCAAGTGGGCTATACAGGCCCGATCTGCACCTCAGTGAAGGCCCGAGTATTTTCCCCTACTTCAACACGCCTCTCTCTTATCAGGCACAAGGCAATACCACCTGCGCCATCAAAGCAATAGAGCTAATGTTGCAATTAATCCTGTAACGATCCGCTACTACGAGGTGGCAGCTACCAGGACAGCCAGCCAGCCATGTTGTCTGAAGCACAGCTGTTGCAGCACGCCAGGGCTCTGCACAGCTGGTATACACGAAAGGGTGGCTGGTAACCTGATCTCAGAGAAATACCTGAGTTCTCCTTGCCATCCATGGTTACGCCATGGCATAACGTGTGGTTACACATCCGTGGTACGCGACTGTGCAGCTCGAGCTGCCGCAGAACCAAGGAAAGCACGTTAGTGGCACGGCACCTGTCCCAGACTATTTTGGCAAGGCCTGCTGACTCAGCCGTCGGCTTCTCCGGCCCATTGGGTTGCTGTTGAGGGTGCCACCACCTCACGGCAAGCTGCAAACAGGAACGAGGGCAGGAACGAGAAGCATCCTAGACATCACAAGCAGTTGTCAAGGTCTGGCTAGAGCCTTGCTAACGGCATGGATGCACTTATAACTCTCAGTTCTCAGGGAAGCACCACCTGGCTCATCTTGCATGTGCTCTGCTCCTTAGAGGAGAAGGGTAAGGAGGAGAAGTCAGCAAATGACACCCAATATAGTGCCTGCCTGAGAGCCACGACCTCAAGGCACAGCTGCTGGTTTCTCTCTATCCATACCAGCTGCAGAGATCTTCCTTGCAGCTTCCACCTCAGAGCACAGATAGACATTCAAAGAGAAATCTAAGGGCAGCGTTTACCCATATGAATTTCTGTTTCGTCACCTGTACAGCAAGCAAAGAACAAATGCTCTTCGTCTCTAGTAACCTCAAACATCTGGTATACTGTACGCCTCAGGGATTCATCTCTCCCCAAAATCAGAGGCGGCCATCAGAATGGTATTTTAAACGTAACGTCAAAACCAGCAGCTCAGGTGTCACATTTGGAGCCTACAACCTCCTTGACTTCCCACTTTAGGTTTTGAAACTAAGGTTACAGCTACATCACGCTAGCACATGGCTGACTGGGTCAACAGGTTTTAAACTGCCTAGTTTATACACCGTCTGTAGCGCTGGCTTTGAGCGCCAAAAGAAGTTTCAGAAGTCTAGAGCACACTTAAAAAGAACGAAATAAACCTAAAAATAACCTCCAGCAAGGGCCAGACCTAACCACACCGGAAACATTTGTACGAAGAGAAACAAAAGCAAAGCCATGAGTTGCACTGCCAATACAATCAGAACTTGGGACAGAAGTGTCAGCTATGTGTTATGTAAAACTATAATTAATAAAAATACTAGCATTTTGTTAATCGGGGTAACTAAAATCGGATGCAGCTAGGATTACAGACAGCAGCAGGGCTGGGCTGGCTGTGGTAGCCACTGTCCTCCGTCAGATGTTCATGCAGGGCAGGGTGATCTCTCGGTAGGTGAGTGGTTATACATGGAAATACTTGCTTTCTGAGAATGGGCTGGCTCTCCCAGCCATTGGAAGCCCCTTGATTTTGGGGGGGGCTGGCGCAGACGGACAGCCGCTGTGTGGCAGGACGGAGCCTTTCGCTTCGCACCGATTCCTGAAGTAGTACATCCCAGAGCGCGACGCAACCGGTGCCTTAGCCGCGGTCAGACGTAACACCTCACCCACCGCCTGCAGCTACTCTTCCGCTGACGCCGTGACCCGCCGCCTCCCCCCGGGACGACGGCACGGGCAGCGGGGCGGCCCCTCCGCTTCTCCCCCCGCCGAGCCCGGCCAGGCCGGGGCGGGCGGCGCCGCCAGCGCCACCTCAGCACTGCCGGCACCGGGGGCGGGGCGGCGGGGCGGGGCGGCGCCCTTAAAGGGCCCGGCCGGGCCCCACTGTCACCCGCGACCCCCACGCGGGGCCGAGCGGGAGGGGGGCGGCGGCGGGGGGGTGACCCCCCCGCCGCCGCCCCCCTCCCGCTCGGCCCCGCTCGGCGGTAGCACCTTCCCGCCGCCCCCACCAGCCCGGGCCGGCGCTACCGGACAGTCGCCGCCGCCGGACCCCCCCCCCCCCTTCCCGCCGCCACCCGCCGGACTTTGCTCGGCCCGGAGTTTCCCGGCGGCGCCGCCACGTCGGTGTCCCGGTGCGAGGAAGCCCCGACCGTGCCGTGCCGCCCCCGTCCCGCCAGCCTCCACGTTGGCGGGGCCGCCCCCCCCCCCGTCCCCGTGACTCACTCCGGCCGGTGCCCGCTCGCCCGCCCTGCTGGAGAACCGAAGCGTTCCTGGGAGAGCGGCGCGGCGCCCGCCCCGCCGCCTATATAGTCCGGGCCGCTGCCAATCCCCGGCCCGCACGTCAGCGGGACATGCCCCTTCCTTCCCCTTCCCCTTCCCCTTCCCGGCGGGGCCGGCCCGCCACGCGTGTCCCGCGCCGCCGGGGGCGCCCCGCCGCCTGCCCCGCCGCACCCCGCGGGGACCCCACGGCGAGGAAGGACAGCCGCGCTTCCACCCGCTTCCCGGCCGCTTCCCTCGAACGACGGGTTCAGGTGCGGGAAGAACCTCGTGGCCCGGCGGCTCCCGTGGAACGCGGCGGGCGGAGCTGCCGCAGAACCGAGCCCGCACAGCTGGCTGGCCCCGGGCCGGGCCCCTCCGCGCTCCCGGGACTCAGCTCAGCTCCCCAGAGCTGAGAATTAGCGACTTGGTTTGGCTGAGGCCGGTTTCACGCAGGGTTAGTGAGCTGGAGCAGCTTATGAGGGCTCCGACCAGTCTTAAAACCACGGCTGGGACTGGAGAGCAGCAGATCCTGGGGCTTCTGCCCCGTCCCACGACTGGAGAGGGACGCTGAGGCTCCAGTCCCAGAAGGCCGGCTGTTCCTCCTCATCCTGGGTCAAAGCAGCAGCTCCCCGGTGCTCAGGTTGCAGACAGAAGGGGCAAGGTAAGAGCGAGATTAAAAAATAAAATAAAAAATAATCCCCCTGCCAAGAGATCCCCTCTCCCTATTCCAGTCTTTAATCTGGAAAGGGGGAAGAGTGAAGGAGGGGAAAGGCAAGCCAGCAAGCACAATACCCTCCTTTCCTGCTATTAAAGTTTGTGCAATATAGATGTTTTTAATTATTAGCCCTGCACCCTCAGGGAACAGAGGGGGAAAAAAAAAAGTCACATCAGTGTAAAAATACATGGAATTTGAACTGATTTCTGCATTAGCTCAGTCTCTGCCCATTTTCCTACCCAGGATTAATTTTCCTCATCATTCATAACTTGCATTCAGTGACTGGTTTTCTCATATTCACGCCCTGCTCTCTCCCAGACCCTGGCAAACCAAACGCAAGAACCTGCTTTGTGGAGCTCTGACCACAGAAATGCGAGGTCTTCGGAATAACTGCTTTTGATTACATGCAGTCATTTTTAGAGATATTCATGTGATGTATTTACAGAAACATGGATGGTATTTGGCCCTAAATTATGATTACTTATTAGTATTGAACAAGAGTAGGAGTTTTCTCCAGTTTTCATCTTTCCATCCTGTGGCAGGGAGTACATCATTAAAACACTTGAACTTTGACACAAACGATTTGTCACTGTAAATAAAAATACACTCGTGGGTGAAGTCGGGAAGTATGTTAAAGGGAGGAGGAGAACAGTCGTCAAGAGTTGACACCCTGCCCAGGCACCACGATCATCCATCTCCCCCCAGCCCCGGCCTCTCGTCAAAAAGTCCGTCGGTCTCTGCGAGGATGCAGGGATACCGCTCCAAGCGTGGGGCTGCCGCACAGAAAGGCAGCAACCACTGCTGCCACGTCATATACGCTCCAAGAGCTGGCTCAGGCTCCTCCAACAAAAACATCTCGGCTGTAGATGCCAGCAGCACCCTGTAAGACACTCATAAGTAGGCTGGCACCTACCGAGACAGAGGTGGCTTGTGCAAAAGCAGAACTTCAGGGACCCGGGCAAACCGCAGCACCTCCAGACTTTGCAAACTTCTGCTTCCAGGCAGCAGTTGGGAGCACAGGGGGTTGGAATTTGGGACTTGGAGCCTAGCGCTCTGAACCTCGCTCAAGGTGCATGATGCTTTTCTGGTGCTTTCGCTCCCTCGTGTTCATCTCCCCAGTGCAAAGGAAGCAGCCACCTTTCAAAGCTCTAACTTCACTGCGTCCAATTAACTCTGACATGGGCAAGTACTGCAATCCCCTGTGCTGGGGGAGCACAGGAGCGTCACAACGCCCAGCCTACAGCATTGTACTGAAACGCCAACATCCTCCTCCCTCAACTCCATCTCATTAACTGGTTCAACAGGGGCCCTCAGTGGGGACGTGCCACCTCGTGCTTATGGGACAACCATACACCCCTCTCCTGCTCTGTCTAGGTAGTATCACTGCAGCCACTGGGGTTACTAGGACATTATGGATTTCTGGCTTTTATCACAGTTTCCTCACAGGGACTGTTTAAGAGGGACTCTTCCCCACATATTTCTGTAGCTCTTCCTTTATTTGCAGCTGCAAGTGGTGAGAGGGAAGGCTGTCATGCCCAGAAGTTACTGGAAGGCCTAGCGCATCCACTGTGTGCCACCCTCAAATAATGATTTCTGCTGAAGGAAACCTGTCACAGGCTGTTCTCCTGGGGGAAGAGCTCACCTTTCCTCCCACATTCAGTAAGTACAGAAGTGTCCTGCACATGGACAAAAGCACAGTTAGAGGATGCTAGGAGACCAATTTCAACCTTGCGCTCCTCCTGCCAGCACAACATTGACCATCAGCGTCCCATCCCGTCCCTCTTCTTCAATATGGCAATGAGGTAGGGGCAGAGAGAGGTCTGCAGATGCCTCTTGGTGCCTGTTCTGTCTACTTGCCCACCAGTGCAATCTCACATGTAAGAAAAAAAAAAAAAAGGATGCTTGTCATGGAGATATGTGTAAAATGGCTCCTCTAGAAGCCAGGTGTAGGAATTTTTGGTAGCTGAGGGGAAAGGAAACAGAAAAAGGTACCCAATCCCAAACACAAACCTGCCCCTCTCCCTCTAGCATCCCATATTTTGGCAGCATTATGACAGACCCTGGTTTCATGACTTGTGAGAACTGAAAAGGAAGCCTCCCAAAAAAAGCACTGATGCATGACAGAAAGGGTGAAGGCTTGGGCAATACACGGTTTCCATGGCTTAGCAAATTGGCAGCTCGTATCCCCGGTCTGAGGGACGACACAGAAATGGGACCAGCAAAAATGTGAAACGCACACAGAGATAAAACTAACACTGAACAGGTTTGGGGTTTGGTGTTTTGGAACACGTGTTCACCAGCGTGAAAGCAAAGGTTAAGGAGTTAAGAAGCTTCCCATAGTCACACCACCCCAGAACTCCTGGGGAAGGGAGAGGAAATTTTCAGCTCCTTTATACCACAAAAAGGTTTGTCTTTCCTGGCACATTCACTCTCAGCTGAGCTAGGATTTTGCAAAGGATTTCTTCTAGCCTGTTCTTATTTTCTGTTCATATAAGAGATCCCTATTTTTCCTGCCAGAAACTGCAAGCCTTATTTGGAAAGCAACCCAAGTATGCTCCAAAGAGTGTATGTTGTGACTTTATTTCCTGTTAAATATAACTCCAGATTTCTAAAACTGTACAAATAAGCACCCTTTTTGTACTCTGGGTGCTTATCCCACATGCTGAAGTCAGAGAATGCCACAAAAGAACTGCCCCTGAAAGCATCCATTTCAGCACATCCCTCATCAGTGGCATGAAGAGAAAAGGGGTCAGGGAATACTTTGAATCATACTAGAAAAAGAAGTGGAAGAAGATTCAGGACACAGGGCACTTGTATGCCAGAGTGTACTTGGGTTCTCAGCCAAAGCAAGCAAGATATGCCTCTCGGCTCTAAAGCTATCACTATGGCTTGCTGTGGGATCTTCCAATAGAATGTTTTTATTTCTACATAAAAACCTCTGTTAAATTGAAATTAAGGGTCAAATTATATAGATCCTTCTGCTAAGAGAATGAAATAAGTTTCATCATAAAAAAATGACTGAATGTGAGTCCACATTGCTTATGTCTCAGTGACTTTGAGACCAGATTTTCTTTATTTGCCATGAGGAAGGAAACTTCCAGGGACATGCAAGTTCAGCACCTCTCTTCCCCATTCACACATCAGTACTAGGAAGAAATTATTCTGTAGGCTAAATTCCACCCCTTGGCTGTACTTAATGCAAGGCCGCCATCTTCAGAGGCCCACTGTAAATCCCCAAGTAGAGAACTGCTGGTAGAAAGAGAAAATTACCTGAGCCTATACACTAATCTCAACTCCAACCATTTAGTCACGTTGTGAAGAAGGGAGAGAGGTGGAAGGAAGATGAGTGACTGCATGTGTTTGTCTCACACGAGACCTAGGTGGTATAAATATGGGGTCCCAGGGGAGTGCAACACCACTTGCCTTTCCCCCGGTAAACCTACGCTGTTTATTGAGGGCAATTCTCTTGCACAAGCAGAAGAGCTGACCAGACGTTGAAGGCAGGTGACTAACCTCAGCAGGCCTCTCAGGCCAAATGGTTGTTTAAAAGACTTATTTATTTTCTGAGCACCCTGACAATAAAATTATGCAACTGTCAGCTAGCAAACAATATACGCACTGCCTTTCCTTGACTATCACAGGGCGCTCTGTAAAAAGGGGCAAGCAAAGGAAGAACAGGAGCAACTTACTGGGGTGGACAGAGTTCTAATGTGAACAAGTAGCTTCAAGCCCTCTGACTGCAGAGAGGAAAGGCTGCTAGTTAAGGCGCAGATATGCGTGTTTTACACAGGGACACTGTGAGAAAACTAGATTTACTGGTTAATGTAGACAAACAGTCAAGAGACTTGAGCTCTACTCTTAGTTTTGCTGCTGATCTGGTGAATTGACCGGTGAAATTCTCTTGGTTGCCCTGGCTGTGCACACACAGCAGTCTTGGTTTACTCTGTGGACTCATTATTTCATCTCAGGTTGTTCAGAATGCTGTGATCCTCGGATGCCAGGTGCTATGACAAAACAAATGCCATTTCAGAAATGAGGAAGAAAGCCAATGGACAGTTTAATAAAATCAATCCAAAAGCAAAGCAAAAGGAAGCCACAGAGGACAGGTCAGAGTCCATCCTTCCACTTACACTGGGAGAGAAAACTGATTATTTAACACAGACTTGTCTTTCAGGAGAAGTTAGGATTTCAAATAACCAAGATAAAGTGGAATAGATAAAATGGAATGAGATGAAAACAGAAGTAATACATTCAGACCAAGAATAACTGAGGAGAATTTCCCATCTGTATTTTGGAGATGGTTATAGGCAAATTTAGGAATTGAAAAGGTTGTCAAAGTAGAAGCAAATTTCAGGTTCTTGGCCTTGGGGAGCCTTTGAAGAGGAATACTTTTTAAACATGAGCATCAAAGTGAAATAAAGTATATTCCTGTGTTGTTTCACAGTAAAGCAAAACTGACTTGATTCAAGAATGGGAAGAGATTAAGAAAACAAAGATTCCTGATATATTGCCTGGAAAAGTGGCAATAGCACAGAGCAGCAGAAGTGAAAGAAATCACAGAAATACAGGACATCCGACAGCAGGCTGGAGGTCCAAGTCTCTGGGGGGTCTCTAGTCCAACCCCCTGTTCAAAGCAGGGTCAGACCAGGGCGTTCAGAGCTTTCTTCAGTCAGGTCTTGAAAACCTTCAAAGCTGCAGCAACTTTCTGGGCAAAATATTCCAATACCTTACTATCCTAACAGTGAAAAAGCTTTCTTACTTGTAGTCAGAACCTTTAATTTCAATTTTGGCTCTTTATGCTAATCTGAACTTGCTTTTTAATTTAAATCACCACCACGCTGTGTGCTCATCATACACTGGTGCTTTCAGAGTAGTGCTGGAGCACTGTTCTCTGTTCAACCTGCACTGCAGAAGAAAAAAAAAAACTTCCACAAATAATTAGCTGAGAGCAACTTCCCAAAGCCTGCTTGGATACTTGCAGTTAAATATCACAGTTACCCAAGAAGTGAGGATTGCAGAGATACTGCAGAACAAAGCACACATGATTCCCTTTCTGCTCTTCAAAAGGAAACTTGCACTTCACCCTCCTTTGGCTACTGGGTTGGAGTTCTTTTGTTTACCTTTACAGTGTCTTTTGTTCCCTCTCCCTCGGCAATTGCAATATAAAATGAACACGTGGCAATTTAGAATTTTTTTTTTTTTTTTTTTTTTTAAGAGATGCTGCCAAAAGCTCTCATGCATTACTTATCATGTAGCTTGGAAAGGCAAGTGACTTGCAAGCCCTAAACTTACCCTGTTTCACATTAACTGTCATCTATTTAGAAAATTCAAAGCTGACCATGTCCCTTAGCTTGAACGTGTCACCATGCTCCCTAAGACCCTCCTACAGGTACTCTTAGGCTGATGCTTTGCAAGGCAGAATTTAAGGGCCTGTTTATGGCAATTTATAAAGACGACACTATTTCTTTTCACAGACACTCGATTAGGCAAATATATACAGCAAATGAAAAAAAATTAAGAAAAGTGGCAAACTAAATGAGACATCTCAAATGATGTTTTTCAGGGGGACAGGGGGACAATTTGCATCTTAAACATGGAAACTGTATATACACATTTAGTTTTCTCTGCTTTGTTTGGTTTTGCCCTTTTTTTTTTAATCTTGCTTAGTTACATTGATTCTAGGTATTGTACAGAAAAACCTAAGCAAAGTTGTTCACGGCTCCTTGAAAGATTTTAAAAAGATTCCACAGTTACTAATGTTTATTGGATAACGAACACTTAAGAGAATGCTGGAGCTCCATTTTTATAAACTTTGCATGTGCTCTGGTATGTTTTTCTCCAAGTTCCCATTCCCCAAGTCACATTGCTTCACAAGACTATTCTGTAGATTTTTTTCTTCATTTCTATCTTTCAGTTACAATAAGCAGTTTAAAAATATAACCCAAAAAAGTTAGCACTATTGTGATAAACAAAAACCTCAAAAGAATAAAATAATTAAACTTGCAGTGAGGCTAGTGCTTTGTTTGGAGAAGGAAGGAGCAATTTAAAATTGAAAAAAAAAAAATCTTCAATTTGGCAACAATTCCTCTGAAAAGGCATTAAAGTAAATATCTGATTCCAATGGCCACTTTTAAAAAGCAATGATAGGACCTTTGCTATTTAAGCACAGCCTTCCCTTTGTCCTATTCATAGCACATGCAACAGGGGCTCAACATATCCACAGACGAGCACTAATTCCTAATCTCTACTAGGCCAAGCAAAAGGCTCTTCATGTGTTAGACTGAATTACATCACGGTGATCTAAACTGACAGTGAAAAAACCAGACAGTCTTCTCTTCCAAATCTGCAAGGCTACTCTAAGCCTGCTATGAAAGGGGAGAGGGCACTCAGAGTAAAACTATTTCCACTAATTGTTACAAATAATACTATTTTATGCTTAAAACCTCTTTTCATAACTGAATCATTTCCAGTCCCACTCCGCTCATCTTTGGGCTGAACGAGAAGGGTACATGTGCCATTTGAGGTACAAGTTTTTTTGCTTTGATACCTCATGCTGTACAGTCCTCCACCCACACACTGTTATTGTCTTTAGGATTAACAGAATAGTGCCCTGAGCAAGATGAGTTTTCAAATAAAATAGAGGGGCTAACACTTCTTAAACTTCCAAGAACTTCTGAACTCTCTAAATACTCACTGCTTGCTCTCATTTTTAGCCACAACTCTGCCACAGAGCCATCAACTCAGTATTTTAATTTCATGAAACTATTTATAAGAGCAGATGTAGAACTTAAAAGTTTCCTCAATGCTACTTAAGAAGCTCTACTTTTAAGCAAGTAATGTATCTACGGCTTGCTATTCTCCAGAGATTTCAAGGGTCCTTGTAAGACCATGTGCCTAAATCCCAGCAGGCTATACCAACTGCTGAAGTATTCATTTTGAAAACAAAAGTATATGCAATAACAACCAACCATAACATATTGGCATCCCTACTCTCACTCTGCCTGCTCTGTGAGTTGTTCTTCTCAGCTTTGCATTCCACTGCTCCAACACAGGTTTACATTCAGCTTTATCACTTGTACAGAGATAACAGCAACCTTACTTTCTACTGTGCAACGGAAACAGTCAAGGCCTGGTTTGCAAAGAGCAGAGCCCTGCTCCCCCTCTCTAGGAAGGGCAGGGGAGGTCAGACAGCCCACACAGTCTCCAGCGCCCACTGGAGAGACACAAACACCCCCAACTCCTCACCCAAGGTTGCTGGGGGAGGCAGCAACAAGTCCATTTCGATGGTTCCTGGCCTCTTGCCCAACTGGGGCTTTCTCTGGCTTTGCCTCTGTCGCTTCCAGTGGGGAAATCTTCCTTGCATCAACTCTGACCCTTACTCTCTTCCTTTTTCCTAACTCAACCCATGTATCCATCCCATGCCCAACATCCGTGTTCCTGCCTCACAGCCTGGCCTAGGCTTTGTTTGTCACTCATCTTTGGCAAATATCCAATTTATTTTGTGAAATACCCTGTTTAATTCTCAGTGCCAGAAACACAGGGATAGACAATAACACAGTACCAGAAACAACAGGAAGAGAACCAGCAAGTGGTACTACTTCAGGTGGTACCACCTGGAACTGAGCAACGGACGTCAAAGTGTTCAGCGTTCCTCTAAAAAAAAAAAAAAAGTCTTCACCGTTTTTTCAGACAACCCACCGCAAAACCTTTGAAATACCAGTCAACCAAAGCTACCGGGGATAGGGGAAAAGGGACAGGGGAGCGATGCCCATGCTACATGCCAATATCTAAACCAAGCGTGACATTTGAATGATGCAAGAAAGTTATTCCAGTTATCCAATCCCTGATGAAAAATATGCCAGAGGTTAGCTTTATGAAAGCTAGCCATACCTGCCTCATGGTATTTATTGTGAGATATAACACTGGTAACCTTCCTTCAAAACCAAAGTCCTGATTTGTATGGGCTAAGGCAGCACTTTTATGGGCTTTGACAGAGACCCCAACAAGCAATTATCAGCTTAATAACACAGGGGCAAGCCTGGGTCCTGCCACCTCCAAACTAAATAGGAATAGTCAAAATACTACAGGGTTCCAAGTCTTTCCTCCTTAAAACGCAGTTAGTTGCTGGGATATCAGACTACTACAATACACAAGTATCAGCTGTCTTGGTATCAGCACTCGCTTCCAGAAATTTTCAATCACAGGTATCTCCTGTGCAGGTAAAAGGTATGGTGTACACACCAGTTATATGCGTGGATGCTTTTACCAGAATCACCCCGATTTATGACATATGCTTATATGCAAGTCACTTGTGGAATTCTGTTTGTTGGTTTTGGGTTTCTTTGTTTGTTTGGGTGTTTGTTTTCTTTTCTTCCATTAATGTGAAATAAATCTATCAGTTCCATTCCCAAACTCTTCCCAAATGGTTCTTTCTCATCAGTGAAAAATCTTTAGAAAAGACGAGAAAACTCTTGCTGGAAAACAGTTCCAGACACCGTGCTGCTGAGTGTAAGAGAATCTGGTACTACTTCCATTTTGCGTCAGCAAGTAAATCCATTTCACTTTATAATTAAATTAAACAGCGTCATTTAAGGGAGGTCGCATGAATATTACTGTGCTATTCAATCCTCCCTCTCAAAGGCAAATCTTTTTCTGTGAATCATAATTTCTTGGTGTCTTACAGCTACTGAACCAATCCCTTCCACTCTTCCAGTGCTGTTTTTCCATTGAAGTTAAACTCATTATGATTTCCTCTAACCGAGCCTTTTGTAGTCCATCTTTTCTCTCACGTTTCTCCCTGTTTTTTTCTGCCAGCTGCTTTGCAAGCACCTCTTTTGTGACTCTTGCTGGACATAGCTCCTTGCCTCAACCCCTGCTCCTCACAAAAGAGTGACATGCTTCCATCGCTGCCTCAGCAACACAGCCAGCTCCTGCAGTACAGGCAGCTGTGGCCAAGGTCAGCCCTCTGCAACTGCACAGCCGCTGGACTGAGACTGCCCTGTTCCACCCGCCTGCCCCTTGGGCTCTGCTCAGGAACCCACTCCTGGCACTGGGACTGCTCCTGTTGGGGCCAGAGGTTTCTTCCCAAGTCCAACAATCACAAAGAATGCAATTAGACAGACTTTGCTGAGGCAAGAGCATTGCTAGGACCGTAATTGTAATGTTGAGTTCTCCCCCTTTCCCCCTCACTCAGGAACAGGTACATGTACTCAGTACAGGTAAGCACCACTACCATTTTGCTTTATTTAGAGCAGTAAGCAGAAATGCAACTGCCTTTCTTATATACAAACACGTACATAAATGCACACCCCCTGCCTTCTTTGCAGAAGCTACCTATTTAGCCCTCCCCAAAACACAGGAACGCACAGACACAAAACAAAGTTACAGTACACCGAGATGAAACCAAATGGGTTTTTTTTTTTGAATCAGCTGAAGTCAAGAAATTAGCACTGCAAGGTATAGATGTACCTAAGTTATTTACATGCCAATATATCTGGTAGTAGTTTGCAAAATATTAGTAGGTGTCTTCAGAGCTTGAAAGATCTACCAGATGCAAGATTCCACAAAATTGAACCAGTCGTGAGAGACAAGTGATGTCAACCAGCAAGTTCAAAGAAAAGGATCTATATTATATGGTAGCTGCTAGAAAGGATGCTCATATTTCTGTCAGACTCTTGGGAAAATACCAGAGCTTCTGTAGGCAGAAACACCTAAATGATGGAAAAAAGAACAACCTCAGCCTTAACATACGTAAGTTTCTTATGAAACAAAATAAACCCAGAACACTCATCACAGCCTGACTACCTTTTCTTGTTAGAATTAAAACCTTAAACACATAAATCTTCTAGCAACCCAAAGTCTTCTACACACGTAACATATTCTAAATAAAGAAGCTTTTCTCCCTGCTTTGGCTAGAACTTTTCCTCCTTGTTTATTGATACATTTTTCTTCAGCCTGACTCCCTGATTCTCTTCCACTGAAGTCACACCATGAGAGCTATGGGGGAACAGGAGTTCACAGAAGGAAGATGGGGAAAAGGTCACTAGAATTATTAGGCACGCAGGACTTTTCCATTTAAGATGGTAATGTAAATCACATGATTTTAATAGCACATTTTTAGGACATAAACAGTCTTTCTTTTAAAGCTAAAGGACAGCTAAATATAAAGCCACACGCTGAATTCTCCCAGCTATAATTCCACACCCAGGATAAGCTTGTAACCCAAAATTGTTCTTCTAAAACTAGGAATTTCTAAAAATGAAAAGAGCTCTTGAAACAAGCCCTGAACTTGAGACACTAGTCTCTTGCCTTAATTACCAGCCCAGCACGGGCACCTGGGGTCCAGAGACCAGCTCTAGGTGCCTCTTGAGCTCCCCAGCAATCCCTCCCCCAACAGGCCCCACTGACCAGGACCCTCCCTTCCACTCCAAATGCAGTCTCACAGCCCACAATAAATACCACAGCCTCCTGGTAACACAGACTCTGCTGGAATAGCTTCTACGCCAAAGCTCCAGAAAAACAATAAGCAAAACAAAAAACCACCAAACGCCACCACGCTACACAGTACAACCTAATGCTCTCTTCTTTCAAGGTTAGAGTAATTAGGAAGAGGAACAGAGGCCTAATCCTGCAGCTGGGTTTTACTTTCCTACCTCTTCTTTATCTGTTTTAATATTTTAATACAAGTAACACCTACTTAATTCTTGCACAGGCCTACGTTGCAAAAGTTTTACAGGCTCTGGGCCTCTCAGTAACGTGCTCTTGAACAAGTTAGACTCGTTACATCCTGGATGAACATGCCTTTCTCAGCCCACTTTAAAAAGCCTTGTTGCAACTTCTTCAGCAGTGCATGTCTTTGTCAAGATTCTAACAGCATTTCCATAGGTTAATGCTACATAGAGGAGGCTATTGTGCTTGATCCACCGGGCACTAAAAGGCTTGCACTTCTTGGTTACAGTGTCTTGCCAGGCTATGCTTGTGTGCCTACTCCTGCTAAGGATGAGACCAACTGATCTCTAACTTCTCTCTGGAGGCAAGAAAAGTGCGAAGGCAGTTTCCAGACCCTGTCTTTACTGCTTTCCAGTTTCAAAACACCCACGAGGACACTTGCCAGAGCCTTGCTGTTTTGCTTTAACATTAATTTTATAAGCTCTGCACAGTATAGGCCTGAGGATTTCCTTCTGTTGAATTCTTGAACAGAAAACAAAGTTGAACCATTGCCGAGTAACCTTTTTATTTAAAGGGAAACAATGTTTTCACATAAATCTGATATTCTACAGAAACACACAGCTCAAATTGTCAGACATCCTCCCAGTCATGGTGAATGAACTTTTCAACCACATACCTGCATTCAGTTGGAACACTCTGGACTGGTCTCAGTACCACTGCTGACTATTCAAACCATCTCACTGGTAGTAACCTGGGTGAATTACCTGAATTCTCACAGTAGCACAATCCTAAGTGCATTTGTACCAGCTTAACATGTTTCTATATGCAAAGGGAAGAGTATGTTTTGGAAAAGATGGTATCAGCTGAAATACTGTAACTAATAAAACAGCCCAGGCTCTCCACACTGATAACAGCTATGAAATCCAAGGTTACAGATCTCTCTTCTAGTAGACAATACTGTCTTCAGAAGCAGCTTAATGTGAACTCGAAAAAAAGACTAGCTACTTGACTAAGAACAACTGCCCTTATCCTACCAAATATAAGTTACTATTGTTACCAGTATGCTATGTAACATAATGATAATGTTATGATTCAATTCCAGATCAAAAGGAAATCTCTTCCGTTTCCCCCCACCTCTTTCTTGATCATCCCAATCTAGAGAAGTGAGACCAATGAAAAGGCGGGGAGTATAAGAACGCAATGACCTTTAACACATATGAAGCTGTGTCATTTTTTTTCACCTTTTCAGGCAAAATGAGAGAGGAGGAAAAGACGACAAGAAATCAGCTTAACTTGCAATGAAGGAAGAGACAGGAGTGTGTGCCACACTATCAGGAGTGAAACACTGGAACAATTTATATAGGACAAACATGGAGCAACCGCTTCTTAGAAGCCACTTAAAACTGTCTTTTGAGAATGATCTAGGCTTACTATATCTTGCCACAGTGGCAAAGCTTAGACTAGATGACTACATCACCTCTTTCACTCTGCATTTACAGGCCTTAAGATATTGTTACCTCCACATCTAGCGAGAGCCTTTCCTGTGCCTGTCATTCTGATCTGTGAAAAACTATACTACTGTGGACTTCTTTGGAAGGAAAAGGCTAGGATTTTTTTTTGTGGCTTGAGTATGTGGGTGGCCCCCCCTACGACTTGGGCCACACTGCATGAAAATCCACGTACAAACAGGAAGACTGTTTTTTCTAACAGCTTAAATCTAAACAGGCAAAGGGTTGGAGATAGAGAGCTTTAGCAGACACACAGCCACAAATTACATTACTGCTTCCTTGCCTGCCTTGCCTCTGATGTATATTTCTGTACTAGAAGGAGGGATATCCAATCCACCTATGAAACAATACCTGAAACACCACTTTCCAGTCTAGTTTGGGAGGAGGAAAAAAAAAAAAGCCATTATACTATCTGTTAAATTGTCTTCTAACTGAAAACAGTTGTGTAGCATTTGGATAGCAATGGTAGGAAAAATGGAGACTAAATCATCAGGCAGCAGCTTCACTTGCCTTACTAAACAGAAAATATGCAATAAAGCAATACAGCACATATCAGTCTGCAGAATTTTCTCTGTCATTACACAACAGTATAGTAGAAGAACTGACTCCTTCAAACTCCTTGGGACTGTGAACATCTCTGATTTTCACTTCCCAGCCAGAGTTGTGAATTTGGATTCAAATTCTAAACTAGAGCTGTGGATTCAAGGATCTTGGCTCATCTCATCGGTTATGAGCGAGCTGTCCTTGCTATTACTAACATTCCCAGCACGACCCACTCTCTTGCATCTCATCTTTCAGTGGAAGGAATTGCTCTTGCCAGTTGGGAATCCTTCCTACTGTTCGGAGAAGGCCAGCGTGGGAAGCACCACTTATCATGTGTCAAACCACTCTAGCTACAGCCAAGCTGGGTCCAAGGATCGCGAACTCCCCGCGCTTAACCCACTTCAGTTCCGCCTGATTGCTGGATCACCCTGTTCTATAAATAACCTGCAATAAAGCCGTGCTACAGGAGGAGAAAGCGGTTCAGTACAGAGGCAGAATCCCCCATCTATCGCTCGGACGCGGTCGGCTCGACCTGCGGAGCCCGAGGCGAGGCAGGAGCCCTTCCCGGAGCAGCCCACCGCCGGCGCCAACCGGGAAGGCCCAGACCATAGAGCCGAGCCGGGCGCTCGCTAGACCTTCCGCCCGCGGAGCCCGTCTCTCTGCTGCCGCCATCTTGTTGGAGGCAGCGGAACCCGCCCGGCCGCAGAGCCGGGCCCGCACCCTCCGCCCGCTCGCCTCAGGCGCTCCCCACGCCCCACTTCCCCCCCGCGCGGTCGGCGCCACCGGCTGCGGAGCCGCCGTTACCTCTAGTAGGCCCGCAGCGAAGCCTAGGCTGGGTACGAGGCCGAGGGGCCGGCCGCCATCTTGGTAAAAAAGAGGGATGTGCGTGACCTACCAACATACGGTGGTCCCTCCCCCACGTGCCCTCGGCCGGCGGGTTGCTATGGGAACGGGGCGGGCGCATGCGCGCCGGGGCCCTGCACCGCACCTCCCCGCACCGCCCCGGGGGCGGGGGCCTGAGGGGCGGGGCGCCGCGGCTCCTCCCCTTCCCCCTCAGGGTGCGCGCGCGGGAGCGGCGGTTGCGGTCGTTCGCTGCGAGAGGCGCGGGCTGGCAGGTGAGGGGCGCTGAGGGGAGGGGAGAGGCGCGGCGCCGAGGAGAGGTGAAGTGAAGTGAAGTGAAGTGAAGTGAAGTGAGGTGAGGTGAGGTGAGGTGCGCTGCCCTTCCCTTCCTTCCCCTCCTCTTCCCTCCTCTCCTATCCCTCGGCGGGGCCGGCGGTCCGTCTGCGCGGCCCCCCTCTGGAGGGGCGGTGAAGGATCGGCCCCTTGCCGGGCTCCCCGGGGGCTCCGCGGGAAGCCGCTCTGGGCGCTCCCCGCGGGACGCGCTCGGCGGGCCGGGGCTGAGGGAGGAAGGGCGGCGTGGCGGCCGGGAGGGGTGCTGGGGGGGATGCTGGTGAGGAGGAAGCGGGCGGATGGGAGCTGCGGGGCGGGGCGGCGGTCGGTGGCGCCGGCTGTAGAGCCGCCAGCAGCCTGGGGGGTCGGAGAGGTCAGGCAGCGCCCTGCCTCCCTCCGAGGGCCTGAGGGGTGCGGTTCCCCCTTTCCATAGGGAGCGAGGTGGTCACTCCAGTGCCCTTTGCACGCCACGCTTCAGAAGACGCTGTCGGAGAAAACTCCAGCCAGGTGGTTGAAACCGGAGGGTAAGGAACGTGATCGACCAGCTCCAGAGGAAAATCTGGACTGCTCCGAGACTGCGTGCTCGTGGCTGCATGGGAGTGCTCAGCTGCTGCCCCGAAGGGAATGCTATGGGAAAGATCTTTCGTGAAAGATTTCTGCGCTTAGTCCGTATGCTAAAATGTAACGTAACTGCAACCATCTGCATAAATAGTTCTCCTTCTTTTCTTGGTAGCTGTGAGAAACTTTCCTCCACTCTTAGCCTGCCTCTGAGAAATAGTTGCGTGACAGACAAGCTTCGTGAATTAAAAGAATGTTCTTCTGTGTTCTAGCAGGATCTAGTTTTGTTTGGCATTGAAAATCTCTCATGGAGAATGGTTAAGCAGGGATCAATGACATCACTCGGCAGGCAACACTCTTGGAAGAGTTGCTATCGGAGCAATCTTGCATGATGATAAAAGTCTCACACATAACCTCCTCAGCAGTGGAATACTTCATAGGTCATAGACCAGCTTATTGACTGAAATACAGACATTGCAGATACTGGATTTTATTTTTAGCATGAAATTTCACTTGAGAAGCATGTTATCCAGTTTTTATTCTGTGTGTAATCAGGATGCCAGATTTTTCTCAGCAAGCTCAGCTTCATGTGAAACAACACCAAATTGCTTCAATGTTTAGCACCTTTAGTCTCATCCCTGCCATCAAAAAGCCTTCCTAAAACTGACCTCTTCTGTATTGGGGTGGGGGGTGGGGGCGGAGAGGAAAGCATCTTAGTAACTGTTAAGTAATCATGGTGAGCTAAGAAGTTGCATCTTAATAAACCTGAAAGAGGTTGCACTTGTATATATGCACATATACAGTAAGTTTGAGAAGCAAATGCCAGAGCAGCCAGAAATCATCACCAATTTGAAAACAACTTTGCCTTCTGCCCAGCACAAGAAAGGTTGGGCTCCTGTCCACCTGACACTTGGCAGTTTGCTTTGACTTGGAGATGGCTTTTTGATGGGAGGGACAGGCTGAAGGGTGCTGTACATTGAAGCAATTTGGTGTCACTTCACATGAAGCTGAACTCACTGACAAAAATCTGCTTGGAAGATGGACAGAATCAGGCAGTGATCATTTCAAATCCATGGAGTCAAAGCGGGAGTGAGCTAGATAGGTAAGAGGTGGCTACGATATGCGGGCTTTGTGAGTGGGAACAGACACCTGTTTGGTTAGAGGGCAAGCCAGGGGAGGGACTAGAAAGGGGACTTGAAGCACTCAACACTTGAAGATATAGCATATGCTGACATTTTTACACTGCCATAGTAAATTATAGCTGTTTTTATATCGCCATAGTAAATTTAGCCTTTCTTTTCTTGAACTCATGCAAGTTAGTGTGATAGAAGTTCTCTTCTGTTGACAGGTCTTTGTCAGGAGACTTTCTTGCATGGAGGTGTTACATGAGAGATTTTTTTCCCCCTTGTCTGCTTTGTATCTCAAATTGATACAGCTGCGTGTGAAGATTTTATCTTGGCAACAAAAGTAAAAATGACTGAGTTTGCAAGCATCCAGACCAAAGAGGAGGAAAAAATGTTTCATTTTGAAGCTGTCAGCTCTTTACAGAACACTCAAGCATGAAAGGAAATGTGGAGGGGAATGAGGCTTAAAAAGAAAAAAATATACACAAGTTCTTTTTTGAGCTTTGAAAAAAATGTTTCCTGTAAATAGTAAGATGTCTTTAAGCAGTGTGTTTGGTTTGGTTAGTTTCCGGAAAGGATGTGAACTTTACTTTTTCAGGCTTCAAAATGGTTTGTCATACATTAGTGCCTTTAGTACCCCACATTCATCTTGCTTGAATTCATTGTCCGATGATGTTAATAGGAATAATGGTTGCTGAAGATTCTGCCACTCGTTAATACCGAAGAGTCAAATACTTGTACTCTGTGAAGCAATCGACACTGTTTTAAAATTTGGACATCAAATCAAGAATGCTCCTTTTTTAATTTAGTGTGCAACAGTGGATATTATATTGTTTTGTGTTTTGTTGGTTTTTTTCTTGTATGATTTTTAATAAGCTGAAAAATGTTATTTTTCCAGATTTGTTCCTGACCTTCCATAAATATGTCCAAGGTAAGAATAACATTTCTGTCTTCCAATATAACAATGTGAAACAGATGTTTTATTTTTAAATATTTATCTGCAGGGGCAGAACGTGTAACTTGCATCATGTTTGATGGTGATGTGTACGCTAAATTTATGGGTCGTAAATAAGAGAGAATCCACATTTAGAAGATATAATACTGAAAGACGATATAATATTGAAAGATTGAGTGATGTAGAACATATATTAAAGTAGTTTCTTACACATATAAACCTCTGCAGTTGACTAATATTGGAAGGATTTAGTTTTGGTCATGGAGTTGCATACAAGCTCCCTGGTCCATTTTCATTGAAGCTTCCATTCTGCTACTGTGTTTTGAGCAGGAATCATTTAAGAAAAGGATGTTCTTAGATGTAATTTCTTCATTTACTAATAGAGCCAACTGATCTTCTGGAAAAATCCTTCATAAACCATGTGATAATTTAAAATACTGTTGACATGCTGGCATTCATCTAGTTCTTGGTTCCCTGCCTATGGTATAACGGGTATAACATCCATGTTAGCTTATTGGAGTGAAATGGATGATAAAGGGTACTTGAGTGGTGCGCTTGAAGAGGGAAACTAATAGATCTAAAGATTTCTCTACAGTATTTGTAACAGCGGGCGTTTGAAACACTGTTGTGTAAATCCCCCGCCCTTTAAAAGAGATCTCTGAAGAGGACTTCCAGCTATCACTTCCTGAGTCGTTCAGTGTTTTCATTTGGATGTCCTAAAAATAGATTAGAAATGGCCACCTTTTTATTTAAGTCCATAAGCACTGGGCAAAAGCTTTTTTATTTTAAATGTGTGTGAAGACACGGTTTAAAAAGTGTTTGATTACTGAACGTGCTTTAGACCAATAAATAAAGAAATGTTTGGGGTTTTGTTTCTTTTTTCTTAAGGTGATCGTGGCTGGATAGCTGAATAAATGAAACTTTTTTTTTTGAACTCTAGGTGAAATGCAGTTGTTCTGTACTTCATGGTGAAGCTGTTAAGTAGTAGGAACACCTGTGTAGTTTTCTCTCTGTATGTCATGTAGCTTCAAACCATTTGAAATAACTGAGGAAAGCAGTTATACAAACAAGTATGTCTTGAGTGGTTGCTTATTATTGTTTTATTTTATTTTATTTTTAGCAACAGCCTGCTCAGTTTACCAATCCAGAAACCCCTGGCTATGTTGGATTTGCGAACCTTCCCAATCAGGTTCACCGGAAGTCTGTGAAAAAGGGGTTTGAATTTACTCTTATGGTGGTTGGTAAGGAAATGTTTTATGGTCTTTCTCAAAATTAGTACTTGTTCACAGGGAATTTGGAATTAAAATGAATATTACTTCCACTATTGTAAGGCTTCAGCTTGCATCAGAAAGCCCTTCCATACTGTAGCATTTAACTTTCTTTTATAGTTTATTAATTCTTACAGCAGTTGTTTTCCACACTACAAACCATGTCTGAATACATTATTAAGTTTGTGGGTGAAGAAATTTTGTTGTGCACTCCAGCGATCGTTACTTCTCTCCTTCTCTTCTGTCTTACAGGGTTCAAGCGTTGCTTTTAAAATACAATTTAAAACTGTTTTTGCATTTGAATACAATCTTTGGTTGCTTGTGTGTTTTGATTAAGAGAATAGTATTAAGGAGACTATTCTATTTAAAATGTTCTTTTTGCTTCTGTAGCTGAATCTGAAGAATATGAACTCTGGTCTTTCCACCCCTTCTAAATACTCTTGTAAGAGAAAAATGAGAATTGGATTAGCTGGTTTTGATGGGAGCTGTTACTTTTTAAGTTAATCTTGATTTTCTGTTAGCAGTTATAATTTAAAGTTTAATTCTATTTGATATCTCATTGAGAATCTGTGTTGGTAGCTGGAATGGAAAGAAAAAATCTAGTGTGTCTAAGTGTGTCTGCAGAAACACCTTGATTCTCTGAGAAGTCGGTGTTATTTTTGCAAATTAAGTAGGCTCCCAAATCAAGCTTGGGCATCTTTTATATCTCTCCTGGTCACAGTGCTTGGGAGCTGTAACTTCTGAGTTTTGGTGTTTGAATGCTGTAATTCTTGCTTTTAAAATAGGCTTTTGCAAAAAGTAACCCTAATAGAATTAGGTTCTTTATTACCTGGCGTCACAAGAAGTAAATCCCATTTGTGTGTTAGATCTGTCTGAGAGAGATCACAGTGGAAATGAGCAGGAGAGGTGAGGTGATGTATGATAGGAGGTGTTTAAGTTCTTAATTGTTTTGGATTCCAGTAGTTACAGAAGGAGTCTGTCCTCAAACCTTTCATTAGTTTTGCCAAATGACAGCCCTAGCGTTGCTTTTATCCTGTTTCTGTCCTTTGTAGTTCAGTGTTGGACAGAGTTGGCCATTATTTTTGTCTTCCTAGAATTTTATCACAGTTGTTTTACTGTATCTTTCACTGGATTTGCTTAGGATAATATCATATTGGATATCTTATAAAATCTGAGGGTAAAGCCAAACTATAAGCAGATGGTTCAAATTATGATATCTGCTGTAACTCTTCAGAATTTACTGTTCAGTGATCCTAAAAATCTGAACAGTTCTGAGAAACAAAAGATGTGCTTCCTCTCCTGCAGCTAAGCTTAACTTTCAGATCTTTTTGAGATTAATTGCAGATAGTGCTGTCTGAAGCAGTTCTGGCATACAGACCAAACAGTTGTTTCTAGCTTCTTGTAAAATAGAAAATAGGGGGAAGATGACATGGTGTCAGAGGAACAGAAAGGCAATTAACCCCACCTATGTCTCGGAGTAAAATTTAACTTTACAGTCATTGCCTGCCAGTATTCTAAGGGATAAATGAAAACTACAGGAAGAGAACTTGGAGAAAAGTAATTGCATTGAAAATCTGGAGTGATTATTTTAAGATACACTAGCAGAGGGAGGCAGTCAATGTAAGATAAATAAACTGTGCTTTAAATTGTTGATTATTTCAACAGTTTGGAATGTGAATTCTTTCTCTTGAAATATGCATGGGATTTAAGCATGTTCTCCTGTTGGCTATATTGCAGTGCCTGTATTGGACTATTAGTCTTCATTAAGTTGCCATGCTGCTTAATTTCTGAGCAGGAGAATGTTTCTTTAAAAGCTGTCTGCACTGAGTCAGTCCTAATCAATGATTTTTCTTCTTCGCATTGTTTTTTCTGCTATTGTTTATTGTACTTTGTGAAAATATCAGCTCGGGTTTATAACAATTTGGCTGCTTGGCTGTGTTGCTTCCAAAGAAATCCTAACCACTTGTATTTATTAACAGTTTTATGGTCATTCTCATTATTAAGCTATGACTTAATAGTTATTTCACTTGAGAGCTGCTAAACTCTGCTTACTGTGGCCAGTAGTTAGAATAACTACTCTTTTCATTAATACTTGACAGCGAGTATGAAAACTGATTTGGTTTACATGTAATATTTACCCAGACTGAAAGTATGGAATGTGCTACTGGTTAAAATAATGCTTTTTTGGTTTTGCTGACATGATGCCATGTGACTGTTGAGTTACCCTGCCTGCATGTCTCTTTTGCTAGTGAAGGCTACACTCGTAAAATCTGATCTTGAGAGATGCATTCTATAAGACATTAAAAACTGGCATGTCCTAGTCAAATCTTTATTTGAAAAATAATTCCACCTCTTTTTTTCTTTTGTTCAGATATTTTTGTCAGGCTCCTATTGCAGAATAGTTTGTGTTACTCAGAGGGATCGTGTGGCCCATCATTTTTAACTTCTAAATTTTTTAATTAATTCTACCAACACCTGAAATAAAACCAAAATTCTAGAAAAGGATTTGTTCAGTGAATTCAAGTATGGAGCACTTCGAGTTGCTGGTCTTTTTTATGCCATGAACATTTGTCCTGATTAAGATCTTGATCTTTAGCTAAATAGTTGGCTTTTGAACTTTCCTCATGGCTCAGTTGGTAGCCTTAGAACAAAAATATATTTATGGTACACTTTGGTAATCCCCAGTTCCATCAGTGAAAAAATTGCTGTGTGTGTATGCTCAGTAGCCATGTCATATTCCTCTTCCCTTGTGTTCCTGTTTGCCATATTAGCATAAAAACCAGAAATAAATCATACTTCGTGATGGCTGGCTGTTCAGCAATGCTTTTTTCGTTGTTTCAATTGATGATATAGCTAGGCAGGATCTAGCTTCTCAACTGTGCATGAACTTTCACATTCTGGAGTGATAGCAGAAAAGTATGCCTTAAAAAATTGGGAGACATGAAATGGGAATTTTTAAGTCTAAATTGATCAGAACTCCACTTGACTAGCAGATTTAATTACAAATCATCAGTGAAAGCTCTGAGAAAGTGTGTTATAAAGCTGCGATGTGAAAATTTTTATTCAACCTTCTTGTGCAAACTTTTCTAATACAAAATTATAAGCTGTAAATTTTTAAATTAGAAGATTTACATTGAACATGAAAAAGATGTATAGTCAGATGATACTGTCTGGATACAGTTGAAGTTAATTATGTAAATAAGTTTAGTTTATCTTTACATTGAATCACAGGTGAATCTGGGTTGGGAAAATCTACATTGATAAACAGCCTCTTCTTGACAGATCTCTACCCAGAACGGATAATCCCAGGAGCTGCTGGTAAACACACCTTTGTTCTAGTTTATCTGTTCTCGATGATTTTTGGAGTTGAATGCTTTTACCTTTGGATTTTGGTAACAGCCAGCAGTGATTTCTAGCTGTAGTAATTTCTAATGTATTTCCTTATGTTTGAACTGTTTGATAGAATTGGTTCCCTCTGTACCCAGGATGTATACGGGGTCTTTGTTTAGTCCTTGGGTGTGTTCATACTGGCACTAGAAAGTTGATCCCTTCTTTTGATGACACAAAAAAATGTCATTGTGTCACAGCAAGATAAACAATCAACTAAACCAATCAGAAACTTTCTTTAATTTTTAATCTGTTGCAGTTCTAAACATATGCATTGTTTATGCCTGCTTGGACTTGCAACTTGTTTCTTTTGCTTTGGGTTGATATTTAGTGAATGTGAACTTAACCTCCTTTTCTTCTTCAGTCTCTTGTCCCTTTTTTATTCTGTTAACCAAGGCATACAATAATCCAATGAAAGAGAATATTGTAAGAAAATAGAGGAGGATGCTATTTTTTTCCCCTCTTTGCTACTTGTTGAATGACTTGCTTTAATAATTTATAATGTTAGCTGAATAATTACCTATCACTTTCAACCTTAGGAAAAAAATCCATTACATATAATTTAGTATTGTTCTCCAAATTGCTGATTACCTACCTTTTTTGTCAGTCTCTTCTAACAAAATCTGAAGAACTTAAGTACTGAGTCTTGCTGTTAAGTTATCAGGCTTTAGAAGGTAATCTGTGGAATAACATGTATACAGTTGCATCTGCCAATTAATCTTTTGAGCTTATCTCAAAATGACATTGTCGTATTCTGAAAGATCACGTTTTTTTACTTTTAGAGAAGATTGAACGCACTGTGCAGATTGAAGCCTCGACAGTTGAAATTGAAGAGAGGGGTGTGAAACTACGTCTGACAGTTGTAGATACACCAGGATATGGGGATGCTATCAATTGTCGAGACTGGTATGTACACAGAGTATAATATCGATCTATGTATGAAGACTGACATCCATTTCATGTTGGTCCTGGGGGGGCGGGAATAAGTAACTGAAGTGGGGCTGTATTGATAATGATATGCCAAAGTAGGACGGCCCATGTGGTAACCCTAGCTCTTTTAAACACTTCCATTCCAAAGGTAATTCAAAGTGACTATACTGTTAAGTCATTATCTTACCTTTCTTTCGGTGTGTTATGTGAACTGCTGAATTTGAGATGTGATTTTTTTTTTGGAGAGACGGGCATGTGTTGTAATTTTGAGGAAGCTGAATTTAAGTGTTATGAGTTTATTCAGATACATGTAAAGAGGCACCAGTAACTTCCACACAACTTGAAATAAATCTTGTGGCACAGATATTTTTTTTCCTAGTTAACTTTCTTAAGTTTGGAAGAGTTTTAAGTGAACAGTGACCTTGACTTTTTATAGTCAGAAAGCAATGGAACCACTGGGGCACAAGAAGTTCAACAATACTCTGAGAAAATAATTCATCTGGTCTTTAGTGCAAGTAAGAATCCACCTTTAAATCTCGTCCACATTAATTTGAGCATTCTCAGATTCTGTGCTTCATTTTTTAAGTGCATTATCATCTTTGGGTTTGATTTTTTTTTTTTTGTTGAGAAATTTACATTATAATAAGTACTGAGAAATAATCTTGAGATCAATGGCAATCAGTTTTCAATGGTAATCCCTCTTCCCACATGTCTCAAGCCCTTGAACCTCAAGGCAGGGACTGGAGAAATGAAGTCCCTCCCATCATACGTGAAGATCAGGTTCGAGACCACCTGAGGAACTTGAACTTGATAAGCGACTTGATAAGTCCATGGGATCTGACAAGATCATTGCATCTTGTCGGGTTATCTATGGCAGATGTAGTTGCCAAGCCACTCTCCATCATATTTCAAAAGTCATGGCAGTCAGGCAAAGTCCCCAGTGACTGGAAAAAGGGAAACATCATGCCCATTTTTAAAAAGGAGGACACTGGGAACTACTGACTGGTCAGTCTCACCTCCGTGTCCATGGAGGATATGGATCATGGAAGATATATTGAAACATATGGAAGGCAGGAAGGTGATTTGACACCACCACTATGGCTTCACTGAGGGCAAATTGTGCCTGACTAATTGGTGGCGTTCCACAACGGAGTGGATAAAGGAAGAGCTACTGATATCATCTACCTGGAATTCTGTTAGGCCTTTCATATGGTCCCCCTTAACATTCTTGCCTCTAAATTGGAGACATAAGGGTTTGATGGACAGGCTGTTAGATGGATACGGAATTGGCTAGATGGCTGCATCCAAAGAGTTACAGTCAATGGCTCAAAGTCTAGGTAGAAACCAGTAACAAGTGGTGTCCCTCAACGGTCCATAGTGGGACCAATACTATTTAATATCTTCATCAATGATATAGTGCAATTGAGGCTACCCTCAGCAAGTTTAGAGATGACACCAAGCTGAGTGGTGCAGTTGGTTCACTAGAGGGAAGGGATGCCATCCAGAGAGACCTTGATGAGCTGGAGGAGTAGGCATATCCAAACCCCATGAAGTTCAAGGCCAAATGCAGGTCTTGCACATGGGTTGGGGAAATCCTCAATGTCAGTGCAGACTGGGAGATGAATGGGTTGAGAGCAGCCTTCCAGAGGAGGATTTGGGGATACTGGTAGACAAAACATTGGACATGAGCTGGCAATGTGCGCTTGCATCCCTGAAAGCCATTGGTATCCTGGGCTGCATCAAAAGAAGCATGGCCGGCAGCTTGAGGGAAGGGATTCTGCCCCTCTACACTGCTCTGGTGAGACCTGCATCCAGCTCTGGGCTTGCAGCACAAGGCAGACATTGGCCTGTTAGAGTGGGTCCAGAGGAGGGCCATGAAAATGATCCAAGGGCTGGAACAGCGGTGAGGAAAGGCTGGGAGAGTTGGAATTGTTCAGCCTAGAGAAGAGAAGGCTCCAGGGAGACCTTACGAAGGCCTTTCAATATATGAGCGGCTTATAGGAAAGATGGAGAGAGACTTATTACCAGGGCCTGTAGTGACAGGGCAAAAGGCAATGGTTTTAAATGGAAAGAGGGTAGATGTAGGGTGGACATAAGGAAGTTTTTCACAATGATGGTGGTAAGATGCTGGAACAGGTTGCCCGGAGAAGTTGTGGATGCCCCATCCCTTGAAGTGCTCATGGTCATGTTGGATGGTGTTTTGAGCAACCTGATATAGTGAAAGATGTCCCGGCCTGTGACAGGGGAGTTGGACTAGGTGATCTTAAAAGGTCCCTTCCAACCCAAACCATTCTGTGATTTTTTTAAATCAGTTTGGAACAAGAAGCTTAGATTATCTTGAGCATGTGTAATTAATACTAGTCAAAAGATGAATGCTAACCCAAGAGAAGCTTGCTGTAGAAGTTAAAATGTGTGATACATGTATGTGTATTTTACTTTAATATTAAAAAAATAAATATGCATAGCAGTTAGTTATTCTGGAATTCATGTAAAATTTTAAGATATGAGCTCTTCTACTCTTACAGTACCACTAAATTAATTTTTGTACATCAGCAGGATGTTTTGGTGTTTTAATATTATCTTTGAAACATCACTAAAATTATTGACCATTTGGGAATGAGCATGACTTCTTGAATCCTTATTTGTTTTACAGTTTTAAGACCATAATCTCTTACATTGATGAGCAGTTTGAGCGATATCTGCATGATGAAAGTGGTTTGAACAGAAGGCATATCATTGATAACCGGGTTCATTGCTGCTTCTATTTCATTTCACCATTTGGTCACGGGTAGGTGTTTCTCCATCACTTTATTTTTTAAATGATTTTACTTCAGGGAGTTGGTTTGTGGCTGTTGACGTACATTTTCAAAATCAGATTGCCATTACTTAAGGAAGTAGTAGAACAGCTGGAATTAATTGGCTGTGTTCTTTCTGTGTAAGGAGAGAGATCTGCATTGGTGTAAAATAAATCGGTAATTTAGATTAAAAATAAATTAAACTTTTTCCACATTTTAATCTTAGCCCTAAGCCTTTGGGTAATTTAGATTAAAATTTTTCCATATTTTAATTTTAGCCTTAAGCCTTTGGATGTTGAGTTTATGAAGGCCATACACAACAAAGTAAATATTGTACCAGTGATTGCAAAAGCTGATACACTTTCTCTGAAAGAGCGAGAAAGACTAAAGAAAAGGGTAAGCATTTTTCTAGCTTGCTGAGTAATATTGTACTTTGGTTATAGCAGCATGGTTACTGAAGAGAGGGGCGTTCTTATTCAACCTTACGCTGTCCTAGCCAAGAAAAATATAATCTCTTGCACAGTGTAACATTATTTAATGTGTAGTTTGATAGCTTGTAAATTCTTTTATTATGTATTTAACTGAGAAATTGTCCTTAAAATGTTGCATGCAAAATGGCAGATTGGCTACAGTTACAATTAAATTATGAGTGAATTTTGAAACTTTGGAAAGATATTTAAATGCATTTGTTAATGGTAATTGCTTTCTTAACTCTTTAATCAGCCGCAAAGCAGAGACAGTATCTGCGTCTATAATGTGCATATATTTTTTTACCCACTCAGAATTCTGATGATTGAAAAATAGGATTTTCAGAGAATTTTCTGATTTTGGGAGTTGTTTTTCTTCCCGTGTCACCATCTTTTAATACATTCCAGTTCTTTCTTCCATAGGCCAGACCCCTTAACACATTCAGTCTTGCAGGACTTCAATATTTGCTGAGGGTGGTGGGGGGAATGCAACAAACTATCATGAACTATGAAATTTAGAAAGAAGTGTTAGAGTTAACTTGCCAGAAGGCACACTTGATCCAGTCTTAGCTGTTACATTTAAAACTTTATCTATTATTTTTTCACTTGTTCTGAAAATCCTTATAGTTATCTTATCCAACTTGCAATAAAAATAGAGAAGCATGCTTTACTTTGATATATGTATTGTGCTAGAATTCTGCAGAAATAAAGATTTTTAAATTTTTTTTATAAAGAGCAAAATTTGGGTTTGTGGCAAATGGATTCCAGCTGCAGATGCCATTCTTAGCAGTCATGAAGAAAGAAAAAACTACTTGTTATGTCTGTAGCTCAGTTAGGTTTTTAAACGCTCCCACCCCTACCCTCAAATAGTAATTCAGAGGCAAGAGCAAGGAGTTTTAAGCTGTTCAAAGCAATTGAGTCAATGCTTTGTAATTTAAAAAAGAAAATTGCAAAGGTGTAAAAAAACCCTCAATTTCTTATCTGTAATCCACAGAGGACAGTGTTTATTTGAATGCTATTGTTTGTCTGAAAGCGTGTGGCAAGTAGTTGTTGAATATCATGAAGAAACATGGCGTTTAAAAACAAGTACTTACTGAGTAATTTGGATCCGTAAGGCCCAAATTTCTCAAGAGATGGTGTATAACTGCTTAAGTAATTTTACCTTAAGTTTTAAAAGTACTGACTTTACATGGATATTTATATATCTCAATTTCTTATATTATGAATCTCAGATTCTGGATGAAATAGAAGAGCATGGCATCAAGATCTATCACCTGCCTGATGCTGAATCAGATGAGGATGAAGATTTTAAAGAACAGACCAGACTCCTGAAGGTATGACTGGCTTCATAGGTTATATATGTGGATAATATACTGTATCTTTTCAGACTGCTCAGAGGGCTTTAGAACAAGATACATACTGTGACCTGCAATGAGACCTTGAGTGAGTTACTGTGTGTCTGTGCCCAGCCTTCTCTATCCGGAAGGTGGTAGTAACAACAACTTTTTTTGGTTTATTACGGCTTCAAATTAAAAGCATTACAAACTTGTTCTGCTCAGCACTTTACATTATAAGAGTTGTTCTTGGAGTTGGTTGTTCTGGTTCATTATTAGTAATTTTTGCATTTTTGGATTTCAGGCCAGCATTCCATTTTGTGTAGTGGGATCCAATCAACTCATTGAAGCCAAAGGTAAAAAAGTTAGAGGACGACTCTACCCATGGGGTGTAGTTGAAGTGGAGAATCCAGAACATAATGACTTCCTGAAGCTGAGAACCATGTTAATGTAAGTGAGAAAATACCAATTAAATAGTAGTTTAAAAAACAATCACCAGGAAGATACTCAAACACTGTAATGGGTGTTTGGAGCAGTTGTGGAATCCTTCGAGACATTCAGAATTTGTCTGGAGAAGGCCATGAGCTAGCTAGCTAGGCCGTGACCTAGCTAGGCTAGGCCTAGGCAGGGATTGGACCACATAGGCTCCATAGGTTCTTTCCAATCTGAATTACTCAGTGATTCTGTGAAAATAATCTTTTGTCTAATTGTTTTGTTAAACACAGGGTTGTCTTGCTATCCAGAATCCCCAAGAACATAAAACAGGTTGCTTCACACCTTGTGCTTATTTAAATATATCTATATCTAGATATATGTCTGCAAAGGAGTAGACTTCAAAAGTCCACTGGTTGATTTTTTTTCAGGCTTTGCTACTCTGCTTTCCCTGCCCAGCACTGCTTCATCAAACACCTCACCCAGGAGGACAGCTTATGTCAGGGCTGCCTCAGGGTCTGAGGTGGTGTCTGTGTCTTTTATTGCACTGATTTAACTTAAATTAGCTGGTTAAATGGGTGTACACGCTGAACACGTTGACCCAATACAGTGCTGAATGTAAGAGCTGGTTAAGCAAGCTGATGTGACACAGGTATGTTTTAATTACTTTTCTTCCTCCAGCACCCATATGCAAGATCTTCAGGAGGTGACCCAGGATCTTCACTATGAGAACTTCCGCTCTGAGAGGCTCAAACGAGGCGGCAGGTTGTTGTCTTATGGTTACATGCTGTTTCTTCCTCTTCTGAATTTTCTTTTTGATGTCTCTCTCTCTCTTTCACTCTCTCTCCTACTGTTTCATTGTGAGGATTTGGTAGATCACGGACAGCTCTGTAGTTCCAGTCAACACCAAGTTCAGTTGACCAGCTTACACTGACTCTAAGACAAAGTATTACATAAATCTGAAGAGACAGTTGTGACAATAAAAGCATATAGTTAGGTCTTTACATTGTCTTAAGGCTTGAACAAACTTGGATTGGAATGTTTGAGGTAAATAAGTAGGGCAGAAGTCAATGATAAATGTTGTCTTCAAAAATCTGCAAGTTAGGTCTGCTGATACGTTAAAGGTTTTTTTTCAGAATTAACTACTAGAATATTTGGACTGTGTCTTTAGAAAGAGAAACTCAAGTCCTTCTGCAGTGCTTTATTAAACATGGTATAAATAAATCATTTTCTTTGCATAGCAGTCACAGGATAATGTCTTTCAACCCTGTTTTGAGCTGTGGTGGGCAGGGCACAGCTTTCCTGGTAAGAGACAGGCAGGACACCTCATTTTTCACTAAAATAGCAGGGTTTGTGAAGTTGAGTTTGTGAGTTCTTGTTGAAAACTGGGTGTTTCCTGGTTTAGATTTTTCAGCTGCTGCTCTTATGTCAACCACTAGAGGGTTTCATAATTGCACACTTCAGTGGATTTGATGTATTTTGCAAAGCTTTTTCCATCATGCTGCTGATGTAGGTTTTGTCACGTGCCTAGTCAGTTTTCAGGTAAAGGAGTTTGTCTCTGTCTCTAGCGTTGGCCTACAAATCCAGCTTTCCCTTCAGGCAAGATGACATGCTCTTTTCCCCTGACTTTTAAATCCTGCCTTCCAAAGTTCAAGCTAAAAAAAGATATTTTTGCCAAGTTCTGGTGCCTGTTATCCAACAGGTATGTACAAAGGTCTTAGAAGTAATGTAACCTAAGGTCATCCAGAGTTAAAATAATGTTTACCAATTTTTAGAGGATTTAAAGTTGCCTCTGCCAAGGACCTGTGACAGTAAGTTGCTGTTAAGTTGGGGTATCGTTCTTTGTGAAGCTAAAACGTGTTTTGTATCTTGTCTAGTTAAGTGGCCTATATATCTTTGTTTTCACATTTCTGAAGTGCTGCTAGAATGTAGTTAAGTTTACTGTAAGTGACGGTAGTTTGTGTGTGGGTTTATTTCAAACTTGCACCTACCCCACTGGCAGCGTTTGGCTATATTCACTAACATTCTTAGAGACTTCTGGGCACAGAAGATTTTTTTACTATCTCTTTCTCTGTTAACCTTATAACAAGCATCAGTTTGTTCGCTTTGTACTTTTGATGGCACTTGTGTGATTAGATCTGTTAGCAGATCTTTCCCATTGCAACAAGGGTTAGGAGAAATCTATTAGCAAAGTAGTAGGTAATCTTGAAAATATAGTTCATAAAAATATTATGTTTGGTTTCTCAGTGTAAAACTGGAACGTCCCAATTAAGTAAGAGTTTGCTGAGATACTGATTGAAAGCATTTGCTTAATTTTGACAGGAGTATTCAATGTTTGTACTCTACTTTAACATGTTATACAAAAGAAGTATTTTGGACTTAAGACTTTGAAGTTCGATTATTTTTTTTTTAAGTCGAGCAGAGGATAAAGGGTTCCTCCAGTTGTAAGGATCCCAGATATGTACAGTGGCTGTGTTACTTCTCTGGTTTTGGTTATGAGCCTTTTAGATGCTTGGTAGCAAACGTGGTTCCTGAAGTTAGAGATGGGATAGAACTGCATCAAAGGAAGGTTCTGCCTGGAGATAGCCAGGTTTCCAGATACAGAATTTCTTAGAGCACTGTTTATTTTACATGTTGCTTCCATATTTTTGTTAACATCTTGTCCAGCATTAGATATTCTATGATTCTATGATACCTTGAACTTATATTTTGATTTAGCTGTGTTGATTTATTGCACCATTGAAAGAAGAATTGAGCATGTATTTGCAGTATTTCTGAATTTTCTGTATCTGTGTGGTACTCAAATTGCAATCAGTTAAGATAATGTTATGCTCAGGTAAACTGCTATACTTGAATACCGTTCAGAAATAGTTTTTACTGATACCTACATGCGAAGTTCTGTCATGTTTTAAAGTCATAGCTGGAATGGTTTATACTTGTTCTGGGCATAACTTTGTGAAGGAGTAAGGGATAAATTGATGTCTTAAAAATAATTTAAAAATAAAAACATGAATTTGCAGCTACATGGAGAAAACGTTTCAATTTGTTTGTATTAGAACACTTACATGCCGGTTTCATAAGAGCCTTGATTTTTGTCAACAAAGCATTCTCTGGAAGTTCAAAATACAGAATGTATGCACATTATTGAACAACATTCATCTTATTTTAGGAAAATAGAAGACGAAGAAGTAAATAGAGACCAGATTCTGCTTGAAAAAGAAGCTGAAGTAAGATGACAGAACTCTATACTCTTGTGATGGGGGAATTTTTATTATTGCATCACTACTTTAAGTCGAAGGATTTTTATGATCTTGGTAATTTGTAAAGGAAAAGATAGAATTTGCAAATATAAAGTTATTCAAGGTGCAGTAACAAAACAGAATGCGAAGAGGTGTAGGGGAGTCTCAGGATGCTGATTTTGTTGGAACAGGTGGAATCTGGTAAAATGCCTGATTCTGTTGTATGAATCAGCAATGGATGTAATGTACGTTGTGTGGGGAGGGGAGAGCCATCCTCACATGAGTAAAGTTAGCAACTGCAGACTGGCAAAAAGTCAGTTCAGCTCTGCAGCAAAGGAGCAAACAACGGTAGGAATTGTCAGGAATAAAGAACGTAACAGAAATTCTCATTCTGCCACTATGATAAATCCATAATGCATAGCTCTAACACTGTTTTCATTGTCCTCCTAATGCAAAAAGGGTACAGCCAAGACTAGAAGAAGTAGAGTGAATAGCAAAAAGGTGGGCAGAAGGGCTGAAGTGGAGAGCTGAAGCAGGTCCTGTACAAGGGGAGATGAGGTTAATGTTCTTGTTGGGAAGTAGATGACAGAGGGGAAGGATATAGTAAGGGGCTCTCATAATTCTAAGTGGCAGGATGAATGGGAATCTACTATATAAGAAACAGGTCACATTTAATGAGATTAATAGGTGGCTGAATTCAAATAAAAAAGATACTTTTAAGATAGTCTGTAAACTGTGGAACTCATTAGGCTGGAATTTTGTGCATAGCAAGAATGCAGATAAGCTCAAAAATGCTGAGAGACTGGAGAGTTTTACTTTCTCCACGAATGCGTTCACTAAACACAAAGGTAGAATTTTTTGGTTTAGCAAGTTCAGAATTGACAGATTATTCTAGAGTTTGAGAGTGTATGTCAGGAAATCCTGAGTCTGTGCACCTGGCTATGAGGCTTTTCCATGCATTTGCTAATAGCCAGTGTTGGAGAGAAGGCTGAATTAGATAAACTTTTTGGACTGCTCTAGCACAAGCAGACGCTCAGCCTTCTACTAGTGGTCTTAGTGGCTACCCAAGTCCCAAAAGATAACTAGAGTAAAAATGAAAAGGGTCGTTGTTGCAAGGAATATGAAAAACGAACAGTGTAAACATTTCACAGGTTTAACTTTTCATTGTTAAGCTTAACAGTTTAGTTTGACTTTAAAATGTGGGTGCACAAAGGCGAAGACGCCCAAACTTATTTCAGTCGTGAGGTTGACTTCCCACCTGTTAGAGTTGGGTACAATAAAAGAATTAAAGTATTGTATATGCATCATGGCTGAATTAATCTTAGTGGCTGAGTTACATGATTACCCTGTGTTTAAATGTTGCAGTACTCTAAAATTGAGCTTCAGCCATTTTTAATAATGCTTGTATCTCCCTGGATGATTTGCTTGTAATACTTGCTTCCACCTAGACATCACTGGCAAGGGAGTTGGGGAAGTAATCCTGACAATTTTTTTTAGTGACAGATAGAGGTGTACTTCGGAGGGACATAAACAAGCTGCTTTTCTTCTGGTGATAAGCTTTAGTAACTGTAAGTGTTTGTTCAGCACTTCAGCACCACCATTTTTATGCATTTAACTTCAGAGGAAGCAAAGACTTCCATTTAGGGATGCTTAAAGTCTAATTCCAAATTACAATAATAATGCCTGCTTATTTCAGTCAGTAAATTTCTAACCTCTTAATGGATGAAGAAGGGCAGTAGACGAAGGTGCTGTAGCCTGAGATTGTTACCCATCAGATAAAGATAATGCAGATGTGTGTTCCCTCTTTAAGATAAATAATTAATAGTGTCGTGGCAGCAGAGAGTCATATTCTGAGGTGAGATTAGGCTAAAGGATTCTTCTGTGCTACTTTTCCAGCTTCGTCGCATGCAGGAGATGATCGCGAGAATGCAGGCACAGATGCAGATGCAGATGCAAAGTGGAGAAGGAGATAGCAGTGCAGTTCATGGACACCATGTATAAAGTCTTTGGTAAGATGTTCAAATAGCCACTTAAAGGGATTTTCTTTTAACTGCTCGTTATTGCAGTTGGTATTAAGAAGTTTTGGAAAAACATTTACAAGATGGGTTTGCAATAGGTTTCAATCTTAGTTTTAATTTCTAAGGTATCACTACTGTTTGTGAAGTGAAACGGCTTGGAGCCAAACTAAACATTTATTTGTGTGTGTGTGTGTGTGTGTGTGTATTTATTTTCAAATTTTCCAGAAAGTCAATACAATATATGGTGGCAAGAATCGTGGAAGGCGTCTTTGAAATTATGTAAACAGGTGGTTCTCAAACCCATGATAAAGTCATTGTTTCATTGTGACTTTTAAAATGTTTTGCTGTTTTTTCAGGTTTCTAACTGTAAGAAGATAGCTGATGTTAGACTGTGTTTTTTCTGTCTTGTTTTTAGATTACTTTTTACCCTGACTTAAAGGAGACATTCTGGAGTTGAATTACGGTGTTAAACCAGAAATGATGCCTTGTACTCAACATGTGACTTGGAGTTTGCTTTAGAGTTTAACATGGAAATGCATTGTGGTAACTTTTGTGATATGTATTTCATAACATGTAGTCAGTTGGTATTTTATATATTATACAACTTTGACTTTGTTTGGTAATTCTTATGTTGAGCTTATTTTCAATTTCCCATTGTATTAGGGATACAAAATAGACATTGGAACTTTTCTAGCCTGATAGGGCGTTAGATAATAATTTTTTTTTTTTAACATGGCTTATTAGCTCCCTGCTTTTAACTTCGTATTACATGTAGAAATAAAGAGCTGTCAGTGATATCTGGTTCAGTGGCACATAACAGTCACCTCACTAGAGATCCCTGCAAGGTTAGTTCTATATTTTTTGCAGTGTTTACAGGTGTGTGTGTGTGTGTCTGTGAGACCATCAGCCATTTTTCTGTCTCTGTTCAGGGCAGATGATATCCTTGGCCTCTGCAAGTATCAAATTAAAATTCAAGCATGCCTTGTGTCTTAACGAAAGAAAGAAGAGGAAATACTTCTTCAAAAGGCACACTGTATTTTATATGACAGGCATTATTTCCTTCCGATTTAACCTTGAGGGTTATATATTCTTTATTGTTTGCCTAAAATATCTTACTCTATTGCAGGTAACTTTTAAGAGTTTCTTGTAGGTTAGCACAAATCAGTCCTGCTATTTTCTGGCATTACTGTAGCCAAATAAACTTGAATAATGCTGATACTGTTCAATGAGGTAGACCCCAAAGAGTAGTTTTCTATGCATGGGTGTTTCCTATATCCAAATGCATAAGAAATTCTGTAATTCCTAATGAGTATTTTCATACGATTTTTAGGGCATTGCAAACTGTTAATTGTAGTATAAAATATATACTAGCTCACTTCTCTTTTTTTTAAAGTGATCTGTGCCTGACAGGATCAATGCAAACTGTATTTTAAGGTCTTGCTCCAAGATGGAGCTAGCAGTATTACTTCAGAAGTGACTCTGGTAAGTGACACTTTTTTTTTTTTTTTTAGGCCAAGGTCACTTTCCTTAACACTGATAGTAAAGGAGACTGTTTTTTTTTTAGCTTGGCTGGACTTCTACTACATGTCATGTCTGGTATTGTATTTGCAGTACATAATAACAGCTGTATTATACAGCCACATAGGTAGTAGCTGATAGCATAAGCAGTAATACACCATGGTTGTTTTTTCTACTACTTCTGATAAAGCCAGCACTCAGATTTCCTAATATGATCTGTTGCAAAACGTTGTTATCTGAACAGCTAATAAATAGATAGAATTGCCACTTTTTTCTCTTCTTTGACCTCAGGTGCAGCTGTGACTTTTATAATTTTTTTTTAATGTTTCTTTGAAAAAATTAATAGGATTTCTACAGCTATTGTATAATTCCAGTGGTACTTCAAGTGGCTAGATTAAACATAAACCTGCTAAGCAACTGAAATTTTTACCTGCCTGAAACCACTGTTGATGAATTGTTTTATATTTGAATCTTTCTAAAAATGTGAAGTAAAATCCTGCATCATAGCTTTTGCTAGGGAGCTCCAGTTTTCTTCTCAAAAGCAATTACTGTCAAAGTTTTGAAAAACTCATTTGACCTTCCCTAACCTTGACAAAAGTGAAAATGAGAACCTTTTTGTATGTTGAGATGTGCAGAGATGTTAAGTCCCATTGTCAAACATTTACATAAAAAACTTAAATGGAAAAACATGCACTTCTAAGTTCTTGTCTTGCTTTTTCAAAAGAACATGTAGAAACAAAGTAATGTGGCATTATTGTGAGAAAACACTCCACAACACCTTATTTCTAAATCTTTTGATATGTTTTTGTGAACCAGTTGTCATAAATTTACCAAAACAACTTAGTATAACCTTAAGTCACTGAATACTTCATGAAGTCCCATGCTGTTCTTCAGTTGCCACAAATCTGGGTGGTTTTTTTTTCTGATAATGCAGCATTTGTTAACTTTTAAGCTATTTGTGTGGTATCTTTCTGGTAAATATTTTGAACACGGCATGCTTCAGACACTGTCCTCTTTGCCAAGGAGAGCAACTGTGGGACATTCATTTCTTCACCTGTAAGCTTAGTAGGGTACGGTAAGCTGCAATAGTATTATGAACCCGTACTTGAAGAAAAAATGTGAAATCTAAAATGTATGCAAAGGGGGACTGGTTGTACATGTAACTCTGTATGTTGGTTTGGTAGTTTTTTTCCTGTATATTTTAACATGGGAACAAAAGCAGATTGTCCATGCATTTAGTGCTGTTTGGTCACTACCTGTGGAATTATTTTAGGCAATGTCTTATTCTTTGAAATATCGTGTATCTATTAAAATATTTGATTAGGATAAAGTATTCTGTTTGATTCTTAGGCAAATAATTCTTGATCTGCAAATTCTAGCAGGAGAAGTATTTTCGTATGTGGTTTGGTTTGGGTTGTTGTGTTGGTTTTTTTTAATAGGAAAAAGTAAGTTTATGGGACTTGCTATTTTAACTGAAATACTTAAGACAGCCAATTGCTTCTTCTTCCCAAGTCTCTTCCCCTTCACTTTTCTTGTGATGGTCTTGCAATTAGTGGTTTCATGGTAAGACATGAAAAGTTGAGACTACTTTTCTCAGATTCTGTTTCAGAGAAACTCAACTACTGGTAGAAGAAAGATTTGGAGACAAAAGGTAGATGTTGTTTGGTGGCTTGCTGAACTGGCCCCAGTTGTTTTTCTGTTACAGCATTGTTACAGTTGTTATTTTAGGAGTCAAAATACTTTTGAATTTGCAGAGCTTTATAGTAGGTAGCAAAAATGACTTGCTCTTGGTACAAAAATCTGTTCTATTTTGTTTTATGTACTGCCATTAGCCAAGACTATAATAAAAAATGCTAAAATACACTTTTTTTTGTTACGATTCTTTATTATAATCAACCCTGGCGTTAATTTGTTTGTGGTGATATGTTTTAAATATAAAGGAGAAATGCAGATTTGGTTGAAAGAGAACACATTGATGAACCTGCATAAAATACGGTCATTAAGTATTGGATGCTCAAAGTGTATTGGTACAGTGCATTTCCCTGTGGGTGTTCCCAGAGCTGCCAAGGTTCTGCCTATGGGATCTTGCTTTTTCAGCAGCACTCACCAAACTTGCATGTCCCTTAATTATTTTGTTAGCACAGAATGAAGCTACTTCTTGTTAGGTGGTGCTTTAAGTGTTAAGGGTCATTGTTTTCTCCAGTGAATCGCACTTCATCTCTGGAGAGAGCGAAAGGGTGTTTGATCTCTGTTCTGGATATTCCAAAATAATTTAGGGCTCATCTTCCTGTGAAACGACTTCAACGACCCCTATGGCTACTACAGATTAAGAGCACCAGGCTGTCTCCTTGTTTTTGGATTCTTGAGCTAACTGTTAATACCAGAAGATTTTACAGCTGTACTTTAAATTTGGAACGTGTCACTTTTGCATGTGCCCTGCTCTGGACAGCTCACTTTGGGTTGTGGTATTGGATTGCTTTGCATTGCTGGGAGGGACATGTGATGCAGTCAGACCATTCCACAGGGGTAAAACCTGTGCGTGTTGTGACCCTTCATATATGGTTTTAAAGTATGTTTGTTTCATTTATCTGAATTATTTAGTGTGGAACTGGTACATTAAAGGAAGATTAATCTTTAGGCTGTAGCGAGAGAAGAGGCAAGGAAGCATCCTGAACATATCAGACGTACTTCTTGAAATAAGACTTTTTATTTGTACTGATGGTATTTTTTTTCAGAATGGCATCCTTTCTGTCTGGTGTAGAAGACTACTATTGTTGAATGCAAATCCAGTTCTGGAAAGGAGTGCTGGAAAAGAATTGCACTAAGAGTTGCACAATAAAATAATTACTGGAAAACTTCTTATAAAAAAAATCTTCCAGATTTGTTAGTTCCGTGCACATACATAAAAAGAATGGTAATTGTGGACGGGGACTGAAATAGCATGTCAAAACTGACATGTAGAACACCCACAAAACTGAGTAAACATATTCTAAGCTTTCTGTTCAGAAATGTGTAGATTAGTGCCAATGGTCTTCTCAAACGTTTTTCTTATACGCTCATATGTATGAAGAAAAAGGAAGACTAGACTTGAAGAAAAAAAAAAGATTACGGTAGTTTCATATAAATATTATTAAAATCATGATAACCCTAACTATCATTGAAAATGTCCTTTGTACGTTGTTTTGCCATTGACAGTGCTAGAAGGAATGTTACTCTAATGTGTATTTTGACTTACGTGCTCACATGCTGGAACAAGTTTTATTTTACTTTAAATCTGCTTAATAAACCCAAGCTATCACATTATTTTGGAGGAATTGCAGTGTGTTGCTTGTATATGGCTATGCAGATAAGCTCAAATTTTTTTTTATAGCAGTAGCATAATATAGCTGAATATATTTGGATGCAGATTTTCTATATAACTGTGTATGTGTATATTTTTTAACCTTTTTCTCTGAATGCATGTCTTATCCAATTTATGCCTGCACTTCTATGAATACTTTTCCAGTCCTTTTTGCCCACTCACACTGTTCTTCAACATACATTTTCTTCTGATCATCTCTGTGCTATTCACTAGATTTTTCTCTTCTGTCTTTAGACTCCTGCCCTTTCTTTGCTTCTACCATTTGGTATCCTGCCAATTTCCAGCATTTTTCTCATATTTAATCCACACCTTTGGGGTAACATTCTTGTAGGTTCCGCTTGTCCTAGTTAGAGTGACAGTGGGTTGTCTACAGAAGCGTTCCCTTTTCCAAACAGCATAGTTGGAGCTTACCTCCCTGGCTGTCTTGGCTCTTCAGCAAGGAATGAGGAAGGAGATCAGTTAGAGCCTCTTATGTACCTGTTTCAGGTTGTTCTGAATATTAGGATGCCTGGGATGGAGATCAAATTTACACTGCTTGCTCCTAGGTGTTCCATTTAGTTGACATCTGTGGATGAATTAGTCATACCTCTCTCTTCATAAACACTCTAATGACCTCGGAGTAAGTGACTGAGAAGAAAGCTGTCTTGTGATGCCAGAAGAAAAGAATGTTTGGCATTTCATTAACAAATTCTACCAAAAAGGACTATATTTAGCCTTCCTCTTAACAATGCACTATCGATTTACTATCCTGGGCAACAGTATCAAAAAGTCTAGTGCAAAAAGGGATGGAGTTTTGTAATGCTTTATCTTCTACAAAAGCTGGAAATTAGTAGGATATCATCGCAAGACTGAAAGAAATTAGGTTCAGACTTGTGAATTTTAACTTTGATGTCAGTCGAGTCCTCTGTTGTTTATATCTGAATAGTCGGTGTCAGTGCAGAGAAGTGCCTTGTTTTCAGGTAACTATCCAGCACCACACTGAGTCCTGTTCATTAAGTAGTCGACCAGACTTGCACAGGTTTTTCTGAGTGTCTAGTGTGGATGTGGTTAGGCACGCCTTGTGTGTCCATTTCATTGACTGCTCCATGGCATTCTTGCTGATTTATCTTGCTTCTCTGCCCTGAAGGAGGATTTCCTTCAGGATTTTGCCAACTTGTTTCACAGATTTAGTGGTTAAAAAAAAGGTGAACAAAACATCTGCTGACTCATGTTTCTTGACCTCTGTGTAAAGAGAACCAAAAACCATCACTTTTTCTGCATTTTTCTGCACACTTAGATCCTGAAATGCTGTGTGCTTTATGTAAATATCTGAAATTGAGGGCAAACAAGGTTGTGAATTACTGACACTCTAGGGAATGTGCAACAATATAATCCATAAAGGCTTTGGGAAGAATTGAAACTGTTGATCAGGAAGACATTGTACTGGAATTCAGTACAAAGAACTCCATGAAATGATATGATCTTCCATATTTGCTGTTTTCCTAACATTGTGTGTGGAATAGTGCACAAAGAGCTTAATGCTGGGCCCCTGCTGACAGTGAGAGAAAGCCAGAAAGGAACTCTTAAATGATTCCTGCAGTGGAAAAGGTTTCATTTGGGTGATTAAAGCACTTTATAATTCAGCTTGCTGTAGAGCCAACAATTCCAGAATGCATTTCTCAGGAGAGTTAAAATGAACAGTTCTGCTAACAACTTGTTGTCTTAGAGCCCTTAGGTTCCCACCATATCTGTCGCATCTTTCCGGAGATGCTTGATTGTGGCTCTGGGCTGCAGTACATCCTACTCATTTGGACAGCCCAGAAGGCAAAAGGCTGGGAATGCAGCCTGGCTTACCAGCGAGGCAGGTATTTTCCCTGTGCTAGAGCAGCTGTTGGTGCTGTAGCTGTGTCCTACCAGACTAGCTCCCTTCTGCATGGCACCCTCCTGCCAGAGTATACAGGCAGACTGTTACGGAGCACAGCACCTGTGCTCTGTGCTCTGACCTGCTCCTATGTCCTTTTAGATGAAGATTTGAATGATGCTGAAATCAGCCTGTTGTCACGGTACCGAGTGAGAGCATGTGCAGTGAAGTCAGGTTTGGTGTAATTCTGGGTCAAGTCCAGAAACTGGGAATGGAGGGAGTATGAGGAGGAAGAAAAAGTTTTGTCTGGGGAGCGGTTTGATGGCTGGCTGCTTTGACAGTGCAGCCCAGACATGATAGGATTGCCTGGGTCTGGCTCACAGCCATGTACGGGTGTGTCAAAGTTTCAGGTGTGTTGGGGAGTTTCTATGGTGTTTAGCAAGGGAAGATCTTCTGATGTAGCTGTACGTTTGCAAGTTTAGTTTCGGTGCTTGAAATGCAGTAGACAAATGAAGCTCACTTCCACCCACAGGAATGAGAGCCTGTAAATCTAGTGAGACAGAGGAGGTGTCCAGCTATCTCAGACAGAGAACAACATGCTTTTCGGAAACTACCTCTGGTGAGAGCAGAGGCGGCCCTGCAGACAGCCTGTTCGGTTGTAAGGAACAGGTCCCACAAAGCAAGAAGTGCTGTGCTTTGATTGCTGTGGGAAAAACTGAGCTCCTCGACAGGAGAAGAATGAGGAGAGCTACTAACTCTGCCAAGCCTGGGGCTTACTCCTGCTCGCTTTGTTTGAAACCCAGTATAAATGCTTTTGTAGGACTGATGCAGCTAATTGTTTATGCTCTAGTCTCAGCCCTCCTTGGGCTCAGCTTTGCACATATCTTCTGTGGTTATATAACCAGTGCTTGGCGCATCAGATTTAGGGTACGGCTGCGTTCCAAGAGGGGTCCAAGTTGCCAGATACAAATTTCTGCTCAACTGCGTAAGTCATGTAAAGGAAGGTATGGCAATAGGTCAGAGATATTTGAGTTATAAGATGTGCTAGCCATTAGTAACTTCACTGTGTTGAGGTATCGTGCTTAAAGTGCCTCAGGCTGGCTGTCCTCCTGTTTTTTATCGAGAAAAAAATTGAGGCTGGTGGGGCAAAAAGAAGGAATCGCCTCATTTTTATAAGCAGAAGCCAAAAATTTATGGGAAAATTCCCACGTAGGAAACAGAGGAGCTCCCAAGTTCTGTGAAAATAACTCAGCATATTCTATAGAATGAGTAAATAAACACACCCTGAGAGCTAATGCAAAATACACATTAAAACAGATACTGTGCTGCTTCAACAGCATATTTATTTAAAAAAAGGGAAAAGCACTGACAGTAAAATGCTTTGTCCAGAACATGCCCATTCCTGTGCCTTGTAACTTGCATTGTTTTAATGTTTTTGATTCATTTTTACTTTTAAGAAGATTTCCATAAGGCAGAGCCTAACGCCTAGGTCAAGCCGTACCTGTAGTGGTACTTGCTCCGAGTTCAGAGCATTTTCCCCTGAAGAAAACATGTGTTTTGGCTTTCCAGTGCTATTTCAGTGAAGCACTTACCTTGCTGACTAGCACTCTCTTTGGGAAGTTTGTACCCAGAGCAAGAAAACTGGTTTTAATCTTTCATGCCCAGCAAATAGTCTCAGGCTGCCTACTTTATCTACTTTGAAATACAGAAAAACTGTGGTACAGGAATGCCAGTACATGTGGCCAGCAGGAGTAGGGAAGTGACCGTGCCCCTGTGCTCGGCACTGGTGAGGCCACATCTCAAATACTGTGTTCAGTTTTGGGCCCCTCGGGACAAGAAGGACATGGAGGTGCTGGAGCGTGTACAGAGGAGGGCAATTTAAGCTGGGGAAGGGTCTGGAGAGCAGGTCTGATGAGAGGTTGAGGGAGCTGGGGGTGTTCAGCCTGGAGAAGAGGAGGCTGAGGGGAGACCTTGTCGCTTTCTAGAACTACCTGAAAGGAGGTTGTAGTGAGGTGGGTGGTGGTCTCTTCTCGCAAGTAACAAGCGATAGGACGAGAGGAAATGGCCTCAAGCTGCGTCAGGGGAGGTTTAGATTGGATATTAGGAAAGATGTCTTCACCGAAAGGATTGTCAAGCACTGGAACAGGCTGCCCAGAGAGGTGGTGGAGTCACCATCCCTGGAGGTACTGAAAAGCCGTGTAGATGTGGTGCTCAGGGACGTGGTTTAGTGGTGGGCTTGGCAGTGCAAGGTGAATGGTCGGACTTGATGATCTTAGAGGTCTTTTCCAACCTAAATGATTCTGTGATCTCTAACAGCTGCAGGCAGTCCCAGGCTGTGCTCGCTTTCTGCCTTTCAGCATCGGTGGGCAGTTTCGTACTCTGTTTCCTGGCATGAACAGTTGTTTGGTTTTGGGGGCAGAGTGATGAACCTAACAGTTCACTGTTTTGCTAGCAGCCTGCCATTTGGTTGCCTCCATTTTTTGAAAGTAACTTAAGGTAGCACAGTTAGTCAGTGTTACTGAAAACCTCAAGTCAGCTTTATTTGGCAGTAAAATAATTGCTGCAGTTATCCGTGGTTAGTGTTTGTAGGTCCTAATTTTTGTTCTGAAGTATCCTGTCTATGCAATAGGACTCAGCCTTTTTCTCATTTTTATTTAAGGTACTTTTTTTTGAAACATACACCCTTATTAACTGGGCTTTTGTGTAGTTGTGTCAAGTAAAATATATTGGTATGCAAAAAAGAGGTGATCTTTTTTTCTTTTAAGAATTTCAGATTTTGGGGGAGTGCTGGTTTCTGTTTGTCAGTGTCTTGGTTTTTTTCCCCCCAAACACAGAAGCTTTTGATGTAGATTTCTGAAACACCGTACAAGTTGTGACTGGATTGAACCCTTGTGCAGCTTCTCTGAGGTAACAAATTCTAGCCTGATTTTATGGGTAGGGAAATTAGATGAACCTCAATGAGATTTAAAAAAAAAAAGGGGGGGGGGGGGGAAGAAGCTTTCTGACACTTTCAATTTGATGTGGGTTTTTTTTTTTTTGTTTTTGTTTTTTTTTAGGCCTTCCTTGCTGCTTTAGATGTGCTTGGTTAACCTTACCGTGCAGGTTTTGTGAAGTAAAAAAGAGAAATAAATTGCATAGTTGTAGAAAAGGCTGTTTCATATCTGCTTAATGTTTAGGCTGTTACAGTCAAAGAACTAACATCTATTGAAAAATCTTAGGATTCACTTTAAAGCAAATTTAGGAGAATTCTGGGGATATTTATGCTCTTCTGCAATAGGATGGGTTTACCACATGGGGGCAATATGCGACTGGACTCTGTCTGTTCTTTTACGTCTACCTATAGATTAAGAAAATAGGTGGCATAGCTGGCAGTTTTTGCCTGGACTTTTGTTTCAGTGTATCTGGCTCAGCAGCCGTATTTCTTCGCAGCTTGTAGCTTGTGTACACTCTTGATTTTTTGTGCTGTTGATTCAGAACTGCTGCTGGCTATAGACTGAACCTTCTGGGTACGAAGAACGTGTTTAGACAAGTACGCTAAGCAGACTGAAATAAGTTGCAGAGCAAGTGCCTCTGTGTGTGCGCGCGCAGAGGTATGAATGTATGCTGTGCTTAATTTGTTTGTTGTAATTGCCACTTTCACATGAGAGCTAACTTAAAGTACAGATACGATTATGAAAGTCAAAGTAGGTCATTGCAGAAAAGGATTGCATCCACTAATTTCTTCTCTTAGCACACTAGCAAAATTTTTTCCTGTACATAAGTGCCCACGCCTGTTCTAATGAATTGGTTAATATTGAAGGTTTAATTCCAGGTCATAGTTTGAGGCTAGTGGACTTTTCACTTTATAAAGGGCAATGTAATTGCTAGGTAGAGTGTGAAAAATGCCTCAAAGGGGAGCAACCTGAAAAGCCCAAAGGATTACCCCCATGAGAAGTCCTATAGCATGATTGGGGCGGGGGGAGGCAGAAGTATTTAAGATTGGAAGTGGAAATCCCCCCACAAAGAGTCCACAAATTTCTGTAGCGTAGAAATTAGTTCCTGTAGTTGATTTAGCAAGATGCTGCTAATGATGAGTACCTTTGACGTTCTATCTCTGCCAGTAGAACACGGTGCATTCTGCCAGTTTTTGAAGTATTTTATTCATTACTGTTGAACAGTATTTCTCCTGTGCCTCCAGGTCAATTTTAACAGTAAATGAACCTGGTATAAGAGAGTAATTGTGGAAAGTGATACGTACAGGTATGTCTGTGTTATTCATTCTTTGTGCTGATAATGTGGATCAAATCTCCAGTTATCCAGCAATTCGTGTTCGCCTTGGCTTGAGTCTTTTGCCCTTTGCTTATGACAGTCTATTGACCACATGCTATGATTTCACTCTTCTTTTTCATGTTTTCCTACCATCTGGGGTACAAGTTGGCTGTGATTACAGAACACCACCTGGCTCTAATCACTGAAATTGGCTTGGTTTTCCTGTTTGAGAAGTGGTCTGATGCGATTCTGAGCTGTTAGGTAGAGAACTTGTTTAGCACTGAAGAGGCAGGTTGAGGAATGATTCGGCAATCCCCGTAGCCCAGTCTCTGTGGAGATGTCCGATTCAATGTGGAAGGCAAGCCAGAGAGTGGGTTGGTGAGACAAGGCAACTAGTCTGGTTCTGCTGCACAGACCATTGCAAATTGCAAAGTACTTGACTGAGCATTTCTGGGATGAAACGCTTTCAGATCAGGAATTATGACCAGGGTAGTCACTAATTGCCGTGACAGTCAACCTAAGATATGAACACATTTGTGGAAATGAGAATTTTTCCTTTGGTGGAGCTCTGAGGTGCTCTGCAGCTGGTACCGCAACACCAGGTCCTCAAAGGTGATGGGAAAGAAGAGTGTGATCATCCTGTGAAGAAAGCTATATCAGCCCTTGGAGTTAGTCCTAACTGCCACTATGCTTAGGCTTAGGCTTAGCTTAACGATGTGTACAGCGAATTGCTGAATATCTCCAGGTAGTAATTGATGGAAGACTTGTACAAGAAGTACAAGACATGGTGCTAGCTTGAACCAAAGTAGGACAACAGCAGTGAACTGTGGCATTCAAAGGTCTGTGACGGTTTTAGCATCTAGGCAGCAATAGCTGCCAGGTACCATCAGCATGGATGGTATTGTCTGCCCCGAAGAATTGGGAATGCAGGTATGAAAAGGAGAGACTTCTTAAGGTTCAGGTTCGTGGCAAGTAAACTGGTCTTGGAGGAGTACTTGTGCATCCTGCTAAACTCCTCATGCTATGATGAAAAATAATTTTTTTGCCTGTGGTAGGTAGGAAGGCTAGAAATGAGCTGCATGTAGAAACAGAGGTACTGGATACGTGGACACTGAAACACACAGAACCTTCAGTGCCTTTTCATTACTGGATTGTTTCAGCGCAGTGAATTATATGTGTTTTGTGTGAGCAATGAAAGTTAGCAATATACAGTGAAGCATAAACAGCAGGGTGTTGACAATTCTAAAGACTTTACTATATCTGTAATTATTGCTTCCTCTTTCTGATTGTTGTCGTACGCTGCTTTTAAAGTGATCACATCAGATTTGTTCTCCAACTTAGCAACAGCAGCTTTTTTGCACAAGAAAATGTTTGTGCTCTTTTTAGATGTTAATGTGATTGAAATGACGATTACTCTGAAGTGTCTGCACTTTAAAGGATGTGAAACTGTATGAGCGTTAAAGCTGCCAATAAAATCAAGTACTCCATTTTCATTGCCTATGGAAGTGCCATGCAAATGGTAGGCAAAGCAGGATCCATTTTGGTAATGAAAACACTTTAGTTTGTTGGAATCACAAATGTTTTTATGAATGGAGTTATCTGAAATGCTGCGTACACTTTTGCAACTTGCCTTATTTTTTTGTATGCATGAGATTCTTCAGCTCCATTTCACTTTTTAAGGAGAAGACATAATGGGACATATTTTTAAAACCTTGTGTCTTTCTTCTTTTTAAGAGATGAGAATGTTGCTAGTCAGGAATTACTCATTAAATTTGTGAGTTGCTTCTTTCTGTGGGTGAGAGTGGTGAAGCTGCTCCAGGTTGAAAGGGCTGTTCTGCATGATTTATGTGTTTTCTTATTATAAAAGTCATATGCTATGCTAATATTTTGCTTTTCAAATTGTGAAAAGGTCACGTTCTCAGAAATGAGGTGGCTCTTTGCACTTCTTGTGCTATTGGCCATCAATCCTCTTCTAGAGAAATCCAAGTATTTCTCTCAGTTCTGTTGCTTCTAGTCTTGAAGAGCAGACTCTGGTGAGACGTGGTCCCTCAGGGCGGCCGGGGCGAGGGGGGGGTTGTCAAAGGCTGTCCTTTTCAGGAAGCGCTGTTTTCCTGGCTGCCCTGTTATCCGTCAGCCTCGGCATCTGCTTCTGAGCAGGCTCAGAATCGGGATGGTGCAAAGGTCTGTTCAGGCAGAGCTCTGTTCATCCCATGCTGAATTTCCTACAGCATTTGACTCTTGTCTGTGTTACCAAGGGACTGGCTTGCTGGCTGGGGAGTGAGGAGGAGGAGGAGGATGTTCTGATAGTCCCTTCAGCCCCTTCGGTCATGGGCAGTGCCAGATGCCTCTGTGCTGGGTGTGGGTGCAGCACCTTTGTCTTCTCTCCCACTCTGTAGTGCTGTGGCTCTTTTGATCCCTATTTAAAAATTGTCTGTTCGTGAAAAAGCTAACTAAATGAAGAGCTGCAATGTTAATTATTCAAAGCAAAACGTGTGATATTTGTTGCCTGAATCTTAGTGACTGGTTAATGGAATGGTACCTTCCCCAGAGCAGCATTCCCCTGTGCAAATGGGATGTGTCGGTGTTTTGCACCCCTAGACCGTGTTGCAGGGAAGAGGAGGCCGTAGCAGCCCTGCCTGACAGAGCAGGAGGAGTAGGAGATGCTTGGAAGACAGGATCGGGCTCACTCTTAGGTGTCTCCATCTCTCTTAATGCTCTGTCTGCAGGGGCCTGGATTGCCCCGGGACTCCCGCACCCATGGCACGGTTTCTTCATGGAATCATGGAATCATTAAGGTTGGAAAAGGCCTCTAAGATCATCAAGTCCAAACATCACACCAACACCACCAGGTCTCCTAAACCACATCCCCAAGTGCCACGTCTACATGTTTTTTGAACACCTCCAGGGATGGTGACTCCACCACCTCTCTGGGCAGCCTGTTCCAGTGCCTGACCACTCTTTCAGGAAAGAAATCTTTCCTAATATCCAATCCAAACCTCCCCTGACGCAGCTTGAGGCCATTTCCTCTCGTCCTATTGCTTGTTACTTGCGAGAAGAGACCACCACCCACCTCACTACAACCTCCTTTCAGGTAGTTGTAAGAGAGCGACAAGGTCTCCCCTCAGCCTCCTCTTCTCCAGGCTGAACAACCCCAGCTCCCTCAGCCGCTCCTCATCAGACCTGCTCTCCAGACCCTTCCCCAGCTCCGTTGCCCTTCTCTGGACACGCTCCAGCACCTCCATGTCCTTCTTGTCCCGAGGGGCCCAAAACTGAACACAGCATTCGAGGTGGGGCCTCACCAGTGCTGAGCACAGGGCACCGTCCCTGCCCTGCTCCTGCTGGCCACACCATTGCTGACACAAGCCAGGAGGCCGTTGGCCTTCCTGGGCACACGGCTGGCTCGTGTCCAGCCGGCTGCCAGCCAGCACCCCCGCTCCCCACCCTGCTGCTTGGCGCGATACCCCCCGCTGGCGCAAGGGACCTTCCCCGGTGCCGACGCGCCCCGGGTTCGGGTAGGGGACGCCCCTCCGGCTCCTGTGGGCCCCGCCCCGGAACCCGTGGCCCCGCCCCCGGCCCCGATCGCCCAGTGGCGACGCGCGGCGGGCGGGGCGGGGCGGGACTGGCGCTGGGCCAGCGCGCGCGGGTTGCGCGGGGCCGGCGCTCCTGCGGCGGCGCGCGGCGGGAGAGTGTCCGGCGTCGGCCCGGCGCGGCGCGGCCCCGGGCGCTGAGGTGAGGTGAGGCGGGGCGGGGCGGGGTGGGGTGAGGCGAGCTCAGGCGAGGTGCGGCGCGGCGGGGCCGGGGGGAGCTGAGGGGTCCCGGCCCCCGGGCGGGCCCTGCAGCGGGGCTGCCGGCGAGCGGCGCCCCAGGCCGGCGGCTCGGCCCGGCCCGGCCCGGCCCGCCCCGCCCCGCCTGCGCGTCGTGCGCTGCGGCTCCGGGCGGAGGCCTTCGTGTGGGAGCCCGGCCGCGGGGGGGGCCCGGCCCGGCCCGCGCCGGCGGAGGGTCTGCGGTCCTCCCTTCTGCAGCCCCGAGGGCGGGGGGCTCCGGAACGCCTCCCCCGGCGTGCTGCCGGGGCCCGGCCCGGGCGGCTTGGCCGCTCCCTGCTGAGGCAGGGGCTGTCCGAGCCCGTCCGCTCCCCTCCGCGTCCGTCTGCCCCCGGGGGACCCCCCGAGCCCGGGGGTGCGAGGGGCTGGTTCTGCGCCGCCCGGCCGATTCCCACTCCGCTGGCACGGACCGGCTGCCGTCCTTCCCCAGCCTCCCGGGGCACCCGGCTCCCTCCAGGCAGGCGGGCGGTCTGCGGCGCGGTGCTGAGGGCCGTAGCAGTGCTCTGCTGCAGGAGGCGCAGGCCATGAGACCCGAGGGATGGTGCTGTAGCGGGAGCGGGGGGTGCGGGTGTCAGGGAGAGGCATCTCTCCTGGTGCAGCTGGGCGCTTACAGTCTGCATCCCTCTTCTTGCAGTTGTTGGATTCCTGTTGCATCAGTTGGTGCCAGCTTGGTGTAGTGATGTTAACACGTTGCTGTTGCCTAGTAAAAAAGGTAAAAGAGGAAGGTTTAGCTTCTGGTGGACTGATTTGAGAGCTCCTGCTGAGAGCGAATCCGTGCTGCTCCGTGTGGGCTCCTGCTGCGCGCGGGCAGTGGGGATCCCTTCCTATGGGAGGCACAGATCACCCTGCTCGCACCAGGGAGCTGGGAAACCGGTGTTACTTCAGACCGGCCATCTGCATAGGTGAGGGATGGAGTGTCGTAGCGACTCCATCACTGACCAAAAGACACCATACTCGGAGGCGTTCCTGTGAATGCCCTTGGCATCTTGCACGAGCATATCCTCAGGCGTAAACTGCCTTTCCTGATTTGCTGCTAGCTGAAAAATGCTGTCCTGCTTCTGAAAAATAAGTTTATTCCATCCAAGTAGAAGACAGAATTCATTGCAACTTTGAAGCTATTTCAAAAAGGCAGCAAAAAGTACACAACGACCTAAATTTTTAAATTTTGTTCCCAGCTGCTCCTTCAGACTCACTTGAGGCTGAGAGCGACAGTCATTCTGTCACTGTGCTTCAGGGAGCTCATTTGGCTTTGATGCCTGGTCCCTGTTTATGGGAAATTATCAGGCTAAGCACTCAATGCAAAGAAGTTCAGGGTGGGTGAATGCAGGAAGATTTTTTTCTTAGAACCGCTAATATTGCAGTAACATTGCATTTCAGTTTTGCATTGGTGAGGAGGTAGATGAGACCTTGTTTTGACTTGCCAGGGGTGAGAGGCTCTCAGTGTTATTGGACACTTTTCTCTGCTCTGCCCATAGAGCCTCTCATTCTTCCCGGTGCTTGCAGCCTATCTCATGCTTCATTCTTTCCTTTCCTTCTGCCTTTCATTTAGACAGCCCCTTTAGCTGAAATGCTTCCTAAATCACGGCACAATGTTTTTTGTTAAGAAACGTCATGCATAGTCAGCTTACGTAAAACATATGTAACTATAGTTGGTGATGAAATGGGAAATAGTGCTTGGCTTGGGTAATACTCCTCACACTTTTGGTTTTTGGGGTAGTTGGAACAGGCCAGGCTATTTGGGGATTTTTAATAGTTTTAACAGCACTGGTAGCGTGCCCCAGGAGGGCACTGGATGTGGCATGGGGAGATGCTCACAGCTGCCACACAGCGGGCAGGGCACTGCTTTTCTAGGGAAACGTGCCTTCGTTCCGTGCATTGTGTTTTCTGCGTAGGTGCTTGTTAGACCTTAAAAATCTGAAGATATGCTGGCTGGGGACTAGTCTAGTGGTAAATATTTTTAGGAATGTATCATCAGCAAGATGCAAGGCCGAGCCCCATTGAGCTCACTTTTCCAATTAACACCTGTGAGGAAGGACTTTGACATCTGCAGTTTCTGTTTGACATGACTTTGGTCTTTCCTGGCTGGTAACCAAAGCTAGTAAAAGTACCCAGGAGCTCCTCGTTTAGTCCTGAGCTGGGTGGCCTGCCTGCCTTGCCTTAGGGAACTGGCTGGCTTCAGCTGGAAGGGAGGCTGCCGAAGCCTCTCTGCCGCGGGGCTGCTTTGTGCACTGCCTCGTGCACTGCCTCGGCCGTCACCGCTCACATCTTTTTCCTTTTGAATAACTGCTGTGTCTGTCCCTTCCAGTAGCTGTTCATTCAGAACGGGATGAATGTGTTCATGGAGCGCTAATTTTAAGAGCGGTTGTCTAATAAATAGCCTTGTGAGGAGTATGACTGATTCTGGGCAACTTCAGGTGCTTGTAAGCTTCTGAACAGCAGTAACAAAAGCTTACCATATGGTTAAGTTATAAGGGACACAGCACTGAGGGGACATAGATGACGCCAAGCTATGGTTTCTCTTCAGGTTAGCAGTTAGAGTTGTCATCTGGGCAACTGTCTCTGCTGATTTCTGCTGTTGTGGTGGTTCAAAATTTGTGACCTGAAAGTTTTTCTCCTTGGCTGTGTAGCCACACAAACTGGGAAGTTTGGTGAAAGGGTATGCACAAAATGGTCTGAGAAAGGTGACAAATCAGAAGAAAGTTTCTAAAACTGGTAGGTTGGGCACTGGGCACTGTACCCAGCGTGTTTTTAAGGTTGAGATCATCCTCACGCTTTCTCATCACATGTGTCATCAGCTGGGAGGCTGGAGGCGTCTCTGTAGTGGTCTCAAGCTGTGCTGCTTGGGCAGGGCTCTGCAGCACTCACAAGGGCTCTGAGAGACCACTAAGCCAAACAAGCCTTATGGTAGGTGTAATTAGGTAGGAGGCCTCTGTCCCCTCTCCTGTGGTAAGTTCATCTGTACAGGGGTCTGCAAGTATGAAAAGAAAAAAAAAAAGGGGGGGGGGGGGCAGGCAAAAAAACAAACCCCAAAATGTTGAAACCCCCTGGTCTGCAAGCCAGGAAGGTGTTTGACCAGTCTCTGTGTGCAAGGATTAAAACCTAAAACCTCCCACTAATTTTTGACAGCATTTAAGGCTGGCTCCATTTAACTCCACAGAGTGGGCTGCCTATCTACTCAAAGTGTAGAGGGACAAAGGAATGTTTTCATGATCTGCCTCTCTCCTTTTTAGACAAAACACGTTTATTACGAAACAATAATCTAACACTTCACTGAATTTTTTTGTAGTGTGGTGGCCATGCGAAGGCTGCCCCAGCGTCTGTATCCACATACTTTCAATTGTTCAGACATAGCGTGGTATTTGGGAAATGCGTCCAAAAGCACTGAGGAGCCTGTTGGTTCCCGTGTGCGTTTCTGCTGAGCGCCTTGCATGTTGTTGCCAAATACTTTGTGCCAGGGGTGAGCGTGGGGCAGTGGCTTTGTTGGGAGTGTTGCATCCTGAGCACACACCTCACATTCCTGTAGACCACGCTGCAATCCCCCTGCAGATATTGCCACTGCTCCCATGGCGCAGGAGAGCCAGGGAGAGGCATGCAGGTTTTTTTCCCCCCATGTTAAATTAAACATTTGCTCTGCAACAACTGCAACCAAACTGTGAAAGTAAGAATCATGAGGTAGGACTCAGCCTACTTGAACTAGCGTAGATTTCTATAATTGAGATTTTTGCCTGCTGACTTAATCTGGGTACAGGGCAGGTTTGCTAATCAGGTGCAGAACTGTTGTCTGCGGCAGAGATTTGTGTTATGAAGGCACTGAGTTGCCAGCAGTAGTGGGAGTAGTTATGGTTTTGCATGAGTCATCATTTTGGGGGATGGAGAAAGTTAATTGTTCCTGTTATCGTGGGGTGTGGTCCGACATTGTAGCAAAGTCAACGGGACGGCTAGATACCAGGGAAAGGCAGAGTTCTGCCTTACCCTCCGCTGCCTGCTCCAGGTGGCTTTTCTTGTGCTGTCAGCAGCACTCATGCTGCTTGTGGTGACCTGGTTTAGGAAGCTAAATCGGCAGAAAAATTAACCGAAAGTTAAAATGGCAGCGTGTAAGGAGGGCGGAGGGCACAGATTCAAGTATCCTATTTCCTAACCATGTTTTGGAGTAGTTATTTTTTTTTTGCCACTTATTTTTCTTCCCAGCAGTTGGATTTTTGATGAGAGTTTCATCAGCTTTATTATTGGTTTTGATAGCGGGATGAAGAGCATTAAATAAGGACTTTGTGAGTGATTGTGCTTCAGGGGGTGGTATTTTCATATGGGCTATCGGTGGAAAACTATCTTTCAGGCTGTAATCCTCTATTTTCTTCCAGGTTTCTTTAGAGTCTGCTCACTGTTGAAAGATGGGAGAGATAGAAGGAACATACAGAGTCCTGCAGACTCCCGGCTCTCGTTTGGGTGTCCAGAAGACCACAGGAGTGAGTACCTTGGAGCCGGGACAGAACCTTTCTATTGCAATGGCATCATCGCCTGCCAAAATGCACGAGCGGGACCTACCGATCAAAATAAAGATGTTGGACAACACGGTGGAAGTACTTGACATTGAGGTAGGAGAGGTTTAAACCTGATTTCAAGTACTCTTAGCCTCCGATAATGTAAAGCTCTCAGGATGTGCTTCTGTACAGAGCTGGGAGGTTTCAAGGCAATATCTGAATAAAGATTCCTGTGGGGATTTTACCTACTTACAAGTAGTTAAATGAGTAGCACATCTTGTTTTTTAAAATCTTTTAAGTATAACAGATGTTTTGTGTTTTTAACAGACTTTAAATACAAGCACGTAGTATAACAAGAAGCTTTAACTGTTACTTGCTTTGGGGGAACACCAACTATCTTCTGCCTGACTGTTCTCGCTTCCTGAGCCACATGCAGCTTTGTTGATTTGGCAGTTGGGAGAGCAGAAGGGCTTTTTTTTTTAGTTACTACTTTTTAATTATTTTAATGGTTTGTATCCTCTTCAAGTAAACATGCTCCTATTTGAAAGTTTTTACTTGTTGCCGCACTTCGGGAGGGAGGCACCGGAGGGGTAGCAATGTTCCTGAAAACTTGTATTTAAAAGTGTGCTTGATTTGCAGATGGGGAAATCTGCCGTAAGAAATACAAATGGCACTCAAATTGGGGTGGTTCTGTTTTTAAACAATCAAAAATTTTTGTTCTTCAAATTCTGGTTTCATTCTCAGCATTAACCTCAGACTTTAATTTTAGCTTGCCTAAAGATCTGTTGTTAGAAAACAGCTCTGTTCTAGTGAAGATACTCAGCTATCACACATTCTACATTAGTATCAAATTGACTTTATAATTAGCACTCGTAGCCTTAGTTTGTTGCATAGACTTAAACAGGTTTTTCCAAATAGAGTGAAAAAGGTGTCTGTGGAGCTCTAAAGAAATAGTGGCTTTTGGGGATATCTTCTACAGATTGCTGTCCAGTTTTTCAACTCTCAAACATGAAATCTTTTTTTGTTTCTTTTTGGTTAAGTTTGAGGCTGTGCCTGTATCCTCCTGCCTGAGGACACAGCAAACTCATCCATCATCCATCCCTCACGTACTGCATAGAACACAAAAGCCTCTTTTTTTTTTTTTTTTTTAGTTATGTTAGAATATTTAAAAAAGAAAACATCTGCTGACTGGTTCTTTTGAAGTATGATTTTTTTTTTCCAAGTTGGTGTAGATGTTGGTGCTTTTCTTTTTTTAGAATCAAAACACAAAAAAAGAAAAAAAAAAAGAAAAACAAGCAACCCCCCCCAACCCTGTAATTTTGAAAATCAGTACAAGTCTACCATAAGTTGTTAAACTCAAGGAAGAATTTGTAGCTCCTAGTTCCTGCTTTATTACATGAAGTCAATGACTAGAAATCTCCTGTATATTAGCATAGATGCTTTCCTTCTCTTCCTTGTCATATTTGTACCAACTCTGTCTGCTCTTCTCATGCAAATCGTCCACTTTCCTCAGTAACCTCACCTTCTTCATCTCACTTTATAACTCTTATCTGGCTCTTTCTGACACAGTCAAAGCCTGCTTTATTGTCTTTGATCTACTGCTGAAGGGAAATCTTTTGACTACGGTCTCCTCTGACAACCTCAGAATCCTTTTTCACCTTCAGGCTCGCTGATGCTTGGGTGGCCCTGTGATCCTGTCCTGGAGCTCTGCACTGACTTCTCTGCTGTTCTCTAACCTCTGAGCACTCTCCCTTCATTCCCCTCTGTTCTCGTCTGTGCTCAGTATGGTTCACTACTTTCACAATACCTTTATTTTTAAAACTGTCTTGACCTGGTTCTCCTTTGCTTGTTGGAACAGTCTTGACTGTATATCCTTCCAGTTATCTTCATTTCTCTCTGGCAGGTCCATTTTAGCTCCGTCCTCAACCCCTTGTCTTATCCTACAGCACTTTCTTGATAGTCTTTCCACCAAACACAGATCCAGCTGTGGCTCAGTTCTTTACGATGTCTCAACTCTTGACTGTCTCTCGTCTGTAAATAAAATCAGCCTTTGCCTGATGAAACTTGGTTTTGATAGTTATGTGTCAACACCAAGCTTCACGTGTAAAAACCATAAATTTCTTGCTCACACTATTTTTTTTTTTTGACTGCTGTGAGTTATACTCCAGTCTCGCCTGTCTCACCAATACTGTAGTTTCTGTTTGCCTCGGATTCCTTCATTTCCTTTAGTGGGCCATCTCCAGCAGGCGTGCTAAAGCTCATCCCATCCAGGGCTACCTTGTTTCACACCTTCATTGTTGTGATCACCTTCTTGTTGCCTTTAGCCTCTCCAGTCTTGCTGCACAAGTACCCATTTCATGGGTTGCAGTAAGAGGCAACCTGCTCAGTTGTTGTTCCTAGCAGCTGCTACTGCCTGACTGGTTTTTGCATCGCTTCACTGGCTTCCTTTTTGTAGCTTCAAACGTAGGTTGCTTATCTCGGCTTTCAGTTTCTTTCAGGGCCCTACCTGTGGTCTCCTGCTGGAAGGTACTTGGCTCCGTCCCCTAACTGGGCTACAGTGTAGTACCATTGGTGTTTTTTCCCATAGCGATAAGAGGCTTCCCGTAATTAGGAACTATCTTAGTTTTCTCTTTTTACCTGGAAAGCTCTCCCTGGTTACAGCCTCCACAGAATCACCCAAATTTGGACAGCTAGCATGCTGAGGCCATAGTTAGTTAATATGGTCCTATTCTTCTTTACAAGCTCAGTCAGAACTGAGCAACTTAAAAACTTTGGCCTGATGTTGTAAGTGGTGAGGAGAAGGGGTCATCCTTTGCTCTTCTGTAGAGCATCGAGCACAAAAAGGTCCGTAGGCAGCAACTGTAGTGTTAGAGTCCTACTAATACACTGCCTACCTCTCCTGTGTTTTTTTGTGTAAATGAGGTAGCAAATGATAGCAAACTGGGATAGGGTATTAAATTGTAACCCTCTGCCTCCTAATTTGTTGGGTGGACTGATGGGATAGCAGTAGCTGCTGACTGCTGTTTGTGATGGAAAATTGAAATTTTCACTTGGGGATTGAAGGCAAGAATTAGGAAAAGTCAGCCACTTTTGCTGAATAGGTGGTGTGGGCTGGCACAGATGTTTTTTTTTTAAAAAGCAATGAGAGAACTTAATGATTAAGCAGCAGTCCTAGAGGTATTGAGGCTCTGATTGCAGTGCTGCTTGCCCACTCCTCTTTGCTTTTGCAATTTTTTTCACTGGGTGTGGAAATGAGATGGGGTGTTGTCTTCATTACCTGCTTCCTGGGGTTTGTGTTTATTGATTCAGGTCAGCAATAATTTTTCAGTGTAGTGGGACACTGAGGCCTTTCTCATAGGTTCTCTTGATACCTTCTAATGGAGGTGTAGCTTATGGCAAAAGGCCTTTTTTTCCCCCCCTTCAAATCACTTTCCCCTCTGTCTTTAAGAACTATGGCAAATAATTTTTTACTGAGAAGAGTGGAAGAGACTGATGAGGTGCAGTGGTCAGCTTCTGGAGAGGGGTCTTGTCGTGCAGTGTGGTAGGGAAGCTGATGCAGGATTTAAACTTGGAGGCCTTTGATCAGCATAAGAATATGGCACGCTCTTAAGTAGAAGGGCCTGAGCTGGGTCTCATTCGCCAAAATGACCACTTGGTGAAATTATACTTGTCTGGTGCTGGTTATGGAAGACAATAAAATGTGCTTCAACCAAGGACAACTTAGGCTATAGGAATTTAGGGTATGGGAAGTTGTGATTTATACTTGCTGAAAGCTTTTGTGTTGATTTGTGGTAGAGTTGGAAAAGGAGTATATTACAGCAACAGGTCTACGGGCTGTGGAAGACACAAGGTATAGAGTGTGCGCCTGGGTTAGAGGAAACAAGGAGTCTTTTCGCATGGCACAGTTGCAAGAGTGGTACTGATGGTAGGTGAGAGCGTGGTGCTGTCTTAAAATCCCTGTAAGTGAAATAGCAGGTTTAGTGAACAAGAAAGAGGTCAGACTTGCCACATCTTCCAGCTGCTTTCTCCGATGCAGTACTTTTTTGGGGTCTGTAGACAGGCATACTCTAAGGTCTGCCTCTCTGACCCAGTTTTCTCTTTGCATTAGCTTATTAGACATTTAATGGCATTGCTGCCGTAATCTGATGTTTAATATTTGGTCTGTATGTTGTTCCTTATGTAGGAAATACGGGTGCTTGCTTTCTTACGTGAGTTATGCTCTATGCTATGGGGAAGTGCCCTGGAAAAAGTTTAGATTATTATGCTTCAAGTTTACCAAACTCTGTTTGGGGGGAACTTGGTACCGCTTCGATTGCATGTACTTCCTCTTCTTCTGCTTGAACGTAAAATAAAGTTTGGGAGTTAGAAATACTTATGCATTATACTATAGCTGAATTTTTCTGTATTTTCACCTGCTGGAGAATGAATTCTGTAGAACTGTAATAGCCATCATAAAATCCTAGCACTGTTAGCTCTCAGCAAAGCCTGGTGGATCTGCCTGCCTGTTTAACACAATGAGAAAACATAAACTAGAATTTTTTTCTTTCATGTTATTCTTTGTTGGGTTGCTTTGAGCACACAAGTCTGTTCTTTTTTTTTAAATATAATGCAGTAACTTGTTTCTTAATAAAACATGAGTCTTACGTTGTGCACATGTTAATAGTATGAGTTAGCTTTATGTTGGTTTGAATCTACCTTAGATTTCAGCTAACTTTTGTTGGGATTTTGGTTCTGTACTGCAGTCTTGTTGTGCTCTGAAGCATTGTTTAAGGCTTTCTCTGTGGGTCAGACTAGTGTGCGTGCTCTCGCGCTTTGGAGTGTGAAGCTGGGCCTTAGGAAAATGCTTTTTTGTTTTGTCAGTTGTTTTCCTCTTTTGTGTATTTCTACCAGGCCTGTTTTTTCCTTGTACGTGACTCAGTTTTTTGAAGGTGGTTGTATCTTTTCTCATTTTCTTACCGAGTATGCGAACAGCAGAGCACGTTCCGTGTCGCTGTGGTGCTGTGCGATGTGTCCCTCTCCTTTTGACACTGGTGGGCTGCCTGGGAGGGAAATGCTTAACTCCACTGCCATTCATGAGAACAGGCCAGTCAAATAAGCTTACACTTTTCCTGCCCTGTATTTTCTTATTAGGTATTGTCCTCTCATTGCTCATGTCTGTTTTGGAGTTTACTGATGTACCCTGTGAAAGTTACCATTACCACAAAATTTAAGTGGCTTACTCTACACTAAGTTGAAAACAGCTGCTTGATGTCCGATAGCGATACTGACGTTTGCTGGCCACCTATATAACTCCTCCTTGGTTTATTTAAATTTACAAATTGCATTAATAAAAGTGCAAAATTACTTTCCATCCCTATGTTTAGAATAGAATAACTATATTCAGTCATTCTCGCGTCTGTGCGGTTTGCAGGCATCTGTAATTGAAAAGGTGTCATGAAAACAGCACCTCTCCAGATGCCCGTTGTTCCCGACCAGCCGTTGGAGCCCACAGCTATGACTCGCTGCAGTTGGGGGCCCTGAAATCAAGGGCTGGGCTGGGACCACAGGAGGTTTTTGGGGCGGCGGAGGAAGCAATCTGACAGCTTGTACGTGTCTCCTGACTTCCTGCGGTTTGGAGACAGTGTTTTCAGCTTGTGCATGCTGAAAAATGCTGCTTATCAGTAACTTATGGTAGCGTTAGTGCCCCTAAGAACTTCATTGGGGCTGAAGCAGAAATTATGCAGCTTAAAATGCTGTTATTGAGCAGTTTTAAGTAAAAAATATGCATCTGTTAAAAATGGATAGTGTGCTGTGGGCACTGAAAAACATATACTCAGAAATTATTTTTCAGAGATGCTGTACTTACTGTGGGCCGTGGCGAACCCTGAGCCCGTGTGTTGGCACTACGGCTTCTCTGGCAGGATAGGGGAGCGTGCTGCCAGCTCTCCAGCAGAGCCAGGCTCTGACACGAGCTGCCTCTCCCTTGCTCTCCCTTTGCCTGCTTAGACCTTCCTTTCATAAAGGCTTTTGTCCTTCTGTGCTGTAGAAGTATTAACAGCTTAAATATGTGGGAAGTGGGAGGACAGGCTGCTTCTGAATCCTATTAAGCGCTATGCTGAAGGAATCAAGATGCTGTGTTAGTCAGCTCAGTGTTTTTCTTCCCTGGCCGGGAAGAAATAGTCAAAATTCCAGAAAGAATCATAGCCAGATGTTTGTCATTGCTCTGGTTTAACTCTCCTAAATATGGCAAATAGGCTGCCTTAGGACTTATTTTTGTCTGACCTCAGAAGAGAAAGTTAGTAATTCACTATTTAAAATTTGAAGTTATTATAGCGTTTAAAAAGAAAGTAATTGAAGCTTTGCAATTCGTGTACTGTTTGATTCGACTATATATTTTTTAAAACCTGTTATTTTGTGTTTGGGGGCTTGACTTTTTTGATGCTATGTAGGAATGTGGTATTGGGTGGGGAAAGGTAAAACCGCAGCCATTTTATTGACAGACGTTTGGGGTGTGTGGGGGGTTTTTTGTTTGGTTTGGTTTTTTTAACAGAAGATATGAACTTAAATTGTATTATAAAATTTACTACTTTACATTTCTCTGGACATTAGGTGTCCCATTACATGAAAAGAAAATTGAGTTATACTGTAGCAAAGGAGAAACAATCTGAATATCCCTGTACGAAACGTCAATTATATGCACATATTGTAACTTAAAACACAGAAACCATTTAGTAAAATGGTGATCGAGTGTTATCACAGTCCTTGAAATAAGAATGTAATAGATTGAGTTCATAACTGTTTGTATGGCTGTGATACACTATAGTGAGTATGCTTTACCACGTGATGTGCATGGAAGAAAAATTTCTCTTGTATGGGTTCAGAGTGAATTGAGGAACATTACAAGAGCCACATTTACTTAGTTTAACATCGAGTTGGTGTAGAGCTGAACTCTTTTTAAGCTCTGTTTAATTTATCATAAGCATACTGAGAACCTTGTGCCTGTAATTGTTCTGTCTGGATGAGATCTGATAAAGTAAACCAGTGCATAACTTAAGGGTCTTGGCATATGTGCAGTGGTACAATTATTGTACTTAGTTACTTTCAGGGGCCTTCCGAAGTGACTGGTATACAACTTTGTAAAGAAAAAGCTGTTACCTTTTAGCCTCCTTCCTAATTCCAATAATGTGTTGTCATCATTAATAAAGAAAGGAAATACTGTTTCTTAAACACTTACGCAGAATGCAGGTGTTCATTTCTTTTTTTCATAATCTAGTGACGAAGGATAGTGAAAATCAGCTGAAATTAGTCTTATGCCATTCTGTCAAAATAATGGTAAGAAACGCTGTACTCCAAAAATTAAAAAAAAAAAAAAAAAATAGTTCTCTGGAAGTCTCATCTGGGTGTGGGTGACATTCAGAGCTGGTTTGAGAGATAGATGATTCTGTAGAACATATAGACCCTGAAAGGGCTGCGGGGGAACAACCCACAGTCAGTGTGCTAAGAGGCAGTTCAGAGAAATTTTAGGTTAGTGCCTACTGAAAAAAGGGACTTGATACTGAGCAAGGGTGGCGTCACCTGGTTCCCGGCTGTGTTCGGAGTAGCAAAGCCCTGTGAACACGCACTTAAATAAACAGGGTTGCAAAAGCATACCTGTCTCATCTGTTTCTCCTTGCAAGAAAACATACCTCTGGCAAGGGCGACGTTGCCTACTTGTGTAAGAGGGAGACCATATAAATTCAATATTTGAAAAACTGTGCTGTGGTGTAAAAGACTTACTTTTTAAGACTGTGATGTTGGATGTGGAAGGGGGAAGACCTGTTTGGCTGACAGAGTGGTCATTCATGAATAAAATAAGAAGTTTAAAAGAGGGGGGGGGGGGGGGGGGAAGGAAAAAGTAGTACTGAGCTGCCAAGCAGTCTATATTGTGAGTTCAGAGACATTGCTGGAAGTCCTTGAACAGCTTCTGCATGCACTGCTGCCCTGACCTGAGCTGCATGGTCGAAACCCACAGGTACAAAATGCAGAGGGGAAACAAAATTCAGGCTCTCTAAATTGGAGTCTGTTGCTCTTTAGTAATCTCTTTTCACTTGTAGTAGAACTTATGATGCCTTTTTGACATGTTTGTAGCACTGTCCTTGGGTTTTGCGCACATGCATGTGTTTTGGAGCGCTCTTGTGATGGTGAAAGCAGGTTTGAAAACATTACTTAAGTTGTTTCTTCTGAGCCTCATGGCAGAGGAATGGGAGATGAAATATTGATGCCTCCTTCCTGCTCAGGCAAGAGAAACGATGGGAGCTCAGTTGCAGGCCCTCTTTACTGGCAGTGAGATCTGGGCTGACGTGTTTGACATCTCTGCTACCTGAGCTGCTGCTCTTTCCTCCAGCTGCCCCTGGCAGAAGGCTTGGACACAACACTTGGTGGAGCCTGAGCACAAAAAAGGAGTGGTAAAATACCTGTATTAGTTTAAAAAAGAGTAAAGAGGACTTTGTAGAGACTCTGTGTTAGACCTGTCTGACACGTACTTCAACTGAAATCATGAAGGACAAGCATCACCGTGCATCTCAGCCCACTTCTCAGGCAGCTAGCCTGAAGCCAGAGGTGTAGGAGAGGCTCCTGCTGGAAAGGGGGAAGTTAACAAATCTTTGGCCTTTCTAATCTGGCCTGTAGGTATTTATTAACCCATCGCCATGGTATCAAAGCTCTGCTCGAAGTACAGCGGGGAGTGATGTTGGGACAGCTGGTACGATTTCAGTTTTGCACAAAGCAAATATAGTTTTGGCCTTTCCTGTAAAAATACCTAATTTGTGTAAAGAATCTTCCATGATCATCTTATTTCCTTAATGTATTAAAGTGTTTCCTTTGTGCAGGCTTCCTCAAGCGGTGTGCCAACCTGGAGTACCATAACACCTCGTAGGGAAAGCCCAGATCAAATCTGGTTGATGTGAGCATGGATGATGGTTTCGAGGCACTAGCATAATTAATGGAGAAAGACTAGCAATTTTAGTAATCTTTTTTTATGAACAAAGGGAAGCAAAGTAATGTCTGCTTTTAAAATGACTTGAAACCATAGGGTTTTATTTATATAAGTATATACACACATGAAATGATGCTGTGCAAGTTCCTAGAATATCTACAGTCTAAATGTGTGAAGTAGCCAGGCACGGTGGAGGGAGTGGGTGTAGGAAGGTGCGGTGGTTTGCCCAAGTATATAGGGTCTTGTAGCAAAGTTTGGGGCGGTGGGGGAAATGGAGATCATCAGTCTCCTAACTTCTAGTTTCGTAGCTTTGTTATACTGTTTTACAGCTTGGATGAAAGAAGTAGGTGCTTAGATGTTCTGTTATGAACCTTAATTTCTTGAAGTGGAAAAAGGCTTTTTTTGAGAATGGCTATTAATGGCACACTGCCCATTTTGACAGCAGGCCGTTTTTATAACTAGGCACTTGTACCCTATCCTTGGTTATTTCAGCCACGAAGTTGTTTAAAGCCTTGAAATCTAGTGGAGATATTTAAAGTAGCATGCTGATGAGGCTGAGCCCTTTCAAATGTGTGCTTGATGTTGGAAGGCTGTTGGTGCGACGTTGCTCTGGCCCTTTGCAGATAATTTGAAATAGCACATTGTTAAAAAAAAAAAAAAGCCCCAGTGTCACCGTTAGCACAGTTTTCTGGCATTTCCACTGCCGCAATCTTTGCTGCCACGTGGTATCAGCCACCCCAAATCAGCTGCTCGCTGTGATACTGTCGCCTGAATGTTTAATTATTAGCAAGCATCAACTCTGGTGCCAAATTGTCAAGCCGTAACGTCCTGCAAAACGCTTTTCATTGATGTGGTCTGGGGTTTTAATTTGGGTGACGTACCTGTTCCCCAGGTAGCCTAGAGCAGTGTATGAAGCAGAGGTATTGGGGGGTGCATGTTTGCTTTTTTCTCTCCAGGTAATGAAAGCAACTGAGAGTTTCTGCTCAGCACCCAGTATTTTTTTACGTGGCTCTTCCATGTGCTGTCTGTATATAGCACTTGAGGACCACGTGTTCGTTGAGTGCTTAACCATGGTGGTGTTTTATTTTTCTCTGAGCACAATGTGTTCTATTTCGAGTGCTCCAGGTATTTCAGCATGAGAGCACTTTCGGAACTTGAGACCATTTTTTGTCTCTATGTGCTGTCTACGTAAGTATACATTTCCCAGTCTTGTTCACATAATTCCGTTGCTCTTGGGGATCTTTTCCCATGTCAACAAATGATTGTTTTCCTACTTTCAGGCATCCAGCAAGTCTAGCTGCTCTGGAAAAGCATGTTTGTTGGGTAGAGCTGGTTCATTTGGCAGTGAAGTGCTTTAACACTGCTTGAACCTTTAAATGATCACAGGTTTTCAAGCTAACCTTAATTAAATGAGCCAGAGGCTTACATTTCTAGAATAATTTGTCTGGCTGTGGATTCTGTTTAAAAAAAAAAAAAAAACCAACAAAAAAAACCCCCAAAAAACAACCCCCCCCCAAAAAAAAACCAACCAAAAAGAAAACAAAAAAAAACCCAAACCAAAAAACCCAAACCACAACAAAACCAACCACTGAAATCTTAGGACAAAAAATCTTGGGGGGAGTCTTAGAATTTTTTTTAAAACAAAAAATTATGCCCAATGTGCAGTGTGATAATGTAACCTGAAATAGCTCAGAAATTTGTATTTGGTTTTGCAGCTTCCATACTTGAGTAAATTGGATTTCAATGCTATGTAGAAATACTGTGACAAACAATATTTAAAAAAACAGAAGTACATTTTCAAGGTGAAAATGTACGCTGTCTGAATTTGTGAAGAAGTTTCAAAATAATTTTCAGGGGGGTGGTGTACTCCCAAAGTTTGGTCTGCGACAGTGAAATAAGAAGTGCTGCGCGGCTGCGGCTCGGGGCTGATGTGGATGTTTGTGTTGCTCCGACGGCGGTGCTTTCCGGTGTCCAGGGGCTGCCCTGCCGGCGTGGTGCTGGTGCAGGCTGCAGGCGTGGGAAATGAGGTCTGGTGATGGGTTCGGCTTCCTTGGGGTGAGCTGGGATTTGCTGGGGTTCTCCCAGCGCCACGCAGGAAGGCTACTGCTGCGAATGGGAGACCTCTGGTGCACTGGCAGCTGGACTGTGCTCCCTTGGGTGGAAAAAAAAAAGTTGTGTTTTTTTTTTTTAAAAAAAGTTCATACCAGTGACTAGGGTGGAAAATTGGAAGACGTTTCACAAACCTTAAGTGCGTGCTGGGTTGCCTCCTGTAGCTCTTGACTTAATTCTGGAAGAAGTCAGGATTGTCATCTTCAGTAAGTGGCAGGTAGAGACTGTGGTGGTGTGAAGCAGCGGGGAGGACCCTGTACGAGAGAGTCAAATCCCCTGACATCGCAGGCTGTGCATCTGATGCTCTGTAGGTTGTTAAATGTACTGCGAACCCTTTTTGGTGTTGTCTCAGTAAAATAACCTGTAGTTGGGACCTGTCACTACTTAAGAGTGAGTACAACAAACACATCTATTTAAAATACAGTTTTCTTCACAAAGTATTAAAAGAAAAATTGAAATAATTGAAGCTGAAAGTGTTCAGATAATCAAAATGAAATATTATTTGGCTGAGCATGTGAAACCAGGGTTTGATACATCTGTTGTTATCAGGTATGCATTTTTGTGGGGAGGCAGGGACTGTTTTCATTTCAGTTATTTGTTCCAATCAAAATTGAAGAAACTAATAAAGTACTGAAAAAGACAGTTATTTTTTTACTTTTCCAGTGTGCGGATTAAAGACTAAACATGGAGCCGTAAGGTTGTCTTAGCCATGAAAACAAAAAGTTCATGAATGGTATTGCTTGCCATCTTATATTATTTCCTTCTTTCTAATAAATGTGGTTTAAACATACACCCTGTATTCATAAATGCAGTTTTTGTTTATACATGGCATTAATGGTAGTTATTAATAGGGAGTTTTGAAGGCGTTTTTATGTATCACGCTGCATTTGGACAAAGATCTAAAAGGGCTGTAGATAAACAAAGCTATAAACTCACTGAAATGTTTGTGTATTTCTGGTTAAGAAAGGAAATAACAAGTCTAGCATCACTACTTATGTTTAGTTGCCGATTGTCATTTTTTTAATTTGCCAAAAGATGAGAAGTCACTTTTTCATTAGGAAAACCACTAAAGTGCACCAAAAGAAGAAAAAAATCCATCAATGGTGAAGGGGTCCTTATTTAAATCAGTTCAGTTTACTTTTCATGCCTGTGCTTCTCTTTGGCAGCTCACAGGGTGCTCTGTCTTGGCCACTTGTCAGTGATGATGTCAAATATAAACTTCTTCCTCTCATGCAGATACACTGTTTACTGGAGGATTTGGTCTCCCAACAGTTGCAGATTTCTGTAACACAAAATCCAAGGACAGCTGGTGTTCGCTGAAGTTGGGGGCCGGTGGCTCCTCCAGCTCTGGCTGCACAAGAGTTTCTATTCTATACCTCTGCTTTATAACTCTCCATTTTTTCCAGACTCTTGGCTTTTGGACTGAATTTTTTTCTTTCCTTTTTTTTTTTTCCTTCCCCTTCCAGCTTAACTGCTGCTAAAAGTGGATTTCATTTTTGGAAAGTTTGAGCAAAGGCAGTTTGTCCATTTTGGAATATGAGAATACTACTCATTATGAAAATACTGGGTTTTTTTGTGTTTTAAGTTAAAATGCATGGAAGCAGAAAGTTAAGATGTTCAGGAAGACATGTTTGGGAGTTACTGAGGAAGAACTGGTTTCGATAATACTGAACTATGGTCTACTGAAAATCATAGGCTATGCATTCCTAATTTGTTTTTCTGTCTTCCTAAGCTAAAATGTTATGGCAGAGGGAGGATCTGCCATGTAGGTAGTGATATTTGAGAAAATAGGAAATTACAGTTGGGATGATAAAACAAAAATAACTTGTTCTGACCTTTTTTAAAAATTTATTTACATTTTACTCCTCTGTCCTAAAAATTGCTAACATTGAGTATGTTTACTTTTCTGAGTAAAAAATACAGATACCTCCTTCAGTCAAGAAACTTCAGCTTAAAATGTTTGTTGCTATTAATTTCTATACCTGCCTGGCACTGGCTTAGTGCTGAGCCTGGTCTGAAGGCGTTTCTCCTCCTGTGTGCAGGCAGGAGATTGCCACACAGGTGTTTTTGCCAGGGCAGGGGCCTCTGCAGCATCGCTGCCTGTCAGGAATACCCTGCTTGCACAGCTCTGATGGATCTTTTCAAGCATGATCTGAATATACAAATCTAATTGAAAAAATCTGTTGTACTGACCAGTCTTCTAATGATGACTTATTAAAGTAGTCTGTAGTACAGTTAGAGCTGGGTCACTAGGGAAAGCTTTTGTTAGCTCCCTATTTAATTATTTTCACCCTGTTTTTTTCTTTTGTTTTTATGTGGAGTGATTCAGTAATATCAGTAGTCGTTGTCTTGGCAGCATATAAAGAGTAATTGAAAAGTTTGGAATGGAAAGTATGCTGTGTTGTGAATTTGTATTGAAAATGGGACCTTTCTGAAATGTATTCATGCAGCTTCTTGCCCTGACATCAAAATTACAGTAATTAAGTAATTACTTAAAGGTTTTTGCTTTGTGCTGCTGTTATGCAGATTAAACAATGACATGGTGCTACCCACTATATAACTTTCACTTTTGTCAACTTCAAAATGTTAAAGAAGCTTTTTGGAAGGGATGGTTATAAATGTAGCAAACAATTTGAGGAACTAAATAGCTCTACCAAGAGTTTTCCCACAGCATTTGAGACACAATAATAAAAGATAGTGTTCTGTCTCTAGCTTTTGTAACCCATTTTTATTTAAAAATAAAATTAATACCGTTCTTTTTGAATGTGGCGTTGTGATTGTTGCTTTATACTTTGAAGGAAGTGCTATGAAATGATATTCAGCTGAGAATGGGGATTTTCTTAACTTGTTATTATAAATGACACGCAAAATTACAGTTGATAGCCCAGTGAAAAGAATTTTATACTTTTAACATTTGGATGGCACCTTTATAATTTAATCTGTTGCTAAGTGCTCCCAGCTCCGACCGTCTTAATTTCTTCATCTCCAGCTTCTCTTGAAGGGTACGCAGGCTCAGCAGTGAAAGGAGAGAGATGCCAGGGGTATGTACGCAATACGGAATCTCTTTCTGGGAGAAGCGAAGGCAGTTGGACTGCCATCGGGCACGGAGCTTGGTGGAGCCACAGAGACGTAACTCGGTTTAAATGCTGTGCGTGGGAGAGACCTGCATATGACGATCTGATGAGCATGATTTTAACAGCTGTGTGTAACTTGCCATGGACAGGACAGTTTCCTTAATGAGCACAGCACACAGTTTGACTGTAAAACTTGTCTAAACTGTTACCAGACATCTTTCGCAAGTTAATCCAAGTTTATTAATTCTAACAGAAGGTGGTTGGAACCAGAATTACTGCTATTTCACAAATGAGAAATCTGAGACTTGGGGTCACAGGACATCTCTCTGTTAATCTCTAGAGGTTAATAGATCCATCCATGAAAAGGCAGGCTGGCGTGGCCTGTCTTCTATAGATGGAAGTATATAAGGTTGGTCAGGCTATTACTGCATCCCCACAAATATCACTGGCTAAAAAGCATTCCTTTCTCAAATCCATGGTGCCTGTGAAGAGTAGGCATTCAATAAGAATAAATACATGTGTATCTACCTTAAAAAAAAAGGGGGGGGGGGTGTCCTACTATATTTAAGGATATTTTCTTCTGATGCTATTTTAAGATTTATTCACAAGTGCAAAGCAAGAAATGTATTTCTTTTGAAAGTTAAAATTATAATTTTCAAAATGCATTTCTCCAGGAGTGTGTGGGTCCTGTGGCAAGCAGCCTGTAACATGCCTGAGAAACATGCCTGTAGACAGAAGAGCAAGAACGTTGTTTACTGAAGATGTGGTTTACCATTACCTGTATCATTCCATATTTCATTGTCATCGTTTAAAAACCAAAACCCGTACCCACAGAGTCTTCTGCAAGCACAGAATTTGGCTAAAAAAATTCAATGTGTTCTTACAAAGAAAATGCCATTTTAGACACCACAAAACTTGTCCAGAAAAAGAGGAGAGCACTCCTCCTCACCATATTGTGTCATCTCCCAACCAGGGATCTCTGTATCCACTGAAGTGATGAAGTGGATCATTTCTCCTGACTTGTGGTTTTATTTGGTTTTATACATGGAGAATGAGTAACCTGGAGCCCTACTGAAAGCATCCTGATTGGTTCAGGCTGAAGCTGCAGCACTCCCCTGCTAGTTTTTTCAGCATGAGCAGCCAGTGTTGGCTTACAGGGCTTGCACTGGTTCCATGGGAGTTTTATTCCGGTGTCCTCTGGATTTATGTGCACCAAGCACATATGTGCAACAGCACCAAGATGTTTGAAGGCTGTGTGCCTGGATCAGCTCTCATTCTGGGCTCGAGGACAGGATTGGGGTTGTTTTTTTGTTTTTCCTTCCCCCCCGCCCCGTGGGCTCCTGACTGACTTGATTCCTCTCTTGCCAAGAAACTTTCTGAATCAGTGGTGTTTGTGCCAGGTGCATTCACCTGACCTATGCTTCACACCTGTGGTTGCCCTTATAGGTAACTGTGACTTGTGAAAGCATGGATGAGAAGGATGAGTCGATCTTGTATCGTTCTCTGTTCTTCTGTTTCGGTACTTTCCTCCTTGGCTATAGCATGGGATTCACTCCATTCACAGCAGTGTGATTACCAAAGCTATTTCAGATTTACAGTATTGCAGAGCTGTCATACTTTTTCTCACTGAGGAAACTGTACCACTTTTTTGAAGTGGTACAGAGGTATTTAGCTAAATTTCACAGTTCCAAAAACATCAACAGTTAATCTCTTGTTCCTGTAAGAAGTAATTACTCTTGAATTTGTATGCATCTCAGTAATGTGAAACAATTCCCCCAACCTTCACCGTCTTTTTTTACTTTTTTAAACCCTCTTTATTTTAACCGAAAGTGGCCCATTCTTTGTTAGGTAGTTTCATTTGCACATTTTATTATTCTATTAGTATTTTGTTATAATACCTAATGCTTTTAAAAGATACACTGTTCTGAGTTTAAAGAGCCAATTACAGAACTGTGTGCCAGTTTTGATGGGAAAGTCTTAAGAGACTTCCGGCACTTTAACTTTTATTTTCCAAATAAAGGAGACCTGGGTGGCATGAATGCCCGAGGCGTGTTCTGCTGGATAACCTGGCCGACCCGAGTGACGCCACACCCTGTTGCCGCAGTTGCAGGATTACTTCCATGGGCCAAGGCAGAACGCGGATGTCAGCGGCCATGCCACCTCCTTTTGCAGCCTACGCTAGCCGTCCTGCTAGCGTTTGTGCATTGTTGGAACAGGTGCCAAGGGCTGTGAAAGCCCTTTGGATTCTTTTCTGTGTGATCCAGATGGACTGGTATGCAGGTTCATAAATGTTATTTTTCTTGTGGTGGCTGCTACGGTCATACAATAATGTATGCCAAGAGCAAGCTTGTGTGCAGACCCAAGTGTAGTTGTTACGGGTGTGCTGTGAAGGTTTCCCGTTTTCTCCCATGTTACCATAGGTGCTTTCTGCCAATGTTTGTTTTGTGGCTTTGCACCTAACTTGACTGTGAAAAGGGCTAGTGAGTGGGTTTCTTGAGGGAGGGATTAATTGCTGATGAGTTTACACAGAAGACATGGTGCAAGAGGAGGGTGTTTGGGTTCCCACTGTAGCCTTCCTGTTTATTTCTTAATTAACAGAATAAATACTATCACCTCGGGTTTTCTTGAACACGGTTGTAAAAAAAAAAAATTAGGTTTTTTCAGAGATGTGCCTTTGTCGAAGACGAGTTCTAGTTCTATCAGCAAAGGTGATGCATGTGCTGCGATGAGCAGCCTCTGCTCAGTCGGTGTGATCCCTGGCAGGAGCCAGCCTGGCCCTGTGGTGTCCTGCTCGCGCAGCTCTTGCTTTCCTGTGGGGCCGGACAGAGCTTCCTAGGTCAGGGGTAAATTCTGGTTGGGTGCAAACCGCGCTGTGCCAGCCTACCTCGGCTATCTTGGAGTCACTCAGAACATCTGCATACGTTTTCAAGTCTTGCTGGTGTGAAAGTTGCGTGTGGCCGGGTGGTCCCTGGTGTTGGTACGAGCGAGGGGGTGTGCATGCGAGCAGGATTTTGGCAGCCTCTGCTTCAGTCCGCTGCAGCTGGGGGAGAGCCACGCCTTCCAGCTAGACAAACAAATGGTGCTGGTTTATTGAAGGAGCTGCAAATAGTTTGCAGCTGATCTAGTCTGGTCTCATAGCTTTGAGCAGGAGGTTGGACATAGGTGACCTCCAGTGGTCCCTTCCAGCTTGAGTTTCTCTGGTTCTGTGAAAGTTGTTTGTATGGAGCTCTGCCTGTATATTGGATGATTGCATGTTACGGTAACAAAAATAATGAGAAAAAATCTTTGAGATATTCTAAGGATGCTACAATTTTTTTCTAATTTGCGGTAAACTTACTTATTTTCATCTCACTGTGGGTTTTTTTTTTTTTTTTACTTCCTTAGTCAAAATACTACGGCCAGACATTATTGACAGAAGTTTACAAGCATCTGAATTTGATTGAATCAGATTACTTTGGGATTGAGTTCCAGAACATCCAGTCACATTGGGTATGTACAGTTCCCTGACAAATTCAGTATAATAAAAAGGTTGGGTGAATGCAGTTGCTTGAGTGTCAAAAGTCTCAAAGTCTGCTGGAGTCTTCAGTAGGATTCTCTCTTTGATTCTTGTAAATCTGCTTCACTCACCGGAACAACAACAACTAATAAAGCCGAGGGGAGGAATTGGATTCTACTTCGTGTTAAATCTCAAACAGTATAAAGCAGTTAAATAGTTACTGACGTTCCCACTTTCAGGGACTTAAATAAAATCCTCCTTCCCTCTGAAAGGGGGAACTCAAAATGTAGTCTGTGGAGCACTTAAAATATCATATTGCAGTGTGTAATTTGGTAGTGTTCATATTTATCTTCGGTTAATTCAGTCTTTAATTAATTTGTGTGAAGAGTCATTATGAACCTCTTTCTAATAAATATAAACCTCAGCAGACATATAGAACTGCAAGCTTTTTAAATCATTGATCTAGAGAAACGCTGACAATCTGTAAGCCTCCTAGTCGCTTATCCTGTACCTTGCAAAGAGGACAATGTGGCTTCTAAACTAGAAAATATTCCCCAAACTGTGTCTTCATTATTTTTTTCTACTACTTTTTCTAATTTTAGGACTCACACGCAAAAAATATGACTGAGAACGTTAATAGCACTAATACAGGCTGCTCTTGAGCCACGGAAGTAGTCAAGCTTGTTTAGTTTCCATTTCTTCTGCAAAGCATCTAAAGTGTTTCTGCATCTAATAAGGTTCTTAAAATCCTCAGCTCTCTCTCAGACATAGAAGTAACTAGTAAGAACCAATCATAATTGTCTTGTTACAGTTTTTTGTTGGGGGTGGGGGGGAAATTGAGCATCCAGAATGCTTTGCATTAGTTTTACAGATGCTCCTTTTAAAAGAACAATGATAGTCTTTCTTTAAAAATGTGCTTGTCAAAAGAGACAAATTTGTGGGAAATTAATATCAAGTAAAAATACTGAAGTAGATAGGTAAGGGAGATGGACAAAGCATGGAAGTGAAAAAAATTGGACCTTGTCATGTTCTCCAGACCTTCTTTAATTCTGTAGCCTGGCTCCTGTCTACGGTCGTGTGTTTTGGCATGATTTCTGTCTTGGCAGTGGTGGTGTGCTTTTGCTGACCTGGCTCTTCTTCTATCCAGATGAGCTTTAAGCAGGGATCAGTGGTTTTTCTGTTGATGCATGATAAATGTCAATTCAAATAGATAAGTACACTTTTTTTAAAGCAAAGAAATTACTGCATTACTGCAGTGAGGAAGAAGTGCATACTCATAAATTAATGCTTTATTTGAATTTACTTTTGAGGTTTTCATATTGTATTCAAATAAGAATGTCAGTTTGTAATTTTTTTTCTTTAATTTCAGATTTGGCTGGAACCTATGAAACCTGTTATTAAACAAGTACGGAGTAAGTAGTTTAAAAAAGCAAGTTTTCCTTAATTTGCATCTGCTTTATGTGGGTTGCTTTCACAATTACTACTTGATTTACTGGTTATGCTTCCCTGAAAATTGTACTTGGTAGGGGTGATAGTGGTTCCTGTTCAGGCATGCAAACCTGATGCTTTGAATATGTAGTATGTGGTGGGTGGAATGGAAATTTACTGAAGGTATGATTCTTTCTGATAAATATCTGGATAGATTGGGTCAGCTGGTGTTATGTTTAAGTGAAACATGGCATTTGTTTTTTGTGAGCTTTTGCTTTTGTAAGTTGTGTTGTCTTATGGTGGGAAGAAAAAGGAATATTCTGGCTTATTGCACCCGTTGCACGGGAGGAGGTAGCATCTGCAGGCGTGAGATCCTGTCTGAGAGCTGATACACCTTTCAAAGGCTGCAAAAAGCTGCACTCAGAGCTTGCTGACACGCAGGGAATTTCAGTGGGGTGGGTATTCCCATGTCACTCTCAAAAACTCTCAGTGTACTCGGGAGCAGCTTCGCTAAGAGCAGAGGTAGGGATCTCCCACCCCATGGGTGCTGCAGCTTCAGAGTCCTCTTTGCTTTGGTTGTGAAATTTGTTTCTGCTCTTTGGCCAGGGGGATATTGCAATAGCGATGCTATCTTTGCTTTATGCTACTCTAAAAAGTAATGTGAGACGCACTCTAAAGGCTAAAAATAATTGAAGAATACAGTATGCTAGTTCTTCTGATGCTGAAAGATTAGATAAAACTTTTTCTCCTTTAGAAAAAGGGTTAAGCCATTTGCTTGTTTTCTGTTTCTGATTGTAAAGGCTTTGTGGAAGAACAAGATCAGGAGGGCGTGGTAGATTCCTACTGCTTTCAAATTCTTAATAGAAAAATGTTGAAAATTAGTACTGGGAGGTAGTTTTTAGTTATTCTTCTGCTTAAAACTGATTGCCAGAAAATAAGAAATCACCAATTTTAGATAGATTTTTTTTTTTTTAAATTTTACTGACATTGTTTTTTAAGCAGAAGAGCCATACCAGCTATAAAAGAAGGCTTCCTTAGGAGGGTATATAATACTTTCACTCTCTATTCCTCCTCTCCCCCCCCCCCAAAAAAAAAATACTGTTGGAGTGCCATCTTGTTATATACTCCATGCAGTTAGGCTTGTTTTGTTTTTCCAATGCTCCTGGCTGGAAGGAATTACATCTTAATCGAAAGATCTGGACCAGAGGTCTGTGATGCCACTTGGTTACGCCTTCTGTGTCCTCTTCTATACCATATATTTGGGGAAACTTGGCCTTAGACCGTAGGCTGATGGCTGTGTGTTCCCTGATGGTACATATATTGTTCTAAAATTGTCTAAAACGATGGCGATGTGCTAAAATTTATGGCTGCTCTGCTGCTTGGTGGTCTACCACCTATGTTATATTGCCAGTGACACTGGAAGATTTCTTTCAAAATTTTTTTTAATCTTAATCTGTAGGAGACATCAGTCGGTTGTCTGGCACATGTTCAAGTTCTGAAATAAATTTTAAATTTTTAAGTTTTGATAGCTCAGGTGAGAGCTCTTTTTTTTTTATGCTAGTTGAATCCCTTCCTGGCATTCTGCTGTTTTTAATATTGAAATGAGATATGACTGTAGAAAGCCTTGAAAATGTTTACAGTTAAAATGTTAATTGCATGTATAGTAATTTAAGCTGTTCTGCCATTGAATCCGGTAGCTGACATATGATTCCTGACATATGAGGAACATCTTCTAAGAAATCCTTTGACAGTACTGCTAAATACAAAGCCTTAAAATGAGAATTAATTTAACTACTTGATAATGTGGACATTTCAGAAGTGAGGGACTAAGTAAGCTGCAAGAAAGATGTTTCCATCTGACAATACAGCTGTGCAAGTCTAGGCACATCTACCCTGGCTTCAGCCTCTAGGCTCCCCTGCTACGTTGGGGCTGCCCTTCCCCGGTGCCCCTCTGCCTGGGCTCCCTGGGGATGACGGGTGGCGGCTGGGTGCAGGTGGGCTAGCCTGGCAGCGACGCATGCAAAAGGCGGTCTGCTCCCTTCTGCGCACCCCTGCTCTGCGGGTGGCTGCTGGGTGTTTCCCAAGGGAAAGCAAAATTCTGTAAGAGTGAGATTTGGTGAGTTTGCTCATGCTGTTAGGAGATTCTTGAACTTGGCATGGATGGATGGTCTTTTCCTATATTCTCACTTCAGGAAGCTTTGTTGAGGTTCGTTCTTTGTTGGTTTTGGGGGGTTGGGTTTTTTGTTTGTTTGGTTTGGTTTTTAGAATTTAATGATTTTGGAGTTAACCTTGTAACTTTCAGTCCAGCAGTAGGGGAATGTTAGATGTTACCATGGGCTTTAAGGTAATACAGCTCAAACCTGTTAGTTTATGTTGATGGCGATTGTTGTGTACTTGTAGGCATGCAGTTCAGAGTCTTTGACAAGCTCTGTAAAAAACAAGATTTAGATTATTAACATTTACTTCATATTAGTCTTGGCTAATAACCTACTCTGAGATATATATAACTTTATGTTGTATGATAAGGTTTTTATTTTTGTTTAATTTCAAATGAATGCAGTCGGTTTTACTAATGAACCACTCTAGAAAGCAAGGAGTTTAGATCCAAATTTTCGACTTCCTAACAGGCGCACAACATCAGGTTGGCATTTAGGTACCTTCTCTGAGGTGTTGCCAGTTTTATATAGTGTTGTGTTCACCACACCTGCATGGGTAATTTTTCCTGACTTCTTTTTTGTTGTTGTTGTTCTTGGTTTTGCTCAGATTTGGCTTCTTAAAATAAATTCTGCGTCTTGGTTAAGACTGGCCCAGTGTTTCTTTGCCTAATTATAGAATGGGACTTATTCATAGAAAAAAGGAGAGATTAAAAAAAAAAAAAACCAAAACCAGGAGGAGTTGTGCTACAGAAGCAAATATGCAGCATTATGTTTTTAATTTTTAATATTTATTATCATTTAATATAAGTGATGCTCGGAACACTGCCAAAATTGCTGCTGCAGCAATACTTTCCAGTTGTTTGGTGTGAGTAACGTGCAGGTCTGTTCTTAACCTTGTGAAGGTCTTCCAAAGGCTTGGAGTATTTTCAGAAATTTGATATAAAGGTTTATTTTCCTCACTTGGTGTGTCTCAAGAACTATGAAATCCTTAGTATGGTTTTAGTCTCTACGAAATGTGAGCTTTGTGTATCATTATGGGGTGTTGTTTCCAGCCTCCTTTCATTTCTAGATATGACACTGTAATTAGGATGAGGATTTAAGGTTTTTTGGTTCACCAAAGCTTCGGTAACTCTGGGATTGGAGGCTGAGAGCTGCTCTTCTGACAGCTGTGATAGTCTGAGAGTTAGTTCTCCCAGCTACTTGGCAGAAAGCAAAGTTTGTTATTGCCCTGTTAGCAAACAAGAGGGTGAATGAGCAGAGGAGCATTTGGTGTGTGGGAATCGGGTATTCTGGACAGAAGAAATCAGTATATTTTGGGGTTGATGGGGTTAAACTGGACTTTGTCAAGCTTTAAGATATCTTGGTGCTTAAAATAAATCAAAGCAGGCTGGCTTGTGCTTACCAACATGCTCAAATAAATTTGATTTTTTTTTTTTTTTTTTTTATTTGGCTAAGCTTGCTTTGAAACGGCAGTGGCTGGGGCTGGAAGGCACCTCTGTAGGTCCACATGTAAGCAGGGCTGGATTTGAGGTTCAGTCAGGTCATGAAATATGTGGATATTGTGCCCATGGCACCCAGAGGAGGAGAGTTTAGCAAGAAGAGGTGGTGCAGCTTTTCCCATCCCTGGTCTTCCTCTGCCTTTTAGAGGGTGTCTGTCTTTCTGCGGTTTGTCCTGCCTTTCTGTGGCTCTGCATGCTCAAGGCGGACTGTCCTCACTCCTTGTGGGAAGGTGCACAAAAAGGACAGGTCTCGGTCTGTTGCAGTTGAGCGGAGATGCTGTCGGCTGAGCGTGGGGCTGTGGCAGATGTGCGGTGCTCCGCTTGTCCGGGGAATGCCCACAAATGCGAGATGGATACTCAACAGGCTTCTGTAAGCAAAAGTTGTCTAGTGCTCTGACTGCCTGCAAAATACATAGCCTTGTCTGCTTTAAGAGCAGGAAGAACAGCAGCAGACCAGTGGTGCCCAGCTGTGGCACGGTAAGCAATTGTAGTACCCTGTAGTATTCCTCCAAAAATACTGGTGAAACAGGGGATTGTGGGCATCCAGCTGGTTCAGCAGGCTGTCGTGATGCTGAAACTGTTCATGCGGTCCAGTCACAGTTGGGTTTTCTTGTTGTAAAATGTTACACAGAGCATTATGGACTATTCCGAATAGTTACTGAGAGTTCTCTTTAGATTTAAATGTTAAATTAGTTTTCTCCCTGTTGTTGAGATTGAGAAGAACAGTGTTAAAAATGGGAAGAAATGGGTATTAACGGGCATGCCGGGAGCAGGCTGCAAATGCACTTTTATCTCTGCGGGGAGCCAGCTGGGTCAGGCTGGACACGTGGATTCAGCTCCTCGACAGCTCTGGTGGTGGTGGCTGGTGTTCAGAGAGCCTGTGGGATGCATCTCCACCCTCCTCCCCTTCTGGGAAGCTCTCACTGGGTCATCTGTGACTCCTCGGTATGCAGTCAAGTAGTTGCTTTGGGGTATTATAGTTTTCGTGTTGCACGAAACTATTTTTACAGCATTCAGACTGCAGACTTGCCTTGGAAGTAGTATAGATAGTTCCTCTGAAAACCATCTGTACCTCCGTTGATGGGGACAGTCTATGCCCCATAGGCCCGCTATAGTTAGCTGGCAAGCTGAAAAGCTGGCTAGACTTTTCATGTGTTGTATTTTTGTGCATGTTGAAAAACGTAATATGCTTGTGCTTATGAAGAACAAGAGCTTTTTTTGTGAAATGACTAACTTTTCTTATAGGACCAAAGACTACAATGCTTCGTCTAGCTGTAAAGTTTTTCCCTCCAGATCCGGGTCAGTTGCAAGAGGAATATACTAGGTAAAGTATTTTTTGAAGAATTTGATTTGCATTAGCTACTGAAACAAAAGGAAGGTAAGAGTAGGGGGACATGGCATCTGTTTCCAAACAACACTTACATTGAAGGTGAGCGAAAGAGTGCTTTTCATTAGTGTCACAGTTTTAGCAGACACGTGTTGGCAGATGAATGTTATTGGAAAAAATATTTTTCAAAACAGAAAACAGTGCAGGTTAAGGCTTGCCAAACATCATGGTGTCAAAAGAGACAGGGTATAGAGGAAATACTCATATTTATAAACAGTACCTGTACAAAATAATCAGTACATATTTTAATAAATGATTTATCATTTAAAATTCTGAAGTCTGCACTAAGTATTCTACAACTAACAAACATGCTTTACTGTTTATGTCTGTTTGTGGATTATTTATTGTGGAATTCCAGTCTGTGCTTAGAGCTGTAGGTATTTCATAATGCTATTAATGATATGTACACTTTATTGGGAGTGTATTGAAGAAACCAAGATAGCTCAACTAGATATGCAGGAAACAGAGCATACTTTATAAAATCCTTTTATACATACTTACAGTACTTTAACCCCCCCACACATGCAAAATGTTTACCTTTTATTATCTTTTTGCCTCAAGAATGTCATACATAATGTTTTAATTCTGTTTTTAAAAAAAAATTACTGTTCTCTTTCAGGGTGTAATTCGGTAAAGAATATTGAATAGTCTGTTAGTTCAAAGGTTGCCTATTTGCTGGAGTCCTTATTGCACCTTCTTTCAAGTAAAAAGGAAAGCACAAAAGGCTTTGGCAGCATTATGCTCGTAAAAATGTATTAAAATTGGTTTAGGTTATGAAGTCAGTCCTTATCAGCACACTTTCAAGGCTACCATGTTTTCCTTCTATCCTTGTATGTTTTGCAGGCAGCTTATTACACAAAACTGTTAAACAGAAATCTCTTCCTCTTTAGCAACTGATTTGGGGAATACTTCACTTAAATGAGTATAGTGGTATAAGAAAAGGAAATTTAATTTCTTACTGTCTTTGCAGGCTGCTAACGTTATAGTCCCGGAAAATACAACCACTGAGTAAATTAATTGAGTGCTAGCAGAAATACTCATTATTTTTCCTAACAAGATACTGGAATCAGTGATGTTCTCCCATCCTTGTTCTAATAGATAAAATCACTTGACGCGTTCATTAAGTTTCTTTCCAGCTAAAAACTACAGCTGCTGTATTCCTTCACAAATCAAACTTGTTAAAAGCACGGTTTTCCTTCTGCTTCCTTGTCCCTCTGTGTTCATTGGTGCTCATAAATTGCACTGTGTTAGTCACGGGTTGTTTGGTTTGATTTGACCGTCCTTGGTAGCAAGGCTTCTGTGTTATCTTGTTTTTGGAGAGAGGAAGAACTAGGAGATGCTGGTTTTATAAAATATTGCTCAGTTGTTTTACTGTTCTTTCACATGTCAAGGTGGTACTTGTAACTCTGGTACTTGTAACTCTCTCTCAGGTACCTGTTTGCGTTGCAAATCAAGAGAGACTTGGCAGAGGAACGACTGACCTGCAGCGACAATACGGCTGCTCTCCTGGTCTCTCACCTTCTGCAATGTGAGTATCTCAACTGTGGGGACATTGGGTGATGTTGGCATTGCTAACCTGAGTTAAAGAGCGTATAGAAGCTTTTAGTAGCTAAAAGCATTTTCTGTCTCGTGCTATTTCCTTCTGTACGTGCAGTAAACCTGTTGATTTTGAACACTGGCATTATCATCAGGGCTAGCTGTGGTGAGGAACAGCTGGTGCTTATGTATGAGATAACTTTGGCTTTGTGGAGACTGTATGAAACCAAAGTCCTTGCGTGTTGTCTGTTTTCCCTGGCTCTGCAGATCGGGTCACTAGCACTCCTCATCTTCCAGACAGCTGCTTCCATCTGCCTCCGTGCTTCCTTAGCTTCATTTCTCAATTTCCCTGTGGCTGGGGGAGATAAGTGTACAGAGACTGGGCTGAAATAAAGCTGGAAACGTGCAGAACAAGTTCAGCAGTAGGGTTGTCAGCAGCTTTCCTCCTTGCTGCGAGTGCAAATGGAAATGGGAAGTGATTGATTTGGAAGCTCTCCATGTTGCTGCTTGCTCGGTCTGTACGTGCCTCAGGACCTAAAAACGTGGCCTTTAAGAAGAGCAAGATGAAAACCTTGAATGGATTCAGACACCAAACGAGTTCAAGCAGCAGCCAAATGACAGTGTTTACCAATCTGTAACCTGAGCTGCAGAAATGGGCTTTTGTGCCTCCTTGCTGACTTGAAACAAAAGCTGTTAAATGATACCTCTTCACACATGCACTGCTAAATAGTTATTAGTTCTGCATTGTACTACAATAATACAATCATAATAATATTAGTTATGGTGATTTTATTGAAAGAGCAAATCTATCTTGTGTGTGCGCCGTCAGTGAGTGATAAAATGAAAATTTGCTCGTGGTTTTCCAGCAGTTCACTGTGGAGCTGGTGAGCTAATCTCAGCATCTGGCCTTGCTTAGCTTGCTTCTATTAGAAGTGAGAAAGAATATGATTATTTTTAACATAAATTATTTTACAAAAGTGCCTTTCCGGGGTTTTTTCCTTGTTGTTTCATATGCTGGCTTGATTTTAAATAGGATATTGCTGTGTTCTTTTTAAGAACAGCTGCCTTGGATGAGATTATTAGTTCACTTACTCCACAGTCCTTTCTCTGACAGTAGTTGATAGCAGATGCTATGGGGAAATCCTCAGAAACAGAGAAAGCATATGGTGGTACTTCCTTTGCTGCATCCATCCAGTAATCTGTGCATATGGCCTTTCGAAGTCAGAGATTGACCCTGCATCTCTCAGTTTAGTTGCCCTTGATGAACTTCACTTCCATGCATTTGTCTAACTTTTGGATTTGCTTATATTTTTGGCATCCTTCCATGAAAATGAGCTTCACAGCTTACTTTTTATGAGGTTTGTGGGATAACTTATATCCTTCTGTCTTTTTAAAACTTTTGCATTTTAATTTGGTATTATAACTTCATATTTTATTATCAGAAAAAGGAAATAACTTTTTAAAAATTTTATTTATTCAACTTGTAATTTTTATATACGTCTGCCGTATGTTCTGCCTGCCTCATGCTATTCTTTTCCAAGCCAAAGACTTCTGACTTTTCATGCCTTATCAGGTGGAAGCTGTTCCACACTTGATTCATGCTTTTTTCTTCTGTAAATCTCTTCCTAATCCACAGCATCATTTCTGAAAGGCGTGAATATGTGAAGGGGATACCAAAATTCTAGATATAGGTGCTGTGGGGATTTATAGACACATAACACTGCTTTCTCTTTTTGATATGTATTTATTTTTCACAATTCCTAAAATCTGATTTGCCCTCTTCCCAGGGAGACTTGTCCATAACTATTTCACATATATTTAGAAAAATTAAATTGAAATATGCTGGTTTGGTATGAGGTATCTGTAAGGAAGAAATGTTTAGACCACCTCATGGGTCTTCTGCAATTCTCACATCTTTGACCGTAAAGACGTCTGAATTTTCCAAACAATGCTAAAATACTGCTGTAATCCCCAGGAAGTCTGCTTGGGGTAAATATATTTTGTAAGATGGAGCTGGATACAAAGCATAATGCACACTCTGAAGCACTTAAAGGAAAATACATTCTGGCTCTTGGGGTCTCTGTAATTCCTTACCAAGTATTTTTTGTCGTTGTTGGTTTTCCATTGTTTCTTCTTATTCTAACATTGTTTTGTTTTCTGTAATAGCTGAAATAGGGGATTTCGATGAATCAGAGGATCGAGAACACCTTAAAACAAACCAGTATTTGCCAAACCAGGAAAGAATCGAAGGAAAGATTCTGGAGTTCCACAGGAAGCATGTGTAAGTGAGGATTAATGTATACCCCTAATGTATATTGATGGGGAGCAGATGGACTTGCTTGGTGGAGGTCGAGCACGCTGCACAATAGGGTGACATTAAGATTGTATAAGTTAAACATCATTTACACCTAACAGGAAAAGCTGGATGTAGCAATAGTTACATAGTTAGGACAGAGTTGTTGGGCAGTAGTTTTTCTCAAGTGGTTTTTTCAGTGTACCTTTAATAACGTACCAAAGAAAGCTATCGCGAGCTTGTAATAATGGTTTTAGGCAAAATCATTCTTCAGAATTTCCAGTCTACAAACTTTAAGTTCAGCTTGCCAGCAAATGCATGAGTCTTGCTTTTGTCTAAATAATTAGAAATCAATTGCATTGTACTCATTCTGTACTCATTAAGCATAAAGGAAATGGAGAAAGATGGAGGGAGTGGGGGATTCTTTCATCAGAATTTATGCAATATCTTATCTTACAGCTGGAGTATTTTTGAAATAAGAAAAGTTTATTAGGGACAAAGAAACTATTTGCCACAAATATAAAATCAATTCCAACACACAGGAACTGCAGAAACTAATGCTTTATTATTTGAAATGCCCATTTCTCCCACCATGCGCATTCAGTGTACAGTAAGGTTGTGTGTTTTACAGTCTAATCTGGCTGGTCTTAAAATGTGAAGGTCTACTTGGTGTGTGCAGTGTAAATATTTTGATAAGTAAGAAGATTTGGAATAGACAGTCGACATGGTGCTCATGAAAGGGAAGTCAACCTACAGGGAGGCTCCGTTGCGACCAAAATACTTCTGGAAGATCAGGGTTTGCATTGCATGATCTGTATTTGCTGCATCTTCGTTCTTTTAGGCTTTTAAGTACACAATGTTAATATCGCTGAGAATTTTCAGACTGTTACCTGCCATAATGATCCTAACCTCGCTTGTGCAGTTCTCAGAGTTGACAGGTTAAATCAAGAGAAGGCGTTTGATAAAACGGTCGGTGATAGAGGTTTGATTTCACCCAGTAGGTCTTTCTTTTATGTAATTTTTGAGACCTTGCATAATAGGGTTTAGCAACTTGAAGTGCTTTTATTAGTTGTGCATATCCACACCACAGTGCATTGTGCGTGGTTATGCGTTATAATCCAAATATTGTATTAGAAATTTAAGTTTTCCTTTTGCTCTGCGTGGGTAAACTTGGGGATTATTGCCAACTGACTTTCTTTTAAGACAGAACAAGGAGTTTCTTCAGGACAGCATCTGTGTTTAAGGCTAAGACACATCCTGTATTATTAGAAAATCAGTTCCTGAGAATTTCAGTAATTAACTATTTGCTTTTTATGATCACTCATTTTCAGTTTTACTGAAATTACTGGTACTGATGGAATTTCAACTTTGTCGATTCTTGATGAAATCAGGTGTTTGTAACTTTTTTTTCCCTGCCTTTGAACCTTTGAGGTGCATGTGGAAATGATGAAGGAACAAACTAAATGTTGTTTTGAAGTAATTTGAAGTAATTTTGAAGTAAATCAAATGTATTCTAGGATTCTTCACCTTTGGAGAAGGTAGCTGAGGGAGGGAAACCATTAATTGCACAGAAATATTTCATTATTTTTTTCACATCAAAGGAAAAGTGCTGAAACATTTAGGCAGTAACTTCAAAGCAAATTGAAAAGGAGGAACATCCTTTTCATACAACTTGTAATGACATTGTGAAACTTACTGCTGCAAGATGCTGTGGAGTCTAAAGCTACAAATGGCTTCATGAAAGGATTTGATGACATCATGCAGTAGAGACTGATGGCTTTCAAATTTGAGATGAAATGTGTGATTTTTGTAGTTCTGGGATAAGTACATTCAGACCATGCACAGAACAACCCTTTTAATCACGCACCTGGATCCAGTTGAGTTGCTTCTGCTTGCAGGGAATTTTCTTGGTTTACTTTTCTTGATGGAAAGGTCGTGACTGTCTTTTGAGTGAGTCAGGGACTGGTAACTTTATTAATTAGGTTTGAGCTTTTTTTCAAACAAGTTACTTCTAATCATTCTTTACAGTAAGGAAGGTTTGTATTTTTGCCTGTCAGGAAGAAGTCAGAGGAAGGTTAAGAGGAAAAGATTCCTTGCTTCATAAGTGTGCTTTTTATTAGTTTAATGAGAATTGCATCTAATACAGCCATATTATTAAAATGATTGCAAATCTTATTTTAAAGCAATGTTTTAGAAGTGTACATTCAAACCATGGTAAGATTAAAAGCGGAGGTTACAATCGAACATTAGCGATACCTGAGTACCTTGGACGCATGTTTTAAATCCCCCTGAGCCTTTGGAAAAATTTTTGTCAGAGAGATGTAATTTTGGGCATTTGTCGCCTTCCTGGTGATGCGCAGTGTGGTTAAACAGGCAAAATGCTTCTCTCTCTCTCATCATCCTTGTGTGTCATATTTTTATTTTTGTTTTATTTTCATTTTATATTTCCTTCAGTTGACATTATTCCCCCACTTACCTTTAGCAGGCTGATATTTTCTTCCACTGATGATTGTTTTTGATAGAGATTTCTCATATAAACAGAGCCTCCAGGAGAAGAAACCCATTTCTGGCAGGATGGCTCATCTCCACATTGCTACTGCATCGTCGTCTTTCTGTCTCAGTTTTTCTTCTTTGCAGCCCTTGCTTTGCCTTGAATGCACTTACTCATACACCAGTTCATGGGGGATTTCTGTGTCATATCACGCTGGGAGCATTGGTTTGGCTTTCTCGGGCTGGAGTTGCAGCAGGACGCCTTCCGGCACCATGCATGAGTTGGGGAGCAGGAGGATGTGTATGCCTTTGCAGAGGGCGCTCAGTCTCTTTGGATGATGCTATGGAGCGCCTCTTCACACTAGAGAGTTGTGGTTTGATTTTTTTTTAATTGCTTTACCGTAGCTATTAGAATTGGTAGAAGAACATAAAGCTGATTAAAACAGAATATGTGTATCTGATCCATTCTGTATCAAAATAAGAGAAAATATATTGAGAATGCTGTATTCAGAAAGATGGGAATCAAAAGCTTATTTTCTATTAAGTATCCTGTAATTTTTTTCACTTTTACAAATACTTTCTTTTACTTTCACAAATATATAAATATGGTTTTTATATTTAACTTTGCAGATGTAGTAACAGTAAACAGGATGAGTTGCATTTTTGGTATAGCACATTACTTAGTTGCTTCAGCAAGAGCCTGAATTAACTTTACTTATTTCTATAGTTTATAAAAAAAAAAAAGTTTATATTTTGAAGATGGTATTGGTGGTGGTGCAGTTAAATTCTGGCACCCCAGACACTCAAAATGCAATGTTTATCGCCTTCTTGCAAGTTGCGTGAGTAGAATACTTGCTGTGGGGTGAGTGTAGTCCAGAATTAAACATAACCAAAATTTGCTTGCATTCAGATGGCTGTGGGGTTTTTTGTTTGTGTGTACATACATAAATCAGGAAAGAAATAGAAGACTTGATAGATTTATATTTATGTTTACTGTTATCCCTCATGTCCTTTCATAACTTGTTAGCCTAGCTGTTAATGATTTATTTTAAATTAGAAAAACTACAGGTTGCTATGTAGCCTAAACAATTTCTACACATGCAACATTTTGACACTTCATCTTTAAACTTATATATTAATCACTGATTTTAAATGCTCTGTAAATCACCAGACATTTAACAGCATTTATTTTGAATCAATCGTCCCGATTGCCCCATGAATATTGTAACACACTACCAATATTTGTTTAGATGGATGTATGTAAGGAACTTTTACACTAAAACCTATTGCATTGACAGCAGTTCTTGCTGGAAAATACTTGTAATAGATAGTCTGTTGTCCATTGACCTGGGGAAGATTAAATAGATTTATCTGCTTAATGGATGAACAAAATTAGACCAGGTTGTTTTCAGGCTGGTCTGTGCAGCTTAGTCTGCAGCAAACATCTGAGGGTAATTACTCTGAAACTGCTTCTTATTTGTAACCATTTGTGGTGCAGCGTGGGCTGCCCAGCGTTGCTGCTCGTTTTCCCCACTCGGGTCTCCCGTCTTTGGTAGGTATAGGCAGGTTGTGTGCATGAGAACACCTAAAATTATTAATTTTTTTGTTCTTTTTGAGATGCACTGTGCTTTGGATTATATCTAATAGAATGTAAAATAACTGTCAGTGGTTCTGCATCAGTTACAGTGGACAGTTTATGAAGGATTTTTAGTACTATATAGCTCCAATTTTGTAGCTGCCATTTTATCCTAGGTTTTGTTTGCCTTCCCTTGTAACCCCCCTTCCCAGCCTCCGTCAACCTTAGCATCCTCAGCATCCTCTTTAAAAGACAAAGCACCGCTTTCATTCTTAATGTCACTCTATTCAGAAGAATTATCGCAGGAATTAGTGTGGGTGGGAGTTATACACAGTGCTCTTGGAGTCTAACTCCGGAAGCTGTGGCCAAAATTAATATTAATGATCTACCTTTTTTGTCTTGTATGTGTTTAATAAACAAGAACTATGGTACTTCAGCTATTTTGATGCAGTTAAGGAATCTATGGAAGAAATGCTGGTAACTCTTAAAACCAGAATAAAAACACTTATTCCAGCACTACTCATTTCAGTAAGGGGAAGAGAAATCTGCTTGACCAGTTTAAGCTCTTAGACATAACTAGTACCTGTGGTGGTAACACTGGTAGAAGTGCAACTGCAAGACACTCTCTATGTAGTTTGGCATTTCTTTTTGCATTTGAAAGCAGATTTTTGTTCCTTTGTATTTGTTCTTTACAATCCCTGTATACATACACAGTCATACAATACTGACCTTTGGATAAGGGTGGAATATGGATTGGACTTGTAAAGTTAGGAACTTCACTGAACCCCTGCTTTCTCCAGTTGGCAAAAAAAAGCCCAAAAAAACCAAAAACAAAAAAACCAAACCAAAAAAAACACCCAAATAAATTTGGATTTCCTGTTTTGGTGTTTTAGATTTCTTTTTTCTCCCTTCCAGAATGAATAAAGCAATAGAAAATTGTGGAAATCCTATTGTCAAGTGTATGTGTGTTCAGGCTTACTTTCTCAGTGCATTTTTGTGTATGTGTGTGTTTTAGTCTAAGGAGCATTTTACTAAGAATCAAAGCAACATTGTTTCTTCTAACAACTTCCATTTTTAAAATGTTAGCATACTAAATAAGTTTCATAATTGCACTTTGAATTTTAGAGACAGTTCCTACATGTAGTTAATATGTATTGTCACCATCCCTGTTTCTGATAAATTCAGATGTAATAATCATTCACTTTAATATTCTCAATTTATATTTAGAAGAAATCTACATGGAGCAAAAAAATTGTTTAATCTAAAACATGACTATAGGTAGGTAGAAGGAGGTATTTTTAAGGAGCATGTCTAGAAAGGCAAGGCACAGGGTAGCAGGAGAATTTATTTAGTACTGATGTTGTGGTTGGCACTATGTAGTACGTGAAAATAGATCTTGCTACAAATAGTTTAGCATCTGTTTTAATTACATGAAGTACAGATTCATGGAAGGAAGGCCATTTCTTGGGAAACAGGATTTTTAAAATCTGTCTTTGTATGTTCAGGAATCTAATCTGGTTTCAACAGTAGTTGGTGTAAATAGAATAATAATAAAAATTTATCTCCTGTGTCTTCCTTGCTCTATTACATTTGTCCTAGTGAACTTGCATGTTGCAGGAACAATTCAATCAATGCACTAGCATAGGTGACTAGTGCAGCACTTGAAGTAACATAATATTTATTATTTCTAATAATTTTCAGTAGGGATGCAGGGGTCACTTTATACAGCTGTGGCTGAAGCAGTGTCACTGGCCCTAGTGCCCTGGCAGGTCCTGTGCTGTTGGTCTTCCTGTGCAGTTAGGACAGGAGAAGGGTCTCCTGCCTTAGCTAGTCCTCCTGAACCCTATTTATGCCTAAAATTGACTGGTAGGTTGTCTTGCAGTATGTTTTCAGTTCAGAGACTACCTAAGTCAGGTGACAGGCCTGTGTTTGTCATAGGACTTTTTAACTTCGCAGTTAATTGGGGCATGCTCAGTAGCAAGAACTCCTTAATTTCCACAGCAGCATTTGTTTGTTCTTGGAATATTCTAAACACCCTGTAAGGGCCCCCGGACTGATACAGACAATTTTGACTTGTAGGGAAAAAGTCTCATCAATACAAGTCCCAGTGCTTCACTCGATCATTTGAAGGTTTATGAAACTATATATTTTAGGGTGGTCCATATTTTGGGGTCTTGGCCCTCGTGTGTCTTGGTGGTACTGAGAGCTCTGTACCGCCTTCTGTGTCCTGGGCAAGAGGTGTTTCAGGCACTGCACTTCTGCTCCATGGGCTCTCTGTCTTCTCTGTGCTGGCTTTGCTGATGAGCCAGGATGCACAGTCCGTGGGCACCCCTCCGCTTCCTGAGAGCCAGATGAAGAATGCACTGTAATCCAGTAAACTCCACCTCATGGAGAAGAAGGTGGGGTGGGGTAGGAAGAAAAAGAAGATACAGGACTATTTTTGTCATGCAGGAAAACAAAAAGCCAGTTGTTTGTCTTCAGCAAACTTGTGGAGAAATAAATGAAGGCTGAACCTGTGACTGGTGTGTGCCAGAGCCTCTAATAGTCTCTGTGTTGATTGCTTGGACTTTGTGCACACTCAAAAAGGAGGTGCTCCATGTATGTACATCTTCCTCCTGTTTTCAAAGTAATTTCAACAACAGATGATACTTCAAAAACCATTTTTAAAATCCTTCTCTGGATTCTGGGAGTGCTGGTGGACAGCAGGTTGACCATGAGCCAGCACTGTGCCCTTGTGACCAAGAAGGCCAACGGTATCCTGGGGTGCATAAAAAGGAGTGTGGCCAGCAGGTCGAGGGAGGTTATCCTCCCCTTCTGCTCTGCCCTAGTGAGGCCACATCTGCAGTACTGCGTCCAGTTCTGGGCTCCCCAGTTCAAGAAAGACAGGGAACTACTGGAGAGGGTCCAGCGGAGAGCTACAAAGATGGTCAGGGGAATGGAGCACCACTCTTAGGAGGAAAGGCTGAGACACCCGGTTGTGTTTAGCCTGGAGAAGAGAAGACTGAGGGAGGACCTTGTCAATACTTATAATTATTTGAAGGGTGGGTGTCAGGAGGATGGGGCCAGACTCTTTTCAGTGGTGCCCAACGACAGGACAAGGGGCAATGGGCACAAGTTGGAACACAGGAAGTTCTACCTGAATATGAGGAGAAAATCTTTACTGTGAAGGTGATAGAGCAGTGGAACAGGCTGCCCAGAGGGGTTGTGGAGTCTCCTTCCCTGGAGACATTCAAAACCTGCCTGGATGCGGTCCTGTGCACCCTGCTCTAGGTGTACCTGCTCAAGCAGGGGGATTGGATGAGATGATCTCCAGAGGTCCCTTCCAACCCCTACCATTCTGTGATTCCTTGGCAAGGAGGAAATCATACAGCCAAAGACTGGGGGAATGCATTGCTTCTGATAGTACTAGCATAATAATTCTGATCTAGTCCTGAAACCCTACCTAAAATGGCTTGTTCTGTTGCACTATTTGCTTTGTTTCTGCTGGCTGTGCAGCTCTTTCATCTATCACTTTTTATCTGGTCAGTATTAATGTGTGTACAAGCAAGCAGAAGAACGAGCATTGTGGATTGAATTCAGATTTGTTCAACTTTATTGTTTCTAAACTGAAAAAGTTCTGAACTAGTTAACATTTGTTTCAGTGCCTCTGTCTATGGGATGCATTTTAGGTTGGTCATCTGCCGTTGCATATTGTTCCTATTATAAAAGTTTCAGTGTAATATTTAACTTGGAGTGACGCAGCCCAACTAGATGAGATAGAAAATTCTTATTTAGTGCCGGAGTTAAGACTTAAGTGTTAGCCATGTTGGCAATATTGTAGAATCAGATAGTTCTTAAAACTTTAGTTTTCTTCCTCATTATAGGGGTCAAAGTCCTGCTGAATCGGACTTTCAAGTGCTTGAAATTGCTCGGAAACTGGAGATGTACGGCATCAGGTTTCACCTTGCATCTGACCGTGAGGGCACCAAAATTAATCTAGCTGTTTCACACATGGGTGTGCTGGTATTCCAGGTAAGGTGGGGAGAGCGGACTGGGTACATGTGTCTGTCTTTCCATTAGCACATCTTGGGAGTAAGTCTCTCATTTTAACTTCACATGTCTTTGATTTTAAAACTTAGCACATTTTTCATGGTCAAGGGAGTGTCGTTTAGGCCCCCAAAATATTGTTTGGTGCAGTTTGCCTTTGTTGATGCAGAGAGAAGAGCATCAAAATCAACAATGACACCGAAGTAGAAGGTATTTTGTTGTCTGTTTGAAAGTTACATACGTATTCAGAGAAAATCATCAGTTCATTTGGTACATCCCTGGAACAGGTCTGTAATCCTGGAATATTGGTTCAGTTTCCCTTGTTTTAATGTTACAGTATATTTTTGCTGGGATAACATTGCTCTTAGTGTATAGAAGTGCTGTTTCATTGAAGTGATTCTGTTTATGAACGTGATCATATTATTTTTCTCCCCTCAAAACACACTGGCAGCTGACCCACTGAAATATTTCCATTACGGCACTCATTTTCCGTTCATTTTGTGTCTTATTTGTTCTTTTGTTACTGCGGGGCAGCCTCTCTTCCGAGACGCATCAGCCCCGCAGTCCTGCGGTTCCTCTTAGCCCTCCCCAGGGGCCTCTTGGCCCCTGAGGTTTCCATCATTTCAGCTCATTTGGGTCTTTCTCTTATCTGCCATTTTTCGTCTCCCTTTGCTTATAGAGGGTGACAGGAGAATTGCTGTGGTAGTGAATGCTGATGGGGTCCTTCCCCAAGGCTTTGGAATTCAGTGGTACCAGGAGGGGAGGGCTGATGTAGGGCAGCAGAGTGAAGGTAGAGCCTGGTTTTAGCCAAATGAGCAGGTTTGTGAACAAGAGAGCTTGGCAGGATTCCTTGCACGTGTGGCAAGTACTCCTCAGTATATTGTACTGCTGAATTAGAAAAATCAGCTTGGAGGAGTGTGTCTAGAGTTCTGTCCAGAGGAAGAGGAAAGCATGTTAAATAGAATTAAACGCTCATCTTGCTCGTACCATAAAGTCTCCTGAATATTGACAGGGTTGAAACCTTCCTTTCCCATCTGGTTTTCTAGGTTTTCATTCTGTTTTCTAGTGTCTGTGCAGAAACAGACAGACATCACACACTTGTAGCTATCCCTGTACTGAAAGATAAAATTGTTTAAGGGAATTATATATTGTCATCAGGAATAAAAATCCAACAGAATGGGTTTGGGGGGTGGTGTGTGCGTATACATGCACATGTCTGTACGCCTGCAGCAGATTTTTGTTTGCTGCTCTTACTTCTGAAACTTTTGCCAACTTTTAACTGTTATCATTTTAATACAGGGTAATACAAAAATCAATACCTTCAACTGGTCGAAGGTCCGTAAACTAAGTTTCAAGAGGAAAAGGTTCCTTATTAAACTCCACCCAGAGGTCTGTGTAAGTTTTACTGTAATAGTAGGTTGGTTGTGTTTAAAAAAAATACATATACTTAATTTTATTATGAGAATTCTAGAGTTTATAATTTTCTAAGACGGCTTTGGTGGGGTAGGCTTGGCTTCATCATTCAAGTAAAAGTCTTTCCTTCCTCACTCCATGTCTGTCATCTTAGATTTTTAGATTTCATGTATCAGCTTCAGCTTATCCTTGACGTAGGCATACACATGTGTAAATGTAAGATAGAAAAAAAACTAAAACCAAGTATTTGTTGCATCCTGTCTCAATACTTTTACTCTGAAAAAGTTACATTTAATACTTCCTTTGGATATAAATGGAAGTTAACACTCTGATGAACGTTCCAATCCACTATCGTCAAAATGAACTAAGGTAACTTAAGCATTGAAATAGTAGATCTCTGTTATTTAGATAAAAGTGTGTTAGGGAGTGCTTTTGGCTGTAGCTCCCTAAAAGAACACTATGGTACACTGCTGATACAAATGGTGATTGCCTTATGTGACTTATTTCCTCCAGGAACTTGTTGAATATGTGTTGCTCAAATGAAAAATCTGGTATAGAGTCCCTTGATTCAAACGAGAATAACCTGATACACCTCAGGAAAGAATAGATGGCTGAGGTTATGGTGTTGGAGCTTAATTTTAAGGACTGTGTGATTACACTTGCTACAGCCTTATTTTTTCTGTGTCTGTGTAGCAGAACATACAGACATGTTCTGTATGTATTTTTCATGTGTGGCTGATTTACAGTAGATGTTTTTGATTGCAGATATCACCAAAGTTGTTGTTGCTTCCACACTGGATGACTAGATTATGTTCAACATGGGGTTGTATTAAAAGAAAAAAAAATGTTTGGACACACTATAATTATGTGTGTCAAGGAAACCTGAAACAGGACACACTGTCTGCACGTGTAGTAATGTGTCTTGCAAAGAGACCCTCAGAAATTTCATGTGATAACTGTACTCTGACATGTACAGTATTTGCCAGACCTGTCTAAATCTCAGAAAGTAAGACAAGCATCAGAACTTCTAAGGAAAAAGTATTTTAAAATTGCTGCTATTTCACTTAAATATTTTAATTTCTTTCAAATTGCTAACTTTATGATCCGTATTTCTTAAGGTGGGTTATATTGAGCATATTTATAAAGTCCAGTGCATTTTAAACATTTTTACAGTTCCATGGTGAACAAATATTTTTGAAAGCTATTAAATGATTTAAACTGCATTTAAAATCACTTCCATTGCTTTAAGGCATATGAGAAGTGACTTAGCAAAACATTGCATTTCACTGGAGTTCAGCCTTTTTGTTGGCACCTATTTGTACTCTCCTTTTCTCCTCCATTGCCATTTTATGTGCTACTTAGCCTTTGTGTTTTGTTCCCAGGGCCCGTATCAAGATACGTTGGAGTTTCTTTTGGGAAGTAGGGATGAGTGTAAAAACTTCTGGAAAATCTGTGTTGAATATCACACCTTCTTTAGGCTCTTTGATCAGCCAAAGCCAAAGGCTAAAGCAGTATTCTTCACCAGAGGGTCATCATTCAGATACAGGTAGGGAGAAACGTAACAGATTTATTAAAGCTGAATTCCTATGTCTTAGAAAATGAGATCAAAAGGAAAAAGTATTCTAAAGTCATGCCATCTGTAGTTCTCATCCTTTCATGCGTTTCATAACATTTGTACTTTTGTGGGTTCACAGTGGACGAACACAGAAGCAACTAGTGGATTATATTAAGGACAGTGGGATGAAGAAAACCCCATATGAAAGGTAAGTACAAATTCTTCTGTAAGGTGAAATGTAGTTGAGATGTTCACAGTGCCCTTATTTCCTAAATTTCAGTGTTTCTAAATGACGCTTGGAAGCATGGTCATTTGCTGACTTCTCAGTTAGTGAGGTCTACCTCAAATTTAAGGTAGCTGAACTAAATTTAAAAAAATTATTATTTTGTGATGATGTAAAGAAGCTTAAGAAAGTTTCAGTATTGCATTTAAATGTCTGTGGGCAACGTGTGACTTTAGCCATCTAAAAGTTCAGTGTGTTTCGAAGAGTCACTGAAATTAGTAAGGACTACTCTGTATGTCACTGTAGCTATGCAAGTAGCCAGTGGCAGAGCACGTAATTGAACTTGGGATCTTCAAGTCTGAAAATGTGACCTTAAATACTCATTCATTTCTAAACATATAAATAAATTTTTTAAAAAGTGTATTTTCATTATAAAATTGTCATTGACTGACTTGACTATGAAACCATCCTGTCTACATCTGGGAAACTCTTCATAGTCTTTAATCTGCAAGATTATAGGAATTTAATAGGAATTTTAAGAAGTTTGCATTAATCTACTATTAATAAGTATTTTTAATGTCTCGGACTCCAGTTGAGCCCCTTTTCTGTATGAAAGATTGATTTTATAGCCAATTACTGACATAGAATGAATCTAACCACGAGTGTGATGGAGGATACCACTTTTTGCAGTGTAACATGTAGAATTTTATGTTTTAATAGAACATAAGCTGTGAATTATATGGCTGACTGAATTGTGAGTTGTAAAATTGTTACAGATTAAATCATTCTGTTTTTTGAAGCCATTCATTTGTAGATGTTTATACTGATGACGAAGAAGTTAAACTAAGTGTGCTATTTAGTATAGTCTTCTGTCCCAAGTTCTCCTTCAGTGGTATGAGCGATCTGGATCTTGCTTTATTCCATTTTCTGTACGTTTCTTACTCCTACGTTGTTTAATTTACAACTCTTGTGACTTTTTAAATCTTGAACTAGTTATTAACAAAACATGATAAAATACAGCTTGAGATCTTTCTGTTGGCTACTAGAATGGAAATAGGTGAATGGGGAAGAGAGAAGGCTGATTCATGTCTTGGATACTCACAGGATGCTCTCTTTTCTGTAGGAGGCACAGCAAAGCCAGAGCGTCCACCCGTGCTTCGAATACCGACATGCCAAAACAGGTCAGTTCTGCAGCACTCTCAATACTGCAGTCAGGGAAGCTGACAACCAGCTTTCCAAGATGACAGTGAAGGAAATGTGATCTGAGTGAACTGTTTGTCTGGAATTGCTTTCGTTGTTTGATCTTTGTCCCTGATGTACAGTTTTTCTTCTTCTTGGGAGTGATATCAGTTTTTATAGCTGTAGCCAATGGAGTCTACAGTGAGTAATATTTTCCTTTTCAGAGGTCAGCTTAACTAAAAAGAAAATATCATACTTTCTAGTATGTTGTTATCTCAGAGGATTAGTTTGTCTTCAGGTACTCTATAACTGCTTTCTGTGGAAGTCTTAAGTTCATTGTATAGATGCCTTCTACAATCAGTGGCAAGAAACAAGTGTTTCACCAAATGGGCTTGCTTTATGTACGAGAGGTTAAGGAAGCTTCACAAGATTTCGCTGTCGTTGTTTTGTGTTACCTTCTCTTGTGGATGCTTTTTCTGCAGAGGCTATAAAATACATGGATTTAATTTTCCATCCAGTTATCAGAATTCAGGAAAAAGGATCTCGCCTCTTGCTGGGGATGCTGGATCTGTTTCTGTATGCAACGTTTTGTTTGCTGTAAAGTGGGCTCTTTTGAAGCATGTATTCCTTCTGCATCAGGAACTGGATGTTGCGTTTGTTTTTGTATATTATAAAAACATTTTTATGTGTTCTGTTTCTACTTTTTTTCCTCTTAGAGTGTCCCATTCACTGAGGGCTTGAGAACCCCAGGGTCTCCTGCCTCAGCAGCTGCCCCCTTCCACTCAGTTCATTCATCGTCCACTCCTACTCCTGTCCTGCCCATCTTTGCAGAAACCAGCCCTTCCTCTTTGGACCCCCGAGCACCATACACAAGGATTCCAGAAAAAAACACTGCAGCGCCAGCAGAAGAAGCAGGGAGGAAACTGATGCAGCAGCCTGGATCTCCCATGCTCCAAGGTGTTGGGTTTGGTAGTGTTGCAGGAAACTGTAACCCTGCTTGTCCTGTTGTTGAGAGTGGTTGTGGTTTAGATCTAGACGTAGAAAAGAGTAGTAAGGAGAGCCGGGTTGCTGTTTGTAAAAATGACAATGATGAGGATGACTTTACCACAGGTGTTTTTGTTGCTGAACAAGAGCATCAGCACAGCAGTCGGGGTGCCCCTCTTTTCACATTGACAAATTCACCGTTACAGGTGTCAGAGGAATTTATTGATGATGACCCAGCAGAAATTTCTTTTTTTGCTGGGGGCTCTGAGGCTTTTTCATACGTGTACAGTGGTTTAGAGTTAAAGGGCTCTGATTTGTCTAAGCGTGTGTCAGAGTCGCCTGGCTTAACTACAGTTGCCCTGCAGCAAAATACGGTCTCTTCTCAGTCAAGCCCTGACAGGTACTCAACCGAAGCAGTAGATATGAACATGGAAGATGAGTTTGAATTTGAAGAAGGGAGCGATTTCAACGGCAATGAGAGACAATCAGATACCTCAGAGCTGTTTGAGGTGAAGGCCCAAGCAAGTAGAATGCAAAGCCTCCTAAGCCCGTCCGAAACGAGTTCGCTCATCAACAACCGCTCCGAGAGCAGCTCCCTCAATAATTTGCCACTGAACGGTACGTCATCCCTACACACATACAGCTCCACAAACCACTCGGAGGCCAGTTCTATGGTGAACTTCCCTGCCTACTCGGTCCGCTCCGAGTCCAGCTCAGCCTTTCAGTTCACGGACATTATTGATCAGCTGGAACAGCTGAGCTATCCGCCTACCACCACGGAAGACTCCAGCAGCTCAGACACGGACTCCTGGGACTCCGAAACTGCTGTGCCACTGGATGTAAACCTTTTCTTTAGTAACCCTTTTGCTCAAGCCACCGGTGAAAAGTTTGCTTTTGACTTTCAGAATAATTTAAAAAGTCTCACGCAAGAAGACTGGACAGAGAAGGCACATGTCGATTGATTCTTGATTATTGTGATGGATCCCTCTATGCTGTTCAGGCTTAGAAGTCAAAAGGGTGTGATGTCAGTCACTTGAAGCAAGAAAACTCTAATCCAGTGGCTGGATTTTAAATCACATAATGTAGTTGATTTTTTTTTTATGTACCTCTTCAGTTTCCCTCAAAGCATCCTAGCTTTGGTGCTGCATTGTATGCATCACACTGCATCCAGAATGTGTTATAATAGGCTACGACATTCACAAAATACCACATTTAGGAAAAACTGCTGATTTCAGAGAAGTTAAGTACCATCAGCTGGCTCACATAGACATCACAAATTACAGTATATTGCAGGATTTCTTTGACTATAAACATATCTGTAAAAGTCTGATATAATATGCTGTTCCTCCAACAGCCAAATGCAACAGTCACTTTTGCACATGCTTGTTAACAAGCAGCCGCATCCAGTAAATTAGCTGTTTTCCTGCACTGCAGTGAGAGTCCTCATTTGCGGTTTTTTTTGTTTCCACAATCAAAAAAATGGACAATCTTCAAATCAACTATGAAGGAAAGTTTTAAAATATCAACCTATGCAACATGTCTGTGGTATACATCGAAGAATAAATAACCTACGTGATAGTTTAGAAGAGGGAATGTGAACACAATCAAATGAAAATAGCAGTCGCCAAAACTTGTTGTGAAGACAATCATTGTATTTTCTGACTTCAAAGTGCCTTTGGCAGTCCAGCAACAAACAAGTACCCTTCTGCTTTGCAGCAGTTCGGAGATATATGCATAGACTATAAAAGCACTTAACCGCCATTGCGTTTTCTTACCTTCTTTTTCTTTATTTAATCACTCTGCATAAAAAATGCTTACAAATTAATTCATAAAAGTGTCCTTTATCAGTGGAAGACAGGTGGTGGTAAACCTGGTGATAGCATTAACTTTTTCTTTGAAATATGAGCTGTATTCAGAAAAATACCATAATCTTTCTGAGAAATTGAGAAGTTAGGAGGAGAGAATACTGTAGACAACAGAGCTTCACTGCTTTTATAGATTTCTTTAGTCAGGTGACTTTGGTGTAAGACTTTGAGCTGTAAATTTGAAAGCGTAATTGAAAAGGCAATTACTGAACTGGTCCCATCTAATTTTGCAACATTTATTGAGGTGAAACAGTAGAAGTTGTGAAATGTTCTTCCTGTCTGCCAACCTTGATGGACTGGGGGGGTGAACTTCTGAGCTTCAGCTCATAATAGCATTTTTTAGAGTATTCTGCTTTTATACAAGAATGTGAAATATATAACACCTGACTGAAACCTTGTGATGGAAAGCATCATCTCCTTCAGCCATTTGGTTTTGGGGTTCCCTGTTGCCCAGTTTTGAGTCCTGTGCAGTTTCCAGACGGAGAGTGTGCAATACTAGTACAATCAATGCCTCCAAAATAAGCAGCTTACAGTTACAAGCATAACTTTATGCTCGATATTATATCCATTTTCTTAAATGTAGTCTTGATATATCATTAAAAGACCTTCATTCTTTACTCAGACATTTAAAAATACTATTATTTCTCAAAATTCTGCTAAGTAAAACTTCAAGGGAATTCCTCTCAAGGTGTGGTAGAACATGAGGAGGTAAAACCTCCTTTAGTCACCCATTTCTTCTAGTTTAGTTTTTACCAAGGTATGATTATTCTTCACAGCACTTGCTTTTCTGTTGTGGTTACTGTGTTTGAGTGGAATCACTGTTGCTCCATGAGAGACCTGTTGCTTTTGCCACCGGCACAGAAAATCAAAGCACATTTAGAGCAAAGTATTAGTTTGGACCTACAGGAATATACAGCAGTTTGATTGCTCTTTTTTGTTTAGAAGTGCTATATGGTGTGGTTTTTTGGTGTGGTTTGTTTTTGTTGGGGTTTTTTTTTTTTTTTTTCCTTCTGTTGAATGTGTGTTCTGGCTCTTCGTGTGACTTTATTCATACCTGTGGAGATGATGTCATGGATGTGTAATGTGACATTTCTAAATAGGCACTTGGATGAGGTCTTTGGTTGTGTCCAGAGCTGGTACCTTTAAGTATGTTTTTAGACTGTTTGTCTGATTTCCTTCCCACAACTAACTACATTATGTAACTTAGAAAAACAACAGTAAAAAGACTTCTGTCTGCAAACTCTCTTACAGGTGGTAGAGTCAGGGACAAACACCTAGATAAAGATTCAGATGAAGGCTGTTAATTTTTTTGATCTTTTAAAAAAAGAAGCAGGATTCAGCTATTTACATATAACCGTGTTTGCCTCTGTCTCATGTTCCGTGCCTCAATCACAAGCATTCTTTCTCAGTGTTTTAGAACTGCTTAATATGGGAATAAATCCAACTAAATTCTCTAGGTTTTCAAAAGATCTTAGGAAAAAGCTGACTGTTTTCAATAAACACACTTGGCAATCCTGAGAGAAGGTTTGCCAATACATTTTCTTGCAACGCAGCTAGTTCAAAAAGCATCTTCAGTGATTTTCTTCTTGTATTTTGCAACTATGCAAATCTTTTATTGGCAATTTTAAATCTCAGGGATTTTTTAAGAAAAAAAAGGTACTAAGAGTCTTAATGTAATGCCCCTTTTGTTTTCTGAAGGAATGGGAGTGACTAGGGTCTTGGTCCTTTAGCTTAGAGCAGGATGTGTGGAGCCACAGGTGAGGGTGGGGTGGGGAGAGATTTGACCCAGGTACGGAGCTGTTCAGATGAAGGTTTTAGTTAAGGGTGTCACTAGAACCACTGACCTTTTTGACTCCTCTGTATACCTGGATTTGGGATGCTTGTGCAAAGACAATGCGGGTCAGCACCTCCAAGCTGCTATCCCTTGCCAGGATTGCACATCATGGTGTACTTGCAGGTTGTGTGAGAGTTGAGTGCGGCTGCCTGTGCCCATGCCACCTGCTAGTTATATCTGGGCTATTGCTAATCGATAGCATATTTTTGTCATGGTTTCTTTCTGGGCTTTTCTGATTTTCAAAGGTACATGGCATCTGAGGATGTAGTTGCATGCTTAGCACTGTCATTTTATTCATGGTTTCCCAGATTGGCACAAAAGAGGAGAAAATTTAGTTCAAAAGTAGAGTATAGCGAGAAAGCTGTGAGAAAAGGTCCTTCATCATTTGCTCCAGAAGGATAAGTTCAGATTCACTTTCCAATAGAGATGGAGAGAAAACCAGCCTGCCTTCAAGGGAACAGGATGCCTCTGTGCTTCGCAGTGAACTTGAGCACCAACTGTGAGTTATTTTAGTGCATTAGAGCCATGCCAGGCATCCTCTTCTCTCCTAGCTGTCTCCTGAGGTGGCAAGGGAAGGCGAGAGAAGGAAGGGCTTTCTGTTCTCTGTCCATATTGTTTGGTTTTTGGGAGCGTAAGGGAATTGGTGAACTTCGATGTAGTGTGGTTATGTCCCAAGTACCAGCGATGCTGCTAAGCTTTCAGTGTTACTCCTTGAGGTTTGTTTTGCTTCCTTTTTACAGTGTTGATACCACTAAAACTTAGTTCCCAGGACTGATTTCTGTTTTTTTGCTGAGCACACGAATTTTCTTTTCAAGAAGGTGAGTAGTATGCTGGCAGGTGTGGAGTTGGTGCCAGCCACCTAACCAAGAGAGCTGGGACCCTTGCAGGCCCTGAGCAGCAAAAGCTGCTGTGGGAATTGGATGGCATGAAAAAGGGGGAAGATTACATAGAAAAAATCAGAAGATCTTTGTTGAGTATCCCATGCGTGCTCACTTCAAGAAGAAAGGATTTGAGGAGCTGTGGTAGGAGCAGATGGAAAGCCTAGGTGCAAACCTTCACTTGTCCGTGGCAAGTGAGTGGTTGTCCTCTCCTCTCCCCGACACTGTCACTTCTGCAGGTACGTTCTTTCACGTTTGCTTTCTGCCCCCATCTGTGGGGCGCTGTGGAGGGGGGACATGTATAGGTACTTCTATTTCTAGTTGACGTACAGGTTTTAGTGCCATGTTTTTCCACTATGGAGAACCACTGGGGTTTCTAGGCTTGTTTGCGTGCTCTAGACTGTGCGTCCACCAGCTGTTGCAATGGTAGTTCAGCAAAGGGAGCAAGCAGGAGCCATCGCTCCTGCTCCTCAGTGACATAGGGCTGGTTTCCATCCTTTCACTTCTCTGTTTTGCTCTTTTAGCAAACATATGCAGCCGTAGAAAGCATGTCAATATTACTAGCTTTTCAAAATTAGTTAGGCTGATGGGTTTAGCTCTCTTGTGGTACTCAACTTGGCATTGCAGTGAGACTAAAAGACACTAAGAAATGCGTGTCTTGAGTGGGTAGTTTAATCTGCACCTGTAGTCCTCTATGTGTATACTTACAACCGTTTTATGCTTAAACACATTTTAATAAATGTAAGGCACTACATCAGAACATTTTTGATCTTTGTTTATGCAGTTAGTAGAACTCTTAATTTGCACAAAACACAGGTCATAGAATATTCTCTTGACCTATCCACCGCCCAGTTAAACATTGGTAAACTTTACTAGTCTGTGTTATGTATTGTGTGTAGACTTCGTAATTTTAAAGTACTCATTCATTATTCAAGTAATACATGCTGTATATTTCCCAGGACTTATCATATTTTATCTTAAGATGGAATAGGGTGATATATTGATCTGCTCTCAACTTCCACTTAAATTTCCAGTGAATTTCAGAGTTTCTGGATAATGCCAAGTATGATCTCCTTTTTCCTGTGTATATTTGTATTGTGGTCATAGGTGGTTTTGTTTAAGGGAATTATTTTTTTTTTTTGGTTGGTGGCTTAGTTTTGCCTTGGTGTTGGGTTTTTTTTGTTTGCTTGTTTCGGTGGTGGTAGTTTTTGTTTAGTTGCAAATCTTGACAAGGGTAAGATTTCATGGAGACACTAATAAAAGTCATTATAATTTTATGATCTTTGGTGCAAACCTGTCGGTAAGTCATTCCCATTATTGTCATTTTGCAAAAAGTTCTAAGCCATAATTATCTGGTATTGATTGACTGAATGAGTATACAATACAATTTTCATTGTAGTCCTTTAGCTGTCATTGCCTGTAGTTTTTAGCAGATCTTACGTTGCACTTGTCACAAATGCTATGTGTATATGTATGGGTATACATATACACTCTCTGTATGAATGTGGGGAGACTTTACAGTTCCAAACATGTATCATAAAATCCACTTAATTTATTATCTGCTCGTGGGCTATGGTAGGATTACTCCACCAGGTGAGCCATAGCTTTGCAGGTTTCAAATTTGGAGCATGGTTAATTGAACCTGGTTTGTGGGGAAGGTGTTGCTATAAATTTTCCTAAGTCACAATATTGTGCTGTTCTTCGAATGCGCAAGGCTCGGATGGCAGCCGAGAGCACAGCTTGTGACAGCCCTGCAGATCAGCGAGAAATATGAAATGCCCATTTATCAATACGTAGAGGGGTACATGTGCCTTGGTTAGAGTGACTCCCCAGTTAAATCGGTGCTACTCTTTTCAGGAAAGGATTACGTTAAGAAAACAAAGAGGGCTGGAATTTCATAATTCATCTCTTGAACTTTATCTTTTATACGGTAAATGTTTTATTGAATTACATGTTGGGATTTTTAATATTTTTGTGTCTGTTCAGATTGCTGGTTATGAACCTACAGATTTGTACTAATTCATAATTTTAATTGTTTATGCAATAAAATAAGGAAAACTTTGATATAAATGACAACGTGGGCTTTTTAGCTTTATTTTTTGTTACCCTTGTGTTTGAAATAGAATAAATATTTGTTCTCCTAGCCAAGGCATCTTAGAGTTTTATTACCAGATTTCTCCAGGCAGTTTTCCTCCTGTACGCCTTTGTTGAAAGTAGAACACAGCGGGGGCAACTATCGGTGTGTGGTTTTCAAATTACTGGTTTGTGCATACCTTTTGCTTGGAATACAAATGAGACTAAAAGTCCAGGTTTCATTATAGGAATTACATTTATTGTGGAAACATTTTATTTCAAACTAGGTATGTACCTCGAACTCTCTCCTGTATATTTGTTTTTATTAGAAGCCTGTCCTTTATTGTAAACATAGGGTATGGAGGCAATCGCATGTTTTCTAGGCTGAAAGTTCTCCTTCAGGCGTCTGACCAGTATATGGGTAAATCCTCTTTTCCTGAATCATGTAAACATTTGCTTAAAAAAAGTCAGTAGTGCTTGCATAAGTAAACTGAGTAGGTTTTTCAGCTAGTTTGAATTGACAATTTTTTTTAAGTCTCCATGTTCTGTTTGCTGAGTTATAAAACAATGAAAACACCCACTCCAAAAATCTTTGGTTTTCAGCAGGGAGGAATTATTGGGCAGAATTGACTCCCTTTCAAACATCAGGAGATTTTATATTACTTTATTACAGGGGTCGAATTTGATTAACTTTGCTTTGATTGTTTTTGTTGCAAAGTTAAACCAATTTTATGTAGACTTAAGGAAAATATGTACCTGACATAAAGAAGCGATTTAGTTTGAAACCCTGACCATTCATTTCACTGATGCTGGAGAGTTTTGTGCAAAGTCGTAGTTTGAGCACAGACAGGTCAAAGCTGTCAATACAGCATAAAGAGATTTCTGTTTAACACTGTGTCAGTATAAAAGTTTACAATCTGCAGTCTGTAACAACAGATACATATTCTTTCTTGCCTGCAAATAGTGTAGCATTTACAAGGTGGAGGGAAGATGGCAAAAGAAGGGCGGTCGTTTCAGATCCTGGACATAACCGTAAAACCAGGACCAACGTTAGGACTCTCCTATAGTATCATGTGTAGGTGTAACTTCACAGGTACATACAGTTTCACTGGGGCACGTGCCAAGTACTGTAAACATGTTCTAATGTTTAATGTGATCTGTACCCATCTGAGGATAAGAAAGAAAGAAATCTTTGAATTTAAAGTCTCTTAGGTAATTTTTTTAGGCTCCTAGATAATTTTTTTTTAAGATTCTCTATCTCCCAACTATCCCTCATTATTTTAAAGGGAAGATTTGTAGGGGAAAAATGTATTAGTTGTGATATTTTGAAATAAGGAAGACTGGGGATGTTGCAGGATTTCAGTTGTAGTATATTAGCTTGCAGAATACTTTCACTCTAGAAATAATAATTTGGTCTGTGCATGCAATGGATTCAGCAGGGCGTTGGGCAGGAGGGGGCTTGGAGTGGGCTCCTGTCGTCTTCTGGTCAGCCACTGCAGGGCTTTAGCATAGAAGGAATCTCATCTGTTTGAAGTAGTAGTAATAATAATAATATAATAATAAAGTTACAGCTTTAAAGGGAACCAACCAGTGAAATGCAAGAGGCACTCCATTCTGATAAGGAGTTAAATTGCTAACATTTCAACCTCACATAGCTTTTAGTACATCCAATAATACTCTTTGTTATTGTTGTTTTGCTATTTTTGTTGTCTGTCTTTGAGTTGTTTTAAGCTTTCAAGTGTAAAGCTTACAGTACCAGTACTTGCATTTTTTTTTGTCACGCTTTGCACTCAAATCTGGCTTTCTCTGTAGAGATTGAATTTAGATTGAAGAATGGAAATACCCTCTGAAAAATAACTGAGAAGTGATGCCAAAAGCTTATTATCTTATCAAGCTTGTTATCACAGTGTAAACCAAATGAAGTCTGCTTCTGCTTAAACTTTTAGTAAAAGCTAGTCCATATTAATATAATTAGCAAAACCTGTATTCTAATAAACTGGCCTAGTCCCCTAGTGGGAGTGTTTACCATTTAAAATTGTATTAATCTGGGAGGAAAGGCCACAAAGCTGTGAGCCGTGTGCTTCTCTTTTTCTGAAACAACAGATAGTCAGTGATCTTGGTAATGTGAGGTATGACAGATCTTAGATTTGATATTTCAGATCTGAAAATGAAACTCTCGTCTTTTCAGTTAGCGTCACCATGGCCGCAGTGATTTTTTTTTTTTCAGTCCAGACTCCACCTCAGACCTGGGCCCACCTCCCTTTTCCTGCTGGAGCTGAAGGTTTCCCATAGAATAGAATTTTTCCAAAAGGAACAGACTTTTGCTTTGCACTTCTAAAGGTATGCAGTACTGACAAGGGGGTGGCGGGGGAAAGGCAAAGCTTTTTCTGAGTGTCAGCTGATGTGCTTCTGAAGGCACACAGAAAAAAAGGGATGTTGGGGTTTAGCATGCCAGTTTTCCAGGGCCACTTCTAAAATAAAAACTCTGATTAAAACTCATACACAATTTTAAGTCTTCCCTCCCACCTCCATTTCCTTTTGCAGGAGTTCAAAGGCATGAACTATCCCCTCCCTTAACTATTGTATAAGTGTGCTTCAATTTAGCTCATTTTATAACCACAAAAAAAAGGTTGTAGTTTACTAAAGGCATCACACAACTGATTTCAGACGACAGAAATTTAGAGACTCCTGATGGTTCAAATAATAAAATTTAGTGTTACGGTTAAGAAAGTAATCTAGCAGGTTGTTACTCAATTTATTCATTTATTTATTCTTACTCGATTTTTTTCATTTGCAGAAAATAGTTGTAATTTTTCATGTATCAGTTTCTTTTTACTCTCAAAGCTTGATCGGGAAGGTGGTTTCATCTCCCTAGCGTGTCACCTGCTGCTGTCCCTGATGCGAGACCAAAACTGGTTTATGCTAATGTAGTAAATTACAAGTGAGACTTAAAACCTGGCTGTTGCATGCTTTCTTCCTTGCTTTCTCTGGCATTGCTGATTGTCATTGGGTGATAGTTTTCCAAAATTTTCCTTTGCTACCCATATCTCTGAAGTTTGTGAGGGGTAAAGAAGTGTATTCCCTGTGAAATACCTCACAGGTTAGAGAAGTCCTCTGCTGTATTTCTATTAGCAAGGCAAATAAGAATGGATTTTGGATATTGGACACTAAATAGATGTATTGAGGTGAGAAAAAAAAAGAAAACAATTGTATGTTAACTGTAATAATGTCAGTGAGAGGGATGGGATTTGAGTACTCTTGAAGAAAATACAAGGTAAGGTCATGCTTACAGCAGGTGGCTTAATGTTTTGTAATCCCATAATGAACTTCTCATGACTGGTTTTATATAATACTCTCAACATATTTCTTTTTCAAATTTTAGTATCAACCTTTACATCTGTATACACTGAAGGTCCTCTCAGTAAAAAGTGGAGTGGACAAACATTTGTGTTATGTCATAGTTTTATATATTAGATAGAGGCTTTTGCATTTTTATACCTGGACAAAAGAAGAGGCAGCATAAGCAATAATAAACAGTTTCACAGTATTACACAGTAGCTGTGAAAGATAAGACTCCTATCCTCACTGAAGTCCATAGCTGTGTTCATGCACACTACAGTGATTTTGAATGTTTTACTGTTAGACTTGATTTTTTTGTCGCCAATTCTATGCATGCTGGTGTTTTTATGAAACTGTGGTTTTGTTTGCTGAAGGATACATGGTTATAACTATATAGTGTAATTATCTAAGAGGTATTAGTATTCTTAAAGATCTTTGAGTATGTGGCGTATTACACCAAACTCACGTTTTTTGATGTTGCATTGAGTTGCATTAAGTGCATTTGTGTGTGATGTGAAAGCAGAAATTTTTCATGTACAGAATGCGATCGTGTCTGTGAGGGTCTGGTTTACATCACTGAATACCCATGTCATTGCATGGAAATCCTGACTCCCTCTTACAGTGCGGCTTCCCAGTGTGGGATGTTTGTGTTATGACTTACATGTAGAGAACAAATTTCCACTTCAGGCAGAATGTCGTAACATGGAAACATCCCTCTCAAAGAATAGTCCCTTTTAATATACCTGGAGGATGCCCCTGCCTGCAAGGCAGGGAAGACCTCGGTGCACCAGGGTTTGGTGTTGGAGGAAATCATTCACTCATTTTGATCTTCGCACCAATATTTCTACCTAATTAGTAGCTTTCTACACTGAACAGCTGTGGAAGGCAGCAACTCTTGCTCCAACTGTTGCATGGATTCTGCCTTTACCATCCTTCCCCAGGAGAATAGAGAATCGCTGTACATCTTACCTGCTTGACTGCGAGCTCCCCCCTTGCTGCTCTAGTGAAGAAATACTGTTGGATTACGAGAATGAAAATTCCGGTACACGCTTGTAATGCAATCTGCCAGGATATGCCATCATACTGAGTTTATATCTGACATTTAAACAAATGTTAGCAAAAAAGCTAACCCGAGCTGCTCCATGACATTTTATAGTCCTTTCTAGAAAAATTTCAGAAGTCACATTAACCTTGGAAAGTCCCTTTGCAGAATTTGCCCTTTGAGTTGACAGCCTATTACAAGTTGCAGCTGTAACCAATCCTTCCTGAATTCTTTATTGCTTTTATCCTAGGGAAATGAACAGCAGGCTAAGGAGGTCCTCTTATAGCTATCAGTGTGGAGGGGAAGGGCACTCCTGCCCCCGAAGAGGCGATGGGCATTTGCATCTGTCAGTTACCCCCCTCCCAGGCCTGGGGAGAGGGGAAGCCCTGTGCTTCTGCGTCACGGGTTCTGCTTTTTGTTTCAGGCTTCTCAACAAGCTGAAGGTGCCTCTCATTTTCATAAATCACTCTGGCTTGAGGCAATGGGGTTCTTGCTGTCAGATACAAATGACCAAGTGTTTGAAATTAATTTAATGGCCAGCTTCTCCTGTTGGAGGTGATAAAAACTAGAACAACCTAATCGATGTAGGCAGGCAGTGGGGTTTGTAGCAAGTTATATTCCTTTTGGTCCTGTTGTATCTGAACATTTGGTCTGTCCAGAAGCAATTCAAGTTACAAATTCTGGAACGCGTTGCTACATCATGTTTAAATTCCAAGAATTTAAAGAAGCTCCTCACCCCGTAAGCTTGTAGCTTATTTGTTTTTAAGCTGTGGTTTCGGCATCCCCAACATGTAAAAGCAAACTTCCAATAAACTCCTGTCACTATAGGTGAAATAAATGCCAGACGTTGTTGCTTTCCTCTGCTAATATTAAAAGCAGTGGGAATCCAGAAAATACTCAGGCAGAAACAACAATCTGCTCCAGAATGACTGTGCTTGGCTAGTGTATTAATAGTTAACTCCGCAGCCTGGATGATCTGAATCTCTTCCAGGTGACCGAGTGCAGCACTGTTTAGCTTCCTGCATTTGTCAATGTGAAAATACGCGCTTGGGCTCCCTCGCCATTGTCACGCTGCCAGGCGCCTTGCAGTGGTTTTGCTTCCTGAGCCAGAGAGCAGCAGCCGCTCCTGCCAGTAGTGAATCGAAAAGCTCCTAACTCCTTCTCTCCCAGCAGGCGTGCCCTGCATCTGTGTCAAGAGATACTGGATATGCATGGGGGCTGAGAGTTTTTTTAAAGCCTTTTGGGATGATTTCTAAGTAGTCTGGGAATGGATGAGTTGGCATTTTTGGCTTTGCTGTCGGTTTTTCTGTTTGCCTTCGGTCAGGTAATTTAGCCCTTGCTGTCTGCTTGTAACACACAACAAGTCATGCTGGGGAGGGTTGCGAGTGTGGCTCAGGGTTTGAGCAGTGCGGTAGAAGTGATAGATACTGAAGTGCTTGGTACCCGTTCAGTTGCCTGATCCGAGGAAGCTTGGCTGTTTATCATAGGGAAGATCAGAAAAAAAAACAATAGGTGAGGTTAGGTAGGAATTTTGTGGGCGTAGTGTAATTGGAGTGTCTGTTGCCTTAGTTTGGTCCCAAAAAGGAGATCTTGAACAGTCGTTTTCACTGTGAATCCCTGAGGGGGGTGTCTGGGTGCTCTTTCTAAGGAGTTTGCAGAAGAGAGGAGAGCAGCTACTGTTCATAGGCTTAAATTCACTGTAATGGTGCCTTATGTGTCAGAAATCTCTAAAGGGTCCACAAATTAAATAATAATGTAAAAAAAAGATTGACCATTATTAATCTAAAGCAAAGCAGTGCATGTTACTCCTGCTTCAGACAGGTTTTGCTATGCAAGAGGATTGTGTCCATCCAATTAATACTCAGTGCTGTAAAACTGGGGTTTCTTTGAGATCAGTAGATTTTTCTATTCATATGCTTAGAAGAGCCAGGAATGAAATCTCTTGCATGGTCCCTTTTTGTATATGCTTTCCTCTTCTGTCAGTACGGTTTTGGAGATTCCCTGTTTTCTGAATGTATTTTTAATGAGCTTCATCTTCTGGATTTTTTTTCTGGAGTGGAGAGTAGTGGAATGATTTGTCCTAGCTTTTTGAAGGGGTGAAAAGTAATTCTTATTTTAAAAAGGAAAAATTAAAAGCCATATTCTTGTTACGGCAGTGTAATCCTATGTTGCGAACCTTGCTGCTACTCAACAAAATCCAACAAGATTTGAGTACTTTTTCCTAGTTGATAAACAATTTATTCTTTCCCTTAAATGCAGCTGTAAAGGTGTCTGTGCTTACTGCACTGCCACGTAACAGCTGGGTTTCAGGGAACACTTTGTTTGCTTTGAGATAGGCACTTACATCTTTGGATGTATATGCCTTTTTTTTTTTTTTTCTTTCTTTTGCCTTTTTTTAATAGTGTGAGATTGCAGTTATGGTTTATAGGAACAGTGGGTAATAGCCTTAGATGCACTGTCTTCGAAACCATTTTCCACTCCATCTTCTCATTCTCTTCCCATCCAGGCCTCCCAGTGGACCATCCTCAGCTCTCTTCCCTCATGCTGAAGAGTGCCCTGGGCTCGAACACGGCATTTCAGGTGAACTTGAACACAGCCGGCCAGGGTTCATCTCCTCTTCTGAGTCCTGTCCTTAGTGATGCTGGCGGTGCCAGGATAGAAGAGGATGACGAAATGAAACGTAAGGTAAGATAATGATGCGACTGGAAATTTACATCATGAGAAAAGTGATGGTTTCAGGTGAGGAGCTGTGCTTGCTGGTCACTGAATGTTGATTGCATTATATTTTGTGGTAGAATGGATGTATTTGGTGGTTATTGTTAAAAATTCCGGTTCTGAAGGTTTGGTTGGGTCTGTTTATCTCACTCTTGTGGCCGAAGTCCCTGCTGCCCTCTTGGCGTAGGGGTTTTCTCAGCCTCTGCTGCTGGGACCACCTCCTACTGTTTTAGCAGTAACTGCTGCCAAGGTCCCCAGTGCTGCAGTGAGCTGTGCTCAAAATCTGCCTTTTATGCCTGAGAATGGAAATAAGAGTTCAGACTGGAGAAAAGGTTCTTTAGGGTGGTTGGTCCTTGGAAGAGGCTCCCCAGGCAAGTGGTCAAGGCACTAAGCCTGTCACAGTTAAAGGAGTATCTGGACAACACTCTTAGTCATATGGTTCTGTGTTAGGCAGTCCTACAAGGAGCAGGGACTTGGATTCAGTGATCCTTATGGGTCCCTTCCAACTTGAGATATTCTGAGAGACTTCTGGAGATGAGCTGGTTGGGGGAAACAGTTGATATGTATTTGATATAAAACAGCAGCGGTGCACTTGGTGCCTTTTGGGCTGTAATTATTAGAATTATTGTATTAGAATGTAAAAAAACCCTTGTCTTTGTGCTGAGACTCTTGAAAGGGCACTCCAAAGCAGGTAAATTGTTCGAGGTGATTCTTGCCAGGCTGGTACTCTGAAATGCTGGCGTGGGAGGTGAGTGTCGATTCTGGAAATCGGTTGCCTTTGGCTCATTCAGTAGTGAAAAATTGTGTCGCACAGTGATATTGAACCTCACCTTGTCTTTGTTGAATGCTGTCATGTTTAACACTTGCCAGCTCACTGGACTGTGCTGTCTGTGCAAAGTGCTCAGTCTTTAATAGTCAGACCAGTTATCCCCAGGTTATTCAGCCCCCTGAGCTGGAAGGCAGGGATGGAGAGCAGAATAAACCCCCCATAATCCAGGAGGAAGCAGTTTACGACCTGCTGAGCCACCTGGATGCTCACAAGTCTATGGGGCCAGATGGGATCCCTCTGAGAGTACTGAGGGAGCTGGCGGAGGAGCTTGCCAAGCCACTCTCCATCATTTATCAGCAGTCCTGGTTAACGGGGGAGGTCCCAGACAACTGGAGGCTTGCTGACGTGGTGCCCATCTACAAGAAGGGCCAGAAGGAGGATCCGGGGAACTACAGGCCAGTCAGCCTGACCTTGTTACCAGGGTAGATTATGGAGCAGTTCACCCTGAGTGAGCTCACCAGGCATGTGCAGGACAACCAGGGGATCAGGCCCAGCCAGCATGGGTTCGTGAAAGGCAGGTCCTGTCGGACCAACCTGATCTCCTTCTATGACCAGGTGACTGGCCTAGTGGATGAGGGAAAGGCTGTGGATGTTGTCTACCTAGACTTTAGCAAAGCCTTTGACACTGTCCCCCACAGCATCCTCCCACAGCAGCTGGCGGCTCATGGTTTGGACAGGTGTACTCTTCGCTGGGTAAAAAACTGGCTCGATGGCCGAGTCCAGAGAGTTGTGGTGAACGGAGCTAAATCCAGTTGGCGACCAGTCACAAGCAGTGTTCCCCAGGGCTCAGTGTTGGGGCCGGTCTTGTTTAATATCTTTATCAATGATCTGAATGAGGAGATTGAGTGCACCCTCAGTAAGTTTGCAGATGACACTGAATTGGGCGGGAGTGTCAGATCTGCTTGAGGATAGGAAGGCTCTGCAGAGGGATCTGGACAGGCTGAATCGATTGGCCGAGGCCAGTTGTACGAGGGTTAACAAGGCCAAGTGCCGGGTCCTGCACCTGGGTCACACCAACCCCTTGTGGAAGCTTGAGGCTTGCTTTCTGAAAAGAGGGGGGCAAAAATGACTCTGACTTTTCTGGGTGCAACAAGTCTCAGAGCAGGAACAACTTCGGGTCTTCAAGATGTGCTTATGTCTAGGTAGTGATCCTTAGTCTAGGCTGCTTTCCTTTCTTTCCACTGGTAAGCACTCGTTACCTTAACTGGGAACTCCCCAACATGATGTGGGGTTTTCCTCACCCCCATGTAGAGCTCAGGATTCACCCTTGCTTTCTCAGGTATTCCTAATTATAAAATGATTTTGTTCTGGAGGTGATTCCATCTTAACTCCTTGAGACATGAATTTCACCTTCTTGCTCTGTGCTTCAGCACCACCTAGCAAGGCCTCTCTGCCCCAGTGCATCATCTATACCCATATCCTCTTGTGCACTGGAACACTGCAGAGCCTTTCTGAAAGGTGAAGTAAGTGGTGGTAGTCCACAGATTCTGACCAAGGTCTCCGAGGAGTTTCTCCAGAGTCTTACGTACTCTGTGCAGCAAGCCTCTTCTTGTCTATGCGGCAAAGCTGATGTACTGCCTCATACCGACATCTGATCCTGTGCTTTGGTAAGCAGTGGATTTGTGTTCCTCCACAGTTTTTCAAAATGGCAGAGATGGCCAGATGTCAGTGTGTGATTCAGATTTTCTTTTTTATCCACAGTGCACCATGTTATCAGGCTTTCACAGTGGTTGCTAGCAATACCAAGAATCTGTAACCACAGAATCATTGAGGTTGGAAAGAACCTCTTGAGTCTTCTAGTCCAGCCAGTTCCTCTTTCCTAAGCAATGACTTCAAGCATTTAGATGCACTCAGGAGAAATAAATGAGTGTGTGTATATGTACATTGACACATGCATTCTTTGACTGTTTTTCAGGTGTGGATAACAAATTACCAGACTTTGCCTTTGTAGGGGCATGGTATATAGTATCTGACAAACTGCACTCCACAGAGCACTGCATTTCTCCTGATAAGATAGAAAAATCCACCTAACAGCAGACTTCTCTGACCATTTTTCTGCAAGCTGCTTTGTTCCCCTTGCCTTTGCCTACTTGCAGAGAGAGAGAGAGAGAGCAGCCAGGTTTGTTGACTCTTCAGTACTTCGGAAGGATCCAGGACCTTCCATTACAGTGCAAGGAAGGCTTCATCGTCCAAACTCAGTTCCTTACGGAGTCCGTGGCCACATTGTAATCTATAGTTTTAATCTCAAAGTTACACTTCTTTGAGTATAATCTCAGAGAAGAAAACACCTTGTGTGCTCTTTACTCCTGCTTTTCTGCTCGCTCCATCTAGTGTTCTGGTTGTCTTACCTCTGTCAGGATCCTCAGGCAAGAAGGTCACGGGCCCGTGCTGTTTGCTGTCTTCGCCATGTGTTTGGGTACTTCTTGGTGCCAGCAGGTGCAAGGTTGCCCACTCTTATTTCATCTCAGTAGATGATCTGGAGATCTCTGCTCCATACGTCCTGACTCACAGCTGCTATGGGAATATAGAAAAATCTCACAACGAGCAAAGGTGCTGCTCTGGATTTAGTGCTTCCAAAGCTCACTTCTACAATTGCTTGTGAACGCTAGGGGAGCTTTCCGAGATCTGCCGTGCAGCTTGGTGGAGCCAAGTGCTGCAACATGAGAGACACAAGCAGCTCTTGGCAGGACAATCCTCCGGGCATTCTTCTCCTGGAGACCCCAAATAACTTAGATGCGATGCTGTTAAGAACCACCCTCAGTGTGGACATGGTATGAATATGTGCTTGCAGGAGAGAGGAACGTTTAACCAGTAACTGGGAGTTGAGATGGAGACAACCCACAGTTGGGTTGTTTCCACACACCTACCCCCAACTTTCAGCCTCCCCATCTCATTTAGAATTTTTGAGGTAGAGTTTATAGCTTTGACAGATCACTGTACTATTAGTTTTCAATAGGTGGTTGTTTTTTTTTTTTAAGAATTCCTCTCATTTATCCTTATAGCAGGCATAGTATAGCCTGGAAATAAAAAGCAGTGACTACATTGTCTGTCCTAAATGCTGAAGCCTAAGCCTTTCTGCCTCATTTTGCAAAGTCTGATATTTCAGGAGCTTAAGTTCTTTTTCAGGCTGAAAGTAATTTATAAAAGTGAGAATCCTGGAAGGGAATTTTATTGTAATTGGTCTTAAGCTTAGCCAACTTCTGAGATTTCTCCATTTGAAGACAGTGTTTTAAGTGAAACAAACCCAGGCGGAAACCAATATTAAATTGGTTATTTTTAATCAAGATAAATTTCACAGCAGTTTTACAGCTTTATTGTACAAGAAGAATGTAATCTTATGATATCACTGTTAATAGAGCTCTGACTCTCAGGGTACTGATGCTGCTCTAATTTCACGTTGTTAATCAGGGCATTTTTATGTAAACTCTTCAACTCTTGCAGTGTGTGCTTTCCACTCCATGTTGCTGTGATGCTGCTGTTGCTGTACTGAAACGTTGAGAAAGCTGAGGGTTTTTGTTACTTTTTAAGTCACTGTGGGTTTCTCTCATCTTACTGGTAGATTTCTCCGCGTTCATTTTCTAATGGAGGTTGGTTGTAGCAACCCACTTTAAAAAAGCGTAGAAGGTGGGCTTTTTTTGGTGTTGGTTTTTCGGTGGGTTCCCCCCACCTGGAGTTTTTTTTAACACTGCTGAAGTCTGGTCTTTGAAGTGAAAAGTTCAGCATTTTTATGTGCATGGAATTATTATTTATTTGTTTGTTTATTTCCAGACTTGATGTCTTTGTGACTTTGTGATCTAGGTGCAAGGCAGACAGGAAAGTCTTAGTCTCACAGTCCTTTTGTCTTTGGCCTTTGTAAATTCAGAATAGAGCTCTTCACTTGACACGAGCTGGTGTTACTGCATCTAGTGAGTATTTGAAGGTTTCCAGGTGGGATTGTATGTACATAATACAGTGAAATATTAGTTTTTCCAAGTGGGGATATTTGCCTTGATGCCTGATATGGTTGTAGGAACGTTTTCTTTGGACTTTGAAAGCAGACTGCCTCCTCAGAGAGTTTTTGTGTTTATTTTTTTTCAGGCATGAATTGATTTTCTTTCCTCTTGTAGTGCCTGACCAGTAGCGAAGGTGTTTGGCAGAGCCCCTGTTGCCCTGTGACAGCTGTAACGCTTTTCACTGCTTCTGGTACAGGGTCTGCCTAGTGGCTGCCCCCAGGACTCAGCACAGGGGATTCAGTTAGAACGGGTGTAAGACCAAAAAAAAGATTTAAGGGCACTAAATTTCAACAGGGAGCAATTTGGAAAGCAGCAGGAACTTCAGAGAGTAAACAGAAAGTGATGATGCAGTAAGGAGGGCGAAAGGAAGAGAAGATGCTTGGGGAATGAAAAGCATCTTCGTTCCTCGAGCTAGCACACAGTCACCTGTGAAACCTGAAAGTGAAAACCTGCAGAAGTGCTCAAAGGAGATGAAAATGGTAATCCATGCAGGCTATGAGAAGTGCAAGGTTGTGGGCACGGTGTGTTTTTGTGTGCCTTCATGCTCTGTAGGTTTTTAAGGAAGAAACAATCCAGAAAAATATTTTTGAGAGTGGGGGGAAAAGCGCTTGAATGAGGATCAAAGCACAAGGTGCAAACTGGGGACAGGCAGGGTCCTTTCCAGAGTTCTCAGAAACATACCAGATTGCATACATCGCTTGAGGGTAACTCTTTAAGCAACTGTTGTAAATGAGTATGAGATGGTGGCAGGTCCAGGTGAGCTGGGAGGCTGCTGGGGAGTCCCCAGAGCCGGAGAGGTGATGCTGAGGAGAGGGATGAAACCAGCAGATGCACATGTGCAGTGGTGCTGTGCAGAGCTTACAGCAGGGTCATCTCTGCCATGGCTGCAGAGAAGAGGCACCCTGTGATCTCTTGTTGCAGCCTGTGGTTGATTCCATAACCCAGCTTTGCTTTGCCTTGGGAAACTATTTTTTCCATAGAAGTTCATCCCTTATGGGCATTGTGCACTATAGTATCCTGTGTGGAGCCCAGGAGGAGGCACACCCAAAGCTGTGTTACACAAAAAACATATCTGTTAGTAGTAATTCTCATATCATGTAAGACTGCTGAAGTTATAGTCAAGCTAGTATGTGTTGTTCCATTAGTTTAGAAACAGGGTGTTTCAGAACGGGTCAGTGCTGCAGGAGGAAGCTGGTAAGTGAGATAAAAGAGCTGTGTCACCTCAGCCTCCAGGGAGGTCAGAAAAAAAGTGTTGTATCCTTTGGGAAGAGGCTGTTTGAGAAGAATGCCTGCTGAGGTTCGACAACATTTTGATGGTTTATGAGGCTACAGTCAGGTAAATAGCCCAAGAAAAAATAAAAAATACCTGATACCAAGATTAGTTAGGACTTTCCCTGACATCATGTACCTGAGACAGGTACGTTAAAGTTAAGAGGATGGCTATGGAGGGAATAGAAATATGTCTTCTAATACCCCTAGGGAGGCGGCTGATGTGTGGGACTACAGTAACTAGCATAAAATAATCTGAAAAGAGGCTAGACAGTTTGTTAAAATGAATTATTTGGGGATACGCACTTCCAGGGATTCTGTGTGGCTAAGATGGACTCAACAGATATATTACTGAGCAACCAGGAAAACATCTCCTCCATGAGCAATATTGAGATGGAGGATTTAGAAGCACTGAATAGCTGTGCTGGTGGTGCTGGAGGGCATCTGAAAGCGTCTCTGAACAGAGAATTTGATATTAACTTGGTAGGTACAAAGAAAAGGGAGAAATAATTTTCAAAGCTGTGTTACCCTCGAGGGGCAAAGATGGAGAAGGCCAGATTTTTATGTAGCTCAAATGGGTTTGCTGACATTTATTTTCGCCAGGTGAGGATTTTGCACAAAACTGTGGCACGGCATAGTGAGCAAAGGAGGCAAAGCTGCATCTTAGTTTGAAACGTGATTAGTTCCTTAATATTACTTATATGATTTTTAATAATGCATGTTTTCAGGCTAACTCTGACTGTGGTTTGTTGCAGTTGCAGAATATCTCTTTTCACCATTTCATTCCTTTGTGCTTCCATGTCTATTCTGTCTTCTCTTTTCTTTAAATAGCAGCCCTGGAGCAACCATGTAGCCAACAGCTGATGTTGTTTGATATTTGTGTTTTCTTAACTAATTAATATGATCTTCAAAGGATTTGGGTAAAAGCTGTGAGTGGAAATAGAATAGTTTTGGAGAAGGACTGTGTTGCGGATCTGCTGTACTCCATTTGATTAGAGAAGTGTTTAAAACCTAGGAAATCTGGAATAACTTTCTATATTTTTGCAAAGTGCTCCCTTGATTTTTGAAATGAAAGTTCATATAACTGGCATTATTTTTTAATAATCTTGAAATATAAATAGTATTTTATAGTGAAGTCAGTATTTGAGAATACGGTACTGAATACAGAGATGCACTGTTAGTAATCAGCTGCTCCATTTGCACACAGCAAGGGGAAATGTATGTAAGGTTTGAGCTTGTGCTTAGTAATAAAGAGAGCATTTTTATTTTAATACCTGTTGATTACTTTGTATTCTTTCAGCGCTATCCAACTGACAAGGCCTACTTCATAGCAAAGGAGATTCTTGCTACAGAACGGACATATTTAAAGGACCTGGAAGTTATTACAGTGGTAAGGGTTTTTAACTTTCTTTAATGCTTTTCCTTTTCTTAACAGATTTGTAATTGTTAATTTGGAAAAACTTGACATTTCTTCTAGGTAACAGAAGAAGGAAGTGCTATGATAAAGCATAATCCATGAGCCATGTATCTGTTACCTTCCTCATTCTGTAGGTCCTTGTGGGAGAGCAGATATCTTCTCTGGTCTTCTGTTGTTAGCTCCAATAGCTACATCACATGTCATTTTGACGTCTTAGACAAACTTTCTCTCTGAAAATTTTGAACAGGGACAGCCTAAAATGTTCTGCATTCAGCTTCAATGATGGCAGAGCTGACAGCAATGACTTATAATCTAGCCATCATCTCTGTGGTATTCCTTGGGAAGCTTTTCTCTTTGTGCCTTCAGATCATGAGAGCAAATGAAAATTGCAAAGGGTATTAATGATCCATAGGGGTTTGAGGAGTTATGTCTTTTTTTTGTTGCTGCTTTTTCTTTCCCCTCCTTTTCCCCTCCTTTCACCTGGTGTACTCAAGTGAGTCCTTGTTGGGAGGACAGCTTGAGTTTCCAACGCTTGCTTTAAGAGCTTTTTGTTCATTTACTCCAGGTTTGAACACTGGTTGTTGTGTTTCTATAAGCTATTGTTTTAATTTCATCAGACATTTGAGTCCCTTACTGCTGTATGTTTTCAGTCGAGGTGTTCCCTGCAAGCACTTCTCCTAAAAGATGGGGGAACATCTGGCATCTCAGAGGATTTTTGTAATATTCACTTCCTTGCCAGAAAGCAGGGAACTAGAAGTGATAAGAAGTGCAGTACGTGACATGCAACAAGATGTCTCCAGCTACTGAGTAACTTGCACAGGGCTCCAAGTTTTATGAAAGAGCAGTTGTATCTGTGTTGAAGTACAAGCAGTGGTGTAACATCGTCTGTGGCAGCTATTCGGTAATTGACTGTAATTTAGAGCTGTTACCAACCATGTCATCATTGCATTAAGAAACATGCATGTGCCCAGAACCAATAATAAGCCTCATGTTTGTGATGTTTGGCAAGGGAAGAAATTACATCTTTTCATCTTTCCCAGATTACGTCTTCCCTAAATATTTCTCCTTCCTTCCTGGTGTTTCCTTGTGCACACACTTTCTCCTCCCCCATTGCTGCAGGAGCAGAAGTTTTTATGCTAGCGATTAATTTCTTAAACAGAAAAATTGATCATAATTTATGTTTTTTCTGGCAGTGGTTTCGCAGCGCAGTCATCAAGGAGAATGCTATGCCAGAGGGCCTGATGACATTGCTCTTCTCTAACATAGACCCAATTTATGAGTTTCATCGGGGCTTTCTGAAAGAGATTGAGCAAAGGCTATTGCTTTGGTAAGTATTAATAGTGCAATTCATGGGCAACGAGCAGGGAACCTTTTCTTATGTCCTCGCATCAAAACCCTACTTAATCTATATTTGAACTGGTATTTCTGCTTAAATAGAATTAAGAAAAAAGTATTTTAATAAATCATAGTTTTAAAAAAATGACTAAATACATTTTTCAAAGCCTGTTTTTCAAGTACTGCCTTGTACATAGTGTCTGATAGCCATATGAATTGAACACCAGACCAAGGTTTTTGTAATCACAGAATCACTTACATTGGGAAAGACCTTTAAGATCATGGAGTCCAACCATTAATACAACCTGGCGTTGTCTCTCTAGCCTTTGAAAAGAGAAGGAACACAAGGTCAAAAAGATGATGTCTGTGTTTTTCAATACCTTCCAGTTAATGAATCTCCAGGTGAAAATCTAGGAAACACATTTTGGTAATTAAGATTAGAGTTCAGTTCTTGCAGTACAATTTGTTTCAAAGAGCATGTCTTTAGTCTTTTAACCTTTGTATTACTTTCTCCTGACCTGAGATGTAGTATAGGAGAATCTAATTACCATTCAAAAGGAGGTGGTTAATGTAAACTAAGTACGAACAAAAAAAAATTAATAAATTTAGGTGGGATTATGTTGTGACATTTATTCGGAAATCTGAGAGGCTAAACTCCAAAACAGGCTTTCACATAAATTCATTTCTGTTCCTTTCTCAGTTTTCTAAGCATGGCTTTATGTTTGTTATTTTATGCAGCTTCTATATTTACTGCACCAAGTTTTCAACCCGAACAGTGAAATGGGAATGTCAAGTGGCTAGAAATGGATAGAGGAGGCATTAATGTTAGTCCTTCTTCCTTTACTTTTACTAAAACAGTCCTTAAAATACACAGATACCAGGGAAGCGTTTCTTAAAGATTATGTCTTGAAGTACAGGGGAAGGTGGAGGGAGGAAATTGGAATTTCTTGATCTCCCATGTACTGTGCCATCTTATTTCATCTCTTATGTGTGTTTCAGGGAAGGAAGAACCAATGCTCACATGAAAGGAGATTATCAACGCATTGGAGATGTCATGCTCAGGAATATGCGTACTCTAAAGGTAGATAAAGAATTAAAATAATGGAATCTCAGGATTGTCGAGTCTTTTTTTTCCTTTTGTCAAGGATGAGAGTTTAAGGTTTAGTGTTTCCACTAAACTTGAAGTGACTTGCAAACAGTTATTGTTGATAAATAAATTAAAAAGAAAACATAATAGAATATTTACAGCAAGGCCTTATACCACTGTTGCTTATTTAACTGCCTAGATTTACCTTGAGAAAAGGTTGTTTGGTTATTCAGCAGAACACAAAGAAAAAATTATTTAATTAGCTTCACTGTCTTTCCTTTATTTGCACAACTTGAACTCTCCCCTATGGAGACACTGTTTCATAAGGTTGTTTAATTCCAAAATATAAATATTTTTTAACTGCAGAGTAGTTTCTCCTGAAATTGTCACCTGTATTTGGAGAAGAGTGCCTTCATGGGACAGTTACATTTGTGCTGTAGTAGTGGAGTAGTTATTCCATTAAAACCAGTGGCTTGAATGGGAGTGCAGAAGTGTGTGACTGCTGTTCTGACTATCAGCGCTCTCTGTATTTGACATTCCCAGCAGGCATAGGCATAGTGCTGCACAGACACTTATTTTGACCCTGACTGGAAGCTGCCTGCCAGTTTCTTCGATAGATAAACCTAATGAGACAACCCTCTCAGCACAATTCTGCCTGTGCCAACTTGAAAAAAGTCAGTAGTTGACAAGAATTGTCTTAGAATGGCAAAGTATTATGGTGTGGTGCTACCAGCTGCTCTCATCAGAGGCACACTGAGACTCAGCTGTGGTAAATAGCAAACAGAGGGCAACCAAGCAAATATTTTTATTTTTAAAACTGTGTTTGTTTTTTTTTTTAATGAAGCCTTTGAAACATACAATGTTGTTGATGCTATTTTTGTCAATATTTATGGCAACATATGTAGTCTTGGATTATTATATAATCATGGTCAGAGATAAAAGTAGAGAGGGGAGTGGATGTTTTTTCTTATTCACTGTGAAATCTATTAAAGACTGTTTTCCTTTGATCCAAGTACTTTTCTGTACGATTCAATAGGAGTTTACCAGTTATCTGCAGAAGCATGATGAGGTCCTGACAGAACTAGAGAAAGCAACTAAACGCCTAAAGAAGCTGGAAATGGTTTATAAGGAGTTTGAGCTGCAGAAGGTTTGCTACCTGCCCCTCAACACGTTTCTGCTCAAACCAATCCAGAGACTGATGCACTACAAGTTGATCCTGGGGAGACTTTGCAAGCACTACACAGCAGAGCACCGGGACTTTGCAGACTGCCGGAGTGAGTGAGCACTCAGCTGTATACGTGCTAGGCAGAAACTGTTCCCATATACATACAAAATTTTGCCCATACCCCGGGGGAAACAAGCGTTGCACCTACAAAGTCAGTGTAAATGCTTTTTCTCCATTCAGGACCTCTCTGACTCTCGCGTGCAGCTCTGTGAAATACACAGGAACTTTGATTTAAAAAAAAAAAAAATAAATGTTTAGCTTAAACTTTAAAACTAACTTCATTTTTCTTTAAGGTTTTTGGTACCAGGTTTCACTACGCTCCTACCGTGCTCTGGTGCAGGGTTCCAAAGCTTTCTGCAATACATAGAAAATTGCCTTAACGGCTAGTTTGGAAAATGCAAAAAATAACTTAGATGTAGACTGTTCTCTTTGCAAAATTGAATGCTTTTTCTGGCATTCCAGAAAGTGTTTTTCTCATGGTAATCTTGATGGATCTTAATGTTTCAACCAAAGCTGGAAAAGTAGTCCTTTTCTTGTCCACTTTTTAAGTGGGGGGAAAAAAGTAGGACTTTTAGGAACTCTTCATCATTTATAAGTAAAAATGTGACAAAAAATAATTGCTTTGTAGTTTCAAAAGCTTGCATAGTAAATTCCATTCATTTATAAAGTGATCTTTGGCAGAAATAGTTGGCTTTAATGTTTTAATTTACTTTTGGCAACATGGTAAATACTTCTCATAGCCACAAAATTTGAGATATGCAATAGTCTCCAGAAGCATAGGAAGCGCTATGAAGTTGCTTGCTAGTCTCCATTTTACCCCTAGGTAGCTATAAAATATGCTTTAAGAAGTTGGCGGTTGGACTAGATGATCGTTGTAGGTCCCTTTCAACAGAACTATTCTGTCCTATTCTAAATCTGGCTATAAATTTCAGATTCAATTTTCCAGGGATAAAATTGGTGGCCTGGGTTTGCTGCTCTGTTCTGATCCCCTTGGTGCCGTTTTCCTTACAGGTGCGCTGAAGGAAGTCACAGAAATGACGTCTCAGCTGCAGCACAGTCTCGTCCGCCTGGAGAATTTTCAGAAGCTGACAGAGCTGCAGCACGACTTGATTGGTATAGATAATCTCACGGCACCCGGTAGGGTAAGTACTTTGCTTAGTTTTTAGAGCTTTTATTGCCAAAGAAGTGCCTTTCAACCATGTATTTGCCATCACTGCCGCTCCGTTTTACGGAACGACTGTAAAGGCTTTGTAGAGTTGTCTTCATAGTAGGTTCCACGGAGGTCTTGGTGATGTCCTAGGGAATAGATAAAAAATGCTTCTGCTTTGACTCTGGCTACAGTTTGGTGTTTCCAGTACAGCAGATACTGGGTACGCTGGGGTATGGTGCTCTGTGTTTGAATGGGAAGCGGTATGTCACGCACTCGATAGGAAATCTACTACCAGGTCTGCTTATGTCTTATCTCTGTCTGTGGACTGAGACTGCATGGAGAACGTAGCAATGGCGAGAGCCATGTCACTGGGCAAAACTGGTATTGGTGACCCTGTTTCTAGGAGTTTGTATAGTTCCTGCTTGGTTTTTTGTTTCTTTGTTTTTGATAGATATACTGAACATAAGTACAGGAGCATTGCATATGCTTTTGGGATGCTATGGCAATCACTGCGGTGGGATGTAAATGTATTAGGTGAACTGATGGTGTCCAACAGGAACTCTGCTCCTTTTCCTTCTCTTGCTTCATTGATTTAAATGCTGGCTGCAGCAAGGAGTTGATTCATGTTACAAAACAGAAGGAAAGGTGTCATCCAGTGTTTAACAAATCTGTTAGTGATCACTGCTGGGCACCAATCAACATCTGTGTACTCTGGGATGAAAAAAAAAGAACCATTAAAATTCTCTGTGTTTGGGAAAGATCAAGTTTTGCCTTACTTTATATTTTCCGCTGCAGGAGTTTATCCGGGAAGGTTGCTTGTACAAGCTCACTAAGAAGGGTTTACAGCAGCGGATGTTCTTTCTGGTGGGTGTTTCTTCTGGTTTTCATAAACCCAAAGTCTTCAAGATAAAGTTGTTGGGAAAATGTGTTTTCATGTGCTTGTGATGAAAATCAGCAATCATAACTGAAAACTCACTCTGAGGGATTTTTAGATAGAGCATGACAGACAATACTGTCTGTTCAGCTTCTTTTCTTAATGGCATGTAGTTCTAACAGAATTTTTAAAATTGCCTCTCTTGTAAGTAAACAAAGAGTGGTTTTAAGGAAAATAGGCCGAACTGACTGAGAAATGGCATTTTTCGTGTGTCTACAGTGGCCTTTAAACAACAGATTTTTAAAAAGATGACAAAAAATACTTGGCCCTACCTGCTGTTTTCAGAATATTGATTGTATTCTTCCTGCTTTTTTCAGTTCTCAGATATGTTACTCTACACAAGCAAAGGGGTTACAGGGACAAATCAGTTCAAAATTCACGGACACCTTCCTCTGCATGGCATGTTGGTAAGTGGTTTCAAGTTGCATCACAGTGTTAAGGAAGCGACTTTGCCTTAAGGCAGGTTGAGGCAATTCCTTCAGGGCACAAGGACCAAAGCCACAAGCTGCCTCCAGGCCAATGACAGCAGCCTGTGGTGCTGCTGGCCATGGACTGGACCTTCACATGCCCCAGCCTGTGTGTCAAACAAGGACTTGACTGCAGGTGATAAGCTTATTCCTTCCATCACGTTAGCAAAACAGCTGGAGCACGCCCTTTTGACCATTCATTTTCATGCTGCTGTGAGAGGCTGATGTGGAAACACGGATTTGTCCTGGCATTTTTCACCTGTGTGCACACCTATGCATATAATCAGTCCTCCTGCTTCCCCACCCCCTATTCTAATGGGACTGTTCTTTCTGTGTTTGATTTGCAGCTGATAGTGCTCGACCCACCGGTAAGTAATAAGCCGAATCCTGCTCAGAACTCTCCTTTTCTTGCCCTGTTGGATGTGGTGCTGTGCCGCTAGAGATGCGGCAGTAGAAACGCAGGATGTAGATTATTGTATAGAGCCAAAATAGACTTTTGAAGTAGGTGGTGTTCATAAAAGAGTAGCTGTCTTGCACGTACTGCAACCGTGTTGTAATCATATTGTAACTCAAATTCCTAGCCAGCCAAGGACAGTCGTACTGTTCATCAGTCACTGAGTAGTGATGAGAAAAACTTTTTCTTTTTCTGCAGGTGGAAGAGAGTGAGAATGAATGGGCCGTCCCGCACTGCTTCACCATCTATTCAGCACAGAAAACCATAGTGGTGGCAGCAAGGTAACACTTCTTTTCCTCAATTGCCTGTAGGTTTGACAGATACCTTCTCCAAAGAGTTACTCTTTGATTGTGTGGTGCAGAGCCGGGGGGGGTTTCATGCATCCTCTGGAAAGCATGACTTCAAAACAAATGCAGGATACTTCACAACTCCTTTATCAGTGTTGTGTTTTGGGAAGGAGTAGTTCATCTCACAGAACGGTGTGTTACTAAAACACAAGACAGCAGCAATAACATCGCCATTGTATTGTTTTCTAGTTAGCTGAGTTGTCAGTGTCATTCTTTAAACAACTGCTATAAAGCAAGAGACAAAACAAAATCTAAATGTACAAATATTTTAGAGACCCAAAAAGAATTAAAATCCAGAACACACAAAAGATTGTAAGGAAAGGAGAGTTCCTGCATGGATGTCGTGGAAGAAGCTGGCAAGGGAGAGGAAAAATTAAAAGCTGGCTTGGAGAGAAAACCGATCTCTTTTCTATGTAACTTGTCCCTGTGCAGTGAGTTTGGCGTCTTTTTTTTACTTTATATCTGAAATATACTTAGGATGTCTACCACATCTATTCTCTTGGGATCACCTTCAGGTTTTGTCCCTCTGCAGGTCTCCTAAAAGGCAGCTGGAGTTGAGTATCCTGCTAAGAATGCAGGATGGGAGCACAAATTTATAGGCTTTTTTACTGCTTGATACCCTGTTATTGAAAAATAACCATTAATGAACATTTATAAATTAGGTATCTAGTGGCACAGGAGCCAATACTTTTGGTATGCAGACATATTCAGCAAGCAAATCTTTTTTTTTTTATTCCAGCCTAACACCTGAAAATGCCAATTATTTTTAAGATCGGCTGTTACTCAACAGCTGCAAATCAAAAAGTGCTTGGAAGGTTCTTAAATTTGGAAAAATAAATATGATTTTTACCTTGTCATAACTTAGAAATAGCTCAAAGGTTGTTGTTTTTCTTATGTTATCTCTCCCTACCTATCAAAATTGCTGCTGGGCTTAGACCATGTGTAGAATTTTAAGTCTAAATTAAAAACTTTCAGAAAAAAGACATGGTTACTAAAAAAAGTCCCACAGACCCTCCCAAGCAAACACAAGAGCGTGTAACTGTATATGGCACTTCAAACAACAAGGGGGCACACAGGGATTGTAGCCAGAGGTAAAAAAGAAATGCCACGGCCATGTGACCATGTCTAAAGGAAAACCTTACGCTGTTGCATACCAATGGATATAGATACGTGTACATAAGCTGTAAAGCTCTTACCCTGTAATCATGGCATGAGCCATGTAACCCATGATGGAAACTATGTGGGGTGAAAGAAGTCCTCATCTTCCTGCATGCTGTGTTTTACTGGCTTGAGATGTAAGGTAAATCCTATATTCCCTTTAAAAGATGTGCCATCTTTCAGGTTGCCTTTTATCCTTTGAAAAAATCGTTTCCAGTATGGTCATACCACCCATCTCCAAAATGCTCTTTGGAGTGAAGACATGATTCCATGTTTGAAATAACCCATCAGCTGTAAAGTTCTCTGTATGAAGAACAGCAATGGTACAGACCACATAATTCCTCTTCTGAGTCTGATAACTCCAGAGCGGGATATTATGTGGCCCTCTGGCTGTCTATTCATTCTCTTCGCTGCAAAGTCCAAGTTTTTAATGGTTATTTTAGTCTTGTTTCAGGGCTTGAAAATAGAGGTGAAGGCTGTGTGAGGTCAGCTTCCTGTCTGGAAAGCTCATGCTTTGGAGGAATTTTTATGTTATTTTAATTTATTTAATGGAAAGGGACTGCTCCTTGTATTGGGCAGTGACTTGTGCCTTCCTTCAGCAAACTAGCACTCTGTCACGGCTCCAGGCTGGGTTGGTCTCCATTCGCACCATTTATCTTGCAGCACCCACCTGGAGATGGGGAAGTGGATGGAAGACCTAAACATGGCAATTGAAATGGCCAAGAAATCTACTGAGAAATCTGACATGCTTTTGGAAAACTCAGTATGCAATCGCTCCAACAGTAAGTGGTGTTTTCTGCCTTCTTGAAAAGTGTCAATTGTCCTGTCCTTTTCATTCTTCCTATTGTGAATTTGATGACATAAGTGGAGTATTTGTAGAATTCATGTGGTAATGGAGAACTATTGTGCTTTTCTTTTGTTTTAATCAAAAGAAATATGCTTGTCTTCCTGGACTGATGTTCTTGGTAGGTTTAAATGCAGCAGAGGTGCTCCAGTTGCAGAATCGTTAATTTTATAAGGTCCTTATTCATATCTCACATAGATTTTTCTCAATTTAACCATGTTGTGTATTTTCTTGTCCAGAAATTTGGTGTCATTGGAGATCAGCAAGTTCTTTTATAGCCCAGCATTCCTGTGCCAGTCTCTGGTGGTGTTATGGATGTGCTGAAACACGTAGTATCCCTTCTTGGAGCACTTATTCCTCTTACTAAGAATCGACTGAAGATGAAGCGTGGGGATTTCTTTTTGTTGTTTTACACAGTATTGAGTCAGCTGCCCTAAGCAGAGCTGAGTAATGAAAGCCACAACGATCTGCTCTGAGTGGCCTTTAGGATCTGTGTAACAAATTCAAGTTGACATATTTTAAAACTGGACCATTGCAAGAGAAAACAGTTTTTCTCAGGAATCCCTGCTTCTCTTGCTCTTTGTATTGCACACTTTTCTTAAATTGCTGCTGAATTCTCCTCCCCCAGGATCCTCTGATGAGGTCTCTCTAGAACAGGAGTCCGAAGATGACATACACTCTTCTCGTAGCTCCTTGGACAGGCAGAGCCACCACCGTGCCAACACAACTATGCACGTGTGCTGGTACCGCAACACGAGCGTCTCCATGACTGACCACAGTGTGGCTGTCGAGGTACCCGCAGGGCGCAGCTCTCACGTCTCACTCTGTCCGTCCTGACTCGCTCGGCCTCCACTCCATCTCCCATTTCGCCTTGGCAGCGTCTCTGCGCCCCGGGGAGAGCATGGCCCATTAAAAGGCCGCTGCATGCTTGCCCCTCTCTGTGCATGTCTGTGTGTCTGCATGTACATGCTCTGCTCTCCTTGCAGCAGGGCTTTGCTTCAGCAAAGGCACTGAAGGAGGAAAATTTTAAAGAAAGCCCAAGATATCCTAGGACTGAATTGTTCCTTTGGGTTTCATCAGCCTTGCTGGAGGATAAATTACCTACCCATGATATTTTCCTTTCGAGATTGACTCTGCTATACTGAGGTCTGGTTAGCTACTGTACTGCACCTAGAATTAAGAAGAGTGCGTTAAGCTCAGTGGGAATGTGACTTCTCTGCCCTTTCCTCGCTGGCAGGGGAGAGCACTAAGAATTAGGAAGTGCCATTTTACGGCACAGTTGTGTTATGCTGAACAGAGATCTAGTACGTGCCCGCTGAGCTGCTGTTTCCTTGGGTCTTGCCACTCAGCATGGCTTGGTGCAGCACTGGTTGATGTGTTTTGGTACCAAATCCCGCAGATTTCGACAGATGTCTGTTTAGCACTCCTTATGCAGAGTGCTGCTTGCACTGGCACTACGGTTTCACTTTTTGCAAGGTCAGTTGGGTAGGACACCTTCCTACAGGCTGGCACGCTTGGAAGACTTCCAGAAGTGGAAAGGACCCTAAATACCATGAAGAGAAAAAGGACGTCACTAACTAGACAAACAGCAATGGGGCAGGGTCCTGCATCTGTGTATTTGTACCTTCCTACCTTCCCTCCCCTGCTGTTAAGGCACTTTTTGTTTAGTGGAAGGAGTTGAAAGTTGGGCACTGAAATTCCTGGGTTTTTGTGATGTAGAGAGCATATCAATCAGCTCAGTAAAGGAAAGTTTTAGGAGGAAACAAGGAAACTCTAGATGTTACCTTGGCTTAGAGTCCAGGAGTTGGGCATGTTAGCTGACAAAGAAAGTGGTTTCTATCGGAGGGGACAAGCCTTCCTCTCCCTCCCGATACCCTTGTGAAAGGCACCATCTCACCATTCTGTAACTGGATAATGAGACCTCCCTGCTTACAGGCTCTGGGATTGAACGTGTGAGTTCTTGCAGCTCCCTCTTGCTTTGATCTATTCCATGTTCTAATACCATCATCTTTTTTCACAATCCATTTTCCTTTAACAGATGCCTTTCCTGCCTCACTTCTCTTATCCTAATGTTCTGTTTTTCTCTTTCTCTCCCCCTTTTTTCTGCTCAGTTTTCTGCTCTCTTGCTGTTTCTCCAGAGCTTCCTCCTCGCTATTTGCTGGGCCAGGCCCAACGGCCCAACACAATCACCCATGTTTGTTGGTACCGGAACCAGAGCCTATCCCTGTCTGATTACCTGTGCATGATTCAGGTAAAAATGCCTCTCAAGTTCTGCACTGGTGGGGAGGAGCCATGGGATGCCAAGGAAAATGTACTGCTGCTCACTTAGTAATTGCTCAGTGAGCCCACACGTGCTGGTGTGAGGATGCCCTATCCAGCCAGTGGCAGAGTTGTAACGTTGCCTTCTTGATACAGGATTTCAACCTATGCTCCTCAAAATGGTTCTTTATGTAATTCTGCTGCGTATCCTGTCTTTTTCCCTAATTACAAAACCCATTTGCTGTCATTCCATGCCGTAGGTTCCTTATCCCACTGCACAAGCGCTTGGTGGCTCTGACTCCCAAGCGGCAATGTTCAACATCCCTGCTTGCCACACCAGGCTCGGCTTTGCGTAGCTGCCACATGTAGCTTGTCCGCAACTCTAGCATCCTGTTTCCTCTTCTGCTTTATTTTCTTTCTCACGCAGTGTGTTCTACGTGGGTTTACTGCATGTAAAAAAGGGTGGCTAAAAGGATGGACACCCTCTTGGCTGTCGCCATTCCCCTGACCATAGGCTGTAGAGGACAGCGATTGCTGGAGGGACGAGTCAGTGCAGCACGCTTCTGTGCGCTGCCAGACGCTGCGCTGAGGTGCAGCGAGCACTTAAACATACAGGGGGACTTGCTCTTAGTGGAGAGACATCACTGATTTGTTCATCAGAACATAGCTGTGAATTAGTGAACTGAAGATACAAAGTCATTCAGTCACCATGTGAAATATCTGGGAAGCCTTCCACAACACAGGAGCAAGTGCAGGAGCGGTTATGGCAGGCAGCCTCAAGCTTTTTATCTGCAGCAGCTGTTGTCTTTTTCTGAAGGACAGTGACCAGTGGTTTCACGGTAGTTTTCGTTCTGTGCTAGAACCAGCTCTCCGGATACTTGCTGAGGAAGTTCAAGAACAGCAACGGCTGGCAGAAACTGTGGGTCGTCTTCACCAACTTCTGCTTGTTCTTCTACAAAACGCACCAGGTGAGCAAATGTAGCTGAGGGGACTGTGTTTGGGGTGTTGAGGGGAACCGAGAGGTCCTTGCCTTTCTGCTCCGGGTGCAGCTTGCTGCTATTTGAAGGAGAGTAACAAGTGGAAGAGGAGGTAGTTTGTAATGAAGCCAATCTCTGTAAGGCTGTGGGCCCTTCTTGCAGAATTTAATTGGGATTTCCAATTCTGTTACTGGTACTGACCTTCTGTGGGAGAGGGGGAAGATGCCTCCTCATGCAGTGACTGATGGAGGTGAGGGAATCAGTGGCCTTTGGTCAGTCTCTTGTCCGTTTCTCTCCCTGCTGGGCTTCAGCACAGTTGAAGAGGCACCAGGGATTTTTATGCCTGTGGTGCCTTCAGCATCTGCTTGATAACGAACCGTGCTGCAGTGCAACCTGTGCGTTTTCATCTTATTAACCCAATAAACTGTGTTTATTTTATTCAGGCTTCTTGCCTTGAGGGCACATTTCTTTTGGGAAGGATATTTGAACTTTCGGGTCGGATCTGTGCTTGGAGTTCCGGAGAGAGGGTGCGGAGGGGGAAGGGGGGAGCCCAGGAGGCAGCGATGGGCAGGGGAATAGAAGCAAATAACTCTATAAAACAGTGAAAGGAGTTGGGTGAAGGTTTCATTGTAAGCTGTCGGAGGTCTCACTAAAGATAAAGGCTGTTCCTCCTCCCATTCTCTCCTAAACAAAAATACAAAGATCGTACCTGTACGGTACAAAAGAGTGAGTGCGTGTTGGGCTGAATGGTGTGGCAGGGGACGCCTTGCACTAAGGGCTGGGCTGTTGGGCTGTTCCAGGACGATTATCCCTTGGCCAGTCTCCCGCTGCTTGGCTACGCAGTCAGCTCCCCTGTAGAGGCAGATGGCATTCAGAAGGATTATGTCTTCAAGCTGCAGTTCAAGTCCCATGTGTATTTCTTCAGGGCTGAGAGCAAGTATACCTTTGAGAGGTAATTTTCTGTTTTCTCTGTCTGTCGTGGTATATAACATGTTGTTAATTCACTGGTTGATCATCCAGAGACCTCTTTCTTCCTGTCTACCTCCTAGTCTGAGTGACCTTACAGTACATTCTTGGTAATAAAGTTCCCTTCCTCTTCCTACCCATGATGTCTGGAGATCCCTCCTCTGCCAGAACCATCCTCCTTGCTGGGGAGAGCTGTAGGTTCTGCTTTGTCTCAGGAGTCTGGGGCTTCCTTGGGGCTGGGGAGCAGTGCGGGTGGAAGGGCTGTGAGGTGCTCAGCCCCACTTAGTCTTGGGAGTCAGATTTTTAGGTTAATGAGAGTTCTGGTAAGAATACTCCCCCCACCCCAACCCCACCCCACTCGATCTCTGGAAACAGGAGTTATAACACAAGGCTGAGAGCAACAAGTGTAGTGCTGCTTTTCACTTTACTGCTTTCTCTATAATTACATTTAGCAGTGCTGTTAGGGGCTTCCACACATGGTCCAAAGAGAATCATGTTTAATCACGTACAAAACTTTGCTATTATGTTAGCTGTTGAAAACCATTGCATTGCATTCTGCTGTGCAGGGTAGTATTGGTTGTTTCGGAGTGGGGTTTTACGGAGAAGGTGTCACATACTTCTTCCCCCTTCTTGGGAGAGTGTCACTTGTGAGCAACGTATGTATCAGCGACTCGAGACAGCAGAGTTGTGCTCTTTAATCCACTGGTCTCATGTGTGACTTGTCTGATTCACAATGGATGTTTGTCTTGCTTTTTTCACTGTTGCTTTGCTTTCTTCCAAATGAGCAAGTCTGTAACATAATTTACTGTAAGAAAAGCAATCCATTGACCAAGGAAAATTTTTGTCAGCCTGTCCTCCTTGGTAAACACTTTCTGTACACTTACAAGAGAATGTGGTGTGCTCTCATAAGAGCTCTCTGGAGCTCAAAGCACTGTAGAGCTGTTACCTGGAGAGGCAACCATGTTCTGCAGTGTATTTACCACCTGTCAAGCTATTCATTTGAAGAGTTAGTTTCCTAGAAGAATTGTAAAAGAAAGGTAGAAAACAGATGTCTTGTGGGGTTTGGTGAAAAGGGTACAGCTCATAACCAAAGGACAAGATTATGTGTCTGTGAGCGAGGGGTGGAACATGTCTCATGTCCTTTCTTGCCAGGTGGATGGAGGTGATCAAGAGAGCCACCAGCTCTCCAGCCAGGTCGAGCCTGCTGCTTCCGAAGGATGAGAAGGACAGTCACACAGACTGACATGGGGCAGGGCTGGATCTCTGCTGTAAGCATCAACAAAAGAAGCAGGTGGAAACAGGAGTCTCTGGAGTTGATAAAGCAAAGAACCAGGAAGCTCATTTCCGCCTGGTATGAAAAGTGGGAGCGAGGGAGTTGCAGATGGGGATCACATCCATTCCCAATGACAAGGAAGAGGGTCAAGTCTGTTCCAGTTGAACCTACTTAGAGAGAACCTGACAACCACGGAGCTCCAGTGTGCACACATTGTGGAAGGTTTATTGTTCTGTTTGTACCTGTACAGTAACACCCTTGCCTGCCCTGAAGGCAAATGCCACCTTGTTTTTACATTTTGACTGGATGGTCAGCATATATGGGAGAGAAATAGGAGCTGTCAGCGGTGCAATTGGCTCACAGCTGCTGGTGCCAGGGCTTGCTGCCACCCAGAAGTTCCTTCCCCTGACGCTCGGCATGGCTGGCTGTACAACTGCTGTCTTGCTGCTGTTAACGTCAACCTGCTGGCACAGTCGTTTTAGACTACAGGGGATCCACAGAGGTAATTAGCTTAAACACAGTTCATTTTGAACAGAAACCGCAGCTCTCACAGAACAACTCTGCTCTTTGGAAACTGCCATGGCAGCAGTTTTCCAGGGGAAGCGGGAGGCCTGAATCTCTACTAAGCTGTTGAGGTTTCAGTATATTGTGGTTTCGTACAGGTAGGGTGCATGGTATTTCCACTGAACTCTGCTATGGCGCATGCTGAGAGGGTCAATCGCTATTCTCATATCACAGCTCCAGAGTTTCTTCATCCTGTAGTAGGCATTATTTAAGGTATGGGATGGCAAACACACTCTCCACCCTGATGTGGGTGATGTTTTCAAGGCATTTAAGCAATACAGGAGAACAAGCTTCTCTGAAAGTCACTGTTGCTTGTGCTTGTGTCACGCAAAGAATTCTGAAAAATCTCTGTTCTTACCTTTAAATTTGGGGTGGGATCCATCTTCCGCTTCTCATGAAGGTGTAAAAGTCACTGGATTCCAGATGGAGCATTAGTGTCTGTGGACTCTATTAAATCTCTGTATTAAATCTGAAATGTTTGCAGTTTGTTCTGTTTTTGTAAAGCTGTCACCTTCAGTTGCCTCTGCAGAAGGACTGAAGTAAGCTAAGCGCCACAAAACGCTGTTTGACATGGCTTTGATAGGCTCTAGAAACTCTGCTTTTACATTACATAGAAAAGGATTTGTGTAGTAGAAGAAGGAACAACGAAGTGGTGTAGTGAAAGAAAAAGGAAAGTGTTGCAGGTTGTGAGGACGGAGGAATGTGGAGATCCCTGGGAAAACAGGAAGGACAGAGGCCAGCATGTGCATTCTCCAAGGCTGTTTCAGGTTATGGTCTAAAACATGCGTGGGATGAGGACTGCAGGGAGAGGGCTCCAGAGGGATTTTCCAGAGTGCTCGCTTGGCATTTGCATCATAGAGAAGACGAGTGACTGCAGCTCCAGCCTGCACTACCACTGTTACAATGACCATTGTCCCATGCAAGTTAAATGTACTTAATTTATTAGTGTCTTTTTTTTTTTAATTAACTGTTGTAGGTGCATACATGTGGATTGACTAGATGTTATAATGCAGCTGAATATGACTGTTGAAAGTAAATAGCATCTTGGTATAAAACTATCTCAGCCTCTTATTCCTGAGCCCACCATCCCCATCCGTGGCCACGCTGGTGGGAAGGTGGATGGTGTTTGTGCAGAAGTACTGCTTTTCCTCAGACCTGAGAAAAGAGGTTTGTCACTGTTGATTAATGGGTCTTTGCATTCAGTGGTTTTCCTGGGTGATAACCGACTGCTCCTTTGTCATGGTCAAATACCAGAGTTGCTCAGCAGGAGTGCTTAGCCTCTTTCATGACAACTCTCCTGAGCAATTACTGCCCTTTGCTGGTCTCCTGTGGGGAAGTTCTGCAGTTACAGAAAGCAGGAGCAGGGTCTCTGTCAGCAAATGGGTGTCTCGGCACTTAACCCCAACCTTTAGTTGCACTCACCTACTGTAGCAGGGCTTTCTAGCACCAGGTTTTGAAATACTTTTTTAGAGTGTTCAAGCTGAACATGAGCCAACAGCGTGCCCTGGCAGCCAAGAGGGCCAACCATGTCCTGGGGTGCATCAAGAACTGCATCGCAGCCGGTCGAGGGAGGGGATTGTTCGGCTCTGCTCCACGCTGGTGCGGCCTCACCTCGAGTACTGTGTGCAGTTTTGGGTGCCACAGTACGTTAAGGATATAAAGCTACTAGAGAGTGTCCAGAGGAGGGCCATGAAGTTGGTGAAGGGTTTAGAGGGGGAACCATATGAGGCTAAAGTCACTTGGTTTGTTCAGCCTAGAGAAGAGGAGACTGAGGGAAGACCTCATCGCAGTCTACAGCTTCCTCACCATGGGAGGAGGAAGGGCAGGTGCTGATCTATTCTCTCTGGTGACCAATGATAGGACCCGAGGGAATGGCAGGAAGATGTGCCAGGGGAGGTTTAGGTTGGGTATTAGGAGAAGGTTCTTAACCCAGAGGGTGGTGGAGCACTGCAACAGGCTCCCCAGGGCAGCAGTCACGGCGCCAAGCGTGGCGATATCCAAGAAGCACTTGGACAATGCCCTCAGTGACATGGTGTGAATTTTGGGGTTGTCCTGTGCAGGGACAGGAGTTGGACTTGATGATCCTTGTGGGTCCCTTCCAACTCAGGACATTCTATGATCATAAGTTATATAGTAGTTTTCCAAGACTCTGATTCTCAGCTCACCCAACATCAAGCTCTGCTTCCATCCGCAGCAGAGAGACAGCACCAAGTCAGAACGATGTGGAGGAGGTGGTAGAGCCGCCTTTATGGAGCCTGTGAGTGCCACCAGGCAGGGGGAGCAGCTCCAGGGCAGGGGGGGAGGAAGGGACTGACAAACACCGCCTGAAATTCAACAAGGATAAATGCAAAGTTTTGCAGGGCTGACAAGGGACCCTCTGCAGTACGGGCTGGGGACTGTGCAGCTGTGTCACATGCCTGGGGCAGAGGCCATGGGGTCTCCAAAAGCATGCTGTGTTTGTTGCAGGGCAGTGCACGTCCTCTGGCATGTGTTACGAAAGCCAGACCGGGCCAATTGCCAAAAGAGACAAGGATAGAAGAGCAGGAGAAACGTGTCTCTGTGAGCACAGTGCAAGACAGGGTACAGTGTCTTCTGCCTGGGGTGAAATAACCTGGTATTTGGCCCTGGTGGTTTTAATTTTTTTTTTTTTTAACTAGCTGACAGAGATAGCTTACTCTCTTAACATCAGCTAGACTTTGTCTAAATGACCTCCATAAATCAGTTGTCAATCTCCCTAGTGCCACATGTTAAAGATCAGACTGACATGTACCCAGTGTTAGTGGAACTGTACAAGCCAGCCTCACCCTCGGCAAGCAGCGTGTAGGCATAGCTTTTGTATGCTTCCTTGCAGGCTCCAGCGGAGCCTCTTCCCACAACTTGTTTTTCCATCTCGTATCATAGGGAGCATGGCTTTAGCCTCTAACGCAAGGAAACTTCTGACATTTAGAAAAATGGTCAAAAAACACAGTGGAAGGACACAGCCTAAAGGTGTTAGTACACAACCAGTACGTACTCACATGGCTAATCCCGACCGTTTGAACACCTACCCTCTGTTGATCCTCCCGTCACCACGGTGTACCAGAGCAGTCCTGTTACAACTCCTGTTACAGGAGCGATGCAGTGAGCAAGAGTCCGTCCGTAAGATTTTTGGGCACTTGAGGAATGGATGAGCCTTACTTACATGCTTAACCTGCAGCTCTGTATTTCCTGTCTTGAAGATGCGTGTGCTCTCTGCAGTGGCTGGGGGGGGGGTCCCTGTAACAGGTGCCCCGGTGCTAGCTGACCAGAAACCGAAGGGAACAGCAGGCAGCAAAAGTCCCTTCTCGGGTGGAGAACACAAAGCTCAAATGTCTGTGCATTTAAAATACAGAAGCACAGGCTGTAAAAGCCAGAAACTTCACTAGTCCTGGCAGAACTGCTTACCTCTTACCTTGGCAAGCACTCAAACTCAGGAGGATTTCAGTGGCATATCAGTTCTTCTGTGAAATACAGTGTAGTAGTTTAACTTTAGCAGAACCCTGCAGTACTTTTTGTCTTTGCTACACTCACGAGCAGTTTCCTTAATGCGCACTAGGGAAGAACAGAATACAACTGGTCCTTAGTCATTAGTTTCTTCCTAGCAGGATGTACGTTAAGGGAGAGCTGAACCCGTGCTCCTGGGAACCTCATGGCTTAATATCCAGGGTCTCATTTGATTTCAAAAAGCCATCATTTCTGGTAAAAACCCCACCACTTTTCCCTGCTTCCCACAAGACTGGCTCACTGTCCTTCATGCAGTGTTAGAGTCCTGCTTAGGAAACCAGAACAAGTCAGTTTTTGCAGTAGTTCCTATCATGTGTTTAATGCAACGTGCACGTACACGAGGCATTCAGCATCCAGCTGCACTCACGCTGCCCGGGTGCAAGCGGAGCGCAGTTCACTTGCAGTGACGTTAAATACTCTGTTGTGAAGGCTTAGAGAGTCTGACAGCTGGGGGAGCGTTAATTGGCAGAGCTTTCATTTTCCAAGGCAGCCTTTCGGTCACCCACACAAAATGCGAGCTGCACAGCTGGATCACGGAACCAACTGTAACTTTCACCTTTGTTTCTGCCTGGGGAAGGACAGACACACGCAAGGTTTTAAACATGCTTCGAGTGGTGTCTCCAAGGTGTTTATCCTGTAACTGAGGCCACATGCTTGCAGATCAGTTGCAGTGGGCAGGGACCGCGCTGGGTTGGGTGGTCAATCCCCCTCGCTCAAGCAGGGCCACCCAGAGCTGGTTGCCCAGGACCACATCTGGGCAGCTTTTGGTTACCTCCAAGGAGGGAAACTCCACAGCCGCCAGTGCTCTGTCACCCTCCCAGCTGCAAAGGGAGAAAGATGAAGGCAGAGATGGCCTGTTGTCAGCTTTTACAGTTGAACCCGAATCTAGGTACTGCGGATCAATAAACAGACTGCAGCAAAAACTGCACCCGAAGTGTTCTCCCAAGTGCAGTTATGCTTTCGCAGACAGCATGCGTTTCCCCTCGCACCGGTGTACAGCAGCAGAAAGGACTAATGTAACGTGCCTTTCACCGTATTCCCTCCTTGCACAAGAAGTACTTAAACGGGTCTATCCCACAGGTCACTGTTAGATCGACATGAGGCAGGAAGATGCAGGGGAAGACAAAGAAGAATGCAAAGAAAAGCGGCTTGAACAAATACTTTTTCCCTAATAATACAAAGTTACACCAGCCTCATTGGTTTTGTTACTTTATTGAAAGTGGCAGATCCCTTTCAATGTTTTTAAAAACTAAAACCATTGTTGCTTTGAATACTGGACTGTTTCCTTTAAAAAGTTTACTCATTACACTGCAGTGCGTGTGAGTAATAATACCAGGTACCTTATTGACAGGATTTGCTACCGTCATGAACAGCAACTTTAAAAGCAGCAGGAGCCCTTCAGCTGCCCTTCTGCTGGACTGCCGCCTCTGCCTTCCACCTCAGTAAGTTTCCTGTCTATATGTTAACTCCTTCTCCTAAGAAAAAAAATGGGTTTGTTCCGTTCTTCGTAAATGCAGGCTCCGATACAGCTCTTACCACAGAGACACCACTCTGCAGCGGATCTCCAGCAAGACCAAACAGCAGCACCTCTTCTCTACCCGCCGAGTTCATGGTGTTTGCTGAGCCTGTATTTATCCGTCAGGGAGGAAGAGTAAAGGATAGTCATAAGCTAAAGTGAACACCGGGATGAGGGAACGTATGGTCCTTTTGAGCTACTTTTAGCCCAGTACCTACAATCTGCAGGTCTGAATCAAAGTACCAAAAATCAAGCCTTGTTACTAACAAAGTGGCCTATCTTTAAAAAAAAAAAAAAAAAAAAAATGCTGAACAGCTACAGCTTTTGTTCTCAGTGGCTTTGGGGTGAGCCACATCATTCACACACAACCACCCAGACAGAAAGATCTGGATATCCAAGGTCTTGCTGATGTAATGGGAATATCTTTACAATTAAACAGATCTCTAAGTGACCGGCTATCAAGTTATTTTCCTAAGTCTGTTTTTCTAGACCTTTAAAGTATAGATCTAAGATCTGTGCATTTACCTGAATTAAAGATTTGCTTTATGAACTAGTATTATACAGAAAGCAAAGCTAGTTGGGGATGGCTCCACTGGAATACCTTAAGCAGCCAATACAGCAGTAGGCGATTTAATTTCTCCGCTCGAAAACACCACCACAGCTTGTCAACTGGAGCTATCTTTCCGTAGAGGACAGGTTTGTCGCCTCAAGAACTGCTACGCAACATCAATCTGCCTTTCAAACTGAAGCCCTGTCACCGCCTTTGGCCATTGTGTTCCCCCGGCCCCCTTTTTTTAATCCTTCTGCAATGTTTGGGCACACACAGTAGGTGTCTGCTCAGCTTAGAGACCAGGACTGCCAAACCTGCGTATCTAGTTGCTTCAGTTGCAGAAAGCACCAAAGAAAGAAACTCCACCAGCTCCCAAACCAAATGTAACCACTTTGCCTGGAGACCCAAGGCAAATTCTGCTGTTGCCTGAATTAGATGAACCAAGGCCTAATACAACATGATGTCCCAGAGTCAAAAAAGTAGAGTCAGCAAACGCATCCTCCTGTGAAATGACAAGCTGGGAAAGAGCAGCGGCCGATCAGCTCAGCTGCTGCTATACTTGGAAGCTTTTCATTACTAGTGTGTGAAGGAATTGAAGCAATCCTCCGGAACAACTGGAGAGCTGCTCTAACTTTCCCAGAGGCTGTAATGCATGGAGAGCTTCCAAACATACCTGCACTCACACATCAGTGCTCACAAACACTTCTTTAGGAAGGGCAGGAGGCTAAACCCATCAGACTTGCCTTTGAAACCTATCTCAATGGAAGAGAATCTCCCTCTTTTCCAGCAGCCAGGCATTTACCAATAACAAGCTGTGAATCAAACCAAGCCAAAATGGATACATCCATAGGGAAACAATTAAAAACTGCATTGATTACATTGTAAAAACAATTAGACCACCCATCTCGGGTTCTGCAAAAGGTCTAAATTGTACTTGCATTGCAAACCCCACCCTGGGTTATCATGGAAACGTGTAATATGAAGGCTCTGAAATGTCCTGGAGTCCGTAACACAACGTTACATCCAACAGCAGATGGTGGTCTGGACTAGAGATGTAGTTCTTATGAAGCTGGAAAAACAGCAGCAGGGAACGTTGGTGTCAGCGGGCAGAGGTCAGGTGGTTCCGACTGTGTGAAAACCTGCGGGAAGGAATAACAGGTGGAACTGGTGACTACTGACCGTTTCAAGTCCTCACCTGGAAGAGAGCCCACACACGCTGCACCAGCTGGTGTGCCTGCGGATGAAGAGTGAGTCTGGACGTGTTTGTCCCCACTCCCAGTGCCGCTACGAGTTTTCTAGATAGGGAAGACTTGAAAGAAAAAAACAGCAATTTAACAAAAAGCCAAGGCGGCACTTTTTTCATGCCTTTAAAATTCAATTTTAGGCTAGTAAGAAATTTTGAGCATTAGTGTTTTACAGTAAGAAACCAACCAGGGCCTCCGAGGTTTTGCAAACCTCCAAAAAAACCTCCGTCAGCCTTGCGCTTACGTACCGCCCACTAGTGCCAACTCTAGGCTGACGGAAGTGAACGATACTGAAACAGCTGCCCCGCTGTGAGAGTCACTCCCGCACATCTGCGAGTAGCTCCTGCTCAGCTAGAGGCTCAAGTTTTTGCAGGCATCACCAGGACACTTTCTGTGACCTCTGTGGGTCAGCCAGAAGAGACGAGAGTGTTCTCTTTCCAGCTTTAAGGGATTATTAGATGGGGGATCTAAACAGACCCATAGCATTTTTGCTTGAAAGCTTGAATGAATTAGTAACAGAAACCCCTCAAGGATGGCCACTATTTTCAGTCCTTAGTATCTAAGGCTCTTCTTTGCTTGACAGCATCCAACGGGTACTTGAGCTACACAGCACTAACTACGCCAGCTTAAACCCATCAGAAATAAAGGCTTAGAACGCCCAAGCTCAAGGGTGTAAAGACTGTAAAGCTTGGATTGTATTTACATTAGCAAACAGAGCACAGAATGGCTCCTTTGGTCACATGTAGAGCAAAATACTTCACTTCCAGCCTTCTGACCAGTGAGGGGCCAATTATTAAGTTTCTCAGCTAGTGAGGAAAGGGCAAGATTTAGGATAGCTGGCTGTGAAAGGGAGAAAATCCAAATTAATGTTAAATAAAGCCTGATAAACCTGCGATTGGGATCTGATATTGTTGCCTGCACTACATGGATGTGACTGAACTTGGTGCTGGTAGTGGAGGCAAGTTTGACACAGCGCCTGCTGAGCAGCAAAGGACGTAGTTCTACCAGCCTATACTCCTTCACTGGTTTAATAAGTAATTCATTTCAGGAAAAATAGTTTCCTGCGACCTGAAGCTGGGCAAGCAGAGTGACTGCACGTAGTGCTGTAAAGCACATTCCTTGCAATGAAACAGAGACTCACTATTCCAGAAGCGATCCCGATGACATTTTGTATAGTCCTCGCTACCTGGGCAATGGGACTAGCAGGACATCACGTATATATAAAACGCGAGATGAAGGTGAACAGCAGCATCTTTCCATGCTCTGCAACATTAACCTACACTACAGAAACCTGTTCAGTGTGAGAAGGACTTCTGAGGCAGGAAGAACTGCTTCCATTAAATGAAAAGCAGTTAAAAGAAGTGACTTAGGGACTATTAGACCAGCTGTCATCAGTATTCACTTTTCTGGTGTCTTGACTGTTCAGCACCAACCTCCACCAACGCTGTGGAGTACGACAATGGCTCGATTTGCTGCCAGCTCCACCCCAGCACACACTCTAGAGGACACTCACCTTTGTACCCGCTCCACCATGTGTGCTATCAGTTTGTCAGAGATGCCTGGGCAGGACTCTTCAGCCAAGCTAAAGGCATTCTCCAGCTCCTCCATAGCTCCCACATTGCCTCCAGTCTGCTTGTGCTTATCTTTAAGCTGCAAACCAGAAACAGTGTGTTAGTTCCTTATCTCATTGCAGAAAGCACCAGTCAAGCAGCGCAGTACAGCCATTAAGTCCCTTTCCCTTTTACTATGACTCCAGAAGGGTGCAGGAGGGCACCCACATTCTTAAAAACATAAAAAAGGGCTCTTTTTATAGGTCAGGAAGATGAAAGTCCAATGTCTGGAGTTCAGACTTTTCTCCAGGTGCTAACAGCACTTGAAGTCCTTAACAAACAGGCCCTGATGTACTGAGTGACCGGGAGGCCGAGGGAGACTACTGCCAGGCTACAGATCCTGAGCCGCTTGGCCTCCAACATGCCTCCCCAAGAGCGAGCTTTCCCCAGGGGACAGGGGAGTGAAGCCCACACACCAAGACCTCCACATGCGGCATCTGACCTGGATGAAAAGCCTCAGTTTGCACCTATCACTCTTAGCACACTCTGACTAGGCCTCAGCAGCCACAAGTCTACTTGCACGTGTTTCCAGTTGTTAATTTGAAATAGCCAAACCTCTGTCGTTAAGGAACTCCTGACGGGTCACCGATGCTGAGCCTGAAGAAGTCTGTCGTTGGAAACCCCCCAGTCACATCCTCTGCAGCATTTCCCCACCTCTGTCACAAAAGCAGCTCATGCGGCAGCCCCTTCCCTAGCGCGCATCATTATGCAACGAGCTGAACAAAAATCAAAACCTTTTGTTGAACAAGCAATGTCTGCCAGCTAACCACTGTCCGGTTCAATTAAGCTCCTGTTAGGCTACACTGATTAAAGGGCTTTACATAAGCCTTGCAGTTCTTTGCCTGTAATTCTGGGATCTGCCTTTCCTGTTGTTGGAGCTCACCTTTTCTCCATGGTCCAGAAAGCAGGACAATGTGAATACTAATCACTGGCTGGAGCAGTCCCTGTGTTCCAGGTCCCCCGCTGGAAACAAATGGTTCCGAGCCAAAAAGAGCTGCTGCCTCTTCAGCGGGGTAATTGCTCACAAAGTTTTGGCTGTGGGAGCAACTCATGCATGCCTCTGCTCATTCAGAAGTGGCAGGGGGCATGGAAGGCAACTCAATTACACATCACTATACAGATTTCTTAGGCCAAAAATAGTTGTGATGCTAAAGCCAGGGATTTGATTTGATGTCTACCTGATCAAAGACTGCCCACCTCAGAGCAAAATGAGACACCAGGTCTGTCCTGCAGGTAAGTTGCCAGTTTATCATCAGCCCTTGATGGCAAGCTACTGACCTTCCATTTGGCCAGCAGGCTGTGATGTGAGCAGTCTGTGCTATCCTGCCACTCTCCACTGCAGAAGAGCTTTCTGGACATTAGCAGGGGGTTAGAGAGCTCTACCCAGCAAAGCCTTATGGGTTGGCTTTTATTAACCGCTTGGCGCTCCAGGCCCAAATACCATACCTTTCCTCCCTGCCCCAGAAAGGGCAGACAGGTTTCCAGATGTGCAGTTGCCCACATCTGTGTTGATGACCCACCATGGGTCATTTTCAATATTAACCTTCAATAATACACATGCAGGGAAGGCATATAAAAGATTACGAACAGCATATCAGTAAGATTTCAATTCACAGAGCTCAGCTTCAGCCCTTTTATGGAAAGAGGTGATCAAAAGCCAGCAGGACTAAGAGGCAGTAATACAACAGTGAGAAGGAGAAAGTCTGCTGTTGGTAGGAAACTAAAAGAACAACACATGCAACCAGCAGTGAAGCAGATTTCCTACTTAGAGGAAAGTTTTATTCCAACCCCCTGCTACTGCATGCAGAAGCCAGGTTACTTCAGAGAGTGCCCAGAACCTTCCTGGCACCTAATTTCACTGAGTGCGATCAGCAGAGCTGGCAGGGAAGTCTAATCAAAGGGAAGGAGGATCAGCAAAGCTGGGGCAAGGGAGTCAAACTAGCAAAAATGAAAGGCCCAAGCAGCCACCTCCCGCCTGGTAGTGGTGCAGCAAGGTTGGTAAGGAGAAGCACGAAGATGCACTCATTGGTTTGGAGAACTCACAGCTCTGAGCACCCTCTCCCCCCGAAGGCTCCTCAACAGAAAGGACTGAGAACCAGATGTCAGTGATTATGCTGCAGGAGCAAACTGCCTCCGCATCAGAAACCAACATTATTTTTATCTCATAGGTCTAGGCCTACAAGACCCAGACCGTCTGCCTCATGCTCTGACCTGTGGAAGCCAAGCCCAGTGGAATACAGAAGAGGCCAGTTAGTGAAACTCTCAATTTCCAAAGCAGTGCTGTCTCAAAAGTACTGCGTGCCTGCTTTTCAGAATGACCTCTGCTTCCTGTCCTGCAGCAAACCCTCTTTCCACAAAGCACTAGACCTGAGAAAAGAGATTCAGGTCCAGAGACTATTTCCTGAAAAAGCACAGCTCTCTGCTGGGCCACCCCTGGAACAGCATCAGGATCCAGAAGAGAGCAAGTCATCAGGACCAGAGAAAGGGTGTCTGTGACCCAGCACCCCAAGGACAGAACCCTGACACACAGCATCTGTGTAAGTGACTTCTTCCAAAGCAGAACCTCCCTTCCTACACTTCTGCTGGAAACAGCACCTGAAGCCAGTAGCCCCCTTATGATTATCATCCTCTCTTCCTCCCTTAAAAAAAATCACCCAGCTGGAAAGACTATTCATCTCTCTGCTGATACAGACACTATCCCATCATTAATGGTAGCTTTTACTTCAACTCCACATCCCCACCCAGAACACAAGGCAGGGAAACAGGGTGGATTTTCCAAACCCATTTTCTTTGCCTACCTTCCACAGGCCGTACGGTAGGTAACTCCTTAGCCTTGGCATGCTAGCAATAGCAGGCATCTATACATGAAGAAGACGGCCTAGTAATTGGCAAAGCCAACTCCTGCTCTAATTCACCCGCATTCCCTTCAGTGATGCTGCTGTGGGCAGCAGCATATAGCATGAGAGCAGGGAAGACACACAGAGAGAGGCAAGCTCAAATACCTGCCTGCCCTAACAGGAGCTGCACTTCAGCTATGGAGGCCAGGGACATCAGAGTCCAGAGTTGCCTAGGCATCAGCAAGCCTAAGACAGAGATAAGAAACAGGTACTCCTCGACCTTATCCTCACCTGAAGACACCACAGTAATGCGATGCTTCCAGGAATACAAGCGTATTGGAGAGGACACTCCAGGGACATACTCACTTTCCTAACATCCTGTACAGACCTCTGAACAGAGGCACAAATGCTTCGTAGTCTCTTAACCCTGGTAGGTACCTCTGCCCATCTCCTCTCCCCAAATCCTTCCCATCCATGCCAGGTGTCTCTTTGTCTCCAACCACCACAGGCACTGTGAAGGTTCTACTCACCTCCCCAAAAACTGGGTGAACAAGCGTGGAGAGACACTGTGACCGTGGTTGCCTCTTGATGGGCTCAGTAGGCTAGAAAGCAACATGAAAAGAAGTTAGAAGCACATGCAAAGGCTCCCTGAGCACACAAACTACTAAGCCTTTGATAAATTCCCAGCACCTCAATGGCAGTCCCCTGAGCAGGTCTCAGGAAAGCCACAGACTGCAGTACCCTGACAATGCAGAAGAGGCAACTCTGGGGCATTAGCCCTCGATACCAGACTGAAGTAAATTTTAAACAGAACACGAGTAACTGGTAGCTTCCCCAAGGCCCTCAAAAGCTTGTGTGAGTTCAGTCCACTTCTGAAGGAACAGATGGCAAACAGACCTTCTGGGAACCATGAAGAGCCATTCCTTTGTGCAGCTTGCTCAAGGAGTTGGGGCGAATAGTTGGTGGGAATGTCCAGATTGGACCCTGGTCTCCATCCTCTGTGTCTCCATCACTGCAAATGAAAAGGAGGAGACTGAGACAAAGCCTCAGCTCCATACACCGGGTGTTTTACCCACAATTCCCATAGTCACAAGCTCTCCCCCACGACATGCGGTGTCATATCACCGCAGGGCTCCAGGCATTTCCCTATCCCAGAAAAAAATCCTAAAGAGAAACCGCCTCAGCCTCTACAGCCCATATACAGCATCACAGAGATCCAAGCCAAGCACTGCATCATGTTGCCAAATCACCACAACCACCTTTCTGCTCTAGCCAGCTTGAAGACAGTTTCAAGTACTAGTAAAATTCAGGAAAATTTCAAGACAAGACAAGCTCACAATTTGAGGGGCCAGGCTTAGGTGTTGCAAGCCAACCTCCCAGAGTCATTGGTCACCGGAGTCACTGCCACTATATGTGAAGAGAATCTCTGCAACACCAGCCTGGCAGCAAAGTGCCCTTTCCTCACCCAAGGCTTGTTATCCTCCACATCAGTAGCAAATCTCCCTACCCATGAATACACACACACACATACACAGCTGCTGCCACAGTTACTAAAGCGTGCAGCTCTTCGAAAGGCGATGTATTTAACTGAATGTGCATAAAATACAGGCAACAAGAGCCTTGTTTTACTAGTTATGCACGTGCTAGATGTTGCTTGTTAGTACTTCTGATTCTTTATGCTCAGCAGAGAGGCTCCACAGGTTACGGTAACAGCCTGTTTCTTCAGGCAGCAGTCCCCTGCTCCCACAAACAGATGCTCAGTGGTCTCCCTGAGCTACCATAAGATCTCCAACCCAGGTGTGGAAAAGGACCTGAGCTGCTTGCAGTCGGCTACCCCGGGGCATGAGGGTATAGCAGGGGCACCCTTCCATGCAGAACATGTACATACATATCAGAATCGCCAGAACTGGAATCTTCTCCATGGCCCTCCGACTTCCAGCGCTTGAATCGATCTATCAGCTCCATTAGGAATGAGGTTTTCTTGGTGTAGCGTGTGATGAACTTGTGCTTTAGCAACTCTTTAGCTGTCGGCCTCTGGAGCAAATAAGGAAAGCATGCTACATCTAACCATCTCGGTACACTAAACATGCAAGTGCACTGACTTCAATTCTTGCCAGGCTTGCCCGTCCATTCCGCAAGCTCAGTGCTTCCTTCTCTCCAGGAGCCTTGCACCAAAAGGTCTTCCTGCTAAATAAATCTTTGACCTCTGCAATGCGTTACCCAAATTCACAGGTGGACGGCAATACTCACAAATCTAGGATCCTTATTGAGGCAGGCTTCCACAAACTCCTTGAAGGGCTTGCTGTGGTGACCCTCAAGTGTTGGAGGGTTATTTTTGGGGATCAGAAAGAGAACCCTCATAGGATGCAAGTCAGAATTTGGAGGCTCTCCCTTTGCTAGTTCAATGGCTGTAATTCCAAGCGACCAGATGTCTGCCTGAAAGAAGAGCAATAACAGTGACAGCACAGAACAGCAAGGAGCAATTCTGTAACATGGAAGCAGGCAACTTCGGCACAGCCAAAGGGCTGATCACATAAAAATCAGATAGAGTGTTTCATGTCTAATAGACAGACTTCTCCAACAGACCCTGAACCGTAACAGGAAAGTATCATTCTTGCAACAAACAGCACTTCCAGTCCCTGTATTGACCCTAGCACCTTCTCATCTGTAGTAGCACCAGGTAGCAATCCTCCTCCTGCTCCCAGCTCACCTTGAAGTCATAAGCAGACTGTTTGATGACTTCTGGTGCCATCCAGAATGGAGTCCCAACAAAGGTGTTTCTCTTGATTTGTGTGTCTGTCAACTGTCCAGCCACTCCAAAGTCAGCCAGTTTCACATCTCCTTGTTCCGAAAGTAGCACGTTGGCAGCTGTTCACACAAATAAGCATTAAGTCCACTGGTTTCTGAATCACCTCCAGCCCACACAGAACTGAATACTGAGAACAGACCTCCTGCGGCATCCTCCTTTGCCCCAGTGAAAACCCTCAGCTCAGATTTCCAGCTCATTCTCGTGCTCTGACCTCTGCTGGGTAACATGGTACAAGTTCATACACTTGGCTGGATCAGAAGGGGAATATTTCTAGGGTAGTAGCAAGGAGTAGATATGAAGGGCCACACAATCAGCTAGACGTGATACCTGGCCACACAAAGAAGAGAGGGCAACATGGCCCAAGACACCTCAAATGGTCTCAAATTGTCTTCAGAGCAGCATTCAGCACAGGTTAAATAACAGATCCTTTTAGAGCTCACAAGGCCTGGTCTTGTACCGCTTCCCACTCACTCAGCTTAAGACAGTGGCGTTGCTCAGGTTTTGGGATGGTTTGTTTCTGGTTTTTTTTCCAGGACTTTTCATTCTGAGAGAGACCCTACCTACAAACTTTCAGCATTTCCCCAGCATGCTGGCAGCCAACAGTCCTGCATGGCCTGCAGCGCTAGAAACCTGTAGTCTCACATACGCAACGGAATCTTTTTGACATATCTCCCTCCATGAGGTTTCTCTGCTCTGCTTGTTCACATCCCCTCCTGCAGAGGGTCAGGGCAGTTACCATCCGACACTGGCCATGTCACCACAGTGCTGTCCTCCCACTCTCCTGCTGTCCTTTGATGCTCTGTGCTCAGTGTCAGACTGCTCTGTGGGAGGCAGATGCCAGGTCTCCCTACACTGCATATGGCCAATGACTATAAAAATCAGTAACAGGGTAAGCTGACACAAGCTGCCCTGATTTTCTAGGGCTGTGAACCCTGCCTGAGGACAGCTCACCTTCACAATAAGTTATAACCATGATAACCAGCATACACAGGCCTTGGGGTCCAGCAGTAAAGCAAATGTCCAGACATAACTGAGAATCAGCCAAAATCTGAGCATGCTTTTCATTGCTTTAGCCCCCTGCCTGTCCAAACTACAAATGCCAGAGAAGAGTTACAGATCCTTACTGTTATTCTAAACCCTAAAGACATGAAAAACACGAGTTGCAAAAAAAATGACAAGCATCAGTTTCAGAAACAAGCAACCCAATAAGGAAAGCCGCACTAAGAAACAGTCTTTGAAACCTCTCAGATTATTGCTGTATAATACTTCTGAAACTTATGTTAGTAACATTCCTTACAAGAAAGAGCTGAGCTATCCACTTTTACCTTTGATGTCCCTGTGGATCTTCCTCTCAGAGTGTAGATAATCCAAACCCTTTAGGATTTCTCGCAGGATAGTAGCTATGTAAGTCTCCTCCAATGGTCCCGGCTTCAGCTGATAAAGGGCAGAAAGATGACTTAAAGGAGGGTGGCTGATGACTTGGATTTTCCAGCCTCTCAGTTTGTTACTTGGAAACCTTGGCCAAGCAGGTCACATTCAGCAGGAAGCACCTACTGCCCACCTGGTGTGCATTCTGCAAGCAGAATGCTGGACTTTGCACCTGGCAACATTAAATGGAAAATCTTTGCAGGGGGTGTGGGGGCGTGTGGTGTTCTGTTAGTCTATTAAAGGCTTCCCAGACAAACAGCAGGATGCTCATCTCTTGCTTTGGCCTGGAAATACAGTGGTGAACAGAACACGTTTCTCCTGTTCAAGTCTCTCTGCTAGCATGCAAGAACTGAATTTCAGCCACCGCAACAGCACGGAGACAACTTCCACCCTCTGGCTGTGAAGTATTGTATCAAAGCTCTTCTCCTTTCAATCAGTTCTCCTCTAAACAAATCCTGCCTTCTCAGTGCAACAATTGAGGTTCCAACACTAAGATGACTTCTGCTGACAACAGCCCCCCCACACCCTTCCTCCAAGTCAGTGCAGGCTCAGCAGTTTTCACTCCATGACCTTAGTTACTGCTCTGGAAAAACAGGCTTTGTTTTCCTAAATTGAAAAGCAAAATCCTGTGACAGAATACAGCACAGCAGAGCTTTGCCCGTGTGTTTATTCTGCATTTGTATTCCCTTAAAATCTGGGGTAACTTGTTAAATTTCATTTGTATTATCAAACACCTGGGAATCCTGATCATAAACCAAGTCCCTGCTGAGCTTGATGCAAGCACTGAACAATACCACGAACTCTTTGCAGGCACAGAACTTTGATTAGGTGAAATATGGATTCGCACCACTCAAAACCAACTGGCTGTTGTCACATTTCAGTTCGTTGGCTCTTCCCATTCTAAAGCAGCAGAGCATGCCGGAGAACAGCGCTTTGACAGCCGAGCTCCATGCAAGCGTTTCCTCTGTCCTAGGATATGTATAACCAGCACGTCTGTCCTGCACTGCCTACCCTTCAGGCACAGGGCTATCAAGAATACGGTATGTGGCAAGCTGAGTGTCTGGCTTACAGAAACTTCACAAACCAAGGCTCCAGCCAGTGTTTTTCATGGTCCAGAGCTTACCGCATACTTACCAAATCCAGCGCTGAACCTCCTCCTAGGTACTCCATGATTATCCACAGCTTAGTGCCCTGCAAGCAAGAGCACAAATCAAGAGCAAAGACAATAATAAAAGCAGGCAGAAAAGTGAAGCACCCCAGAGGCAGCAAGACACACGAGCAGTCCTGTACACAACCCAAGAGACGCTGCACACCACAGCTCTCAGAGGCTTAAGGAGGGAGCTCAGAGCTCCCTCTTTCCTCCTGACACAGCATTATAGCAGTGGACCTGCCCCCAGTACATTTCTTTCTCTCAGTCTGCAGTTTTATCAGAGCAAACTTAGTGCCCCTACAGGCACCAGACTACACAGCCCACAGAGATAAGCATATTCTCAAATTGGAGCTATTTAACATCACTCCAACAGTGACAATGACAGAGAAGCTTTGCAGCCTTTGATCTCATTAACAGGACTGCCAGCTTGAAGGGTATGATCAGCCAGACACTCTCTTACTCCTCAAGAGAAGAGATTTCCAGACTGAGGTTCACAGGGTCCTGCTAGGAGATAAGCAGCAGGTCCATGAAACCACAGCTTGCTTGGTGTTTTCAGTAGAAGGCTGAGAAAAATGCATTATGGCCTTTGAAAAATATGTAAGGAATAATCAGGATCCAAAGAGCTCAAGAACTGCTTGCTGCAGACCCAGTGTTACATACATCTCCAGCAGCCAGCATGCAGAGGACGCTTCTCGTCATTGCTACCAGCAGCTTCCACTGGGGACTCCTAAACCTGTTCTCAACGGAAGCAGTATCAGCCATCCTGCGAAGACTCAGGTTCTGTTTTCATCATTTCTGATGAAACGATGATCATAAGGTCACAAAGTACAGTTTCAAACTCCTCTTCTTTCCAGAGGCATAAAGCCTTCAGTGGTACTACCTTAAAACTGTGGTGTTTTGGAAAAGTATTCCACAAACTTTGTTTCAAGAATGGTCAAACCAGGGAGAGGTCAGCCTCTTCAATGAATAATTTTCTCTCCAGTGAAATGCCCTGCTCTTGGGACCACACTGTACCAGGCACCTCATTTCCATGTGCTTTACAAGTGTCTTAAAGCCCAGCCTCCTATTAAGACCACACAAATGCAGTGAGCAGAGCAACTGCTGTTCCTGCTGCCACATTGACACTCACAGTGCTGTATGCCACCATCAGCTGCAGCACCCATAGAGATGCCTGCCCCATTCCCAAACTGCTGGCAAGAGAATTGCCATGATTTTGTCCTACCTTCAAGTAGGAGCCATAGTACCGGGTGATGTAGGGACTATCACACTGGCTGAGCACCGTAATCTCCTGCTGAATGTCCTCAATTTCATCCTCAGCCTCCTCCAGATCAATTATCTTGATTGCAACCACCTCCTTCGTGCGGTTGTCGATCCCTTTATACACTTCACCAAACGATCCTTTGCCGATCCGTTCCAGCTTGGTGAACAGCTCCTCAGGGTCCACCCTAGAGTGCTAAACCAGAAAGCAGAGATGGGAAAAGTCCATGAAGTCCCAGGGCAGCCTGCAGAGCACCATGCACACTCAGACAGCTCATCTCCCTGCCTATGCACCTACTGTGTTGTTTAATTCACCCGGAATGCACATATCCTAAAAGGTCTCCACATGCTGAGAAACTTAACACAGAACATATCCAAGAAGAGAAGAACTGAAGAAGCCTTTTACACAGGCCTTCTGCCCCTGCAGGCTGTAGTGGGAGAGGAAGGGGAGAGAAGCCCAGAAGGAGAATGTCAGCAAGTATCTCTAAGGGAAGTGTCAGCTCCTTTGGGACAGGACTGCTCAACTGCAGGCACCAAACTGGTGCCAAAGCAGCTCCATGAGCAAGCACTTGTTCACACCTGAATAATAAGGCAGGCAAGGTGTACCAGAACCAGCCTTCTTTTGAAGATCCAGGTGAGAAAATGGGCACAAGCAAGAAGCCATAGGACGTTCACAAGGATGTTTCCCTAGTCTGCCTTCCTGCATTCAAAGACTGGAATGATTTGAAAGGTTTGCACTCTTCCCTACTTGTTTGGAGGGTGAAATACTGCAGTAATATAAACACTAGTTCACATTAGCTGTCTTCTCTGCTGCGGCCTGATTTCCAGGCAGCACCCAGTCCAGCTCTCTTCAGATGTTTGCAGAGGGAGCCTCACACCTTTTGGAAAGTCAGCAGCAAGAAGGCCAGACACCTGCCCATCCCAGAGGAGACAGGAGAGCTTAATGGACACTCCATCTGCAGACCTGCTTTTCTGGAACAGCCTCTCCTCTGGCTGGCACGCCCAGATGCAGAAGCAAATAGCATTTCCCTCATTAGATAAGCACATCAACTGGGAAGCTACTAACAGGATCATCATCAGAGAAATACTGACTCTTTAACAGCAGCTTCAAAGTTAACTCTTTATTAGGATGAGTACGGATGAGAAAGGGAAGAAAGCAGAATCATTTTCTGATGCTATTTCATTCTGCCCAGCTGCAGACCAGGAGGTCCTGCTCTGCTTCATGCTACTAAAAAGCTCTTTGTGATCAGTTTTTCTGCCTTTTTTTTTTAAAAAGTCTAATTTGAAAAAAAAAAATCTGGAAAATATGGCCTGAACTACAGGAAGTGGCCAAGCCATTACAGTGAGTTTTCCACACACAGACCGTCTCAGTCTCACCTCCAACATGTCACCCTTGCAAGGGCCTTGAGCTGGCAGATGTTTTATCTGAGAACCTGTTTTAGCTGAGAACAGGGCAGCTGCATTTTTTCATCTAACAGCAGGTTCTAGCATCACTGGGCAGCCCTAAGGTGCTGCTTAATGATTAAGCCAGCCAGTCATTGCAGATTGTTTGCCTTCTGCGCCCAGTGCATCACTATATGGAGTAAAAGCCAGGCCCAGAGTGAGCTTTCCAGTCAGCTCACTCAACAGGATTTCCACGTGCATTCCAGTCCAGGAGACAGAAGGATAACCAAATATCCTTGTGCATCCATGGCAACACCCAAACAAGCTGTACTTTGAACAAATGCACTGGAAACAGACTGGAAGGGATATGCAGAGATGAAAGGAACTGGAGATACATAACATGGACTGGAGAGAGGGAGGCGGGGGAAAGGAAAAGGATTTGAGCTTGAGAAGTGCCAGGAGACAACATGAGAATGACGACTGCAGTGCAGGGAGAACAGTCTGGCTATTCCAGGTTCACAAGAGGCCAGGAGCAGTTTCCACCTCTTGACCAACTTACAGGAACGGGCAGCAAGGCTGCCCAGGCATCATCCTGCCCAGTCACCCACCGCACCGTAAAAATGACACTCACCACATCAGCCGCTCCACACATCAGGGAGTAGGGAGAGAAAGAGAATCATCTCCTAGAAGCAACTGGCTCAGCTGGTAAAGGAAACACTATCCACATGAATCCCGCCGGGAAGCAACTCTGCAAGGAAACCTTCCTACCCTCCCATGGAAGTAATTTTTCCATGAGAAAAGAAATGGCAAGGTGCAAGTTACTGCTCCCCTCCTTAGGCTGGCATGGCACATTGAAGAATCAGGACTGATTCTTCAAGAACAGGACCTTAAACATAAGAGCACTGGCTACTGCAAGCAGCTTTTGGGACAACCACCATTTTATGTATCGGGCTCTGTAATCACAGACAGCTTTGTAAACAAGCTTCCATACTTCGATGTCGGTTTATCCCGTTTTCTGTGGAACAAAGCAGTTCAGGTAGGGGTGGTGAAGGAGACAAACCTTCCTGACAAACACATGGAAAATTTGACCAAGGGACTCAGGAAAACGATACAGCTCTGATGGGCAGAAGAGACAGGCCCACCACATTCAGCTGTAACAGGAAACTTCGTTTGTAGGTACTGGATTTACTTTCCCAGTACCTGTCACTTCAAAACCGATCTGGAAACGCTTCAGAGCTCCCAGGTGACAGGGCAAGAGTATGACTCTATGGAGGGCCTGAGGACGTGCATCCCTTGACAGAATTGCCAAAATCACACAAGTCATATCCAGTGACAGCCAGAACCTAGTGAGCGAGTATGGGGCAGAGTGGTAGGGAGTCATTCCAGCCATAGTTACAGTCTCTTGGACGCCTGCTGCAGAACAGAGTCCGCTAACAAATTTCTTCACTTTCTGTAAACAGGGAGGAGGAAACAGGCCCGTCCCCGATTCAAGCAGGCCAACACCTGCCCAGTGGAACACCTTGTGAACTACCATTGTGGATAATACAGAAGACATTGCCAGGTGGCATTTTCGTGGAAGCAATTCTGAATTCCCGTGACAAACTTAGACAGATAAAATTGCGCTAGCCTGCAGGACATGCTCAGAAGCTCTGGTCCATTAAAAAAGTTCCTGTTGGAGCTTCCACATGTTAACTCGCAGCTAATGAGCAAATGTTCAGCTCAATGGACACACAAACCTCACCAGACAGCAGAACAAATGCAGTTATGCCAGGAATGGAGAGCTATGCAAGTGCACCGCTCCATCAGAAGAGAAGCACACTGCCGCACTCGGGGGGCTCAAGCAGAGGGGTGCAAGGGAGAAGTAGAACACATTCTGTGTAGCCTGACTCTCCCCTACCCCAAAAAATTTGCACCTGCAGAGCACGGCAATGAGGGATGTAACAAGCAGGATCTTTCCCTTTTCTAAATACGAATTGATCTCAGCGCCAGTCTTGTCAGAGAACCGCCCTGGCTGCAAATCCATGCTCCGGAGCTGCACAGCTACAAACACACCTGAAAAGTTTCATTAGTAGAAAGTAACAGAATCCAGATGAAATGCTTTACACCTGCATAAATGAGCACAGATAACCCAAAGCAGCTTATTACACCTGTCAACTTTGCAACTTCTCACAGGCTTGGGATCTTTCCTTTTTCTTCCACATTCACAGAACCCACCAGGGCTGCAAAACGGAGCTCCAGGCCAGAGTCTGAAGAGTTAGGTGACCAGCTGCTGCTCCTTGTTCTACTACAACACGTAAAGCCTTTAAGGGATAGTCACCTCATCATAACTTTTTGCTTGACTGAATGTCAGTTACACAGCAGTTCCGGAGCAAAAAGCCTCATGCTGTTTCTCCCCACTGAGAGCAGTCAGACACTAGAGATGGCTCAGTCAGGCATGAACAGGCTTTGGGGGGGAGAGCACACAAAGCACTATCTTGGTTGTACGTGCAGGAAGGGGAAGGACTAAGTTTGAGAGGGATGAGGACAATCTACTAGCGATGTGCTCCACTTCTGCCCTCCAGGATCTAGTCTCACAGCACAGAAAAGAAGGATACTCTGTCATGACAGGTGTGGGGGTGTTTGCCATCATGACTGATGATGCCATGTTTTAAAATAGAGTGACTCACTGCAGACACCAGGAATTAAGAATTGCAGTGTGTTATGAGACAAGCCTGACAGTAACGCCAGCTGCTTCGTGGGGAAAGAAAGGGTTTGGCAGCTCTGCAACCTCCAGCTGCAGAGACATGATATCCACAGCCTTTGACAGGAGACTAGAGAAGAACGGTAAATATCTACCCTCATTTCAAAGCTACTACCTGGAAAGATAAGCTGCGTATTGGGAACAGAAGCAAATATTCTTTGAACCAGCTCAAGGTCTTCTCTCTGGGCTGCGTCCATCTGGAACTCACTCTCAAAAGAGTCAGCATTGTGAGCAAGAGTCACACCTGCATCTGCTGCATAGAACACTGAGAGGTGCTTAAACCCTTTCAGAAGTGGGAGTTCCTTGGTCTGGGGCAGGTCAGGATGAGAATCATGGTTCTATATGGGAGAAGTCTGTAACAGAAAGAGATTGTCAAGGCCACAATACTTTAAGAGCTGAAGCTGACTGGGAGTTTGGCAGCCTCCAAAGGTTTATATGGAACTACAGCAGCATTTAGTGTTACTTCTGACTAGAGCACTTTCCAACCAGCCAAACAAACAAACGTGATTTTCCTCTGCCAAACACAGTGGAAGGAAGAAGGCAGTTTTAATAAACCTCAGCTACTGACCTTCTTTCCTTCATTGCCTCCTCTGCTCACCAACTTCCCATCCAGCGTTTACCCACATTGCATGCTACACACTAACCTTGGGGCCACCAACAGATATGTCTGCAGCAGGCACTATGTTGTTCTCTTTGGGGACATCAGCTTTGTATCTGGAAACATTTGAAAGCTTCCCTGTCTATATGAAATCTGTGCACAGCTCTTTTCAACTGCTAAACGTGAGGCAGTTTTGAACTTCTGGAGTATAGACAAGAGGGAAGTTCATGTTCAACACTTTGAAACATACAAATTTGTTCAAGACTCCCAACTTGCTTCACAGATAGTATTCTTTCGCTTCAAGGGAGTGAAGCATTACTTAGCCAGAGAACTTGAGCAGCTTCTTCAAGGTCACATAAGGAACAACATAACTAGAAACAGAGCTCAGATCAGCGCTTTAAACACTGTAACGCAAATACATCATCTAGCAGATACAGCTTCCAACAAAGACTGGAGGCACACTGTGCTGTATGTACACAGCAAAGGGCAGCCAAGAAAAGAGAGAGAGCCAACTAGCTGAGGCAGGGAAATGGAGGCACAGAGGTAAAGCAGCTTGGGGATTTGCCGAAGGTAACCCTGCATATCAGCAACAGAACTGGGAATCAAAGACAAGTCAAGCCTCTGACATCATCTCTCCATTTTCACAGTACCTCCCACCACTCCCTAAACTCTGCTGAACAGGCCAATTCCTACTGCCCTTCCAGCAAGCCTCAGTTACGTAGATTGTGAAATCCCATCAAGGATTCCTGAAGATACCCGAGGAATGGAGAACACAGACTGCTTCCCTATTCCAGGACCAGACAGAAAGTCATGGGACGACAGAATCTGAGAATGTCTTACATTTGCATAATACCTTCAGAGATCAAACCACTGGAACTCTGATAAGCTTCCTTAGTGAATGCTGTAAACAAAAAAGCTTCAGAGCAACCTCCTCTGTAGCTACAGAACTCAGTTCTCGGCCCTAACCAGACAGTATCCTTTCCCATTCCTTTCAATCCTCTCCCTGTACTATGACTCACTCAGGAACTATATTTGCATTTAATTCCATACACACTTTGGGGAAACAGTTGATGTGAAAGACAGCATGCAAACTAAGATGCAATGCAAATCAGTTTTAAATCAGAAAAGGCTTGAAGAAAGCATCATCTCAAACCACTAAAGTTTTTAGTATTACATTATATATTGTATATAAATACAAAATTCTCATAAAACATGATTTAACAAGACCTACATTTAGTATTGACATCGCCAATAATCAAACACATCCCACAACCAAATTCAGAAGAAAGAAGATTCAAACTAGTACTATTAATGTGGTTTAGTTTTTAGTCCCAAATCATGACATCATCCTTCCACATTCCTCTTATGAAAATGTCATCACAACACCAGGATTTAACCACATCCACTGAGGCTGGTATCTCTCTCAGAATGGTTAAACGTTCAGTATCAAATATGACTACCTCTTATGCATTACAGTTACGAGCACTGTTTTTCTCAGGCTATGGTTATGAACACTTCAGAAAGGTATGTCTGGCACAGCCTGCACACACAGCTTTTCCGTTCCCATTTCTAGACTTCTGCTCCCAAAAATACCCAGAGCGCCAATGATTCCTGTCTCCCAGGAAGTAACCTCAGAGAAAGGCACCATACTGGGCCAAGAATTCCCTTTCTATGGCTGGCAACCTAACACTGTCGGCCCAACATCACCATGGACTAAGACACAAATCAGTTGGCTAACAGGAGTAAGCTGAGATGTGACCGAGAGAGATAAAGAGTGGCAAAAAGTGATTTTCTGGGGGTGTTATGTTTGCTCTCGATACAAGAGTTTAAACAAATTTTTCATCGCCACTTACCTGGCTGGCAAATTCTCTCAAGTGAGCCATGCCTACAGGGTGGTCAGACATCCGCTTCTGCAGAATCAGGGAGGGTTGGGATGTCGTAACACAGCGGGAAACGATGCTTTCTCATCCACTGGTCAACTGTGACAAGCAAGAACATAACAGCTCTAACTCGAGGTTCTCAGAGCTCATTCCCCAAGAGCTACCTTCATCTTTTTTCTCCTCGATTTGCAGTTCTTGAACCTACCAGTGCATTCTAGGCACGCCAGCCCCTCCTTGCAAACCCCATTTCTCAATTCCTTCCAGACATACCTTCCAGATAGATGTGTCAAGGAACCTCACTTTATGGATATATGCTGACAAAGCCTCAGGCACCATTTTCCCCACCATCGCCTCAGCGTGCTCCCCAGTATTACAGTTGCCCCTACAGCACTATCCCCTCGCTGCCACTCCCAGCATCTCTTCCCCAGTGCAGCCCACAGTGTTATCCTCAGACACCCCTTTCATCCCACTCCTCCCCAGTGACCCTCACACCGAGGGTACCCCTCTACTCCCCTTCTCCCCAGTACACCCACTTGCAAGGCTCAGCTCCCCAGTACACCTCTTCCTTCTCAGGGAACCCCAACCCTAGACCATCCTGGGCACTCCCCCACCAGTGCTCCCCACTTCTGCCCCCAGACCCTCTGCTCCTCTGCACCCCTCTCACAGGGCTCCCCTCCACCCTGGCAACAGAAGACCCCCAACCTAGCACGACCCCTCAAGCCCAGCCCAGCCCAGCCCCCTCAGGGCACCCCCGGCCCTCTCCAGGGCCCCCTCCCCCAGCGCTCCCCAGCTCCCCACAGCCCCCCTCACTGCTCCTCTGTCACGGTGGGCCCACGGCCTCCCCCCACCCCCGCTGTGGGGCCTCCCTCCTCCTCCCGGTACCTCAGGGACCCCCCACCCCCTCACGGACTCCTCATAGCCCCCCCGGGGGCCCTCCCGGCCCCGGGCGCCGCCGCACCTACAGCCAACGCTCCCCGCGCGAAGGGCGGCGCGGTGCCATGCCCGGCCCTGGCACACGGAGCCGCCGCCACCCCGCTGCCGCTCCGGGCCGTCCCGGGACACCGAGCTCCGGTGGGCGGCGGGAGCGGGGTGGAGAGGGAGGGGCGGGCCGGGCCGGGCCGGGCGCAACAACACGGGGGAGGCGGGGCGGGGGAGGCCCCGCTGCGCTGCATGCCGGGAGGTGTAGTTCCCGCCCGGAGCCGGCGGGCGGCGGGGGCGCCTGCGCGGACTACAGGGCCCGGCAGGCGGCGGGCGGGGGCGCGGCGGGCGGGGAGGGCGGGGCGCCGGCGCGGGGGCTGCTGGGACGGAGAGTCCAGCGGCGCGGCGAGCGCGGGGGCGCGCGTGGGGGTGTGGACTACACGTCCCAGCGGCCCCCGCGGCGCCGGCGGGGCGGGGCTGCCCCTGCCCGGGCCTCGGCAGCGGGGCGGGGGCGAGCAGGCCCCTGTCGCCCTCCGGCGGGGGCGGTGGCAGCTCCGCCTTTGTCCTCCCGGCCCTGCTGCCCGCCTCACGGCGCCTCCCCTCAGGCCGCCCCGGGCAGGCCTCCTCTCAGCCCGGCGCCGTGAGGGTGGCGCGCCGGGGGAGCCCGGCAGAGCAAACCGGGCGGTGCCCGGGGAGAGGCGAGGCGAGGCGAGGCGAGGCGAGGCGCGGGGGGACGAGGGCTTTTTAATCGCCCTTCTCCCGGGGCTGGCTTCGTGGGGTTGGTTTTCTCTCCCCGTGCTTTAATGTCAGTGACCGATTCACGTTTTCAAAGGAAAAATTAATTCTCACCACCTCTGTTGCCCGTCAGCTTTAGGACCGGACTTCAGTTTTCTTCTCCCGAGTTAACAAACCGGACGCAACTTTTTACTGAGCACCGGCGTGGCCTGTTTCTTCTGATGATGAATTTGTGCTGCTTTTGTGAAGAGCTGTAGCAAAAGGAACAACCCTGTGACGTGTGGCGCTGCATGGGCGGCCGCCGCGAGCAGCCCCCTCGCAGCCCTCTGTTTCCCTGCCCCCTGATCAAACCGTCCGGCATACTGAAGTACTTGAGTGAAAACATCAGTCAGATGGAGGGCTGGTATCAAATACCCCTGTAATGAGATAATATCTCTGTATTTAAATGAACTGTATCTCATCTGGAAGGTTTTCAACAAAGGTCTTAACCTGTCGGATCCCTGCATTGCTTGAGTTTTGAGTTTATACCTGCAGGACCGGTCTTCTAGCCCCACAAAATACAATCACCTTGTCTCATAAACATCCCTATTCCAGCACAAGACCTTGACTTAGGAGATCTAGGAACAGACAGAGGAAGTCAAAGGAAAGGAAGGAGAACAGAATTCTGCTTCAGCAAGGACCAAGGGGTGAACCGTTCCCTGTTCACGCATGCACAGATCACCCTGTAAGGGGGTAGGTAAGTAGTGAGTCCCTGTGTATGTTACTTAGGAATCATTTCACCCCAACGGCTCGGCTCTCCACCTCCTGTTATGGACATGAATGAATTTAGCCATGTAGTTTCATTCTTGACATCAGGCAAGAGGGCAAAAGTCTCACTGAAAAAATGCTTATGTTAATTAATGTGCCAAATCTGAACATACACCAAAAAGCTGTCTCGCTAACCTCACCTGTAGTCCTTGGTGGTATGGTGTCGGGATAATAGTGGCATGGAGCTGGTAATGACTGCAGGGAGGAGCAGCAATTAACTTGTTTTGTTAGCTTAATTTAGGGTAAGGCTTTAATAAGGGTGATCAATGTGCGAGATTAGCATGGCATGCCCATCTTAAATTGCAAAAGCTGGCCAGCTGTTTTTGAGCTGGCCCAGAAACACAGGAGATGGAGGGGATTCATTCAAACGTGGGCTGGTATTCCCCTATCATTTGGGACCCATGGGCAGCCTGCCACAGAGAAGTTGCATGAGAATTGTGGTCTGGTTGCCACCTAGAAGAAACCACATACGGGTCAGCAGCTGGTCGCTTAGATTTTGGCAAATTGTATGTATAGGGCTGGAGATGATTGCTCTGTTGTACGGTGGTTATTCTGTGACTTTCTTGTGCGGGGAGAGGATTATTACTGTGCTCAAAAGCATACAGAAACAAATTGCTGACCCTGGGGAAGCAGGCTTCCCTGACTTCTCCATGGCTGTCAGCATGTTTGTGTCCATTGCCACCTCCATTTGATTCCCAGAATATATCAACTGGAGCCAAAGGAAAAGAGAAGTGTCTTCTTACTCTTCTTGTTCCCTGGTTTTTCAGTCAGTGCTGTACTCCTAGCAGTCTAGCTCTTTTTTTTTTTTTTTTAACATTAGCAATTGTGACTACAGAACAATCATAGTATCACACTATAAGTTGTGTGTGTATATATATATATATATATAAAATTGTTGCTTCAGCACCCAGAAGCTAGCTGCACCTCCACAGAAAGAAACCTATTCCCTGCCTCCATGACATCTATGTTTAAAAGAAAAAGCCAGCTAAGCAAGTGCAAAAGAGGCATTGTTTTGGCTAGAGGAAAGTAGCAGAGAGTTAATTACATGCTGGAGTGTCCAGGCCTACAAAAAGTTTGTCACTTGCTATTCAGGGTGAAAGCTTTCACCTGGCCCTGGGAAGCAGAGCTGTGGGAAAGGGAGCCTTGGGCAGGATGGTGTTGTCTCCTGACTCTGGCTGTCAGTGTAAGCAGCAGCTCCTCCTGGGTCTGTCGGGGCAGTACAGAGGAGTACCTTGTTCCTGAAGCAGATAGGCACGAAAGTGGGTATGGCCGATGGAGCTGGCAGCTCTAGGAGCTGAGCCAGCTGCTGTCCCTTTCTTCTGTGCCAGTTCTGACCCTGCTGGTTAGCCTTTTCCTTCACAACAGTATTAGTAAGTTCTAACCTGTTCTTACCTTTTGCTTCACAAAAGTGTAGGAACTTCGTGCTTTGGGGGTTCCTACTCCTTTTCCCATGCTGATTAAAATTGGTCAAAACCTATGAGCAGGAAAGAGTCAAATACATATGCGTGTAAGCACGTGTATTTGCTATCTATGTGTGCTGTATGACTGTCCAAGCCTGGATGCTGTGGGGAAATAAGGCTAAAAGCCAAAGATATCTGTGTACGTTGTTGGGGTTTCTTCTCCCAATAGAGAAGAAATAACTTTTTAAAAGTATTATTTTCAAGGGGATAAGCTGGTTTAGTTATTTTTTTTCTTCTCCCTTTTGTAGTTCTTTCTGTTAAAGCAGAAGGATAAACATCTAGAATAAAGAAAAATTATGTTAAAAGCTGATAACAAAATAATACGGTATTTAAACAAGTCATCTGCTCAAACCTTCCCCCGCCCCCAAACCCTACCTCAGTTCTGAAAGCCACTTAAAAATAAGCTGTGCTGCAGTCCCTGTTCCCAAGGCAAGTTTTGCCTGACTGTGAAGCCGGCTCCATTCCTGTCTGCAGAACTGGAGCCTTTGTTGGAAATGAGTGGGTCAACATTGCTTAACATTCTATCTATAAAAAAAAAAAGTCATTTAAGAAAACTGTTGTATTCTGCTGAGAGTGTGGCGCGAACACTGCTTGAGATAATCCATGTAATTCTCTCACAAAAGAGAAATCTTGACACAGGCATTCACAACTTTTGCCCAATAAACTGATACACTGGGCTATGTTTCTATGAAGTCCAGAGAACAGCGTGAATAGTTGCTACAAGACACTTCAGCTGATGTGTTCTTAAATGTTCCACTAAAGTAACACAGCTTTTACTTTTTGCTAGGAAGCCTCGAGTGAATCACAAGGGGTCCTGTAGCCCGCTCTCCTGCTGTTCGCTGCCCTTCACCAGATGTTCTGAGAACAAGGAGGTCTTCAGTGAGATGCTTCAAAGTTGCTTCCCCACTTGAAGGTAAAAGTGCTGCAGTTGTATTACCGTATCCCCTCCTGTTGCATACTTACTTGGGTCAGACAGAAAGTGGCGGGGTGGAGGGTTTAAAAAGTATGATAAGACGTCTTAAGGAGGGTCAGCCTGGAGCCCAGTCAGCTGATAAAAGCAAGAATGCCAGTGAGTAGACAGCTTCCGCAGGCTTGCCTGGGGCTGTAACTATTTATGGCCAAAACAAACCACGAAGAAAAGACCTCAAGAGCTATTGCTCTACATCTTACCTGCTCTGGCTTATGACACTCTTCCGAGAAAGTGTCTCTTCATGGTTGGTTCAAATTTTTCTGTATGAATTACTCAAAACACCCAGATTTACATTGTTCTGTACCTCCTGAGAAACTTTTTTGCAACACTGCTGTCAGAGAGGCCGTGCAGGCATCCCTCAGGGAGCTGTGCAGAGTGGTATGGCCTGGCCTGCTGTGAGATGTCCTCCGGTCCCTGGGGCATATGGCAGCTATTCTGTGTTTGAGATGAGGACACGAGCCTGGTGCTGTTGTCCGAGCCCTTGGGGCTGGCTCAGCCTGCAGCAGCTCAAGACTTTCCAGCCTGTTCTCCCCCTCCCACGCGTGCAGTGGGTCTGGAGAGCCTTTATGGCAAGAGGTTTTAGGAGCAAACCTGGGTCGCTCTTTGTTGGTGCCACCAGGTGGCAACAGCGCATTGCAGCCCCACGCTCCTTGCAGGAAGGCAGCACATAGCAGCGCCCACTCCTGCCAAATCCCCGTTACTCTGTTGCTGCTCTTTCCTTTCCTGCGTGGGTCATGTCGTCTGCCTCCCGCAGCCCTCCGTGCCTAAGCATGATGTGGTGTTCAAAGCCAGTAACTCACTGCTATGCACGCAGCTTTAAAGCACGCATCTCTCGCAAAGAAGAAGGGAGCAACTGGCTGGGGAGCAGGGGAGGTGGTGGCCAGTGGCTAGATCGCTGCCCTGGGGCTCTGAGGTTTCCTGCTGTGTGGCCCACGCCAAGCCTGGTTCAGTTTCTCATGTCTACCCTGGGTACAATAATAGCAATTCAGGCACAGTGAGGGTAGAACAGCAGAGAGTAAAGCGTGTGTCGCGGAGGGTGACAATGACTGTGCCTACAGATGGAAACAGCTGTGAAGTGACTGGGTTACATGGTGGCTGGATGTCATCAGGTCTGACGCCTCAACGTTTTCTGTACTACTCTTGTGGATTCATTATGGGATGTAATTTGCAGCAGGAGCTTAGGCACCTTGAGCCTGGAGAGCCCTGAAAAGTGGTAGTACTTTTCTAGCGTAAACAGAGCTGTGGAGCACAGTGGTTAGCCTTAGAGGGTGCGCTAGGTGTTAAGTGCTCTCCCTGAAGGTAGAGTTACTTAGCAGGATAGATGGGTTAAAACTTTACTGTAAAAAGTGCAACAGAATAACTCTCTCAATGCTGCAGTGCTTGTTCGGAGAGGAGCTATTTCTAGCTCCATTAGTACTCTGAGAGGCTGAAGTGGTTTTCTGTATTGTACTTCTGGAGACCAGTGATGTGGAAAAGCACTATTGCTGCATTATGCAGTTAAGCAGTAATACTAGGAGAACAGAAGGAAGTTATCTTCCTGACAAGAAGATCCCTTTGAATTTGTCACCTTCCCAAGGTATATATGCTTTTGCCCAGTGCAAAGTGGAGCTTTCAAGCCCTAGGAAAGAATGCACTTGGACAGAGAGAAGCAAGAGTTGGACTTCACCAGCAGTTTTCCTCTTTGCTGTGGTTTATAGTTTGCATCTGGACTTGGCCACTGAGCTTCTGTATACCAGGTGCTACTCAAGCTCATGCCAAAACAGTCTCTGCTTGAACTTGCAAGCTACCTTGACACTTTTAAATGGGGATGTTCTCCCCACTCACATTTCTTTTTGGTGAAGGTGTTGAATTGCCACAGTAAGTATCTTACCTGAATTTAGCAAAGCAAAGTAGTAGCAGAGAGTGCTCTAAATCTGAATTGCTCCACCCTTTGATGTGAGGGATAGGGCTGGTCAGTTCTGCTCTACCTGGGTGCATCACAGCTACTCATAAGCATAACGTGATTGCTTTGTTTTGGCAGTAATGTGCTGCTCCAGGCCTTAAACCTCGCTCCTTGTAGGAATGCAAGGGGGAATTCAAAGAGGAGTCCATACCCTTACAAGACAGATCAGACTGAGCTGGTATTGTAGAAATCCACTTGCTTTGATGATAGCTCTTCGTGAGATCCCTGCTTGTATGGAGACTGCAGCAGACTGTTAAAGCTAAAGTACTCTCATTCCTGCTTTCAGACTGTATCACTATAAATCTTGCAATATTGACTGCATGGGGCTTTCTTTCTGCTGATATTGTGGCTCTTAAGGCTGTCTTGAGTGTTCAGCAAAGAAAAGAGCCTTTATCTCCCAATTCTGCTGGCAACGTGGAATAAGCAAGAGTGACACTTGCAGCTGTAAAGCTCAGAGTGCAGCTGACTTTTCTGTTGGCTCAGCATCCCTTTGCTTCCCACAGTGACTAATCCCTAAATTAAACTAGGGTTCTTCCAGGCTGAGAGCATGGAGTACTTGTTCTTCCAAGCCATCCCCCTGTCTAGTGGCAGAAGACAGTTTAAGATGATGAAGCTGAATCCTGGGCTTTTGCAGATCTCTGTGCTCTGCTGAGGCAGGAATGGATGCAGCTAATGTCATGCCTGGAGAGATTTTTGCTTTCCTGGTAGTCTCTTCTGACTGCCCTAGAAGTTGTATGCAGATGGGTGGCTGGACCCCTGTTTAACTGTGTGACAAATGGTAGGTGCTGGCATACAGTTTATCTGGGGGATGGACCTGGCACTCACTGAACACTTCAAGAGAGTCCTGTCTGGAACCACAGAGTATCTATGGAAATTAGTGTAAATGCTCCTTGAAACAGAACAAAATGCTCTGCTGGAACTGATAGCATGACGTTATGCTTCAGTTACCTACTTGCTTTTAAACTGGAGCCGCTAAATATGGTTGAATCCATTTGGAGTTATCCACTCAGGAAAATGAGGAGAAAGAGATGGCACTATCCAAAACTGCTGGAGGAAAGAAGATCGTTTTAATTGCCTGCCTAATGCCTTTGCAGATTGACCAAACGCCTGCTTTCTCACCCGTGTCCAAGCTAGGAACAGGAGTACTCAGCTATAATTCTGATAAAACCACAGTGTGGTCATACTTATGTTTACAAAGATCTCTGCAATTTAAAATGACAGCCTGAGATGCCTCTGACCCCTTTTGCATTCAAGCTTTCCTCTGTGAAACTTCCACTGCGTCCTTTTGAAGCTTTTAACGTCTGAGCTGACCTGCTTTGTGAGGACAGTTCCAATGCATGGGAGCTGTTTGGAGGCTCCTTGGAAAGGAAACTCATGGTTTCACGTGTGTGTTGAGAACTACGGTTTCTCCAGCGGAGTAAATCCATTGTAGTGCTGATGTCTGGGTCTGAGTTCAGTATGCAAGGCCTTACAGAGAAAAAACCCTTCTCTCTCTCTCCCCAGGTGACTTGATAGCTGTTATTCCCTTGCTGACAGAAAGTTTTCTTATCAGTACATGGTTTTCATGCCATTAAACTAAAATAAAACACTAAATAGAACCGATTACCAAGATGCATGTACATCAGAGAAAAGAAATCCCATGCTGTGCATCTGAGATGCCTTGTGGAAGGGAAAACTAACAATCCATGTTTTGTTAAGGAAAGACTTTTCGCTCATATTTGTCCAGAAACATTTTTAAACAGGAAGATGCAGAGTTACCTGACTGAATGCATAGCTGCTTGAATTAGGATTCTGAAAAGCTTTTTCTGTCCTCTTGTAAAACAAGAAAGTGCAAAGCTGCGTGCTCTTTTATGCCTCTTTCTGATGAGGGGCTTAGTGCTAGTATCAAACTTCTGTTTATTAATGAAGCTTGCTTGGCCTCTGCTGTCTGGACCAAAGCTACCGTTAACAGCTTTGTCACATGAGTTTTTGCAAGGTTCGGTGATAATTTATGTAAATCACTTAATCAGTCTCACACTGCAGTGGCCTGATCTCATGGCTGCTTCTAGAACTGAAGTTCTTAAATCACGAAGATTATATTTCTGCTAACAAAATGCTGTATGCATATTAGTGCCAGCAAGAGATATTGCACTGCTGTGGCTTCTGTCTAGAGAAACTGGTCTGTGGTTACCAGGAAATGAGAAATCAGACCTTAAGTGAAAATATGCTCTGCGAGTGTGTGAGAGAAATAGGGCATAGACCCTGTGCAGGTCTGTGTGAAGCTGATTTTGCTCTGATAATTCACGATGAGCATCATCTACTTCTTTTAAATCAAGAAGCTATGTCTGTTAAATGAGTCATGCTGTACGTCTACCCTACTTTGCGACTTCTACTAGAGGGGCACCTCCATCCCTTAAAGAACAAACGTTTGGCAGGAAGCATACAAGACGGCACAGTGGCTGCCTGTCTTCCTTACGGAGGGCTGTGAGAGGAGATGTGCTTAACTGCTCCCAGTGCCTTGGCCATAGTGGAAAGCTCACTACCTGGGAGGGCTTCTTGCGTTGCTTGCTCCTCTCCAGTGCAGCTGCTCTTAAATGTGTTATCTGATCGTGTATATGTTATTTCTCACTGTCTTTGCCACACAGAACAATGCTAAAAAATACTGGCTCCCTCCCTTACAACTACTAACCCTTCACTTACAATTACTAAAGAAACTGAGCAGTTCAGCTGAAACTAGTCACTTGAATGAGATACCTCTCTTCCCCAGAATCTTAGTTTTATGTATTTCTACTTTGTTCTTTGAAAACACTTCCCCTAGTTCTAGTTTCAGTGATTAACCTCCTCCTTGCTGCTGAGAGACTTCAGATTTAAGCTGGTGAGAGTATTGCTGGTGTCTCTTCTCTGTATGAGCTGTGGGATACTGCACTCTTATTGCCAGTTTGTGCGCACCTTCCTCAGGTGAAATTTCTGGAATGTTGAAGGGAACTTTTAGTGCAAGTTTTCACTTAGAGTTTATTTATTTAAGTAAGTAAATATTTCATAGAATCATTTAGGTTGAAAAACATCCCTAAGATCATAGAGTCCAATTTAAGCCCTTTCTTTGCTGTAAAACAAAAATATTAGAGCTGTGAGCATCTGTTGAAATTCTTAAGTGATGTAAAGCACAGCAGAGGGATATGTGAGTGTCTTGCAAAATACAAGCAACCAGCGTGGCTTATGTTGAGGTTGTTCTTCAGGCTTTTTGTGAAAAGCAATTTGTCTTGCCCAATATGTAGTAGATTTTTTAAATTTTATTTTTCCCTACCTCTCTGGCTCCTCATAATCAAATTACAACCTGAACTAGCTCAATAAGAAAGACTTCTCTGGGGTTGCAACTCCTCTGAAGTTTTGACTTCATCCAAAGGCTTTTGGTCTTGAAAGCTGCTTATTCATTTCAATACTTGACTCAGTTTAGGAGCTGAATAAAAAGTGTTCTCTGTTGTTGTGTGGGGTTTTTTTTGTCTCAGGTGCTTTTCTGCATTCTAAAAACCTTTTCAATGTCATGTTTGCTAGTTTAATCTAGCACATAAAATAGAAATAAATTATGTCTTTAACTGCATTTGTATGAATGTTCAAGGGGGTGTACACTAGCAACATGAAGTAAAAATAACCTACTAAGTAGAAAACACCCTGGACACATTCAGATTTCTGATTTGTATCAGCTGTAGAATTGCTTAAATACACATCATTTTTCTCCTTTATAGCTGAGAAAGAAAACATAGCATTGAGCTGTGTTCAGGTGCAAATAAACAGGTCTTAATTCCTGCATGTCTGAGACTCACCCTCTCTTAAACAAATACAAACCCAGATTAAAATCAGTGACCTCAAACAAGATTTCCTGCTTGCTGATTCTTACATATGATTAAAATTGACTTGAATCACTTTGACTGAAGTGGGTCCTGAGCACCCTGAGCACCTTTGGCAATGGCTTTTAACATCTGGCCAGATGTTTGCTGTTGTCATGCCAATGTGTAATGCTCGAGTCCGATGCGCTGGGGGAGGTGTGCAGGCTAGGCAAGAAGCAGAGCACTAAGAGCTTCCTGGCTCTTGCTGAACTGAAGGTCCAAGATCTGGAGCAGATCTTTCCTGAGAGCCCGGAAAAATAATGAGGATGCCCTGTGGAGCCTAAGAAGGGACCACTAACGATGATGGTGGGCTTTTTCTTCTTCCCTGAGCAGGGATGAGCATGTGATCACCTCATGCCAAACCCTCAGAGAGCTATGGCACTCAGCTGCCTTTCAGAGTCATGTAAACACTCTGGCCCAAAGGTTTCCAGTCGAAATAAGGGAGATGGTGGAATTCAAAGTCGACAAATATAAGTTAAACCTGCTTTGGACACCTACTCAATCAAGCTCATGTTTCAGCCAGAAGGAAGGAATTGCTTTTGTCCTGGCTATTGTACATGCCTAATTTGGATATCTAAATGTTAGGTAACAAAAAGTTGCCATCTCTTTTCTTTTTTTTTCCCCCCCTCCTCTTTTAGTTAAAGTCTCTTCCATCAGAAGTCACAAAAGCTGTCATCTTGAAAGTGCTGGGAAACCCAGGCATGCTGAGCAATCGTTACTTTTGAGGAAGGATCTGTTATCACCTTCTGCCAGCATTTGTCTGTCTTCTGCAGTGGACTAGGAAGCTCCAGATCACCACAGCTGCATATTTATATGCAGAAAAAATACTAGTGCTATAGTTTCATGGACATTAGTCTTGATAGCAAAGCTGAAATTGTTTCCTTCTGCTTGTAGCTACCTTGGTTGTACTAGTACAACTCTGTCTGCAGATGTGCTTTGGATGGAAGGTTTATCGCATCCAGATGAAAAATAACCAGTCAGCTCCAGCCCACAGTGCCAGCAAACACAAAATTAGAGCAGTGCAATTAGCAAGGACAATTTGGGAATGGGTATGAGCAGCTGGAGGTGAAGGTTGCTTTAGTTGACTGTGTTGCTGAAAAAAACCAGCCCTATACTGCCCCACTGAGTAAGAGGGGTAAATCTTGTTAACCAAAGCAGTCTTGAAGAAAATTTTTGTCAACATGGAGTTCCACAAACTCCTGGGTCGTATTGAGTGTGTAGAAATGCTTTGCTGGCAGTCAGGGTGGAACTGCGCGTCCTAATGGCTGAAATGCTGCATGGCAAAATCAACTGCATATGAAGGAATCATGCACTCCAGATTTGATCTGTGTGGACTAGAGACATCAGCCTACCCTCCTTGTCTGACAACGTGAAAAGACAGGTTTTTTTTAAAAGCATAGTTGCTGCCCTGCCCAGCACTAGAGGCTAAGACTGAAGAGCCATTCTGAAAGTCAGTAAGGGTTTAATTAAAAGTAGGGCTACATTCTGGGTATGCAAAATTTCAGTCTAAATCTCTCAGAGCCTGTTTAGGGCATGAAGATGTGTGCATGGTAAAGACTGCTGCCTTGTGGTTATCAGATCCAGTAATCCATTTGCCTGTGTAGGACATGTCCGTGCACCAGCACGTGTCTCGACGCAGCAGATAAATGTGTCAGAGCTCATAAATGCTGCTGAGCCAGTGCAGAAATGCCTGCACCCACTTCAGGCTCTTCAGATTTCAGGATCGTTGCAGGCAGAGGCACTTGCCCGTCCATGTGCATGTATCCTGCGTGGAAGTGATTCCCAAACCTTGTGGGTGATCAATCACTAGAATGAGGCAAAGGCTCATCCTCTGCCTTTGTGGGTTAGAGCTTGAAAGGGAAGAGTCCTCTTTGCTCTCTTGGGGATAGTGACCTCATTAGGTGTTTTCTGCCTCTTCTGTTTTGGTGGCATGGTATGTACATATTTTATTTGTGTTTCAAAACAAAACTATAGCTGATGAACAACTTAAAACTTCTTATTTCTTCTGTGTGTCTGCCACCTTCTTGGCTTATGAGATGATCCATTCAGTAAAATATGTCATTTTGAAGCAAATTAGAGTATAGGAAACAACCAAACCAGTTATATCTACTGTTATATCTAATTAGATTCTTAAACTGATGACGCAGCCTCATCAAAGTCCTAGATTCAGCTAGGAGCTGCTGTTTTACGGTGGGCAGCTGCTGGCTCGATACCTGAGTAGTAATGGCTGGTTAAACTCTTCTCAGGCAACGTGTCCAGAATAAGATTCAGGAATACAAGCAGAGATGTTCTGTGACTCAACTCATAGCACTGCTTGCTAACATTAAATTCGTGCTACAGTTTCCCCTTCAGCGTGTTTGTACATCAGTTGTGGAGTATGCCATATCTTTGTTCTGCCTTTGTCAAAACACACTTATAGCAAGGAAGTTGTGTCTACAAACAGTGGTAGTGAGCATGGCAGTGGGTTAAGAGAAGAAAACATTGGGTATCGGTGATAATCTATGTCAGAAACCCAAGTAATGGGTTGGTTGCTAAACTTGATATGTTTAAGTCACTAGACCTGTATCCTCATGAAGAAGAACAGTCTAAAGGCTGTGGAAGGTAAGTTCACTGTGACACAGCCTCTTTGGTCTGGCACGTGACACTTGGCATTGCAAAATCCTGCTCCAGGAAAGGTGCTCCAGGGTGATCCCATCATGCAAGTAATACAAATAACTGCTTGGCTTCCAGGAGGCTTTGAATCAAGCCCTTCAGAAACAAGCGAAAGGTTCAAAAAGCCTCAGTGTTTTGCTTGGGTCCCATGAAGCTGCTACTTCCATGTATTGTTTTCCTGTTGGAGCTGGCAAAATATTTTTGTATAAAAAGACGTGTTTCTTCTAGCCTCCCTGTTCCTCCTGTATGGTTTTGCAACCTAAAGCCTGACACTGCAGGTGTTTTTGCAGTGTAGGTGATAACTTCACAAACACAGAATTGAAGTATTGCTGCAAAAGTCAGACAGGAAGAGGCTGTGGGGAGAAAACGGTATGTTAAAACCAGGTGAGATAATGCAGAAGAAGGGTCAGAGATGGTTTGGTAGAAGGCTTTGGTCTGGTTACAGTGCCAGTGTTTTGCCAGAGCATTTTCTTTCTGAAGGAAAACCTCCTGTAGCGGGCAGAGGCTGCTGGGTTGTTTCCCAGGCTCTTTGGCTATGAACTCTCTGTCTCTGGCATCCCTCTGCTTCTCTGAGCCCTCACTCTGCAGGTGTTTTAGAACACCGGATCTATGTGTTACAGTGTGTAGTTTCTGCTGGAATTGTTGTAAGCTGTGGGAAGTGGCTGGGATTGGCACTGTGAGGTGAAACAAAACAATACCTCTGATAGAAACCAGTCTGTGTGAACACAAGGCTGGAAATGACCTCCTAAGGCACTCAGGATTATTCTCGTGCTATTGTAGGAAGCCATATCATGCAGACCCTTTCATAAGCTTACTGTGCTCACAAATAGCTAGCTATTTTGCTTCCACTGCAACTGTTAAAAGGCTCTTCCAAACATTTACTTCTCTAATGGTTACATTATTTAATATTGAGCATAAGCTGTCCATATTTAGACTACTGCTGTGTTCTCCCTGATGTGGTTTCTCCAGGGTTTGCTTCCACTTGACGTGCTTACAAAATGTAGTCGCATCTCTGTGGTTCCCTGGTTTTACTAAATGAATGCTCCAAGCTGTTTTGGTCACCCCATCGGAGACAGGCAGGAGCTGTGGTGTGGAGCCTCTTGTTCCAGCCAGAACACTGTCATGCCAGTAAGAGCTACACTGGGAACAGTGGTCTGGGGTGATAGAAGCTGTTTCTGCACTGTTTCCTGATACTCCTTTGCCACAAGGGTTTTTCCAGTATAGATCTTAGTCTCTAAGTGTTGTAGCCTAAACATACTATGGAAAAGGAGCTCAGATGACACTGGCAGCTCCTTGGATTGTACCACCCTGTTCTTTTGCGGTCAGCTGAGCACTATATGCTGTGGTTTCATCTATTTTTACTTATAGAGGTATCTTTCTGTGTGAAGGTATATTTTTAGTGTGTAAATAATATAGGTAGAATACCACGCACTGTTGTGTTTTTTTTTTTATACAAAGTTTGGTTTATTATACATAGCCTTCATATTTCTAGTTTTTGTGTCTGTGCTGCAGGGTGGAAGTTGAGGGGGTGCTGCACGCTGTGACAGTCGGGCAGGGAACACGTGGGATGGGTTTGGCACCCGCGGAGAGCTGGGAGGCACTGTGGCACTTGCGTATTTGCCAGAATTCTGGGAAACATTATCATTAGTTAAGCAATATCGATATTTAAACACTCATCTTTGTTTCAGAGCTCTACTGAATAGGGACAGTTTAAATAGGACTACTGTTTCAAGTTGTCAGCTGCTGCAGGAAGCTAAGATGTAATTTTTAATGATTTTTCAGACCATCAGGTACACTCTGCAGAGAAGGGGTGGGTTAGGGATGGGCAATAGCACAGGATCTCTGGAGTCTCGATTTCAGCTTCTGTGGGACAGGTCTCTGTCTATAGCAACTGTATTTAATTTTGAGGAAGGCTAGTGGATAAAAAAAATTTTCTGAGAGAGTCTTTGAGCAAATACTTCTGGTGCTCGAGACACATAGTCGCTATTGCCATCTTAACATGATCATATCAACCTAAGCCAGGGGTCCCCAGCTGACTACCGCTCCATACATGTACCTCTCCTTAACCTTGCACCTTTCCCAGAAGAAGCCAGCTCAGAAAGAGGATCTGTCACCAGAGGGAGAAGGGGCTTTACCACAGCCCCCTTCCCAATGCAGCAAAGCACTCTCCAGTTAATGGCAGACCAAAACATATGCTCTGTGTTAAGCCTGTGTGTGTTGTGTGTTGGATGCTGGCCAGAGTATTTGATACATCATATAAAAAGGCTTTTTCATGCGGTTTATTTGTCCCTTTTTATCCCTCAATTTGGAGACCGGTAGTGGTGCAGGTTGTGCTCAGGGGGTTTTTTGTGATCAACACCTTGGAGAGGTGTACTTGCCTCTGTCTTTTCTCAAAGATGACAAGCAAGAGATGACAACAGTTACTTCTTGCTTCTGACGTGCCACATACCAGTCATTAATGTACAAATTGTAATTTGTTGGGGAGAATTTGGGTTTGGGCTGGTAGAATTTGTCTGCAGGAAAATTCTACTTCTAAAACTTCTTTTGTTTCAAATCATAACACAAAAAGCCAACATTTGTATGCAGTCTGTTGAGTTGAAATGGTATGACACACATGCATTAAAAGAAGTTGAGCATTGTGGCATCAATATGATAATGTTGCAACAAAAAGTTGATGTTGAAATTAATTTCTAAGTATGTTGGAACTAATTGACGTGTTTTCCTTAAACTTTATATGTTAGTTTTCTTAACATACTGAGATGAAATGAATGTGTTCCTGCAAAACACTTTATTCTGGACAAACTATTTCCTATCAGCAAACCCACTTCATTTTTTTTAACCAGAGTACTTGTAATTTGGGGGAATGCAAGCACTGCTTGCTTTAGCCCCGACCTGTAGCTCTCCTTGTTAATCACCTCCATCGTTTAGGATTGAACTGATAAGACTAGCCCACTGCTGAAGTATGACATCCTGCAGTTGCCCGACTTGGCTACCATCTGAAAACACCTGGCCAACATCAACTCAATTCTGCAAAAGTCACCGCGGGAATTTACCAGGAGCTATTCCTATTTCAGCAGTGGATTCATTGCTTTCTGTTACATGGGGTAATGCGATCCAGAAATTATGCTCCTACCCTCGCCCCCAAGACAAGTCCTTGAGCAAAGCCCTTGCTCGCTTGCAGTAGAACAACAAAGAACCTCCTTAAGGCAGAAGAAAGGGGAGGAGAAAGCGTTGCTCTCTGGCTCTAGCAACCCCACCTCCCGGTTATTTCATTTTCCTTACAAGGCTAAAGCTAGAAGCTTTCCTCTGCCGCCTGGGTCCCTTAAAAGCAGCAGAGCAAGCCCCGAGGATCCCGGTGGAGTGCAGCCGGCATGCGAGGCTGACAGAGATGGGGAAGGAGGCACTGGCGTGAGCCCTGCAGAAAGCACGGCACAGAAGGCTGGTGCTCTCCGGAGGAGAAGTGTGCCAGTGTCCTATGAATCCTAAACCAGGTGTTCATTGATGCAGATCTTCCAAAGAAACATGAAACCAAACCCAAAAAGAAATCACTGAGGGGGAAAAAGTGCAACATGAGAGGTAAATATATTTTTCATTGGGAAAACCAAAAATAACTGTCTTTATTTCATTTGAAAATTGTTATTGTAAGTAGATGTCTAAAACTGGGGACTGAATAGTACATTTACTAACATCTGAGTAATGACTTTGGTCTGACTCTGACTTCAAAAGCAGCACTGGTTTAAAAAGTCAGATCAACAGATGAATTCAGGTGCCTCTGAAGAAATGCTGAATTTTCTCTTTAGGCATTCACACCTGAAAACTTTCTTTTAAAATCTGCTTTTCTGTTTTGCTCTCTCTCCTACTGCTGAAGGTTTTCAAGAAGTAGTATGCACGTTGCTTTGAGGGCGGGGGCGGGGGGGGGGGAAGAGAAAAAGAATTGCAGGACCAAAACCTAAACTGAGAATGTGGGAAGCTATCTCCAGCGAGATATTTCAAATGCTTCCATACCCCTGTTCTTGCACTAGTGCCATTTCTTCAGAAAGATCCATGACCTACTGAGCTGGAATGTCTGTTGACATCTGGTTGAGGTTACTGTAGCTCATATTTGAGATTGAGGTTTTTTTCTGGTTTAATTGAAACAAGCTGAGATTGTCTACACATTCTATGAATTGTTTCCACCCTCTGACCATCTAGTCTCTCTGAAGGGTAATTCTAGGACTGCTGAATCTGAACTGGAAAAGAGGAAACACCTTGATAGTTCAAAACTGCAGCCCTTCTGTGGGTCATGCTGCCAGTGAAAGTCAGAGTGGCTGAAAGACGGAAGACTTTGCCCCTTGTCTGTACGATGCATGTAGACAGTTGTTTTGCAAATATGATACTACTGACTTTAATGTAACTGTAAGGTATAATACTTGGGCTTCTGATTTACATCTTCACAATGCTAGAGAACTTACAGATGCTTTTATTCACCAGGTAAAATGAAAAACTGGCCTTTTGAGAATAGCTGCTGGGAACTGTGACAAACAAAGAGACCAGAGGATTACTACACAGCTCCTGCAGATTCTCATCTGAGGCATCAGCTCAGCCTTCCAGCAAGTGTATGCTGAGCTGTGAGTTCAGCAGCCAAGGATGGAAGTGCTACGCCGTTCCTCAGTCTTTGCTGCAGAGGTGATGGAGGTTTTTGACAGGTCTCCCACTGACAAGGAGCTTGTGTCCCAAGCCAAGGCTCTCTGCAGAGACTACATAAATTCGAGGCTAATCCGAGCAGGTGTCAGCTGGAGCAAACCTGAGTACAATGCACCGGTGCCGGGCGGTAAGCTGGCTGAGGTGTCCACCATACTGCTGCGACTAGGTAGGTCCCTTTGGGTATGGGCGGGAACTGAAACTATATGGAGCAATTCAGACCAGGTTTCTGGAACTGATGAGTGCCAAGAGGCTTTTCATGTGATGATATAGATGTTTTTCTTCTCTGCTTTGGGCATGTAGATTTGGTTTTGATGATCTTCCCTAAACAGCTCCTTTGCTTGCATTTCCTCAGTCCGTTGGAGCACTGCTCAGTACAGTGTTTCTGCAGAGCTACTTTATTCTGAGGACTTAAAACAACTTCAAAGCATGATGCAGTCCAAGAAAGCCCAACAGCAAACTAATTGTATCTGCATAAGACTCCAGCTGTGTAACAGTTTTTGTAGTAGTTTCAGCAGTCTTAGCTTGGCATTTCAACAGGTCTTGCAGTGTTTTCTCCAGATACAGGTGACTTGGCTGCCGTGACGCAACCCAGGCTGGCCTAGTTAGTCCTCCTACCTCTAGTCTTGGCCTTCATCAGTTGCTTGCCAGCTGCAAGAATGTTTCATTTGGGGGTAGTTGCTTAGACCATGTGCGTTGGAGATTTTATAAAAGCCTCTTTTCAATGGTAGTGTTTTGACAGTGTGTTTCATTTTCCTTTGCCTACTTTAATCATTCAGCAAGACATGAGTTTTCTTGCTTTTTGTTGGAGCTAGGAGGAGTTGGCTGATGTTGGCTGGCATAAGTTGTCATTCAGTGCCCAAACTAGCCAGCGATCCTCACAGCCAGGTGACTGCTGGGGCTGCAGGGAGAGCAATTTGAAGGTTATGCCTTCAGGCTGCTACATGAAGACATGCTCTGGAGTTGTGCTTGTCCTGGGAGCATGGTCTAAATGCTGACAGTTGCCTGGCCTTTTGCTTTAGGTTTTAGTCTCCTGCATGCTCAAGTCTAGCAGTTTATCTTTTGGGATCCCATTTTGGGACCCTCATTCTTGGAAGTTGCTTCCAACATCCCTCTTTGCCTGCAGGCTGGTATATTAATTCATATCTGGCTTGGAAATGACCACTAGCATTTACAGCTGATTTGATTACACCAAAGTTCAAATAAGTCTGGTGAGGTAACCTTTAGCAGGGCCTAACAAACTCAGTGGTCTCCCCACTTTCTGCCCCTTCTTTCTACTTCTGTTTGATATTATCCCAAATTTCTTTTTAAGGCATAGCTGTGTTTCTTTTAACTGACCTCTTTTTTTTTTCAGTCATTCTTTTTCACTTTTTTTCTCCTGTGCTGACATTACTTCTGTTTTTGTTTCCAGTGGTTGTTTGGTATTTGGGTTTTTTTTCCCTGTTGTTCTGTCAATTTCACTGCCTCTTTGTCCTCCATTTCTTCTCTGCCTGGGTTGGGGGTTGAGATTTGTTTGCTTTCAACCAGATCTTCTGTGGGTGGCCAGGAGCATGTTAAAGGGCAAGCAGGTGGCAGACTGGATCTGAAGGCGCCTCCTGGATGACTCTCCTGTTACTTATTCGTGTCCAGATGGAAAGATTTGGCTGATAGTCCCAGGAACTTGGTGCCTCCTCTGAGCAAATCTGGAGAGCGCCATGTGGTACCCCCATGCAACAAGGAGGGTAAGCAGTCCTCCTTATTAGGATGAAGAGTTGTTTTCATCCTGTTCAGAAGCTCTGCCTGCCACATGGCCTGTCCCTTTCTTTTCCGCTTTGCTGCTATAACCAGTACAAGGCCCAGTGGTATCCAGCCACCTGCTGGGAATGGTAGTCCTTAGCTGCTTGCTAAGCAGTGCAACAAGCCAGGCCAGTTTTTTCTCAGTGACAGTGTTGAGAAGCCTGTGGAGATGAGAATTTGGAGTATTTGCTAGATTAGAGAATCTAATGAACTGGCTGGTGGGCCAGCAGAGGTGCTGGGTACAGGCAATGCAGCTGTAGTCTTGGGGAGCGAGAGCCCATCAGCTCAGTGAGTCTTAGCAGCTAATAAGTGCTATTAATGATCCAGAGGTGGCAAAACCTAATGGTATGGCCAAATGAGACACCCCAGACCAACCTGCCATGTGTGTCACAGGTCTGGTTTATCTGAACTTGACTCTTCTGTGGCCAAGACCCAGGCTAGTGCTCTTTCGCTGCTGCACTTGCTTCTGCATGTGCGAACTGTCACTGCTGCCCTACTTGTTCCTCCATGATTACTGGAGGAAGGAGGAGAAGCACGGAAATTGCTCTAAGTGTTGCAAAGTACAAAGTCAGGCATGTGAACATGGACACCAAAGACTGCCACCAATGTAACGCACTGCTGGAGAGGTCCTGGGGCTGCCGGAGCAGGGAGTCTCGGTGAGCCTGGGACTGCTTTCCTGTGTTTTTCTTCCCCTGCCCGTTTTTGTCTGCCCTGTGCATTGCTGCAGGGCAGGGCCCGCTTTAGCAGCGTGTGTGCCTCCAACCAAAACCTGATCTCATCTGGGGCCTTCAGGCGCTGCTTGTTAAAAGCTGTCACAGTGGCAGGCTACCAAGTGCTGATCCCAGCCTCCCATGTCTCCCTCCTGGCTAATCACGGGCAGGACTGTCCCCATTTCCTCACATTTACATGGAAGCCTGTGTGCTCCCTGGGAGGAGAAAACAGCTGTTGAGTAGTGCAAGTAATGTTTCCTCTTATCAGGGCTGACCATGTGTTGGCAGGGTTTCCTCTTGCCATCAGATTGTGTGGGACAATCCCACACACACAGAGGGCCTGGAGAGCTCATCTGTGGAATTGTGCAGACCTGGGCTTTGCCTGTGCTGTGCTGAGTGCCAGTGACCAGTTAGATGAATTAAGATCCAGTAGCTAATGCCTCGATAACAAGCTCCTGACTGGGGTGTCATCTTCCATTTCAGTCACCATCTAAATGAAATTTTCAGGAGGATCAGTTGCCCTCTGACTAGGGCAAGTTATCTGGGTCTTGCAGTAGGATGTAAAGCTGTTGTGACAGCTCTCCTCTTCCCCTGGGTGCTCCAGAGCAACCTTGTGCAGGAGAAGGATGCAGAGTGTCCTTCTAAATCTAAGCCAAATAGGACTCTCCATGCACAAAGGGCTTTGGTCCCATGCAATGTTTGCATTGTGTAATCCTTCTACAGCAGCTGTGCAACACTCATTAAGTATCTGTGAACCCCTGTAAAGAGAGAAATCCATTGGAAACAGGGCTTTATTAATTCTACTGCTCAAAAACGGTTTGTTGTGCTACAGAGGAGAAGCTTTACTGCATTGCCCAAGCTCCATAGCACAAACCTGTGGGAGGGTGTTCTCTGCTTGTCCCTGGTGTTTCCATCTTGGTCTTCAAGCCACCCTAATGCCTCCAACCACTTCCCAGCTGGGGAGAAAACAACCTGGAGGTTAAAGCAGGCGTCTCTGTCTGTCTCTGGAACCTTGTTGCTGAGGAGTCAGCTGGGCAAATGAACATCTCTTTAACTGTTTGGAGGAGAGGAAGAACTCCAGATCATCACTCAGTGCCTGTGTGAGCATAAAATAGCTGAGCTGATAGTCTCTTTGCCCAATTAATGTTCTGCAGCTCTGGGTGGATCCTTGGCTTTCATCAGCCTCCAGCATTCTTGAGTTGCTCTCATCTTGAGGCTTTTTGTACAAGTCTGATGGGGTGTTGAGAAAGGACGTACCTCTCAAAAGCTTACGTAGATGTACATGCCTCCTTTTCGCTTCTGAAGAAAAATGAGATGTCTTTGCTTATCTGAGGCCTGTCTCCTGTGCTGGAGGAAAGGCAGGCATCCAGCCTGGGAACGTCATTTATATCAGGGATTACTGCAGCCACAGCACTAGTACAGGGTCATTGCCTGTCCCCATTCCCTATAGAAGTCCCAGGAACAGGGGGTATTAGGAAAGCAGGGTGCAGGTGGCAGGGGATTGCATCTAAATGACCCTAAGCATTCTGCTGCCTGTTTAAAATAAGATGGAGCTGGGGTTAAGTCTCTTCAGCTAGAGGAATATGTGGGGTGGCCCCAGCTGTAATTCCTGCACGGTGAGAGCAGGACTTGGTGTTCTGCGTGCTGAATCCTAACTGTTTGTTTCCAGGGGATGAGCTGGAATACATTCGCCCCAACGTCTACCGGAATATTGCCCGCCAATTGAACATCTCGCTGCACTCAGAAACGGTGGTGACGGACGCCTTCCTGGCAGTAGCTGCACAGATTTTCACTGCAGGTACTGTGCCCTGACAGATATGCAGACAGGGCTGGGCGGGAAGGAACAGGATAGAGCCACCTCTCTCAGAGAAGGCATGTTTCTGGGATGGCCTGCAAGGTGGGGCATGGTTTCTGAAAGGGCTGTGGGCAGTTTGGCAGTTGTGCCTGGCTTTAATGATTTAATGAGAACTCCTCTATGCTCTGTTGTTCTGGCAGGGAAATGCCCTGTTTTATTATATCCTCCTGGCAGGTTCTCACTCATTCTAGAAGTCATCTCCTGCCCTTCCTCATTAGGAGGTGGTGTTACCGCATTGCACAGGGAGGTCACTCATTCCAAGCAACTTTGCTCACCATTGGCAACTGGAGAAGATTCATTACATGGGAGTCTCCCTTGTTCCAGCTCATGCTGCTGATGCTAGGCGCCAGAACCAACTCATCACAAAGGAGTTCCTCTCTTTCTGGCTTCCTTTTCCCCAGCAATAGCCAGAATTGCAATGGAGCCTGCCTGCTTCCAGTTGCTGCTTCTTCTTTCTCATCCTCAGAGAGACAGGAGCCTCGGCCCTCAAGGCTAGCTGTCCCAGACGAGCAGGTGCTTTGAGCTTTCTCACTGCTTAGATGTGAATGTTATTCTGCTTCTGTTTGACTGGTCCCAGAGATGATTGCCAAAAGCAAAGGTATACTCTGTGCTGTGTTCCTGTGAGGGGAACTCAGCCTCCCTGAAAACAGTCCCTGCCTGTGATTGGGAATGTGGTCTGGGGGAATCAAGGGAAGAGAAATGTTTTACATGGAGACTTACCTCAGGCAAGCCCTGACACGGTTGTAGGTTTTCTGCAGTGTCTTGTTGTGTTGTCCATGGAAGTAGATGTCAGAGACTGGAAACAAACAAACAAAAAACCCAAACAAACAAAAAACCAACAAACCAACAGCAAAACAAAGAAAAAACCCAAACAAACCAAAGATAGCTACTTGCTAGCAGCATAGTAGTGTGAAAACACTGGATCCAGTGACGTTGACATAGGAAGTGGCACAGGAGGCAGGGATTCTTGTTACTTTGGGAGTAGTTGGTACAGAATAGAAGTCCAGGTTTCTGTTGCTCTTTCAGATAGGCTTCCTCACTCAAAATCTTTTTATCTTCACAATCAGCTATGCATCTTTATGTGTATGAACTTCATGGGAACCACTGACAGCCACGAGAAGTCCTGCGCTGGCATCCTGGTCTGACATGCATTGTGGTGGAGAGCACAGATCCTCCCCAGAATCACAACAGATGACAAAATAGATCTCTGAGAGGGACTGCAAAAGCATGGCTCCCAGCAGGTCTAGTAGGGCAGGTTTACTCCCCAGAACAGGGAAACTGAAGCTGTGCCATAAGAAATGGGTGGAATTGGATTCTGTAGCTAGTACTGCAGCCCTCGGCATCCTTCCAGAGCATGCCTGGAATGCAGATTGTCTTTGCGCAGGGCTTGCTTGGGAGGCCATATGGGCTCAGAAAGCAAGAGCTGGGCAAGTATGGCACGAATGTCTGAGTGTGGCTGTGTTCAAAGTGCAGGTGCCCTGTCTTGTCACTTAGCGCTAAGCTTTACTCGCGTCAAGGCTTACAGAAAAACAAGGGCCAAGTTTGCAGGCTCAGGTATTTGTATTACAGATAAGTAGGTTATCTTCTTAGATGACTGAAGCTGACTACATCAGAACCAGCCTAACTCCAAAGGGAATTAAGCTGGAAAGGTGGATGGCTGCAGGTGGAGTAGACTGTGTGTGCTGCTATGCTGCATAAACATGATGCTGAGGAGAAAGCCCTGCTGGCTTCTGGGAGTCCAGCTCTCGCCAATGTATATTGACAGATTCATTGAGAGCTGCATTTTTCAGTGTCCTTCAACTTCTTAGCTTAGGTGTCTGGGGACTTGTCTCGGTACACCGTGATGCATAAGTGGCTGGCAGTTGGCTGGCTGCACAGGGGGTGGATTCAGACCTTCCTGGTGCTCTGTATGCTCCATTTTTTCTTCTTTCTCATCTCCACCTCTGAGCAATTAACAGGATAACCTGTGAGCGTAAAGCTGGGGTTGTGTATTCAATTGCTTTTATCAATTCCTTGCTGTAATTTCTCTTGCTAGAAGGCTGCTGAGTGGCAGAGGGGGAGGAGTTTGCTCATTTTTAACATTCCTGGATCGCAACTGCAGTCTCAAGACTCGGCATTTAATGCTAAATCCAGCAAATCAGAGTTGGCTGTGGCAGCCAGACATTCATCCCTAATTTTTTTCATAGTTCAGAGGAAAGAGGCTCTTATTGAGCAAAGGAAACCAGAGATGCAAGTGCAGTCTAAGTTTTTGTGCCAACTACCAACAGCTAAAGCATCTCAGCCTGTTTTTTACTGTCTAGTTTATTAAGAAAACAGCTACAGTCTGACACTGCAGTGCCTAGGCAGTCTGGGGAGCCCTATTAGTCACTCTCAATGCCTTTCCAGCAATGGAGTGTGGGATTTTGACCCTATCTTGCTGGAGAGATTTTCTCCTTAATCTTCTACATGGTCTTCTTCCACACTCTGGTGTGGTTTTGAGTCTTCATGCTGTAGCTCTGACTGTGCTCACTTCCTGTCCATGCTGTCTGCAAGTCTTGACTAAGCACAAGCCTCTCAAGAAGGCAAGACTGAGGACACCTGGCGTCCTTGTTGGTCCCACTGCATGGGTACATTGTGCCATATTCAACCTTAGAGCACTGTCTATTCCAGTTGTCTCAGGTTTGGCTTTTCTCTGGTGTAGCAAGGACAGCTTGAATCCCAGTTACAGCAAGATTAAGAACTGAGAATATAGGCAGAAGGTGAGCAGGTCACAGGGCATGGTAAGGCTCAAGCTGTATTTTGTTTCCCTGTTTCCTTACAACCTGTTAGTTATTCAGAGCCCATATGTGTGGAGACTGGCACCACGGCACTGACCTGCTTTGGATGTTGAAGGATCTGCAGCAGCGTCCCCTCTGTGACAATACCCCTGGTTCTGGTGTGTCATCCAAAGCTGCTCTGCAGCCAGCAGGAGACTTTCCACTGACTTTAACAGGCTTTGGATTGGGGCCTGGCTGAGCTGGCATTTATATTAGCTGTTTAAATAAATCCCAGAAGGCAGGGGTCACTTGGTGGAAAAACAAAAGGAGAAAAGGGACATGGCATTTTCCTTTCCTAAAGGAAACAGTTTCCTCTAGTTGGTAAGAGCTGCTAGGCATGAAGGCTATCTCAAAGTCTTCATCCTGGTTTTGTATGGGTTTAGGTGCTTGTCAGTTTTTAATCAAGAATGCTTGGGCTGAAGTGAACCCTGTACAATAGGATGCATGGTTAATGGGTTCTAGGGAGAAAATACTTTCCCCTGCAGGAGCAAATACTGTTAGAAATGCATGCCACTGCTTCCTCATTGCTTAGGCCTTACGAGTTGAGCTTCCTGCTTTGTGCACGTCCTTCTTGGCTTCTTTCTCACCACCAGGGGAAAGTAGATTGTGTCTGGCTGTATCCTCCCAGCTGTTGAAATGTAGCACTTGATCATGTTTCTCTTAGATCTGATTTGAGAGTTAGGCTTTGATGCTGAGTGGAGCAGAGGGAAGTTTCTTTGAGTAACCTTGGATAGTGTGGTGCTCTGAGACTCTGCACAGTTGTGTCTCATGGCTTCTTGAGGTCTCCCCTGGGGGAGGCAAGCTGATGTGCAGTGGGAACACTTTCAAGAGCAGTCCTCTCCTGCTAATTCATTTCCCCCTGGGCTCAGCAGTGTTTACATACTTTCAGCTCCATGACTGGCCTTGAGTCTGCAACTTGTATTTCTTATTTTTTAAAATGCCTTCTAAGCAGCTTTTCACATTTTCTGTGTCCTTTTGTTTCATCTCTATGAGCAGAAGTTTCAGAGCTTTCTCTGTTTTGATGACTCCTTTCTGGACCTGTTTTCCATTCCCTCTTGTCATTAGCTCCTGTACATGCTAGTCTGCACAGTGGGAAGCTGTGAATAGATTGTTTCTCTTGGTGATGAGTGCCCGTTTCACCCAATGTGGATGGCAGCCAGACCTTTTGAGGAATTTGGAGCAAGACAATGTGTCTTTTCTGCTCATGTGCGCTGGCCAGATGCAATTCCAGCTTATGCTGATGGATGCATTGAGCTAGTGTCACCTTGACCTGGCCTGGACGTCACGGGGGCAGAGGCACTGCCCTCCCAGTAGATTGTGCTCCTCTACCCCTGTCCAGGGAATCCCTGAGACAGAAAAGTTAGTGGAGCTGGTGTCCTGGAAAAGTGCAGATGAGGGGCTGCTGTGGCCTGTTCCCCTGCCCTGCCTGCGACTGGGCTTCTGCTGGAGCCCTCCTGGGGCAGAGGGACAGGCCACAGGCATGGTCCAGCTTTGGTCTGGAGCAGCTGTTAGAGGTGTCTGCTCTTGCCTTGCTTCAGGGCTCTCCTACATCATCTTGTGTGAACAAGAGCATGAGCTGTGCTCTGCTGTCTCAGGTGAGGAGCCCAGCCAGCTGTCTCCATGTTCTGCCTTCAGCAGTGGCAACAGGAGGTTCCATGCAGAGAAACTGGGAGGGGATTTCCTCCTCTCCCACCCCTGGGTCCCAGCTCTGCCGATAACAGGAAAAGCAGACTGAAAGATTGGTTTGACCCTTATAGGCATGCTCTGTAAAGAGGAGGATAGTGGGAATTGACTACTGAGCCCTTCACATCCATCACCGTGATAAGCATCAGCCAACAACTTGCCCTCTTTCTGCTGTCCATGTCAAAGGGAGAGGGGCCCTGTCCATGTGCTGGGGAAGCGTTCACCTCGTGCAAGTCCTGCAGCAAGCACCACTACATAACAACCTTGGCAGAGAAGCCAGAGCTGAAGGGCTTTCTCTCCATTCTCCCTGGGAGGAGACACCTGCACTGGCATGTCTGCAGAGCAAACTGCTTTCCTGTGTATTAGGGAAATCATGGGTCTACCGAGCCTTTATCTTGCATGGGTTGTGGATACACATTTCTTCTGTTGAAAAGAGAAACATAGGTTTAAACCAAAGTTAATCAAGACTGCAGCTGTCTTGCTCTAACAGGGTAGCCTCAGCCCCGTCAGTCTTAGTTACTGTTGTGTAAATATCTCAAAGCTAATGGACTTGCTTCAGATCCTTAAGAAAGAGTGCTGTCAGTAAAAGCTTGGATAAAAGCCAGTGAACTCTTCCCTGGAATTTTGGGTAACTTTGGTTCATGTAACTCAAGATGCAAGGAGCCACATTTCTGCAGGGATGGAGAACAACAAAAACTGACTTTCTCTAAAGCTGAGTGTAAGCCAGCTGAGGCTCTGGTCCAGGAGATTGTGGTCAGCAAGAGGTAACCACTTAAAGCCTCTTCATTGGGTGGAGGGATATTGACCTGCAACAGGACAGCCTCTTTCTTGCCAGGAGAAGCCCTCTGTCTAGTATTTTCTCATGTGGTTTCATAGCCTCTTCCTGGCTTGTTCTGCTGGCTGTCATGGTGACACGCAATGTGAGAAAGACAGATAAATAGTGTGAATACCACACAGGCAGTGAACTTCCTGAGTGACAGCTCCGGGGAAGGGACACTGCAGAGCCTACTCAGAAAATAAGACCAGAATAAGAATAACAGCCAATTTAGCTATATTAAAAACTTCCTCTGATCTTGGTGATAGTGCTGGTGAAGGACAGTATCACAGGAGACTCTGAGCTACTGCTGTTACTGTTGCTACAGAGCCTCACAAAAGGATCATCTCTAGATTTTGATCTCATATCAGTCATGAGTGAAAAATGGCTTTTTGGGAACACTGAATGGATTTTCTTCAGTCTAACAAGCCATTTTTGCGGCTGACATTTGAACAGTTTCTCTAAAGTTTAGTAATTTTTTATTAAAAAAAAAAAAGGCAAGCAATTCCTAAAAGTGTTAGTGTGAGAGTCTCTTTTGAAGCACTAAGTGGAAGGATAGTGGAAATGCTCTGAAACCTGCATGTATTTTAAAGGGATGTGGGGAGCTCTGCTGTGGTGCGAACAGGTGTGAGGAGTCTGGAGCTCCATCCCAGAGAGATGGGTCGGGGTGCCTGGGGATCTGGGAGTGTGATGCAGGAAATAGGGAGACTCTTCACTTCATTTAAATTGTATTTAAGGGTTTGCTTTCTTAGCTGATAGATTGCTGAGCACATCCAGTTTCCTGATCATGTGTTTTACCCTTTCTGGTTCTTAGATTTCATGAGTGAACTAAACTTTCCTTCCTCCTACCTGTTTTCTTTCTTGTTGCAACCCCGCAAGAATGGTTTTGTGTGGTTTTTAAAGACTGAAACTTCACCTGGCTTCTGGCTACATTTGGAAGAGACCTTGGACAGACTCCATAGAGACGTAACACTGTATAATACTTCACAGTATGCTTGTCAAATACTGCTATTCCAGATCATAAAGTAAGGGGGGCGGGAATTAAACGTCCTAGCGGATCCAAAGGAAACCCACGTGCCATTGTGCTGTGGTAGTTCTTCTGCATGGGTGCAGAAGGGTTGCGTTTCCAGGTCACTGGTCCTGATAAAAGCCTGATGAGGGACTGCTGGCTGCAACATTTAAGGACAGAGGATTTATGCCTGGTGGTGTTGGCAAAGCATGGGGGAGACCCAGGAAGGTTGGCTGTACCCAGAACTGAGCCTGAGCACTTATCGCTAGTGCTAACAGGAAGATGACTGCTGCTGGGACAACTTCCATGGAGCATTCCCTGCTGGCAGGTCAGCCTAGCAGGAAGCCTGTTTTCTGGGAGATTAGATAACTGACTGACACTCTATCCCTGCAGTGCCTTCAGTGGGATAGGATATGAGATGTTAAGTATTGTAGGCAGAGTGGCCAAATTCTTGAAGCTACCTGGTTTTCAAGTGGAGACTGAGGCATACTCCTTAAATCAATGAGGATGCCAACCCTCTTGGCCCTGTAGCTTTGCCTCCCTTTTTTTCTCTTGTGTCATGGTAGAACTGACTGAAGATGCTTATCTCACATGTGCTTTGTGTGCCACATTGGAACAGTCTCCTCTGATCTAGAAAAAAACAGGAATGCTTTGTTTAAAGGGTGTTTTAAGAGTTGTATGCTGGCAACAAAAGTCCCAAGTTGCTCAAACTCTTTGAATTCAATTGCCTCCTGTGCAGCCTGTGATTGGCTGAGAGTTAATGGCAATATAAACCATGGCAGTGCACATCTTCCATATTTTGATGATGCTTTTGGGCTGCTTTCTCCAAAGCTGTGCACCCAGTGCTGAGAGGGGGTCAAAGCATGACCAGGTCAGATAATTTAATTCTGCTCTTCCAGGTGGAGAGTTTTCCCCAGTCCTGGTTCCCTAGTATTTCTTTTTTCCCATGGTGGAGAGCGTGCAGAACTGTGGCTGCACCTGAACTCAGAGCTGCATACATGCAGCATGGGCACATGTAATGAAGGAGAACTGTTTCCCTTGATTATTTGAGGCTGAGCTATGTGTGTGTGTGTAAATCTGAATGACTTTTCTCCTTTTCATAGGCATAACGTGGGGCAAGGTGGTGTCTCTCTATGCTGTGGCAGCTGGGCTGGCAGTGGACTGCGTGCGGCATGCACAGCCAGCCATGGTTCACACCATCGTAGACTGCCTGGGAGAGTTTGTCCGCAAGACCTTGGTGACATGGCTGAAAAGGAGAGGAGGCTGGGTAAGAGGTGCTATCTGATCAATCTTGCTTCCGTACATGCAGACCAGAAAATATCCCGGTTAATGAAAGTGAGAGTGCCCCCACTGCAGCTTTATGCAGAAAAACATTGAATTAGATTCTCTTCCACACCCCTGTGGCCACCACTGTTCTAGTTACACCTGTGCTAGAATCCATATAGCTCTGTTACTGCCTCATGGTCCCGTCCTTGACAATATTATCTATTCTGGCCCTCAGCTTCCTTAGACTAATTCAGTCCTGACCCACCAGGACCTCTTCTGTTTCTGACCTGAACATCTCTGGAGCTGCCAGCCAGTCACAGTGGGAGATTGTAAATATTGTAAATACCATTCTCTTGGGCAGCTGCTTTCTAGAAACTGCAAAAAATGAGGCCTGCCAACTTAACTCCCCTTTCACCTGCCCCACAGTTTCCCAAGTCAAAAGTATATTAACATGACTTGCCACCATAAGGAATTTTAGAGGGATATTAAAACCTGATAGTTTGTGCCATTCCCTGACCTGACCCTGATGATGCTCCATGAATAACTTCTGACGTAGCTCAAATTGTAGCACACCTATACTTTGAAGGGCACTCCTAACACCCATCGACAGTGGGAGGGCTTGTGGCTCTGTCACTGGCCTGCTCTGAGACTGTGGACAAATCACGGTGCTGCTCTGCATTGGAGTGTAGCTCCATATCATATGGCTTTAAGCATCTGGTCTCTTTGGTTCTCTCTATATGCAATGGGAAATACAATGCTCCTATGGAGGATGGTTCAGAGTAAGAGCTTTACTTTGGTGCTGTGGAATAGCCAGACACCTTTCTAGTGACCTCCCCAGGAGACTGAGATGACCGTTTGGCTATGTTAGTGGTTGGCAGCTGGGTGAGGTACCAGGGTCTCAGTGCCTTTCTGGCAGGGATATAGACACTCCTTGGAGTGATACAGCCCAAAGCATTCGGGTGTACTGCCTGGCAGATGCTGCCTGGAGCTAAATATTGCCATATGACACCACTGAGCTCATGAGACATCTTGTTCCCAAGGCATGTACTCTTTTCAGACTGAGCCGCAGCGGCAAGTTCCCTCCTTTCCAAGAGGTGATGTTTATTCCTGAGCTGTCAGGAAATGGTCAGGCTCCCCACCCCACAAAGACCCAGAGAGAGGGGGATATCTTTTTCCAAACTGAGCATTGCTCCTCTGTGCTGAGACTTCCCAAGTATGCCTGTAGCTGATTCAGCCACCTAGTTTCTCTAGGAGTGAAGGCACCTTTTTCATGAAGGGCAACTGGAAAAGTAGCCTTTTTCTGATTTTGGATCCCTTGCCACCTTAAATCGTCCCTGCCCTCTCTAAAACTATGTGACGTTGAGGCCAACTGGGTCAGGGAACTGTTTGGTTGGGCTGAAAAGTAACCTTTGATTTGAATGCCCTGATCTGTTTCATTTTGTGTGCGCACAAATAATTGTGCCTAGGTAGGTAAAGAGGATATCCTGGGAAAGCAGCTGATTATGTAGCACTGTTCCTGCCTGTGAAATCCCTGCCTCAGTATCATTTGAGGCTTACTTTAACTGGGTACCTGTAGAGCTGGTTTAAATGTACTCTCTGAAACAATTTTTCCTTTGGAAAAAATCCAGTTTTATTAAAATTGAAATGTTGCATAGGAATGTGTCTCCTCTTAGTTTCCAACTGATTTTTTTCTTTGTTTTGGTAAAACACACATGTTCTGATAAGTTAGCATCTTGTTTTAATTTTTGTATTGCATTATTGGAGTTCAAAACAGGGTATTTTGCCCAAATGGATATTTTTTTAAAGTTTGTTGCATAGCAAACAAGCCACAAAACCCATCCCCAGACCAGAAATGGTTCTTTGCAGCTGACGAGATAAGTCCTGTCCACTGCTAGCTCCTTCTGCCGATCATCCCTCTTTGGATGGCCAGTGCATTTGTATTGGAGTTGCTGAACCTACACTGCTTGCTCTCGAGATCTGGCCCTAAGAAAGAGAAGCCAATCTCACTGCCCCCAATCAAACAAAACGACTGTAAAAGCTGCTGGGTTGTGCTGATTACAGCCTGTCTCCAGTACCCTTATCAGCAATTTTGGGCTGCAGCAACGAGATATTTTCCCTCTAGAAGTGAGTGGTTCTTTCAGTCTGGGGAAAGGCTGCTAATCCTCTTGCCATCTTGTGCTGTGCTTTCCCTGAATGTTTTTCCTCTTGATCTAGGCACTGCAGCGTAAAATTTCCCAGCCTTGTTCACAAATGGGCCAGACGAAACAGCTCTGTAGTGGCGACCCTTTCATCTGTTGCCTGACCTAGCTGTTTGTTAGTTTGTTTTGGCATAGAGTCCTTGTTTCCCCTGTGCACATGGCCCCCATCTCTTCTGCATCGGCTCATGTTGATGCTGCCAAGAGGAACCACGGTTCTCCGAGCTGTTTCAGAAAAGCCACCGCAGAGACCTTGGAAAGGCATTTGAAAGTCTCCGCTCAGCAGTAGGTTCCCATACTGCTTCCATAAGGTGGAGAAAGACCCTGCCACCCAGAGCCCAACCCAACCCAAACCTCTTAGGTGAAACAAGAAATGTTTAACCCTTTGAGGCATCATCTCTCCCTGGGGAGAGTATTCAGCCTCAGTAGTGGCTTTACAGTGGAATAGAAAGATTTTTTTTTTTGGCAGCTGTTACATACATTTGCTACAAAGAAGAGCATGTGACTTGAACTTGTTTGAATAATTATAGGCAAAGATCAAACTGCCATTGCAACAGTTTATCAGTGCCTCACAAGACTCAAAGACCTGTTTTATTAAGTAGCTTTGAGATTTTCAATTCCAGTGCCTTATCAAGTGTGCTTTATGGGTAACAATAGCTAAGGCAATTGTTAAACAGCTGAGCAATGTTGTTTATCTAAGCAAGCACCGTACAAATTTGTAAATGCTTCTGACTGCAGCTTCTCTTGATTAGCTGCAGTGAGGTCATTGCCTTTGGTAGGGCATAGCACAGCTTTAAGAAGTTCACACTTTCTCACCTGGAAGTTAACCCTCTGCAACTATAATCAACCCAGCGTGCATATTTGGGCCTTTTACTGGTTCACATGAGGCACTAAAGCCCTTCAGAGATTAGGTTTCTTATTGATCAGCTACCCTAACATCTGAATACGTGTTCAGACAAGTACCTGCACGTCATGACTTCCCTTGACTAAAGAGACAGTGTGACACAATCGTGTTTTAAATATGGCACTGTGCTGGTCCCTAAAACTGGACAGGCTGAATCAGTTCAGACTCTTTTCAAATGCAGATAGGGTGAGTTTGCCGAGCCATCACTGAAAGCTTTCAGGCAGATCCAGTTTACTTTCCTCCACAATACAGATAAAGTACCTGTAACCACCAGTACTACATTGCAGCATCTTCTGTTATGTGCTATCTTGGCTGCTTGCTACATTTGCTTGTGCTTTTGTAGCTATAGGCAGCAGCATTTCCACACCTTGGTGTTCAGCCTCAGGAGCACCCCATGTGCTGATTCAGTTTCCTCCTGTCATCCTGTTTCTTCCTATGCCTGCGTGCCTGTATTCGTTCCTCCTGCAATCTCTACTTGTCAGTTATTCATGGGCTCAGCATCTCCTAATGCTCCCTGGAGAACAGCAGTGCGGGGTGATTCAGCGTGCCAGCCTTTCAGACTTCCTTGTGAGGGAGGAACTGCAGGAACTGTGTGGGAGGCTGTTGAGGCTGCTGTCAACAGACCTTTGGTCTGTAGATGACGGTGGAGTCAGTGCAGCTGTACTCACTAACCAGACATGGGGATTTGTCCCTGCAGTCCCCCTTTTATTTTCTTCTAAGTATTACCAAGGTCGGTCAGGCAAGGCTCACCCATGTCTTAAACAGAAGGGGAAATACTGGAAAAGATTATTGGAATATTGAGCAGCTCTCGTGTCTCGTTTTACAGAAGGAACACCTCAGGATTGAGAGTCTGACTTGCCTCTGCTTGGTCAATGAGAGACTTGTGTCAGAAGGCAAACTCAGAAGACTGCTGAGCTAAGCTTGTAAAGAAACAGCTTTTTGGGCTGATGAATATTTGCCCGCCTTGTGACCCGATTCTTGTTCACATTTGCCACCCAAAAGCTGTTTCTGAAAACTGCGTCAAGTTGATGTGCTAACGGTGCTCCCTCTGTTACAGAACTACAGTCCATGTCTCCTTTGCTAGCTGAACTTTAACCACAAACTCAATTATATTGCTGGCAGAAAGAACTTTAATTAGTTTCCCCCACCAGAAGATGCAATTTTCTATCTACCTCTGTCCTGTTCGCTTCACCCTCCAGATATTTTCCTCCTTCTCCTCCCGATGTCAGCTGAGATCCTGTCTTCATGAATTTGCTAGATTGTTGTTATTTTTTACTCATTGCAGGCCAGCTTCTATTCTTGTTAATACTTGAAACCAGCTGCCCAAGCGATCTTTAAATCTGGCCCACGCGTCTGGGAGGCATCTCTGCCAGCATACATATTTCCACAAACAAAGCTTGCATTGCTTTAGATTTCAATTGGGGGTTGGCTTGGTTGAATGAGTTCCAAATAAAACATTAAGGCAAGAGAAAAAGTGCAAGCAATTTGAGCCGATATTAAACAGGACAACCTCTGGGAAGCATCTTGCTTTACAGAAAAGGATGAGAATGCTGATATTGTGAAGGCTTCCTAGCTCTTTTGAAAAGGGGGAGAAAGTTTCTTTTACTTAGCTATTCAAAATGGAAAGTGCTTGACAAACTTCCTGTAGCATTTCTTTCCCCAGGGGTGGCTGAAAAGGGGCATACTTCACCTCACTGACGCAGAATGAAGAAAGTCTATTTCGCAGTGCTCTTGAGCCTGATTTAATAACTTGCAGCATGTGGGAGTGTCAGAGCAAGCATTTGTGGCTGTTGACAGTGTGGCGAAGTGGTGCTGCAGCAGTGGTGGCACGGTGCCGGGGTCATGGGGCCAGGAGTGTCTGCAGCGGTGGCCGATGTGGTTCTGGGCATCTCTCTCTGATGATCTCTGTTCCCTCCTCATTAGGCAGACATCACAAAATGCGTGGTGAATACTGACCCCAGCCTTCGCTCCCACTGGCTCGTGGCTGCTGTTTGCAGCTTTGGTCACTTCCTCAAGGCCATCTTCTTCGTCCTGCTGCCTGAGAGATGAATCTGAGTTGTCAAGTGCAGCCTCCCTACCCCATCTCCTCCCCCGCTCCAGAAGCAGTGGTAGTGGCAACCTCTGAAGAGGAGGAAGAGAAGAACTGGGACAAACAAAAGGCTTGTTCTGCTCTCCCTTCAGCTGGGAGCAGAGGATCAACCACAGTCTCCTTTTTGCAGCCACAGGAGCCTCTCTCACCATTAATCCTTTCAAGAGTCTTGTTTCCCTGGGTGACTTGTGTGTATGGCCTGGACATTGCCCGACCCCAGGCACGCTGATCGCAGCTGTGTGCAGCGTGATCTGTTCCTTACGGCTGTGTTGCATGCTTATGCTAGTGCCAGGCAGAGGGGAGGAGGAGGGGGATATTATCTGAAATGGGATAGAAAATAGGAGAGGGGGAGAGTCCCTCTTTTGCTCCATGTGATTCCCCTTTCAGTCCTCAGACTCGCCTTATGTTGATTATTGTTGTTACATTTGTGCTTAAACTCCATCTCCTCCTTTATACCTAACTCTGACTTGCTGGGCTCTTTCCCCAGCACAGCACAGTGGAGGGGATAATGCAGCTGTGGGGTTTTAGCATGATAAAAACATACATACTGTGGTTGGATGCTTCTCCCTGACTTATCTTGGAAATCAGAGTGGGTGGCTGTGTGACAGGAAGGACTAGAGGGCAGTTGCATGTGATGCAGTTTGCAAGTGTATTTCATTGACCCCTCTTAACTGGGTTCACATGCCATTTCAAACAGGAGAGCAAGGGGCAACGCCTTCAAGCAACAACTCGGGGTTGAATTTCATAATGAAGAGAAATGTTTTCTCCACTGAGATTTCGTCAGAGCTAAGTATGTAGGTAGGAAAGGCTGGGGGACATGGGCAGGAATTAGGGAAACAGTAGTGAACTGTCTGGTGTTGTGAAGGGGGAAAGCTGTGTCAGAAGTAGCTGATTTATATTTCTCCTTTAATGTCTTCGGAAGTACAACTTGCAGTCTTCTTTGTGGTAAACAATAAAAGAAAATAGGTGGTGTTTCACTATTGCAAAGGGTATTGTATTTTTTTCCAGAGTTAAAAATTCCAAAAAAGGCCAGATCAGTGCAGAGACAAACACTCAGGCCATGCTAAAAATACTTCAGCTTTTCCCCTGGTAGAACATGTTAATGTGTTAAAACTACAACTGGTCCGGTTCATGCTAGGAATTTAACCCATGTTGTTACCATGTCAGAAACGTGCTGTTTTCACTGACAGAACCGTGCTGCCGGCAGCAGGGGAAGGCTGCGGAGCCTTTTCTCTGCCAAAGCCTCGTGGGAGGCACTCTGCTCAGTGCCTTGCTCCCAAGAGTGTAGCATCGCACAAAAACATTGTTCTGGATTAAGAACATGTGGCACTATAGGAGTTTTTGCTGGGTTTTTTTTCATGATTTCCCTCCCACACTCTGTGCTTAGAGGTACTTTACTGTTTCTGTCCAGAAGTTACAAATGGGTTTGAGAATAAAGCAAAGACTTTACTTTTTGGTTATATCTGTGTGACAGGTTTCTGCTAGCGGTTAGTAGTGCTGTGCTCTGACCAACAGACCCACTGGCAGAGGCTATGTAGGTGGTTATACCCTTGCATGGTCCTGCCTTTGACTGGTCTAGCCTTTTGCACTTCTGCTGATGCCTTGACATACGGGTTTTATATTTATAAGGCCCAGCTTTACCCATAGTACTACACCTGCAGTGAAGGGTGCTTTACCAGATCAGTCTACTAGTACTTTTTCAGTAGTAAAGTAATTCTTGTGAAGCAAAACCCTTAAAAGACAACCTCCCCCTGTCCCCAGCCCCCCCCAAAACACTCACAGAGAAGGAGAAAGCCTCCTGTTCCGTATCGAAGCTGCGTGCAGCCTTTGACAGTGTCTAGGTGGACTTTGGCTACGCTATTAAAAGTTGAGGGGTTTATACTGATGAAGTTCCCAGTGTGGATGCAGCTGATGGTTCCCTGAAGTTGGTGCATTTTTGTGTGTGTAAAACTTGCAGCAGTTCCCCAAATAAAACTAAATTGCCAAAGGAATATTTTATTTTTTGTTCTTCCTGATGTAATTATATCAGCATTAGGGGTTTTGCTGGTACCTCTGCACTTGGTATTTTCTTCTTCAGATTCCTGATAGATCTGGCTGTGGAAACTTAGACAAGTTATAGCATAAGTGGTGAGCTAAACTAATCACGCTTTGAGCAGCACAGAGAGGATCCCCTCTGATCAGCAACAGATAGAGTAAAAGCCCTATAGTTCATTGCAGGGGTTTCAGCTTCGTTGTCTTAAAGGAGCTTAGGAAAAAGTAGACTTTAGATTTCTGGAAGTACCGTGGTTGTGTGGAGGCTTTGACTTGAACAGTTTCGCAGCTCATAAAGTCCAGCTTGCCTTATCATGCCTAGTGTTTTATGAAGTGTATGTGAGTTAATGGAGCTAGCACAGTCGAATACTGGGACTGTCAAGACCTTTCTCAATTTAGATGCTGTTTTGAAATGTAATACTTAAGGCTATGACTGCTTTTTCAGTAAACAACTGATATCAGATGGACTGTTAAGGAACATGAAGAGTTAAATACGCCAATTAAGTGGGTTTAACAAAAAGATAATAATAAGCCAAATAAAGCAGCATTGCTAGAAAGGAATGTGCGTGGGCGGGAAGGGGGTTACACAGGCAGGCAGATAAAGACTCAGTCTGGAAACCGCTGATAATGAAGAGGTGGTGGAGCTCCCCACAAATAGGTTTCAGACTTCTCTGGCTTTTGTCTTTCTTGTTGCATTTGCTAGTCCCTGCAACGTCTGTACTGGAGCTGAACACTGTGCTGCTTGTCTTGCACTTAGTGTTAAACCAGGATGATACTTTTACCCTTCTCACTCCTGCACTAACCACATCGGCATCAGTCTTGCTACCAAAATAAACAGCAAACAGCATTGTGCACGCTGCTGTGCATTTCGCAAGCAACAGTCTCAAGCCTGATTCAGCCATGTATTTAGGTTGCGTACAGTTTTAGTTGTAGTATTTAGGCATTTCAGAGTACTTCCAGAGGTCCTTTACAATCTCAACAGTTCTGTGGCTCTGTGATTTTTCTTTTCCCTCTTCTCTTTGGCCAGTCCTACCTGATGGGAGACATCAGGGTTGGTTGTTTATCACCCCAATAAACATTTTCCTTTTATATGATTGTTGACTGTCCTAGGAGTGTGTCTAATTTATTTAGCTGTTAAAGAAAACCAAGAATGTAAGTACCAAGGTTAGTACTATTATGCTGCTTCATATTGAAAGCCTGGCTGTTGTTTCTCTTCCACATCAAAAAATGAAAACCCCCAAACTACCCATCTCACATTTTTTCTCCCCCAGTGTTTCAGGCCATCTGCTTGAGAAAATTGTTTGTAGTGAGAGTTGCCTTCGGTTTTTTAAGCTGTTTTGCTCACATTGAATGTTCTAAGTAAGACTCACCTATGCTCAAACTGTCTTGGGAGATTGCTCCCTGTCCCCAGCCACCTGTCAGTCCACTGCCCAATTTCATCCCCTTTTGCTAAAGAGCAGCAGTCACTGCAGGGGCGGGGGACAGACCTCCTTTTAGCACTGGGAAACGCGGCTGCTGTTCACCCCGTTAGGCAGCAGTCACTTGGCATGTGTAAAATCCAGCCAAGCTTTTGCCTCCTGCCTTGCTGTCACACCAGAACAGGCTGGCTCTATCGGGGGAAGGTGAGGCTGTTGCAGTGGGGGCGGGATGGAGGTATGGGAGATGTCTAGGGATTAGCAAGAGGAGGGAGAAAGGGTTGGAAATGGGGAAATGGCATCTTAAATATTTTAGTGGATGTGGAGTATTTTGCAGATGAGAGTGGCCTGTGTGTTATTACAGCAGGGAATGTCAAGGTCAGAGAGTTGAGGAACATGAGCTTCAGCACTCCTTTGTTCACAGCGGAACTTGCTCCAGTAAGGATTATCCCACCCGCCCCCGGCACCGTCTTCATTGTCAGTTTCTTTGTAATAGACCTGCATGCAGTCAACGGAAATATTTGCTTTATCAAAAAAGTAGGGAGCAGAAAAGCCGTCTCAGATTGGGTATTTCAATGACGGGAATTTGAGCAATGCTTATTGTGTCCTAGACCTGACATTGCTTCAACCACAGCTGTACTTATACCTCTCCCTTGTCAAACATTGGCAGTTGGTTCACCTTCTTCAAAGCAACTAGAGAAACTGAAGTGGTCTTAGTCTCGCAGCAGATGTCACTTGTGTTCCTGCACTGCCTTTTCTCCTGCAAATGGAAAGAAAACAACCTGTGAAGCCCTTAATTTATCAGATTTGCATCTGTATTATATACTGAAGTACAGAACAGCAGTGTTGGGAGGCAACACTGAGGTTTCCTGGAAAATTGCAATACCAAACTTCCCCGTTTTCAAACTTGTCATTTAGACACTGAGAAAAAGCTCTGCCTATTTTTTTTTTATTCTCCTTTTAATGTGTGAAGTCTGCAAGTGGGTTTTTTGTGCACAACTAAACTGGATATGAAGCAGGTTTCAAATCCCTTAGACAGCTTTCTGAAAAGATCAGGCCCCTAAGGCATTCCGACGGCTTTGCCAGGAGCCTTCTTGATGTGGCTTTCATCAACGTGTGGCTCCTTGAATTTCTTTACTGTTGTTGGTTTTTTAAATCTAGTATTTATAATTTTTATAGGCATAAATTTGCCACAGATTAATTATTCTCTTAGGGCAATGTGAAAACAATGCATGCTACTAAATTAAAGACAAGAAAACAGCAATTTAATGTACTGCTGGCAGAGTCTATAAATTTATTCTGTGCAAGTGGTTTGACAGATGGAGTTTAAATACTGCCTCAGAAAAGCCTCTAACCTCTTTAAACATTTTCACCCACTGGGATTACGAGCCCCTAGCACAGCTAAATAGAGTGATCCTTGGTTGAACTTTACACCGTCACCCAGGACCTGGAAGTGCATTGCACATTCAAGCAGAGGCTGTGGGAAATAGAGATCTCCTGGGTCAATTACACGACATGCAGCCCATGTCCAGGCAAGGTCAGATAAAAAAAAATTTCCCTTCTCACAGGAAAAAAAAGAAAAAAAAAGTGTTGGGAAGGGAATTTTCCAGCTTCCTTGCAAGCATATTTCAGAGCTTTAGCTCAGAAGAAATTTCATCTCTTTTCTCTGCCCATAGACCAGTAGACTGCACTAGAGCTTGTCATCTCCATCACTGCAGGAGGGCTTGATGATACATCCCTACTTATGTCAAATACTGAATTGTGAAGCTAAGCGCAGAAAAAAAGCACTGAAGAGATCAATCCCGTTGTTTAAAATTTCCACTTCTAGCTCTATCTCATGACCTTCATTTATACTTTTGTTAAGCTCTGTGTTTAAGCAAGATAAGGTGTGTTTTCTACCTCCAGAACACCCCCATCCCCTGCTGGAACATGACTCGCACTGGGCTTCAGTCAACTGAAGGGCGGCTGGTTTGGACATTGGAGAGCTATGTGCAGTACCGAATACCTTTGTTGTCACTAATCTGATGGGAGCTGAGAGGACTGGCCCCTTGGCAGGATCAGGCCCTGCAGTAGCTCTCCCTGTCCTGCAGCACAAGATGCTCCCTCACAATATCTTGCCTGACTTTCATTAGGCAGCAGCTGGAGTTTACACAGCCGGTCACTTCAATGCAGATCCATTCTCCTGATGCTCTGTGACACTGTCCAGGCAACATGAAGTGACCCGAAGGTTGAACTTGAAGCACTCTCAGTATCAGGGTGTCACCTTTTTGCTCCTAATGTGGAGGTGTGAGTTGGGAGCTGCACAGTGGCTGCTGCGGGGACAGTTTGTTCCTGTTTCCCACCAGAACTGAGCATGGATTTTCTGGTAATCTAAGAAGGGGATTAAAAAAAAAAAGCCAAAGCCTTTTATTTTGATCTCTTTGGCACTTCAGAAGAAAAAATACATCACCGGTAAGCCACTAGAACATACTTTGCTCTCAGTTCCTCAGCCAGGAGATGGACAGACTGCCCTTCTTAAACCTGGCAAGCTTCCACCAGCAAAAATCCCTTGCCTGTGCTGTCAGGCTTTCCCTCTCAATGTTTGAAGTGTAGGTTTGCTGCAAGGGCTCCAGGGGAACGGTTTCTGACCCCCATGGCCATCTGACCCAGCAGGTTGTTTTTTCTTCCAGGGAAGGCAACCCTTTCCAAAATGTCTGGTATGACAGCAGAGTTGGGTGCTATCCTGAAGAGCATCATACCTGCAGCGATAGCCCCATTGCCTGGTGTATTTTCCCTTTTATTAGGGCTGACAGTATGCATTTATACAGGGTAGAAAAGGAAAAAGCACGCTAGCATTTGAAAGGGAACAAACAACCCCAAAAGTGTTGTGTTGTGTTGCGTTGCGTTCAGAGCCTCTCCTGTCTGCTGAAAGGGTTTGGGTACATGCTGTTGGTTCCCGCTGGTACTCACTGGGCTGATGCATGCTGCAAGCCTGTGATTTGTGGCTAATGGTAGATCACTTGAGGTTGGGAAAAGATGCTTTGAATGTCTGTGCCCTTGGTTTTTGTGGCTTAACTGGAGAAGGAGAACAGCACTACTAAAAATACTTACACATTCAATCTAACATTTTGTCTCTGAGGGATAGTAAGGGATTCACAAAGTGAAGCCAAGGCTGTATATTATTACAAGTAATAAACCTACTGGATTCTGTAACTAGATAGATCTAAATTATGAGACATCTTTCCCAAACCCTGCAGCACATCAGTTGGAAGACTGGAAAAACTACACAGCAGCTTTGCTAAATTTAAGGAGTTTAATAAAAAAAAATGAAAGTTAGTGAAATGCCCTGTGTTATTTTGACATTGCATTTAGAGACTTGAGGTTTTCTGTAGGGGTGATGACTGGTTGGAGTGAGGAAGCTGCATGGGTAGCTGAGTGGGACGTCTGTTAGGCACATTAATTTCTGCTACAGTGAGCTGCTGTGATATAGTTACATGTCTGGTGCTGTGAAGGCTATGTAAGAGGAGGTAAAAGTCGTGGTAGTATTGCTGCTGCAGTCGGTGGGCCAGCGTCCAAGCTGGACAGGACAGCCTGGCCTCCAAAGGGACTGTTTCAGGGCTGGCTGGAGGCTCAGGGAGATGCTCTGTACTAGGTCACATTTTCAAGGCAGGCTTCAAAACCAGCCAGGCTCTCCGCAAGCTGCCAAGCTGCGCCCAGGTAAGACGTTGTGCTAAGAGCATCTGGCAAGAGTGGGCTTGAGCCTGAGGTTGTGCCTGCAGCCAGGCAGGGATTCAGCCCCAAGGCAGGAGGGAAGAGCACTGCTGTCCATCGAAGGGATTAATGGGTGATGTTGTCCCTATCCCTCCATGTGGCCAGGCTGCAAGTCTGTGCTGCAGAAGGACTCGGGGTGGAGTGAACTTGCCCTCTCAGGTTGGAAAATGTTGAACTTGTGTGAATGAATGCTCAAGTCTAGTTTCTAACAATTTCCAAAGTGGAGGAAAGCTGGGCTGGGCTTCATAGCATTCAGTCCTGAGCTTAGCACACATCCTAAGTCTGCCCTTAGCGTGCCAACAGAGCTGGCGGAAATGTTGCCCCATTGGTTTTAGTCTTCAGCTCTAGTTTCAGGACTGGAGCTGGAGGAGAAGGAGCATATAACCATGGTGGGTAAGGGCACAGCAGTTCCCTGAGCGACTGCTGCAGCGAGAAAGCAGTTTGGCACCCACCTCAGCACTTTGGCTCTTTGGATCACTGCTGCGTGTCATGCCAAGGGGCTGTTTATATTCACTGCCTCCCAGGGCAAACACAGCTTCAGGGCTGAGCAGAAACAAAGTCTTGGGGACACCAGGAGCCTGAACTGACAATGTGCTAAGCTTAATTTGCAGTGACAAAGCAGCCCATTTAGGAGTTCATAAAATGTAAAACACTAAAGGAAAGGAAAAGGAAAAGCTGGAAGGAGAGCAGTGTGGTCCAGGGGTGGCCCATGGATTCACAATGTGCTTTCCAAAAACCAGTTATCTTGTGAAGATAGCTTCTTACTAAGAAGCATTTGTTGACTGCATATATTTATGTCTGCAGACATAAAAATTTCAATCAGCCCATCTTTTGAAGAGAAGAAGAGCAGCTGAGAAAACATTTGCCCTTTTTCAAAGAGCTTTATTTACATTGGGATCAGAGTGACTCAGCATGGAGGCACCAGCCGGGGCTGGAGGCAACGCTGCACTTCCCTTGAAGAAGGGGTTGAGGATTATATCAAAAGTGGAATTTAATCCTGCTGTCTTTCACTTAAAAGATTTAGCAAAGTGCCCCCAATTTACTTCAGCAACTTCTCCAAGGACAGTGATGTCCTCAGGCTTTGAAGGAGTGAAATACTGGGCGGCTTGCCTCAAGGAAACATTTTGAGAGGTAGCTATGGTCAGCTGGAGAATGGCAGGATTCTTCCCGTGCTTGCAATCTTTTCCTCAGTCTCCCCTGGCTGCGGCTGGCCTCTGGCTCATGTCTCAGCAGGGCGGCGAGGCAGTGCCGTGCGTGTTGCTGATAGCTGTAGGACTGCCAGCATGCCAGCCTGTGCTGGAGCAGCCGAGACTGCGTGGGCGTGCGGAGGGCTGGGGGCAGCAGCAGGAGGAGCAGGACTGCACGCAAATGCTGCTTTCTGCAGCATCTCCTGGCTTTTTCAGTGACTAGTGATGAACTAGCTAGCAGGAAAAGGCATGTTAAAAAGAACACAAAATGCACTTACCTTAAACTCTCATGTTAAAATTATTTCGCAGTGCTGTGGTTTCTGTATGGCCTGCCCTGACCCATTACCAGTAGTGCTGAACTGCTCCCATCCTATGAACAAAAACCAAACAGTGGGGGCAAACAGGATGATTTAACGTCCTACAACTGTTGTGGTACAAAAGACCTGACCCCTCAAAGAGATCTAACAGGACAGCATAGCTGGCCTCTGCCTTTGCAGGGTGCATCGTTCCCAGCCTGACCCCATTTGTAGAGGGAGGCTCTTCCCTATGGGCTCAGTGCTCAGGGTGCCACCTTTGGGCTGGGTAGGGGCTCCTGGGCAGTGCTGGTGGTACGGGCCGGCAGCATGCCCTAGCCACTGCGGTGGCTGGCTGCCACGTGGATGCCAACAGGGGACAACAGCCTCTAAGCACAAGCTGGTTGCTTTCTGTCTCCCCCACCTTATCTGACTTAAACTTTAAATTACAGAATACAATGCTGGCTTTAAACACTTGGTTAGAAATTATGAATACCCACCCCAGGCTCTCAGTGCTAGGCTGCATGGGTCCATCTGGCTTTGGATGTCCCTTGGGCAGCCGGGAGCCTCAGACCAAGGGGTTGGACCAGGCACGTGACAAAGCTGCTCAGAGGAGAATGAGAAGATGCTGTCACTCACTGATGGCACTGGGAGACAACTGAAAGAAAACTGGGCCAAAGCTAGCAAAAATAAAAAAAATCTCAGGAATTTCACAGCAACCAGGGAAAAATTTCCAGCACAGAAACTGTCCTAATCCTACAGTTATGTCGTGTGATGAAGACTAGGTGAAGCTGCAGCTGCAGTGAGTCAGTGGCAGGCACAGAGCTGTGTGGAGGAGCCAGGGTTCAGCAACACCGTGGCACAGGAGCCTTAGGATGCGGGGGAGCATCACACAAGACTCCAGTACAGCAATCTCGTGCAACAATAACAGCATGAACCAGCCTCTCAGATTAATCCCATGTATAAATGTGTGTCAGCTCTTCCATGCCAATTTACCGTTTCTGCCCTTTACAGAAAACTGTCTCTCCAGGTGCTTTGAGGGAGCTGCTTGATCCACCACGTATTGCCATGCAGAGGAGGCGTGAGGCTCACGAGAAGGTGGGACATGCTGCAGGGAAACGGCTGTGTTAAGCCTCTGTTATGTCTCCCTCCTGCCCAGTACCGTGTGCTGGGTCTGCCAAGTGCCTCGAACTCGAAGGCAAGCAAAGGGCGAGGGGAGGATACTTTGGGTATAATCACCTGTGCTATTAAACCAACCAAACTGGTATTGGTTTTTGGATGGGATGAGACCAAGCATCTTCTCCCATGTCAGGAGGGGTTGTTAATCATGCTTTACCTGGCTGACAGCTCCTGAGTGTGGACTTTGCTGGAGCACGAGAGGCCGAGACAGCAGAGCAAGGTATAACCTGCCCCCTTAAAATGGGCAGGTTTAAGGGAACAACACTACCTGACTGCCCCTGCCCTAAAAGCCTGGTGTGATAAAGAGCAGCAGCCTCTCCTGGGGAGACTGTGGGCAGCTTCCGAAGCCACTTCGCATGGCTGGAGCCGGGGAAGAGCCTGGCGCTGTGTCACTGCAGGCCTCTCTTGCACACCACTGTCTCACCACTGTTGTGTTGGGGAAGGCAGCGGCATCAGTTGGGGGAGTGGTCGGTCCCCAGCTGAGATGTATATACGTGGCACAGAAAAATGGGATTTACAGCTGCCAGCTTCCTGGCTTTACCTTCCAGGAGTAGGAGCATCAACAGTGCACAGAAGACAGAAAAACCAGCTCAAAAGAGTAAAAACATTTGAAAACGTGCCTGTTCTCCTTGTACTCCTGGGAGAACATAAACAGAGTGTTTGGAAAAAAACCGGACACCTTCCTCTCCTCCTTTAGTACAACCTGCTGAAAATATGTTATTTGACTTAAAAAAGCAGTCTGGGAACCTAAACATCACCCTCATCTGTGCAGCTCTGGTCTCTCGAAGCCAGTTCTAAAGCCCACAGGCAGGAAGGCTGGCAGTTGTCTTGCTTTGCCTCCCAGGCAGCAGCAGGGATGCTGAGTAGACCCACCCACAGTGAGATGGTCCATTTTCTTTTAAAATGTTTGTAATTAAGAGCTCTGGTACCCTGGTGATGTGTTCTATAAAGCATTAAAAATAAAGCCATTAAATAAAGGAGGCACCGTCACTGCTCTTGAAAAAGAAACCAAACCAGCAAAAAAAAACCACGCACCAGAAGGAAGCAGAGTTCGGGCTGCCTTTCCAGGCTCAGGGCGCTGCTTCTGCAGATACAAACATTTATGGGCATGCGTCTGTGAATGCAATTGAAGCCATGGAGCGGGGTTACCACCCTGACGTTATCTACACAAACTCAAACCCTCAATTAAGTCTGGGGTTTGTGCCCTTCGGAGGGCAGCCACCCTGCTTTCCCAGCTGACGTGATGCTCGAGAAAGCAAAGCAGATGCAAGAACAGACTCGTGCCTGCTTTTGATAATGCCCCTCTAGCTTTTCTTCCTGCTTTTCTCTGCTGCCGCTCAGCCAGCACAACATTATGCCCGGCCTCTGGCACTCCATTTGTGCCCTCCAGATGTGCCCTCCACCTGCCACACTGATGCCATAAGTGGCGTCATGGTGGCAGCTAGCTTGCTCTGCTCTGGCCTGGCAACGGACCTCTGCTTGCCACGAGCAGCTGGGCTGTTGCAAGCCTCCATGCATAGGCACCATTATAGTTAGGAAAAGGGAATAAAAAAAATTACAGTTAGTATCCAGATACAGTATGCCTTTAGGTGTGACTCCACACTGTACTGAAGAAATGTGTCCAGAACTGTTTGTTTGCTTGCTGCTTACTCTTCTTTAGTCTCCCTTAAGTTTGCCTGGAAAATCCCCATGGTGGGGGGCAGCACGGCCAGTCTGCAGGAGAGAAGAGCAGAGCTCTTGGGACCCTCCACCCCTGACTTTTGCTGTTGGACACCAGGGCAGGCTACAGGCTACAAAAATATGCAGCTCTTGCTCCAAAGAAGTTTGATATGACTCATGCTGGTGATTAGATGAGCAAGGGAGAGGAATCCTGAGGGCAGATTTGCTCCTGCTGCACAGGGTTTTGCAAGCCCTAGGAGGGCTGCTCCTCCAACAGACCCCTTGGCAGCTGCATTTGAAGAGGCGAGAAGCCACCAGTGGCAAGACCTGGGGCAGCCTTCCCTGAGGAGATGGGCACCTGACAGCGCAAGCAGAGGCCAGCTGCCTTGAAGGCCCTTGGTGAAGCTCTGTAGCGTGATTCATTTAAAACCAACAGTGCAACCCCAGAGAAACCTTCTCTGCAGCAGTTTTGTTTGTAAACAAGACACGACCAGCATGGGTTTTTTTAATCCACTTCGTTTGTAAAGAACCAAAACCCCATAATTAAAAGACATAACTTATTTTATTGTCTTTGGCCCTGACTGGGTTAGAACATTTCCCAACCCAGATGATGCAAAGGCAATTTAGGTCCCTCAACTTGAAGTTAGCAGAGCTTTGAGCCTCAAGGAGCCGCTGATCTTATCAGACTGGCTCTCCCACCCCTTCTTCACCAGACCTTTCTTCAGATGCACAGATAATTTGAGGCAAAGAAGTGTCTGCAATGCCTCAGAACTGGCTTTGCTGTGTCACCCTGAGCTGCTCTTGCTTAATAAGAAATAACAGGGACAGTCAGCATGGATCAGAGCTGGTAGCAAGATCAGAGCTGCCAGCCCGGACCAGCCACCACCGGTGGGACTAAGGCCAGGAACAACATGTGTATGCCCTGGAAAGTCAACCAGCTGCCAAAGCTTTCAAAGGCTCAGGGACCTCTGTGTGAGGGGAGTGAGCAGGAGGGAAGCACAAGACAGTCCTGCTGATCAACCATGGGAAACTACAAGAAAAGTTTGAGAATCTCTGAAATTCAGGAATTTTTTTTTTTAAGGTCTGCCAGAGTTTTTCAGTAATGTCTGTGATTGCCCCTGAAAGCCAGACCCAAAGTCCAGTAAAAAGCTAAACAAAATTTAAAAATCCATACCAAACAATAAAAAATTAAATACTTGCCATAAAAGTGTGACTACATTCCTATAGCTATGAGATCAGACCAGGAGTTGGAGCTTGCTCTTGGACTTGTGAGGCTCCCATATGTCCTACAGGAAAGCAATCTGCAGGGAATTTTGCTGTTTTCTTTTTTCCAGAGGCAAAAGTTATTAAAAAAATACAACAATAATCCCAAACAGTTTTTTATTAAGCGGAAGGACTTGTTTGCAGAGCAGAAGTGGAAGGGCCTGGAGACAGCTGGAATGCCAACGGAAGACAGCAACACCCAATACAGGGAAGTCTGGGTCTTCTGCCCACAAAGCAACTAACCTCCTGCCACATGGTCAGGCAAACGTAAGGGTGTCCCAGGGAGAGCTGCTGGAAACTCTCCCCCTCAACTTTGAGTCCTTCCAGAAGACCAGCACTGACAAATGCACTTGGCTGCCATACGAGGGTATTGAGGCAAGACTTTTCTATTCTCTTCCTGAAGGACCTGCCACTGACCGCTGCTGGAGATGGGTTCTGGGCTGGACAGCTCTTTGGCCTGGCTCAGCATGGCAACTCTCGCTTTAATGATCCCTCCTCATCTTGTAATCCACAAAATAGCTTCTGAAGACTGTTATGGAGAAGATAAGCAAGGACGCTATGCAATATTTCCAAGAGCTCCTGAAGGCAATGTGTAATTAGATCCAAACTTGGACGTCAGCTGGGTCTGAAAGTTCTTTCACTTGCAGTAACTCAGATGAAATCCTTACCCTCATTCAAGGCACCACTTCCAGAGAGCAGGACATTCTCCTAGTTTAGGAGACAAAAAAGAGGACCATGCTGAGGTTAGGTTACTCTTCAATCTTGCCAAGGCTGCAGCAGAAGAAACCACCCATCACAGCAGTGAGGAGGCTCTTGGTAGTGCCACAGCCCAGGCATGGTCTCTAATAGGGAACCTGCTATATGGGTCACACCGAACACTCCTGGGTGGAGAGGCTGCAAGTGGGGGTTAAAACCACCACAGCCCCACCTTGCCAGGGCCACAAGCTCTACCCTGCACCACAGGATCAAATACAGCGAGTGTTGACAAAGGTTTAGTGGGATGTTAAATCTGACCCTGCTTAGATGGAGCAGCTGGTCAAATATGACCCTAGCAACAGAAGAAGGACGCCAGACAGAGGAGCTTGTGAACCAAGGCATGCACCTCTCTATTGCTGCCACAGGGTCAACTGCGGACAACTCATGGGAACAGAGGGAAGGTGCAGCACTGTCTCTTTGTGTTTCCCTCCCAGGAAAGCAGAGTAGGGTACAACAAAATTGATGTGCATGTCATCAACCATCTGCCGTGTTGAAGACTCCAGCCTCTATTTGGTTGCAATGCCTGCTACACACTAAGTATTTTTTTTTTGGGTTTACAAACTATTTCTGGAAATAGCAACCTATAATTTCAGGAGAGGAGACCCAGCCTCATGTCTCCTGTGAGTGATATTCTGATTTATTGTGACCAGAGAGCTACTGAGGCAAATGGTCTGGGCAAAGGCATGCAGCCAGTCCTGGAAACGTGGAGCTTTGGACATGAGGTTATTGCCAGAAAGGGCATGCTGAACCCACTGATGAGATATAGGGATGACTCCTTTAAAGCAGCCCATTAATTTTCCGTATCATGTTGAAAACAGCACTAGAGAACAATGATCACACTGCTCCTCCCATGGCACTGCTTTTACTGCTGCACCAATGAATCAGCAGGACACCAGCTGGCTCCCTGGGTGCTGATGGTGGACACCTTATTGTGTCAGGTTTGCTGTGGATGAATCTACAATTTTGGTGCACTGCTTTGCTGGTGTCTGGCTGGATGCATGGAATCAGGTTACAAAAAAATGCTGTAGCACTGCAAAAAACCCACAGTGCTTAGCCTGGTCTTGTCTCAGAGGAAATGCTATTTTATTTAAACACATGATCATTCATAGTATTTAGACAATGAATGCAGGATTAAAAGAAAAATCTCCATGTCTGGATATACCAGTGCTTTAGGCAGCGGGAGACTAATATTTCAAGATTGGAAGATATAAACATGCGAAAAAGAAGTCCCCTTTTTTGCACAGCTAGTGCTTGTGGCCAGGCTTAGTTTTTTATGTTCAGGCTTGAGACACTCCATAGCTCCTGAGTCTCTTGAGCGGCTGGCTGAGGAGCTCCCTTGGGCAGCCCAGCCTTTCACCCAAGTTACTTCTCCTGTTTGGCTTTGCCCATTCACAAAGGATGTCTCCTCCTAACCATGGCCACCCATTTGTACCAAGGGAGGGGAAGGAGCCGTGCCAGCAGTGCTGGACTGCAGGCATGCTGGGGAGCGTCCATCCCTGCTTGCGAGCTCTGCAGCTGGTGAAGCCAGGCGTCCTGCGTCGTGGTCCCAAGTCCAGCATGGGGTGAATGTCAATATGGCTTCTTCAGTGCATTGGGTATTTGAGGGGAGTGGTGCCAGGCAGTCAAGTGGCATCATCTCTGTGACTTTGGGAGGAGAGGGGTTTCTACCTCTACCCAGTTGCCTGTTTTCCTGATGCTTATGGGTGTTTGATATTTTGGAGCTGTATCTCCCTGGCAAAAAAACGGTCTTTAGAAGTAGCCACCATTCAAAGGTGCAGGGGGAAGTTGACAGATGGAGCATGGTTGCTGGCGCTTTGTTTCCTTTGGAAACCAGGCTAAAAATATCCCATTCCTGGCTGACAGCTCTGTCACAACAAGCAGCACGCAGTGGGAATGCAGGGCATCTCCTCCACAGCCTGTCTTTTGGCTAAGCCATGCAACAGTGCACACCAGATTTCAGCTGAAGAGTTGCTGATCTTTCAAAGACTGTTACCGACTGTATTTGCTCAAGCAATAGCCAAGGCCATGCTCTGATACTTGGCTCCTGATTTTTTGCACTCAGAAAGTCCAGGTGATGCCATTCTTGCTGGCAATGCCATTCTGGCAGCTTTGGTGCTGCTGGAAGATACATGTGGTGTCCACAGAGCTCCACTTCTCAGCCCCCTTCCAACACCTCTGTTGCTTGTCCCATACTACTGTTCATCATAGAACACCCCAGGCTGCTTTCCATGCTTCAAATTATGATCACCTTGCTGATCCTGTCCATTTATATCTCTTCCACGACAAAGGTATGAATTAATTTTGAAATTCTCAGGTATATGGACATGCTTTTGGGCTAGTGAGCCTTTGCTGCCTGCAGGTGTGCAACCTAGGACATGTTTGAACAGTGCTGCAAACTATCAGCAGTTTTAAAGAAAAATGAAATTATCAGGCCATCCAGCCAGATCTTTTCAAATCCTCTCACCTGGTAGATGGAATCTGTTTACTTTATTGCTTTAAAAAAAAAAAAGTGAAGTCAACAAACCTTACTGGAGCCATACCTTCTCTGATCCAAAAGCTGCTGCCAGCACACCTCTGGACTTAGGAGAAGTTGAGCTGTCCCACATAAGAGATGTAAGAGATGTGCCCTTCTTCCACTTCCTGGAAGGCTTTAGTGTAGGGAAGATCTGGGAGCCAGGTGCCCAGCATCCAGGCCAGAGGCTCCATCACAGGATTTGGCTGGGGAGCCTCTATGGAGGAGAGGAAAGAAGGAAGGAAGAAAATTCAGGGGTCTGCTCTGCAGCTTGCTGTGAGCCGCCTACAGCTGGGTGGAGGTGAACAAGAGGCACCTAAGCAATGCTTTTTTGGGGTTATGTCAGCTCCAGACTACAAAGGGAGGTAGGGAACTAAGAGCAGTCATGGAAAGTAGGTCTAGCTTCACATGTGCCCTTGGTCTTGCAGTAGACATTTGAGACAAATTTCCAAAAGAGCCATATCTGACGCCTGTCTCTGGTGCTGATCTGATGTATAAGTCTGGTGGCCCTCCTCATAGGTTCAAAAGTTTGGCTGCGATTTTTGTAATGTCTCCCAATAGCTGGTGCGGAAGCAGCATCGTATGTGAAGATGTTATTGCTGCTTCTTCCTTCCACAGCCTCTCCTCTGCTCTGGTGCCACCAGGGAGAGAGTAGTGGATTGAGGAGGCAAGACTGAGTTTGGCTGAATGGTTTTCTGAATAAAAGAATAGAAGATCTATTTTGCAGGAGTTCTGGACATAGTGGTAGCTCCCCAAACAAGCTGCTAGCCTGGTACAAAGCACAGCATCACCAAAATGTTACTGCACCTACAAGCGTTGAGGACCATTGCATTCACCAGCCCAACAGCTTCAAGTTCAGTAGCTCACAGAGGCTCTCCCAGCACACACAGCGGGTCATGTGGATGTCCTTAGCAGACCCTCCCCCCGATGAACACCCTCTGTGCTCCAAGCCATAAAGACATGCAAGAGCTCCTGGTTGCACACACAATTAAAGGAATAGAATCAGAGCCAGCTTACAGTCATGAGGGCCCTTCACCTGAAAACAGGGTGAAAAGGGCTGGTCATCTGAAGAGGTGGGAATAATGCAGGAGTTACTCTGTCCAGGTTCTGGCTGGAGGCTAGGTAACACCTGGGGTGCAGGCAGGTTGAAGCCCAAAGGGAGCAGCAAGCTGTTTTCTTGTGTCGTTACATTTAAAGAAGCAACCAGCCTGTGTCTGGCAGAGTGACAAGGCTCCTTCTTTAATGACTCATTTTAGAACAGCAGCTTTGGTAAGCAACAATTTTGTACTTCGCTGTGATTTCAGAGGGTGTGAACTAAGAAAAAAAAAAAGAAATAATCAAAGGAATCAGTTGAGCCTGACTCAGAATGGAGGCTACATGGCTGAGGGCTCAGCCTTAGGCTGCAAGCCAGGAGAGGGACACGCTGCCGCCCATGTGCCATCAGGGAAGACCAACACACGCAGAAATGGAAGTGCCTTCAGGAAAAGCCAGGTTGGCTCCGTAACGTGATGTCAAAGAGGTGGTTAGGATTTCGGTGTGGCTGTAAGGATGTCCTCCTCCCACTCACCTGCTACATGACTCATCCTGGTGATCTCATCCAGTAAAACCAGGAAGGTGCTACCAGTCTGGCTGGGCTGAAAGCTGCACAGGAAGATGCTGACCTAAAAAGGTGATGCTGCGAGTGAAAAGGTGATGCTGTGAGTTTCACAGCGTTCAGTTGTGGACCTCAGGCTGGGCTGGGAGGGAGCCCATGTTTGCGGTACCAAGGTGGAGAAGTAGAAACTTCCCGTTTCCAACCTTCCCTTTCAGGGGCAGCCAGCTCAGCAAGGGAAAGGCAGCCGGCATGCCTGTGAAGCACTGGTAATCATGTTTCAGTATCCTGAAGTGCTCCGAGTGAAGCCACGAGAGCTCCAGAGCAGGATCGCACAGGCTTTTATCATCACTGCGACAGTGTGAAGTGCACGCACTGCATGTCATTGCCTGTGCTTACTTTCCACCTCTATTGGGAACATCCCCAGCATCATCACCTTATTTTCTGGTGCTGTAAAAAGCATGTGTACAGTGACCATGGTTATCAAAAGAATGAAAGACTGCCATGGAAGGCTCTGGCACCCCAGTGTATTGTCAAAGACAGACCATTTCCTTTCCAATTCCACCTTGAAAGCAAACAATTCTGAGACCCAAGAGAGTACCACTAGCCTCCCCGCTGGGTTTTTGCTTTTTGCTTGTTCCCTCCATACATTGCTTTTCTTTCTCAGCTTTCTCTGAGCAGCTTAGGAGACTGAAGACTAGCTTTGGAAAGGGTAGCTGAGGCTGCAGCCTGGTCTGCTGCTGCCCTCTCCTGGGTCCGAGGCAGCCAAGAGCTGATTTTTTTAAGAGATTCCTGCAAGCCTGGGCACAGGCCACCCTTGGGGCATCCTCTTGCAGGGGAAAGTGTTGGAGTGGCAGGCAGGGGACAACCATCAGAAGGTGCCATGCCCAGGGATGCTGCCCAGGCTGGTACCAGGGTTGGCCTGGCTGCGCCATGTGAAGACCTTCTTTCACTGGATCCCCTCATGACTCCTGGCAAAGTTTATGGCAGGAAGATGGATGATCAGCTTGGCTAGCCCTTCCGAGGGTAACAGATATGCTAGCCCAATATTGTGGGAGCTCATGGTTCCTGGCCTCAGTTGTACCTGTTCTCTCCAGGAGGGTTTTATTTATGTTAAACTAAAAAGCCTTCAAAATAAGATGCTACAGCCGATTACTTGTATGCCACACAAGTCTCTATCTCCCTCCTCCATCCCTCACGCTGACTTCATTGCCAGCTGAAACAAAACGTCCCACTTGCATCTTTTGCTCTGACTTACCCACGCTGTGGGTCTCCCCCACCCAGTACCCCATCCTGGCCTGAGGGCTGGGCACCCAGCCAGGTGAGCCAGTGGCCACTGCCTGCTCCCAGTGCAAGAGAGACCTCACCCCAGCTTGCTCCTGCTGTAGCGAGGTGTGGGTGCCTCCTCCCTGCCCCCAGCCTGAGCCTCTGGGAAGCTTCTTGTTGCTGCATCTCTGAAAGGGGGCCAAGGAATGATGGAGACTCCCCCCGTGGCACTGAAAGCATTTAATGCAGCAATTGGCTGATAGTTTCAAAAGCCACTTAGTGGCATATTACAGTATTATTGCCTTGTGAGTGGCTGGAAACTCAGCGTTGGAGGGCTTGGGCACTCCAAGGTACTTGTGCAGCCCCTGCTTTCTTTTCAATGGGAGCACAGGAGAAGGTGGTTTCAGTGGTCTACCTCTACCTACAGCCTGTCCAGGTGTGCAAGACTTTGAGTCTGTGATTCAAACCCACATCTCCCATGAAAGTCTGCCTGCCTGTAGCCTAAAGAAGAATAAAGCCCCAGGACAAAAGCTGGAGCTGAAGTCCTCACTGCCATGCAAGTACTCCAGCCTGCGGGTATAAACACAATCACATTTTGGATACCAAAGATCTTCCCAGGTACCACGTTGTGCTACAGGGCCACAAAACACCCTGGTGGGCAGGAGCAAAAGATGGATACCCACGAGGTGGTGCCAGACCGATGCAAAGGGAGCTGTGTGCCCTGCACACCCCTGGGTGACTCACAGTGCCTGGTGGGTGGTTGGTCCTCACCTTTTAATTACTCATCAGCCCAAATTTTTGCTTTTTTTTTTTTTTTTTTTTTTTGGAGCTCACCCATATTGAAGTTGGCTTCATACATGCAGCCACTATGTAGCTCCAGGTATTTAAAAGCCAAATTAATTCACATATTGGAAAAAAATCAAGTGTTTGAAGAACTAGGGAAGAGAGGAGTTGCTGCGATGTGACCTATCTCCCTGGCCAGGGTAGCCAGCAGCTGCACATGCAAGCTGCAAAGCCCAGGCATGAGGCCACCATGAGGGGCAAAGGGACATTGGCCAGGTGAGAGCTATGTCTTGCTGCTCGTGCGGAGCTGCTGCTGACCACGTGGCACCTCTGGCCTTGGCAGCCGCGCTGGGCTTGCTGGTCCTGCCGGCTACCATAAGAACAAGCTACGTGGGCAGTAATTCTTCCCACAAATGCTCTTCCAGTCAGGATGGAAAACTCCATCATGGGCTATTAAATATGAAGTCTCTGAGCCACAAATCCTGCCCTGGATGGAAGTGCTAGACTATTTATACACTCCTGTATAAGAGCTGCTGCAGACCTTTGGCTGTATCTATTGCTTTTTGAACGTTTTCCAGTCCAGCTATATCCTTCTTAGATGGGGAGAGCAGAAATGCACTCAGTGAATTATGGATGTGTAGAGGGCCTTAATGATGTTCTTCCTTTTATGGGCTCCTCATTTCCAAATGATATTTAACATGCATCTCTCATTTGAACAGTTTTTGGACTATCTGGTAAAACTGAGCTCTTATTCCAGGGACAGAATAGCTTGGTGTACATTATAACACTGTAAAGAGAAGAAAATAGTAAAAACATGTTTATCCCCATTCAATACCAGCTGCTGTTTTGTTTTTTTTTTTTATCTGCTCACACAGTATCACAAATTGTTGTTCACCCTGAATCACTGATGGTCTTGTTACCCCACGACCTGAGTGGGAGGTGGAGGGTTGAGAGGCCAACACCAGCACCAGGGTTTCGCCCAGCCTGGATGCCTGAATCCTCCCAAAAATGCTGCTTCATCCTTTCCATCCTCTTTGCTTACTCCTTTTCATCCTCCCCAACAGCGGGGGGGAGCGGGATGAAGGCAGGAGGCAAGTGGTGTTGGGGTGTGTGAGAAGGGAACCAAGGTGGCTGATCCTGGGGATGGAGTGGAGGTGGCCTTGGCTGTTTCTGGTCCTGGAGGGAAGCAGCAGTGGCCGTGGTGGTGCTCCCCAGCGTGGCACTGCACACCGGAGCATGGCCAAGGAGGGCTCACCCCGTGCCCTGGAGTGCTAGTTGATAGAGGAGCAGGTGTGCAGAGAGCAGGGAATTTCTTTCACCTGCTTCCCCTCCATCTTCCCCACTCCTGGCACATGCTAGCCCAGCCTCTGGGCTGCCTGGGAGCTCTTGTCCCCTTCCCCAGGGGCTGCAGGCAAGACGTTGAGCAGCTGTGGCTCGTCCATCGCCCTTGGTGGCGGGCTGAGTGGGACCACGCACCCAAGTCAGATCCATCCCCTCTGCATGGAGCAAAAGCCTCTTGTATGCAGCAGAGGGAGGTGTGATGTGCAGCAGGATCAAATGAGGAGCAAATTCTTGATGTCCTGAGTACTTAAAAGCCAGCGTGGTATCAAACCCTCTGGGATCTGAACCCACACTGATGGGCTGGAATAGAAAAAAACAAAAAACCAAAAAAAACCAACCAAACAAACAAAAAAAAAAAAACCCCACCTCTTTTCCTATCCTCATGCTTTGGCAAGAGCAGTGTATGGGATGCTCCTGGGCCCCCCCAGCCCCGCCTGCAGCAGGATTTGCAGGGCTGGTTGGGTTGCTGTGTGACAAGCTGTTCAATGAAGGCTTTGAAAAGCTTTGCCTTATCTGCTCATCCTCGCCATCCATAACTGGTCTCACACACTCACCATGCTGCCGGGTTCAGGTCCTGCTGCCCTGGGCCATCTGCCTGCCGGCAGCACTGCCGGTGGCCCTATTTTCCCCTTGTTCCATCCTGAGCACCAGGACTCAGTCTGCTGAAATCCCCATCAAGGTGGGATTACTGGGCACTGTCTGGAGCTCTGATTGCCAGCAAGATTTTTTTGCATGCCTGCTTGTTTAACTTGATTTTTGCAGTCTTAGGCAGAGGACAGAGCTTTGTAGAAAATAAAAACACGATAGGGTTGGGAGACTGGCATGAGCTATGGGTGTGTGCCCAGGTTGGGAGGTTTCACCATTCCAAGAACCCAGGTGGGTGCAGGGTGCAGGCAATGCTGCTGCATATGGGCACCCAGCGGTCCTGCTGCAGCCCCTGGCACAGTGAGGGGGACTCGGCCTGCAGCTTCATCTCACCTGAATGTCTCCCTGCTGCTAGATGGCCACAAGTTGCCCACACAGGAGTGCCTACCTGAGCATCAGTTAGAGGCTTGCTTGCCAAAACATCAAGACTTGGTGCCAGGGAGCTCCCTAGGGAGTGCGAGATGTCCTTAGGGGCTCAGCAGCTGCTTTAACTCCTGGAAGGCTTCATAGTGGGTGAAATGGGTTTTGCTAGCTGTTTGGGACACTGCTTCGCCCTGCTGGGCTAGGAGACAGCCATGCTTCTCCGCTCAGCCTAATACATCAGGCATGATGGAAGAAGAGCCACTCAGGGCCCTATCATCAACCAGGCATGGACTGAGGTGAGATGCAGTATATAAGAGTGTTGTGGCATCTAAGGCCTTTGCACCTCTCCACTGCCACATCTAGGGACTGAGTTTGGCTGGGCTGTGAAACCAGCCTGCAAGAGAAGAGCCATCAGTACCTCCAGCAACTTTGTCCCACCACCCTGCACAGGGAGGGGGGCAGGAGCTGGTGGACACCCTGGCTCAGCCTGCTTGACCAGTTAAAATAGAGACCAACATGACCAGGCCCTTCTAGGGTGTTTGAACTTTTCTCTAGCCTGTCAGGGGAAACACAGACCCTTCAACTGAGTCAAGTCCTCATGGAGCAGCCCTTGCCCTCCACCCACCTCCTGCAGCCTTTTGCAGATTCTGATGCTCCGTGGGGAATTTTCCCCAGCCTAGAAATGGGGTCAGTAAGTGCTGGGGGACTACTGCCAGGAGCTCCTGGAGGGGCTTTTGTCTCTGGGTACCAATACTGAGAACTCTTCACCAGCTTTAGCCCTGCTTGGTGGTGAGGGGCTTGGGTTTCCAGGGGAGAGTGGAGGGGACAGAGGCAGCTGGACCCATGAACTGAGAAACCCTTGGGAAGAGGCAGTATTAAATTACACCTCACTGTTGAGAGGCTGCCCCTGTTTCAAATGGATCCTGTTGCTGGACTTGGCTCTGTGAAAACCATGGCAGCATCCAGACCTGGGAGCAGCAGCCCCAGGGCTGGGGAGACAGCAGCCCTGCCCTGGTGACCTGGGTCCCCACCTGGTCCCGGCTCCTGCAAAGGACACATGGCCCCGCATGCCCCAACAGGCCGTACCCGGGACCACTTCTACCCCCACAAGTACACCCAGAGGCTCCCTCCCAGCCCCTGCAGCATCCCACAGCACAGGTGAAACAGGGGCCCCGACAGCCAGGGAGGAACAGAAAGCAAGATCCTTTATTGTACACAGTACAGAATGTAATGCAGCTTTGCAGGAGATACATAGCCCTGCTTGAGTAAAGATTATTTCAAATCAGTCCTCAGATTAACCCTTCTGCACTGTAGACCTGCCACACCAAGCAAATGGTTAAAAACCCTGTCCCCAAGGTGGGGTTCCCACAAACAAATGCTCCCCCTGGGTACAGGCCACTGCAGCCACCATGGGGAGAGCAAATGAGTCTACCCAGAGTTAATCTTCATACTTCCCCAAAAAAGAATGAATCAGTCAAAAAAAAAAATCCAACCAAAGCTAACTAAAGAAGAGAAAAAATTTCCTATACAGCATTTACAACAAAAACATGTAGCCGGTGGGGGGGATAGGCAGGTATGGATATATGAGTGGTGGAGGAGTGTTAGGAGACGCAGCAGGGAGGGGGGAGCTGGAGGGAGGTGGGGTACCTGGGAAGCAGGGTGGGGGACCCCACCATCCTTGCCCACTGTGGCCTTACAGTCCAGCTCCGAGGCCATGCTGAGCAGCGGGGGAGCACAGCTGAGCCAGCACTGGCATTCAGCCCTGGTTCCCCTGGGAAAGAGGACTCGAGTGGTGAAATGGAGTGGACCAGATACTTCAGCAGCTGTCCCGGCAAGCCACGGGCACTGAGGGCTCCCCCTGCAAGCGTGCAGCCAGAAAAGCCGGGGGGCATCCCCAGGGGCTCTGGGAACAGCAGCCAGGCTGCAAAAAATAGCTTTGCCTTAAAATACAAAAAAATCTACAAAAATTAGTTTAGAAACCTTTTTTTTCCCCCTAAAACATCACAAAAAAAAACCAAAAGAAAGAAAAGAGGGAGGGAGGGAGATAGTGTCAGGGTCTCCTCCCCTGAAATGCAACCCATGGCACGCAGCCAGACCTGGGGAGGAGTGAGTGGGGCACGGAGAGGACCCAGGAGGGCTGGGAAACTGTTATATTAGGTTATATCACAAGGTTGGGGTGCGGAGGGTCAGTTCAGGAAGAAGGCAGAAGGCTCCTTGGGGTTGGGGTAGGATGCTGCGCACATCAGCCCCGGGGTGATGGCCCAGGTGCCCCCCCCCGCATCCCTCCTCTGTGCAAATCAAAGCCCTTTCCACCACACAAGGCAGCTACGCGGATCGCGCTTGATGCAAAGCAGATTGTCGTGACAATTCGCCAGGTGGCCACACCGTCTCAGCCCAGTCCCGGGGCGCTGTTGGAGCTGTCAGTTCTCGCCGAGCTGGCGAGGAACAGGGCCTGGGTCAGAGACTGCGTCTTTAGCTCCCATCGCCCCAAAACATCGCACCAATGCTTGGCGGGAGGTGCCAGCCACGGGTAGTCCTATGCACTAGCCCTTGGACAGTAAGGGTGGGAATTCAGCGGTGACACACAGAGGGCATTTTAGATCCCTCCAATTTGTGTGCACGCACATGCGGTTTGTTGGTTGTTTTTTTTTTTTTCTCCCCTCCTTATAACGTCAAAAAATATTTAGAAAACCGCATTTGCCCAAAGTGGGTGTGCTAGTGCTCGTGGCTCTGGTGGCTGGCTGAGTCAGTAAGCGAAGCCCTCCGCATAGGGAAGGCTGCTGCAGGGATCCATCTCTAGGAGGTATGCCGGGCTGTCCTCGAAGTGCGTCAGCGGCACCGTCTCCTCCTCGGGCACAGGGCAGTCAGGCTCTGTCTTCAGGAAGGGGCGCTGGTTGTCAGGGTAGGCCATGGAAAAGAGGGCATCAGGGTCACAGACGAACTTATAGACATACCGCTCGCCAGCCACCTGCGAGGAAGAGGAATGCATGAGAGGTGCCCTGCACCCTCCCCCCAAGGGAATAACAAGCACAGCACGACCAACACTGGACCTAGACCCCTCCTGCTGTGCCCCAGGATGCCAGAATGACAGTGGGGGACGGTCACACCCTCCACCACCCCCCTCCCCAGTGTGGTAGTGGGTCACTCACCTTCTGCATGATGCCCTTCTCGTAGTAGTAGCGCAGGGAGCGGCTGAGCTTGTCGTAGTTCATGGCTGGCCGGTTCTTCTGGATGCCCCAGCGCCGTGCTACCTGGGGGGAGAAAGGCAGCAGCTGTGAAGGCTCCAGCTGGGGCTTAGACATTGGTCCTCAAAGGAAATCACAACCAAAACATGGGGTAGAGGCTTGTTTTGGGGGGCTGGAGCAGCCAAGGCCAAAAGCATCACTGTAGTCCTGGAGAAGTTCCCCCCCTGCTGCGTAAGTGCTCCAGCTCCAAGCACCGGCTGCCACAATGCCAAACCGGGGGCCGAATCAAAAGACATTTGATTAGGGGAGCCTGCCAGAAAAGCTGCTTCAAAAAACCACAATTTCCATGCATGGCGTAAGAGATATTATGGGTAATTACCCACAATGCGCAGCTCAGCACTACAGCTGCTTTCAATTACTGCCCAAACAGCTTCTTCCTCTGCGTCACCCTCCTGCAGTGCCGCACAGCTCTGGCACGGCACCGTGCCGGCATGGAGCCGCCACCAGGGACTCAGGGCAAAGCAGTGGAGCAGTTTGGGAGGGAAGGAGCTGTGGCTGAGCAATGGGTCTCAGCAAGACACCCAAGGCACGGCAGAGGCAATGCCACCGTAGCTGGTGACTGCCAGCAGCTCTGGGAGCAGAGCACGTGCCGTGCTAAGAAGCAGCAGAGGAGATCAAAGGCAAATTTCTATGGCTGCTTAGTGCAGACAGGTGGCTAGCTTTTCCCTATCACCCTCAAAAGTTGCCCAGAGAGTAAGATACGTGTCTTGCTTCAAGTGCAAGCGTGAACGGCTATGTCGCATGAGAAGAATCTGCCCCCACACCCCATACCCCCAGGTTCCCCCTGCAGTCGCTCCCGGGCTGCAGCCCCACCACCCAGCGTGCTGGGGTAGGACCCACCCCGTACCTCCTCGGGCTCAATCAACTTGAACTCCATGCCCCGGCCGGTCCAGGCGATGAAGTGGGCATTGGCGGGATCATCCAGGAGGGTGACCAGGAACTGCCAGAGCTGCAGGGACCCACGCCGCTGGTAGGGAGGGCCCTCACGGTACAGGGTGGGCTCCTGCTTCACTTTACCTGCCCGCACCAAAACACGCTGGTTAAACACCCTGGTTTTGCCCCTCTCCTGGGCTGTGCCACCAGGCAGGGGACACATACAGCGACACTGGGCTCACCCCTGTGCTAGGACTGCCCCCGTGTGGGATCAGGGCACGGGTTTGGAAAGGGCACAGGTAGTGGGGACGGTGCTGCAGGCAGGCAGGGCTCAGGGTGGGTGGCAGGGATGAGGATGGGACACGGTGGTGATGCCAAGCAGCTGCATGGGACAACGCTCAGCAGCTCCCAAGAGCACCGCAGTGGCACAGCTTTGCCTTAAAAGCCAGCTGCTGCAGAGCCCGGCCCTGAATCTCCCTCCATAAGCCCTGGTCACCCCGCAGTCCTCCTCTGGGGCTGGATTCTTACCCTCCAGCCTCTCCGGTACCACGCACGTGTCATCAAAATACAATCGTGTGTCCTTTTCATATGAAAATCCTAGGGGCAAAATAGACCCTTGGTGAGCACAGGGCCCCTCCACCACCCAGCCAGACCCCAAAACCCCCTGGCTTGGCCCAATCCAGCACCGAGATGCCATCACCCAGCACTGGGAGCAGCCCTGTCCCCACTTATTTCATTGGCATTGCACTGGCTCACCAGCTGAGCGCCACACAGCTCTGTTCTCCCCTCACCCCAGAGAACTGGGAGAACCAAAACCCTCTTAGCAGCTACATAGGGCATGTTATCCTGGATTATGTGGCATGGCACTGCTGTGCCCCTGCAGCACACTCGCAGGGGCCAGTGCCTGCATGGCACAGGTCCTATTTTTAGTGATGGTGCCGGTGCTGCTTGCATGCGGGCTCTCGGGGCATCACAGGGCTCTCATGAGTGTTTTCGGGGTGCCTGGCGGCTCTGCCAGCCATGAAGGGGGTTTGCCTGCCCCGAGGGAGAGATGTGACGAACACCCAGGGATGCCTGTGAGCGGGAGGAGGCCGGGGGCGCACTCACCGTCATGGCTGCTGGGGAAGACACCCCCCCGCAGGTACGAGGACTGGCAGTTAGGCACTTCTGCAAGGGAGATGAAGGTGGCATTAAGGATGCATGTCCCATGGGTCCCACCAAGTGCTTGGCAGCATCTTCCTCCCCGAGCATGTCCTGTAGCCAGGCTCAGGCATCTATCCCCTGGCGCACCTGGTCCACTTCATCCACCCCCAGCCCCTACCCCCAGCTTTGGGGGAAAACCAGTATGATTTACAGGGGCTGGAGGGGGGGCGGCACTGGAATGAGCACTGTGAGCAAGGTCTAAGTCAGCTCGGGTTTTCACCACGTTATTTGGGCCCTGCAGGAAGGGAGGCATTGCCACGCCTCCCCTGCCATCTGCTTGGCTGTGCTACTCTCCATCCCGAGGTCGGGGTATTTTTAGGTCCTAAGGCGATTAGAGGATTTTTTCCGTGATGCTGGTGGGGTCCAGCAGCCAGAAATCACAGCTGGTCCAAGGCCAGGGCTGTGGGGAGACCCAGCAGGTACCACAGGGCACCCCAGCCCATGGCTATGGCACAGAACACGCAGCACGGCATCTGGTGAATGCCTGCTCTATCCCCCCTGCTTTGGAAAGGAAAGGGGGTGGTGGGGTGTGGAAAGGAAGAGATCATCTACCAGGCAAAGCAGCAGCCCGGCACCATGGGAGCCCTGGGGTGATGTGGCACCTGCTGCCCGAGGCTCAACCCCGTGCCTGCCGTGCTGCTGCCCATGAGCCATAGATGGCAGAGATGGCTCCGCTCCCCCGGGTGCCACTGGTGTAACCCACACTACCCCGAGAGCCAGCACCTGGCTGTGCCTCCCGACTTGCACCCACCTGAGTCGATGCAGTAGTCCCGGGGCTCCTGCTTGATGCCCATGGGGGACTGGAAGCTGTGGCTGGCGGGGCCAGGCAGGCCGGGGCCGCCGTGCTCGTAGAGCGGGTCATGGTACTCCTGCTTGAATCCCTGAGGGGGGCGGGGGGCGGCGGGGCCGAGGGGCTCCGACAGCTGCCGGTGGTAGATGGGGCGGCTGTCCCCCGGGACCCCGGGCTGCGGTGGGAAGGGGTGGCAGGGCTCTGACAGCTGCCTCTGAAACCTGGAGGGGAGAGGGACATGGCGTTACCAAAAGGTAGTGGGGTCAGCCCTGCCGGCACGCTGCTGGCTCCCTCCCCAGACCGGGAGCCTGTGCTGGCTCAGCACCCTTAGCCTGGGGTGCTCCCGGGGTGGTTTGGGTGGCATTGTGTCCCACCCACAGCAGGCAGCAGCCGTTCCTCAGGAGCACACCCACCATGAGGGTTCATCCCATGGGGACCTGGCAGGGCGCTGGGGAGCCCAATCCCCCTCCAAGCGCTGGGGACACCCCACTGCGGGGAGCAGGACAGCACGTGGGCCATTACTGCAAAGCACTGCTTGATGATGGCAGCCCTGAGCTGCAGCAGGGATATCTGGGTAAGAGTGGGAAAGGGAAACAAAAAACCCACCCCACAACAGTGAAATCTCCATAAACCAGTAAAATCTCCCCCTGGGGCGGGAGGCAGAGCTGCAGGGCCCGGGGGATGTTGCACCCAGGCGGGTGCTTACGCAAAACGAAATCCACTCCACAGCCCCACAGCCCCAGGCTGGCCGCTAATCCGCCTGCACGGCTGGGATTAAACCTTGGAACTCGGTGGCAGAGAGCACTATTTTCAGCTCCTGGGTGCCACCATCACCGGCTTGAGCCCCAGCAGTGTCTCTCCTGGCTGTGGTAGATAAGGGACCATCTCGAGGGGGTGCTGCCACATCCCCTCGCCCTCTGGCACCTTGAAAGGTGATCTCCACGCCCGGCTCCTCTTGGCCAGCCATGTACCATTTGGCTTTGTAACTGGAGCCCTCCCAGCTGCCGGGCTGGGATTACTCCATTTCCGAGCTGCGTCCCTCTGCCCTTCCTGAGTGAAACCCAAGCCCCACGCTGGCACGGCACTTCCCGAGGGGTCGCAGCCAGCCCCCTGCATAGCTCGAAGGTCGCCTGGAGCCGAGCCTAGCTTCGCTGCAGAGGGATGCTTGCCCACTGCTGGTGTGCCCTGAGCGTTTCCATGGCCCCACTGCATGGCCTTTGCTGGGCTGCCATGTCCAGCCCCATGCCCAAAGGGGACACCCCACTGCCAGTGACAGGGCAGTCGTCACCACAGCAAAAGGCATCCAAGAGGCCACAAGCCAAGCCAGAGGTTGACTGTGACCTGTGCCATGACACCTACTGATAGCAGTAGTGCCTTGCTGGGGCAAGGAAGGGGACTGCCAGTGCCTCCGGGGATGTGGGGGTGATGGGGGACAAAGCCCCAGCTTGAAGAGGAAGTGGGGAGCAGGGTCTCTCCCTCCACAGACCCAAAATCATGGGGATGCCATGCGATACACGGGGGAGCTGAGGACTGAACCTCAGCCCAGGGGTGCTCAGGGGCAGGACAGGGATGCCCACAGCTCCCCAGCCCAGCAGGGCTCAGCCTGGATGGCAGGAAGCTGCGGCGGGTGGGAGAGAGGAGCACAGGAGCCCTGACCCACCAACATTGCCTGCCGCCACAGGGATGGATGTAGGTGGCAGCCTCTACCTCCTTCACCTTTCCCGAGGGTGAGGTGAAGAGTCTGCCCAGTTTCCCTGGGGCTGGGAGGAGCAGGTCCCTGTTTGCAGGGAGCTCCCTCATGGGGAGAAAGAGCTGCAAGATCCCGGTGGGAAGCAGCAGGTTTTGCTGTACTGGCTTCCAGGGGCCCCCAGGCAGCTATGTCTGGCACATGGTCCACAACTGCAGCAAGGGGACAGGCATCCCCCTTCCCTCCCCATGGCTTGAGGCCACCAATCCATCCCACGAGGGCCAAAGTCCCCATAAACACCCGCAAGACATGAGCATTCGCTTAGGTGGGGAAAAGCCTTACCTGTGCTCTGCAGGGTATTGGTTTTCAGACATCATCTTTGGCATTTGCATGGGTGGGTGAGGCGGCCGTGGCACGGCGAAGGTCTGCTGCCTCTGCTCCTGCAGCGGGTGCGTGGCCGCCCCATGGGCAGCTGCCTGCACGGCCGGGGCCGATGGTGGCAGGGCCGATCCCTGGTGCGCAGGAGACACCGGCGTGGCGGGCGGCGTTAATGGCTTGAACCCGGCAGGGGGCTTCCTGTCATAGGCACTGCGGAGGGGAGAGGGGCCAAGGGCTGACCGCGACGCTAACGAGGACATCTCCGCCCGGCAGAGGCTGACAAGCGAGATGAGTCCCCGTGCCATGACCCAAGGGGTCTGCAGGCAGCGGCTGCCCCCCTCCTACCTACCAGCAGTTGTAGAGGCACTTGTCCCCATAGCCAGCACAGAGAGCCTGCTCGTGGCTGCAGGACGACAGCTCTGAGGAAGGGCTGTGCAGCTCCCGCTTGACCTTTGCCGGAGGTGGAGCGTGCAGGACCACTGCAACAAGAAAGAGGAGGATAGAGGCTCACCCTTGGGTGCTCTTTCCTTGGGAATCAGGTGCCAAATTACATCCCTGGCAGCATCAGGCAACCATACCATGGCAGGATGATGCCCCAGCCACCCTGACATGCTGGTGGACCAAGCCAGGGTGGCAGGGCAGACTTCTGCAGGGGAGAGCAGAACTCCCAGGGGCTGGGGCAGTCCCTCTGGCCCAGGACATCACTCACTGAGGGGTAATTGTCCCCCGCTGGGATCCGAGAGGGGTGAGAGGGGGCAGAGCAAGGGCTGTGAGAAAGGAACAGGCAGCCTGACAGCAGCCATGGATGAGACGTGCCTGGGCCAGACCAAAAGCTCCTCAGTGAGGGGAGATGAGCCCAGGCACCGCAGGCAGCAGCTGCCTCCCCGAGCCATGGGGTGAGGAACAAGGGGGCTTGACAGCCTGGAGCTCCGAGAGCTTGTAAGCAGGACACAGCAGCCCACTCATCCTTGCCAGGGCATACCCAGCTCCCAGTTAGCTGGCCAGAGTCGGCAAGCAGCTAAACAGGACCCACCTTCCCCCAGCCAAGGTGCTCCAAGGGGACCCAGTCCCAGGGTCCCACAATTGTACAAGTTCAAGTGGCAAACATCCCATTAAAATCCTTCCCAGGATCCAAAATCCCAAATCCTTCCCAGCCCCCCGCAAGCCCACTCGCTATATATAATTTTAAACCAATTAATATATGCTTAACCTAATTAATTTCTAAAAGCAGGCACTCTAGGAAAGGGAAAGCGCCTCAGAGATCTTTACCTAAATAGTGCCTGCAGAGGAGAGCCAAGACTAGTCGGAAATGGAGTATTAGCTTCATGCAAAGTCTAAACACAGCCTGGCTACGGCAAAGAGAAGCAAATAGCTCCAGGACAACTGTTCACAGCTTGCCAGGTAATTAGCTGCTCCCCTAATTTGTCAAAACCTTTAAAGAGCTGCTGACTCCTCTCTCTACCTGCCCCCCCCAAAGGGGCCCAGCACAGCTGGTAGCAAGGGCATAAAACCCCCCAAGGAGGATTTGAAACACGAAGCCCAGCGCTGAGCCAGCACAGCTCCCCGCACGCCTTCCACCCGCTCCCAAGCCGGATTTATCCCCCTCCTCCTTCCCCCCCTCCGCGAGGTTTTGCCGCTCTCAGCATTTCTATCCTTAACGGGGGGCTGGCGCGGTGGCGGCAAAGCCCAGGCGCCCCGCGAGCCGCGGGAAAGCGAAGGGGAACTGGCTTTGGAAGGGCTCCAGCTGCCTACCGCGGGCATGTTTCTCCCTAACAGGCTCTGTGTTGTTGGAGCGGGTTGTTTTTCCGCCAGCCATACAATGGGGTCTGGTTATTCATTGGAGAAAAAAAAAAGTCTCGGAGCGGGCACCACCCTCCATTCACAAACAATTTGGAGCGCTCCATTCATGTGGCCGGGGAAAAAAAAAAAAAAGGAAAATTTCCCCAGAGCTTAGTGCTGCCATTCAAGAAAAGGGAAACAAGCCTTAAGATCCTAACAGAGACCAGCTGGCCAAGCCCGGACTTTGTGTAACGTTTGGATTCCTTACACAAACACTGCGGGGCCGGCCGGCGCTGCTCGGCAAGGCATGCTCTTGGCAGCGAGGCCAGAGTGCCCGGTCATGGGAGCCAAGGGGGGCACCGAGGCCGGTGGTGCGGCTCTCAGGGGGAAGGAGCTCGTTTTGGGTCCCCGGTGGTCAACAGCTGGGCTGGGAGCAGGGAAGGTGGCAGGAGGGTTCCCCAGGAAGGGGATGCCCTGCCCCAGTGTCCAATGCCTCAAAGGCACGTTGGGTGCGCAAGCGCTTTTAACCTTTCCGGTCCTGCACTCGTCACTATAATTACAAGCTAAAAAGAAATATAAAAATAGGCAGAGGGAGCAGCTTAACTATAGATGGGGCCAGAGAACACGCCTTGGCACACCCACACCGGGACTGAGCCACGGGAGCAGCAAAAGCACCCATGGGTGCCTGATGGCCCCTCTCTGGGCCGCTTTAGCCCCTGGGGATGACGGACCCCAGGGAGGCCAGGTGAGAGGATGGGCCACACATGCCACTGCTGTGCCTGGCCAGTAAGGCAGCACAACCAGGAGGGCAAGATGGCGGGGAAGGGTCAGGCATACCCCCCAGTGCCATACCACCAGCCAAGCTGGAGATGCCCCCAACGTCAACCTTCACCCAAGAGGTGTCCCATGGGAAAGGTGACACCCCAAAGCCCTTTGGGGCCTTAAATTGCCAGTGAATCCCTTGGTGGGGGACAGGGCAGGTTCCCAACCATCAGCACAATGGGACCTCAAAGACGCTGAGCCTGGAGGACGCTGGGTTTGCTGGTGGCACCCGCTGCCCAAGCCACAGGGAAGGCAACCAAACCACCACTTCCAGCCCAGCCACTGGCTGGGGACCTTGGCACCCGGTCAAGCCGTCACCTGGGAGCCGAGCTCCGCACCTGCCCCTCCATCCCCCGGCGCTACAGGACGCACCCAAGGTCACACCAGGAGAGGAGCCAGAAATAGAAGCCAGGCTCCTGCTTTCCTTTGTTTAAACAACCCTTCCTCAGAAACAAACCTCCTGTTTTCATTTTGGTTTGTAAGAAGCCCTGCACCACCCATGCAGGGGGCCACAAATCCGCTGGCAGCAAACCCCTGCAAAAAGCAAAGCCTCTTGTGGTGCTTGATCTCCCCAGCACGACACCATTGCTCCCCAGCTATTTAAACAACCGACTAAGATATAACATTGTACATATACACTTCTCCCTAGGATCGTGCCATCAGCAAGCCCGCACCTATGCCCGGCTAGGAATGCGGCACGATGGCCCGTGCAGTGAGCTCTGCAGGAGTCACCCACAGGCTCCTTGCCTTCCCAGGAGAATCTGCTGCTTCTCTGGGTAGCTTATAAGCACCAAATCTGGCCTCTTGCTGCTCAGTCCAGGGCTCCAAGAACAACGCATCCCTTATTCAAAGGAGCCCTGCTTTCCCCATCCCTACAGCGGGATTTCCTCCCCGGCGCAGTGACCCACTGCCCTCCGGTGCGTTACGGCACTTTGCTGCCAAACCCCAACTTTAAGCCCACGTCTGCTAGGAACCTCAGCTACAGAATCAGGAACAGCGAGCGGGCAGCAGCCGAGCTGCAGGCAGCTGCTGTGCGATAAGGGTTTTTTAGCAAGGCAAGAACGATGTTGCAGTTCAGAACATCTCCGAGACTCGACACAGCACACGTGGCAGCATTCCCCACGGCAACGGAGTCAAAACTGAGCCTGCTTTGTCCCTTTTTGCTGCTGGGCCAAGGAAGCTTGGCCCTGGGAATGCCAGGGCCACAGAGCAGGAGATGGACCTAGTTTGCTCAGGATAAAAGATAGCAGCAGCATCCTCAGGGAAAAGGCATGGAGCTACATGTTTCTACAACTGCAGGAATAGAGCCCAATGCATGCCTGCAAACATCCATACGGACTAGGGAAGGATTTACCTTCCCCCGGGAGCTAACGGGCACCAAACCCCAATGTGGCCCCCAGCCCAGGAAAGGAGCACATCCCCGCTAGTGAAAGCGGTGTGCAGGGGGGAAGCTGCACCAGATTTGTTCCTCTCTTTCTTCCTACACTGCACACAGTTCAAAACCAGAATAAAATGAGAAGATGGGGCCAGAAAGCTGTAAGCTGGAGACTTTCTTCTCTTTAAACGCTCTCCAGTGCTGGTACAGAAGAGTCAGGCTCCCCGTCCCCCTCCATCCCAGTCTGAGCCCCCCCAGCCAGAACAGCCTTCAGCATGACCGTGAGTGAAACCTTTGCTTTCTCTCCCCGGGAAAGTTAAGGAAGGTTATTATAGGAGGGAGTCATGCAGGGAGATCTCCTTTCAAGTGACAAAGTCGATTCAACGCCAGGTCTGCAGAGGCCGAACAGGTCAGGAGAACACTAAGAGTCTCGACCAAATGCCTTTTTTTTTTTTCTTTCTCTCCTTTCCCTGCATTGCTCAGAAAAGTTTGTCTCTCCTCTCTGAGCTCTTCAGGTTACAAGGAAACAAGAGACTGCCAAAAGGCACTGGAAACAGCTTCAGCCCTAAGAGCCACCCTCCCACGCACACTGCAGTTTCTACAGCTCCAAGCAAGAGCTGCCGGGCTGCGCTAGGATGTCAACAGCCAGTTGCATTTCTGACTCTGGGCTTGCCTTTTATCTCAGGGGAGACAAGGAAAAAAAGCGCATCTGAAACTTGGGCTGTCTGGAACAGTTTAATGGCAAGCTTCCCACTCAGAAGTAATCAAAGAGCAATAATTAACATGCGTTTACTGTAGGAGAAGATACCCTTGCTGCATGCTGTGACAAAGCTGGAATGAAAAATCTGTTCGACTGCAGGCTAAATTTGATTTCCTTTAAGTTCTGTAGCTGTCTGGCTCAGCAGCAAAACCCAGCCACCAACACCAAGCTACTACTTCTGTTTGCCAGGCAACAACTCAAAACATCCCTAACCCACCCCCCCACCCCCCCCGCCGCTTTCTCCAAACGAGCCTTCAACGCCAGGAGAGCCAGCGCCCAAGTGCCGCGCAAGCACCACACGCCATTAACCAGCCCCTGCCCTCGCCGCTAACCCATTCCGGCAACGAACTGCAGCTCAGAACCAACTCTCGCTCTTATGCAATTCAAGAGGGACTGCATTTTCACTGGCCTCCTTTTAAACACGCTTGCTTGCCAGTGATTAATGCTGCTTAAAGCGGCTCAAGTTTCACCGCTCAGGTCCACTCTTGCCAACAGCGCTGGGCCAGGACTGTTAAAAGCTCCAGAAACTGCAGAGATTGCGGCTAACCAAGGAGCCCAGCACGGGCTCTTGCATCCACTTGAAAAGCAAAAGGAGTGTTTATAAGCAAATCAACATTACTACGAACAAGTAGCGAGTCTCAGGGGAGCCCAGAGATCAGTTAGAGATATTTCCATGCATTTGGCTATAATTTTCTCCATTTACAAAGGACAGGACATTGCAAGTTTCATCTCGATGAACCCAAACCGCACGTGCTTTCTCCCAGAAGTCCGTGATTCCACGGTTTCAGCCCCAGCAACAACCGCTTTCCCAAGGAAGCAGCTCCAAACCCAGTGCGAGGTTTTGCACAGGCACCCAAACATTTCCCCCTCTGGAGAATAAAAACCCAGAACAATCACTTACAGTTGTCAGACTGGAAATCTGGGACAAATTGTTCGTCATCAGGGACCTGAGCTAAAAAAAAAAAAAAAACCAAATAAAAAAAAGTGGGTTTATGGCATTTTCGGTTCTCAAAAAAACACTCACAGAGAGATTTCACACAGCAAAAGGTGGAGGTAAAGACTTGCCTTCAGCTAGCCAGGCCTCTTGGAGCTGGCTGAGATCCTGGAAGAGCTCTGGAACAGAGTGAGAGACTTATGCACTCCACAGAAGAATAAATAAAACTGCCATTATTTGCAGGATTATTTCTAAACCGACGAACGCGAGAAGAGCGGTCTCGTGGGACCGCAGCGAGGCCGCAGCTGCCCAGGCCGGCCCTGCCTACCTTCCGAGTCGTGGGCCAAGTCAGTCTCCAAAAATTTCCTTTTCCTATCGGACCCTGGCCGGCCTCGGCCCTCCTCTGCGCAGGATTTCTGCAACGACCAGGGCGAGAGCGGTTTGGGAGGGTGGCAGCCCCCACGGACAGGGTGTCTCCGAGGATGGGGTGGCTCAACAAGGTGCAGGGATGGGGCACGGGGCGCACTTACCCCGGGGCCCATGAAGGGAACCTGCTGGTCGTAGAAGCCGTCCATGGTGCGGGGGAGGCAGGCAGGGCCCCCGGCCCACTCAGCATCGACGCCGGCCCGGGAAGGTGGGTCCCGCCCAGGCTCTGGCAGGTGCACGGCTTGGGGGGAGGGAAGGAGAGTCCAGGATCAGGCCCCGGCCCCCGCCGCCCCCGGGGCTGGCTCGGTGTGGGGCCGCTGCGCCTCCCGGGGGAGCCGGGTCGCAGCCCCCCGCTTCGTGATGTCACCTAATTTCTATAGAAACGGCCGTGACATCACGCGCCGTGGGAGCGGGAGGAGGGAGACCGAGGGCCGCCTCCCGCCGCCTCTGCCGGTGCTCGGCGCTGCAGGGCCGCGCCGCAACCGGGCCCGTTCCCACGCCGCCCCGCGCGCCCCATTCATAAACTCCTCCCCCCTCTCCTCCCCGCCCCCGCGCGCGCTCGCGCGCGCCCCCCGCCATTCACACCGTGCGGCCCGCGCCATTCATAAACACCGCCCCCGCCCCGCATCGCGTCGCGTCGCTTCGCGTCGCCAGGTCCCGCGTACCCGGCCGGGGTGCCCGGGCTCCGCCGCGGCCCGGGGCGGGGGGAGCCGGGGCCGAGGGGCCGGGGAAGGCGCCGCTCCGCGCCCGGGCTCCGCGCTGCCGCTCTGCGCCGGCCCGCAGCCCCCGAGCCAGCGGCCTCCTCCTCCTCCTCCGCCCCGCCCCGCGCCGCGCCGCGCCGCCCCGCCCCGCGCCGCGCCGCTTGTTTACCCTCCGCGCAGCCCAATGGGGCGCCGCCGCTCCGCTGCCCGCCCCGCCTGATTGGCTGCGAGCGCCGCTGCACGCCCGCCCGCGCGCCGAGCCGCCGAGCACCATTGAGGCCGGCTGGGTGGGAGGGTGCGGCGGCAGCCAATGGGCGTGGCTAAATTTGCATGGCTCCGCCGAGAACGTTTTTCATTCATAAAAAAATAGAAGGGGGAAGAGGCTGGCGGGTGGGGCTGGGGCAGCGCGGGATTTAAAGGGGCCGCGGCCTTCTCCGGGAGGGGGGCTGGGAGGCTAACTGGCGGTGTTGGGGGGGGTTGGTGGGACAGCCCAAGGGGCCCGATCCGGATCTGGGAGGAGAGACGACGGCGCCATGCCCAGGAACCTACCACACAGCAAGCTCAGCGAACAGGATGGAATTCGGGTCTTGCATGCCATGGGGTCCCCTCTGCTTTCTTTGGGAGGTGGTTTCGCACCAGCAGGGCAGTGGCACACAGATCACCCCGCGAGCCTGGGGCTAACCCACACCTGAGCGCCGGCTTTGGCAGCCTTTCCCCTGCAGGCACCCTGGGGCGGGCTTGCCTTTGAGAAGGGCTCTTCTGAGGATACCGTAGGGAAAATAGTTCCCACTTGCGGGGGCCTTGGGGCTGCCCTGGCTGCGGATCCCCACTGAGAGGGTTCACGTCCACAAGCCCTTGCAGGACTGCAAAAGGCTCAGAGGATTGGGAATGAGTTTAGGACAGAGCCACGCTGCTGGGGGCCTGCCAGGCCCCCCACCCCGGCATTACTCTGCCAAGTGTCTCAGTTTCCCCAGCTGCAGCTGAAGGTGGTGAGACCCACTGTGGAGACTTGCCCATGGCTGCTCCTGAAGGATGCAGCAGGTTGCATGGGATAAATGAACTGTGTGGAGGCCTCACGTTCTGGGGTGAGACTTGGGAAGGGAAAACCAAGGGAGACTGCTCAGTTAAATATTGCTCTTCTCAGCTTGGGAAGGAAATGAGCCTTCTGCTTGGATCCTGGGAAGATGCCCAGGGATTAGGAAGCCTGTTGGTACAGGGCTGTCCTGACCATTTTGAAATCCTCAGCCTCAGGTCATGGGCTTGCCAGTGTCCTGGGAGAGCTGCCCAGCATGTCTCTGGGCTGCTGGTGGGAGTTTCTCTGTCAGTGTTGGGGTATTGATGAGCTTCCAGAGTTCTCCAGGGCCACCACCATCCCCCAGGGATGATGCTGGTAATGGTGGGTAGCTTGTCTCCCATCATGTCCTGCGTGAAATGGGGTGGGGGCTGCCATGATACACTGCCTGCTGGGTGCCTGTGTGCTGGGTGGGTGGAAGCACACAGAGGGCATGGGATGTCCTCACTGCCTGGGGAACATTCCTGGGGGGCTCTGCAGGTGCTGGTGCTCTTGCTTCCCTTCTGCATGAAGGCAACCGGGATTAAATCACCGCTGGTAAAATTAGCAGATGACATACAGGTGGGCAGGTGGCCAAACCTGGGCTGGGGAGCAAGGCAGGCCGCTGGGGATGAGCCGGATCCTTGCAGAGCTGGGCACAACCAGCAACTCAAGGTGGCTGCGGCCCTGCACCGGCTGGGGCTGCTCAGCACCCCTGGGACCTCTTGCTGCCACCTGGTGCAGGGAGAGGCAATGGGGGCCAAGCACAGCCATGGGGCAGGCTGCAAAGGTGCCTTGGGAAGAGCCGAAGCCCCTGGAGAGCCAGGGCTGGGAGAGGGCATGGCGACCGGCGCCTGCTAAATTTAGAGCCCACTCAGGGAAGAAAAAAAAAAAAAAAATTGCAGGCTCCAAATATAGCCAGTTGCAGCTCCCGCCGAGTGCTGTTCCATCACACTGCTGCTGAGAACGCCCCTTCGGCCCTGGTGCCCTGAATTGGGCACCTCCCACTGGAGTTCCCGAAGGTGGGGACCCTGTGCCTGGCCAGGAATCAGGGAACCCCAGCACACCCCAGGACCAGCCGAGTATTTCATCACCACCTTTATTTGAGGCAAGCCCACAGTAGTCCAGGTGTACACAGCAACACGCGCTACGCTACGGATGCCATTTCCATGCAGGCAACCACGGCTACGCACACAGCAGGAGGGCGGGGCTGGTGCTGGCCTGGAGCTCCCATGGAAATGGGGTTCTCCAGCTCCTGGGGGGTCCCCCAGCATGGTGCCGGCTCAAGGCAGTGCTCGTGCACTGGCACTGGTGCCTGGGGCTAGAGTGGGGGGGGTGGGTGTTTGGGGGCTCCCGCTCCGTTCCGCAGCCTTTGGGGGATGAATGGCGCTGAGCCAGGAGACACCAAGGGGGTCGAGGGTTTCAGAGTCTCAAGTGCCCCTCGGCTGCATGGCATATTCCTCCACAGAGCCACAGACAGCCAGGCTGGCGTCCCAGCCCCTGCGGGTCCCCTCCTGGACTGGAGACCTTTGCACCATTGGACTAAGGAGGTTGTTAGCTGCCAGGCCCATTGAACCATGGCTTCAGCATGGCAAGAGCAGATTGAAGCTGTGTGTCCTGGGGGAGGTGGCAGGGACTGTCTCACTGATCATTAGAAGGGGATGTCTCCATTGGAGCCCATCATTCTTGGCAGACCAGTGCTGGTGTGTCATCGTCCTGCTGGCCCAGGGCGGTGGCCCTGGGCTCCCCATATGCTGCAGGACATGTGTCTGAGTGCTCCCCCAGGCTTTGAGCTCAAACCAGCGCTCCTCACCCCCGGCACACTGCCAGACCCATGGGTGCGGGCATGGACATGGTGCCTGCTTGCTTCCCCCCGCTCTGCCACCACTGATAGCACACCACAGCAGAGAGACCCAAGTGCTGCTCTTTGCTGAGAGCCCAGCAAACTGTGACTGAGTGCAAGGAGCAGGTCTGCAGTGGGAACTGTTGCTGATGCCATACAGGCACTTTCTAATCGGAGCCCTGGGCTAAAACCCTGGGTCAACACCAAGCGGACAGGGAAATGGAGCCAGACCTGCTGCTATAAACGCTGCTGACCTCATGTGTTGTCGTCCCACAGATCAAACCCATTACCCCGCCTGCTGGCAAAGCTCTGGAGATGGCTGAGGTTTTTTTTCTTCCACCCTCCCCAAGCGTGGGGGCTGCAAGGCACAGCTGCTGCCAGGGAGGGGCTGGGGAAATGGAGACTGCTGGTTCATGGGACCTGGGCCTTATTTGGCCTAGCTCCCATACGCTTTCACCTGGCTACTCATTAACGGCTGCCCTGGGTGACAAGGAGGAGGAGGGTGGATTTCTGCACTGCAGGTGGAGTGTGCCCCTGTATGCAGGTCATGGCTCCGGTGAGCTGTGGCGACCTCTGCGCCCGCTGGCCAGGCCCATGCTCGCTCCCACTCGCTCTGCAGCGCAGAGCCCCCTCCTCACGGCTTCTCGGCCACCGCTTTCCTGCGAGTACATCCCTGGGCATTGCACTGCGGTGAGCACCTGCCCCCCAGCTCACCCTTGCCCTGCCCAGTGCTGGTGCAGAGGGCAGGAGGAGAGGGAGCTGTGGCAGCCCACCGGAGCCTCCTCCTGCACCCCAGCTGAGGGGTATTCATGGGCTGGAGGCTGGCTGGGGCTCCCTTGGGGTGCCACTGCCTCCTCCCGTATCAGCAGGGCCCTACAGCTGCTGTCAGAAATGGCCCCAAGCTAAAGTTTGACTGGGCACACAACAGCACTGTCCTTGTCTGGGGAGGGTGACGAACAGCTCCCTTTCAGCTCACTGTTCACTCTGAAACATAATGACAGCAGCACCCTCTGCACTGCCAGGGTGATGCTATTGAATAGGGACCTGCAGCATAAGGAGGGACTGGGCACTGGGTCACCAGGGAGGAGAGGGTGGCTTGTCCCAGCCAGGGCTCCCTGCCCTGTTGCAGGGGCATAGCAGGGACAAGCAGTGGTTTTCCTGCCTGCAGCAACATCCACAGGGCATACGCCGCTCCTGGCTTGCTCAGAGTGGCACAGGGGCCTCCACCAGACCCAAGGTAGCTGCCTGGGAGCAGGGGAGGATTCAGGAGGCAGGTGTCCCCCCATACAGGGCCACCGCAGGAGGCAGCGGGTACCTGCAGAAGCAAGCAGCAACCCTTTCCATGGGCCAGTCCTGCCAACTTCTGGCTCCTGGGAGTGCTGTGAAGTGGGGCATACATCCAGACCACCACCTCCTCCGTGCTTTCGGCTGTTTTCTGGTCCCCATCACATCCTGGAGAGAAGCTGCATCCTGTGGTCTGTCCCTATGCACCTGGTGGGGGACACATGGGTGATGCCACCAAAACCTGCCCGTGCATCCCAGCTGGGCTCTGGCAGTTGGCTGGGCAAGGAGAAAAGGAGTGGCCGGGCAGCAAGCAGCGGGCACCCATGCAGGCAGGGGGCTGGCAGCGGCATCTGCAAAGCTCCTCGGCTTTGGCGTGGATCAGGGGGAGACCTGGCCCTGTGGAAACCAAGGCGCAGCGGCTCTCCCCGCTCTCCCTGCAGCCATCCAGGAGCATCTGAGGCAGCACTGGACGCCACCGGGAGAGCATGGGCCTGGTGAAGCACACGGGGAGACATATAAAAAGGTGGGGGGAACACTTCCAAGCGAGAAGAGCTTCTGGATGTCTGTCCCCAGCCCCTGGCAGGGGCTGGCAGGCTTTAGGAGGAAAGTCCACATGGAAGGAGGTGCCACGGGCACAGCTGCGGGGAAAGCCAGCAGAGAAAGGAGGTGGTGTTCGTGTCCAACCCGGGCTCATAAAAAGATGAACCCCAAAGTTCCCCCAAAGTTTGCTAAATAAATACATAAATATGAACACAAAGCCCGGAGCCGGGGCGCAGGGGTTTCCCAGGGTAGGCAGCTCCTCCCAAAATCCCTTTCTTGCCTTTTCCACGTCAAAACACATTTTTCCTCCCGTCCACCCCGTGCTTGTCCCCGTGGCCTAGGCACCATCTGTCCCCAGCCCGTCCCACGCGTCACAGCTCCTACGGCCAGCAGTGAAGGCTTAAAACCTGTCCCAGAAGTGCTAGCCAAAGGTATGGCAAAGACTGTCTCCTCTAGGCTAAGAAAATAAATAACTTCTCCAATGTGCAACGGTTGGTGGATAGAAAGCCAGTGCAGCAAAACATCGAGTGCCCTTCAAAAGGATTAAAAATAAATAAGTGAAGCTTGGTGTTTTCTCTGGAGCACGTTCATTTGCAGCTCTGCCAGGGTGGTCAGGAGGGGAGTATTTAAATAGAGGGAAAAAAACCCCAGTCCTAGCGCTGCTCCAGTGAACGCACTCCCCGCACGTCGGCCTGCCTTCACCCACTGCTTCCATCCCGGCTGGAGAAGACGCTTGTGGTGGTTGGGAAGAAGCCTCCAACACCTTCCCAGGACAAATCATCCCCACCAGGCTTGTGGGGGGTGCTTTCTCTCCCTGCTGCAGAGTGGGGATTTGGGGACAACCCGCAGCAGGTGGGTGTCTGGGACGTTGAGTGCCTCTGGGCTGTGGCTCCTTGCATGCTGCTTAATCTCGAGTTCAGTTTCTCCTCTTCAGGAAAAAGAAGCTGGTCTTCTGGGGGGGGCCCAGCAGCATTGGCACTTGGCTTTTATGTGTAATTTTGACCTGAAAAGAAGTGAAGAACCCAGCTCAGGAAGGAGGTCCCAGGCTCTGAGCCCTTCTGGGCATCCCCCAGCCTGGGGACCCCAGAGAGTGACCCGAGCGAGCTGGGAGCTGCTCAGCACCCAGTGTTGGAGTGAGGAGCCGCTGCTGCCCCCCAGCAGGGTCATTAAATGCTTTGTTGCACAGGAGTAACAGCTCCGGAATCATGTCCAGGCAGTGCTGGGATGGGCGGAGGATTTCTCCTCCAGGCGAACTGCCTGCTGGATGGTGGGGCACCCCACTGCAGCCCCCCCGGGAAGGGATGCTGTTGCGCCCACCTGCCCAGCTGGGGATGAGTGTGTCCCTGTCCCCACAGCTCCCATGATGGCTTTCCATGAGCTCAGGGATGGTGTGGGCACAATACAGAAGTCGCAGGTGGCCAGGCTCCGCGGCCACCCATCAGCAAGTGCAAGAGCCTCCCCACAACTCCAGAGACTTTGCCACGCTACATGGGGAGCTGAGGCTTCCCACCTTGCTGCCAGCCCCTGCCTGCCCCATCGTGCCATGCTGCCAGCCCCTGCCTGCCCCGTCCTGCCAGCCCCTGCCCATGCCAGCTGCCTGCAGCAGAGCTGCCCCCTCCCTGGGGACTCACAGTGCAGGATGGCTGCATCCAGGGCTCCCCGTCCACCTGCATGGGCAGCAGCTTGGACGTCCTGCAGGGTGCAAAGAGAGGGAACACAGGGTGACACAGGCGCTGCCTTTTGCTGTCGGTCAGGCACTCAGTTGGGATGGGGACAAATACCTGATGGTGACAGACGAACACTGGGCCAGTCTCTTCCCAGCACTCTTCAGCCCTGTGTAGATCTGCCCCATCTCCATCGCGCTCTCCAGCCCCACCACTTCCAGGAGGTGGTCGCTGAGGTCTGCAAGAGAGAGGGATCCAAGTTGGTCCACCTGTCCCCAGGGATCCCCTGCCTTCCGCTGTCATCTGAAACATCAGGGCCAGCACAGTGGGGCTGCTGGCATGATGAGGATGCGTCACAATGTCCCCTGTGCCCTGAGACTGCTGAGCTGGGCGTTTGCAGTGCTGGGCAATGCTGCTGTCCAAAATCCCTGGAGCAAAGACACTGCCTATCTGAAACAGCACCTGGCCCTGCACGGCTGCAGGGTGGCAGCCCTGATCCCCACCAGCTCTTTGACTGCTTGTTTGCAGCGCTGTATGAAGTGACGGCAGAACACCCCCTCCCCTGGGTGCCCTGGGGTGCTGCGGCCCTCTGTGAGCTGGGATGCATGGGGGAATCCTCCCCAGGAGGGATCTGCTCAAATCCCAGGGCATCGCCCCTTTTTTCAGCTCCTCCTGCTCTTCTGGGTGGCCAGCAAAGGGCACCCGACATGGGGGCAACTCACTTCGTCTCTCATTCCCTTCAGGGTCCTCTTTCACCCCTAGTGGAACACCCCCTAGGAGAAGCCCCCTGAGCCCCCCATGCCCTTCTGCCCACCTGCAAGTAGGGACGTGCCCAGGGGACTGGCCCCATTGCCTCTCGCCACCTTTGGAACTGGCCTTTGCTCTGTCCCACTCCCTGCTGCCTGTTTCCATGAGCTTGCCCGGTGAGGGACAGCTGGTCACAGCCTGGGGCAGCTGGTGACACCACTGTCCTGGCAGCCACGTGGCAGGGGGGCTGTTTCCCACCCCAGCCCCGGGCTGTGGGAAGTGGAAAATATGGGCACTTTGCCTATTTTGCTGGCTGCTTTCTAATCCATTGCTCTGTGTTGGGGAACCCTGCCAGCTCTTTGGGCTGCCTGCACCCTGCCCGCGCCTGCGGGGATGGCTCCGGTGGCCACAGCAGCGAGTGCAAGGTGCCAGCCAGGGCACAGCTTGGATACTCTGCTGTTCCCGAAACCCCCCAGCCAGGCTGGCAGCGCTGCGGCGGAGCCTGGGAAGATGCTTACAAAAGCCGTCGGTGCCAGCTCTGCAGCTCCACTTCCAACTCCTCCTCTGCAGCAGTGGGTGCCCGGCCCTGCAGTGGCTGCCTGCCAGCCCCATGGAGCGCCAGGGGCTGCCCAGCCTCACGCCCACAGGTGACGGGTCCCATCCGGGCACCCCCTGAGCCGTGACCCCCGGAGGGTAGGGGGAAGAGTTGGCTGGCAGGGCGCAAGGAGCCACATCCCCTCCGGCCACCATGGGCATGGCATTACCAGCCCTGACAAATGCAGTGCTGGGCGACACTCAGGCAGGCAGAGCCATGCCCCTTAGCCAGGTTGGACAGATCATTCTTGGGGTCACCCTGGCACCCCGAAAGACAGCAAGCCAATAGCAACCTCTCCTGTTGCTCCAGCATCACATGCACTGAGCCGTGGCCAGAGCTGGCAGCTGCCCAGCTCCTCCATGCTAAGCTCACTGACCCCACGCACCCCACAAACCCCCATTGCCGCTGGGCCCCGCCGCTCACCCTGCACACAGAACTTGAGCTCCTTGGCGTCGGTGACCACTGTGGTGTGCAGCTTCTCTGGTGCTTTCTTGCCCAGCCGGTTGTAACTGCGCTGCTTCTTGGTCTCGCCCCAGAGGTTGGAGCCCCCGTACATGCTGGGGATGTTGAGGACGGCGATGCCCTCCAGGGACGCATTGCTCAGGTCCAGCAGGGTCCCGTCGCACTGCCGGGCACACAAGCACCGTCAGGCCTTGGAGTCGGGAGGAGCTGGTGCCTGGCACTGTGGAGCCCAGCATCCTCTCCCTGCCTACCCACCAAAGGAGCAGGGCTCCCTGAGCATGGCGTGCTGCCAGATGGTCACCAGAGTAAACCTGCCCCAGGGTGGCATGGGCAGCCCCGGGGGCAGCTGGGGCTGGATGTGCAAACAAATACCCCGGCTTTGCTTTTCTAGGGCTGACAACCACCACCTCCCCTTCCTTGTGCTGCTTTCCCCTCTATCTCAATACAAATTTTACTCCACGTCTGAGATGGGAGTTTCGAAAATTAAATTTCCTACAGGAGCACATAAAACCTTGGCCCAGCTTGGTGCTGCGACCCAAAATAGGATGCAATACCACCTCAGACCTGGAGCGGCCTCCATCCAAGCATCTCCGGCACACGCTTCCCCACCTCCCCTTGTTCATATTGACCGCAAAGAATCAGAAGGTTTGGCTGCTCAAAAACCAACTCAAACCACTTTGTCTTCAAGTGCAATTTGGAAACTAGAAATGAGGCTGGAAGGAAATTATAGGAAAGGTGTCACAGGAAAAAATGCCAGTTTTTGGAGAGAAAACTGCAAGGCAGCACACAGAACTGGTATCCTGGCTTTGCTGTGACAGCAGGACTGCCCCGGCTGAAAAATCCCTGTAAAAGGTAAAATATCTGTTGCCTGTGGCTTTCCCACAGGACTGGAAGCAGCAGCCATGGAAATGCATTTCTTAACTTCAGGTCTTCTCACTCTTACGCTACCCAGATGACACTGGATCCCCTTTCTAGATACCTCTGGAAGAAGCAGCCGCTTTCCCCTTCAACATTATTTTCTCTAGAGCATTTGTATTTTCCTTTACACATTTGCTCTCTACTTGCCACCCTACGCTTCAGCAAATACCTGCACATTATTTCCTTGCATTTTGGTGATGCAACGACATTTCTGCCCTCCCTTGCTTTGCCGAGAGGAATGCGAATGGGCTGGTGAACCCCGACTGGTGCTTTGACTCCAGTTGTTTCCCCCTAGCAAAGAGTGAAGGTCTCAAGCTTATTTTTAATACCCTGTTGGTAAGTGCCGAACACGCCGGCCGTGCATACATGGAGCTGGGTGCACACATGAGCATCTCTGTATGTTCAGATCTGCTCTGCCTTCCCTGATGCTCCAAGATCTTATTTTTAGCCTCGCATTGAAAGCAAAAGGCAGGAATCTTCTGGTTTGGGAGTGAAGAGCTGTCTCTCCAAGGCTTGTAAAGGATGTAAATCCTTTCGTTCTCAATACATCTTAATGATATTATGATTTGTAGGAACAGAAAAGACCCTAACGCTCTGAGCTGCAGATACCAAGCAAGAAGGCTCCAGTTCCTCGCAGGATGGACAACACATCCCATGGCTGGCTGAGCCAAGCATCACCTCTGACCGCAGGCATCTTTCCTGCCTGCCTGTGAGGCAGCGGGTACCAACCTGGCTGTGGTGGGATGGGAGTGAGTCAGCTGCCTGGGGCTGCCCAGGCTGCAGGATTTCCGGGGATGCTGTGGGAGTCTGTTCCTGCCTGGGGGCGTGCGGGGCAGGCAGGACCATGGCTGCCCACGCACACGCATGCAGGGAGCGATTTCTTCCTGTGTAGCCCTCCCCTGTTGGCGTGCCAGTGAGCTACAATGGGCTCTTTGAGCAGGGGCAGCTGACGGCACGCTGGCAGCGATGCTGGAAGTAGAAATTTGCAGCTGGGGAAAAAGCAAATTCATTTCCAGGAGCTGTAGGGGAACGAGTGCCAATTTCCAAAACAAAACTGCCATTTCTCTGCAAGGCTGGCAGTTGCCTGGGAGCAGGAGGGAAGACAGGCTGCTGCTTTCAACTTCAAATACTGCGGGATTAACGCTTTCCTGCCGGCGGGTGCAGCCAGTGCCAACGCGTGCTTGGCAGGGAGTGTGCAGGAGACCTCACAAGGGGCGGGGTGCACCTCGTGCCCATCTCTGGCAGCACGGAACCCCATGGAGACGGACTTTATCTGCCCCGGGATGCTGGCGCAAGGCCGGTGAAGGGGTTGAGATGACCGTGACCCTGCTCCTGCCCCTTCCCACCAGCTGCCGACGGCACAGCTACCAGCTTTGGGCTTTGGGAAGGGCTGAAACTCTCCATATAGAAAGAGGCTTCAAAGTCCCTCTGCCCACAGCCACACACACTGCGCTGCACCACCAGCTCCCAGGGCTCTGCCCACTCTCTGCCTGCTCAGGCAGGCGCTGCCCGCTGCCAGTGACCCTGCGCCCACTGCCTGCTCAGACCCACGCCAGCCCTTTGTGGCAAGTGATGTTTTCTTTCCCTTGCCCTCAAGCCTGAGTTATAAAAGGGTCATTTATCAAGAGATAAGGAGAGGCAGAAGTTTACAGCAAAGCATGGCCCAAACCCCCCAGTGCAAGTGGAGAAATGACAGCACTCTTAGCAACCGCGGGCCCTCCTCCCTGCTCTAATTAAAGGCTGTTTCCATGTCATCCAACGAGGGCTGGGAGCAGACGCGGAGTTTACAGAGAGAATATTCCAGGCACGGTCTTGAATACAGCTGGAAGTGGGGGGAAAAATACAGGGCTATTCTTCTGCCTGCAGCTGGCTGGCTTTGCAGCAAGTGCCGCATGGTGGAAGAGCAGGTCCTGCCAGCCACCCTGCATCCTCCTGCTGCCATAAGGGGTCAAAGCTGCCACGGCACCCTCTCCCTGAACAGCCAAAAGCCCTGCCCAAGGGACCCATGGGTGACATCTCCCAAAAAGCCTTTGTGCCGCGGCTGGAGCCAGAGACCATCCCGCGAAACCCACCTCCACCTCGACGTAGTCGTGGAGCTTCTTGCAGGTGGCCGCAAAGGTCTCTGATGTCCCGAATTCAAAGTACCACAGCTTGTTCTTCATCCTGGGGCACAGAGACATGTCAGCATCCTGCTCAGGAGCGGTGCCTTGCCCCAGTCTTCCCCAGCCCAGCTGACGGCAGGAAGGGCTGCCAGAGCCTTTCTGGAGCCGTTGTGATGGGGACACGAGCTATCGATGGGGACATGAGCCATCATGGGAAGGGATTGCTGGTGTCACAGCCCCAGGGAGCTGTGCTGTGGAACAGTGGGTGGCTCTGGTAGACCTGGCTCTGACACCCTGCAGAAGGGAAGGATACGGATGCTGCATGGTCCCTCAGCAGGGGATGGGGTGCCTCCACCGGCTCTCAGCAGAGCTGAGCACGGGTTGCTGTCTTTCACAGGGCTGCTGGGGAGAGGGTACCCCATGGAGGGGATGTCCCCCACCTCAGCACCCTACCTTGCACTCTCCTGGCACCCTGCCAGGCAGCCCCTGACCACTGCTCATCCCCTCCATCAATCACTGTGCCAGGCTTCGAGGGGGAGCTGTAAAGCTGTAAGCCAAGGGAAGCTGAATTTCAGAGCAGAGCCAGACGCTTTGCTCCATTTGGAGTTTTTCTAGCAGATATTTCTGAACATGGGGATAGGGGTCGCAAACCATGGCTCCTGCTGCCGTCACGCCATTTCCATGCACCCTGAGCACAGTGGGAGCGAGCTGCAACCTGCTGCCTGCCCTGCCCTCGCTGCCTGGCCTGCTCCTGCTGGTCCTGGAATTTGGTACTAATTGTAAAGCATGAATGAACATAATTGGGTGTGCGGCCAAGTTCAAGCAGCCTACCACGTTGCATGGGGCCCCAAAGAAGCACCTTGGACCCCCACCGTGCCTGGCCTCTGCCCCCCAGCCATGCTTGGCACGTCCCCTGCCTGTCCCCTAGGGCTGGCCGAACACACGCTGCCTCCTCAGGCCTGCTGCCAGTCCCGTGGGGAGAGGAGCGAGAGGAGCCTGGCGGGAGGGGAGCAGGCTCCGGCACATCCCCTTGGCACAGTGCATGGTAGCGGCAGGGTGTCCCCCCACAATCAGCTTTTGGGGAGGATCACGGGCAGCCCTTACCTGCTGTTGAATTTCTCAGGGTGCTTTTCTCGCATGACATGGAAGCGGTGGGCAATGGAGGCGTCCTGTGGGGAAAGGGAGTGTAGAGATGTCAGCGGCGCAGCAGGGAAATAGAAACTGCCCTCTGTGCCACACCAGCACGCGCCAAGATAAGGGGGCTCAGCTCTCCGCCCTCACTGCCAGCCCCCGTGGCATAGGGGCACAGCGCGGGGGCTGTGCCGAGGACACGGAGGCACCCTCAGCCAGGCTGCTTGCAGAGAGTTGAACGGGCTCGTTAAGCAAGACATAATTAGCGCACTTGGCCTCCTTCCCTCATCACAGGGGCTCTGCATGGAGGTGATGCTGAGGGAGGGAGGGAGGAAAGGCTACTGGCAGGGCAGCAGGGCTCCTGGGACACCCCAGGACCCTGCACCCCGACAGCTCCCCTGGCTCTCCTGAAATTCATCGCAATCTCTCCTATGTGGGGTGTGGGGCTTTTAAGTCCAGCTCAGCAGGTGTCACCAAATGCCACCTGCAGTGACATCATCTGGTGTTAGCAGGAGCTGATGTGTAACTAGAAGCATCCTGCAGTGCTGCTGGGTGGGTGACCCTCACCGTGGTGGTACTGCTCAGGCACCCAAGGCCCAGGACAAAAACACTGCAAGACCCTGGAGAAAACAGTGCTTTCCACTTTGCTGTCTCCCCAAAGCCCTCTGCTCCTGGGATTTACCCCCAAGGCTGGGGAAATCCCCCGTGGCACAGGGCTGCTATCCTCCCCGGGCTCCCTAACCCTCCCTGGATTAGGAGTTCATGGGGGAATGCAGGTTTGAGCGCCAAAGTGGGTCTTTGCCTATGGGTGCCATCTCAACAAAAGCTTCAGGTAGGGTGTCCAGCAGACCTCAACTCATTCCCGAAACCCCAAAGTTCCCTGAACCTCATTTAAGCTCCTCGTCCACTTGCTCTTGCAACATTCCCAGCTAGGAAGAGAGACATTCTATGCCTGTTTATGCATTTAAGTGCTGCCTTTACAAATGAGAATAAAAACCAGAAAAACAACACCAGGAGGTGGAGGGAGTTTGGGAACATGAGCAAGGAAGAGCCAGGAGGGAGAGTCCATGGCTTGGGAGACTCAAACTCAAATGTGGAGTTTCACCAAACACTTAGAAAGGCCTCTGAGGAGCATCACCAGGCACCAGCCCCTGCTCTGGGAATTAACTTGGGGCTGGATTGGAAGAGGGCTAAGGATGAGTCTAGGAGGGGACAGGGAGGGAACCGTGGGAGGTTGGCATCCCTCAAGTACACCCACCAGGCTGGATGGCTTCAGCAACTTTATGGCAACTTCAGCAACTTCATGGCAGCCAAGGTATTTCCCACTGGCCTCCGGAGCTCTTCCCTCTGCTTTGCCATGGCTGGCCGGCTCCGGTGGGCATGGCATGGTCTGGGCACCTATCACTAGCCCTGTGCTGTGCTGCTCTCTCCAGCTAAAACGCATGTGTGCTGTGCTCTGGGCTGCCCTCAGGACCCATCCCTGCCCCGTGGTACTCACCACCCCAATGGAGAAGTAGTTGTTGATGATGGTGGACGGGACAGGGTCTCCACTGGCTTCTCTGTCACTGGGAATGATGTCTATCTGCCAGCGGTCCAGCATCACCTCCGTGCTGTGCTCGATGTCTTTTAGAACCTTCATCAGGTTGCCTCCTTCATAGCCTGTAAGGGAAAGAAGGTGGTCGTCAGAGGAGGATGAAGGGGAGCATGGCCATGTCATGTGGGACTGGAGGTAGCTGGGTGCTGAGCACGCAGGGCAGCGTGGGGCTGGTGCTACGGCACCAGTGAGATGCTCAGCTCATCCTTGCAGCGGTGGCAGAGATTTCAGCTAATGGCTCTCCCAGATGAAAAAGGTTGTAGGGCAGGACCTGGCTGATCTGGGTTTAGAAAGCAGTGGCTGCTCTTTTTGGAAGGGGTTAGAAGCACCATCAGGAGGCACCAGGGCCGAGATGCAGCCCCAAGCCTCATCCTGGGAGCCCTCCCTCCCCTGGGACGGCACCCACCCAGCAGCACTGGATGGTCCTGATGGGCCAGCCGCCCCCCAGACGATACGCCCCTGGCCTCACCTCCTCCCCAGCGCAGGCACCGGGCCAGGTCATTGCCCGTTCCCAGGGGCAGGACGGCCACTGGCGGGTGCTTCACCAAGTTTGCCTTGTCTGCAATTCAAGGGGAAAGAGAGGTTTGGGGCTGAAGGGGATCATTCCCTTCTCCTCCCCATGTCCCTCCACGGCTGGCACCCCAGGCCGGGGGAGCCTGGGGGTGATGATGTCAGCCCCGCTCTTGCAGGGGGAATATTGGGAACCCATGGCACATTGCTGAGGATGCAGGTGGACGATGCTCTGCGGGAGCATGGCTGGTCCTCACTCACCTATGCAGTCCAGGATCCAGCCCACCGTGCCGTCCCCTCCGCAGGCCAGGACGCGGAAATCCGGAGTGTCCCGAAAGAAGCTCAACCTGGAGAAAGCCAAGAGAGACAAGGGGTGATGTGGGGGAGCAGGGGCTAGCGGGAGGAGGCAGAGGTTCAGCCACAGCATCTCCATACCCTGGCGCGGGCCCGCCGCGGTCCAGGTTGTACACTTGGCGTGGGTTGAGCAGGTAGTGAAATTTCCGAAGGACCCTAGGAAAAGAGTGGCATGAGGGACGCCACAGAGGTGAGTCCCCCTCCAGGAGAGGTGCCAGGGCAGCCCGAGGGACCGGCAGCCCCTGACCCTGGGGCAGATGCTCTCCCCGGGCAGGACCCCACCTACCGCTCCCCTTGCCTTCCTCCACTCTTGGGGTTCACAAGCACCAGGAGGGGGTGCGTCCCAGGCCGGGGGTTGATCTGGAGGGTAGAAAGCATGGCTGCTAATGCCCGGCTGCTGCGGGGCTTGGCATGCACCTGCAGCAGAGCTCGCTGGCAGCCCGGTGCAGGAACCAACCTGCAGTCCTTGCCCATCTACTGTGGTGGAGTTGAACTTGAAGCCCTGGTTGTCCTCGGGGCTGGTGCTGGCCGGGGAGTCGCTCTCCGATCTCCGGCAGTGGGACTGCCTGTCCTTTGTGGAACACAGGTGCGGATGGGCATGCCGCCCTGAGAAGGCAGCGCTGGGAGGCAGGTTGGCCATGGCGATGCCCGGCCAGACCCCTGCCGCCTGGCAGCAAGGCAGGGGGCGCTTACCAGGACGACGGGGCAGATGTAGGAAGGCAGCAAGATGTGGTCCCGCAGTGGGCCCCCATCACACTCCGGCTTCACGTGGGAGGCGCATTTGTTGTGGAGCTGGAGGGGGCGGGAGGAAGGGATGTTGGGCAGGGGACACCCGGCCATCTCCTGTTCGTGAGCCTCTCCTCCCCTGGGGCTGGCCATGCGGGGTGCGCTGCGGGGTGCATCCCGGGCCCCCCATGCCCACGTACTCACAGTGACTTGGCACCAGACGCAGTGCAGGCCGGTGATGCCCTGGTAGCACTTGATGCTCTTGTGGCATCTATCACACTTGACGGGGGAATTGCCCTCAATCCAGGTGTGCTGCATCACCTGCAAGGCACAGGGCAGGGGGGCGGGGCACTGCGGGCACAGCACCCACCGACCCGTGGGCATCTCCTCTCCGCTAAGGGCTGCTGCCATGATTTTGGAGGGTGGCCCATCCTGCAGGGATGCTGACTGGCACTGCCCTTTCCAAACCAGCCCCTCACATGGCCGCCTTCCCTCCCTGCTGCTCCACGCAGCATATCAGGGACATCCATCCCCCACCCAGAGCTGTGGCAAACCTTGGGGCCAGGGGGCCTGCAGGTCCCCGGGGGCTGGGGCTGGGGCCTGCTCTGCCAGGCTCTGGATGCTGGGAATGCCCATGAGCTGCTGCCCAGGACCTGAGGGGCAAACCCCAGGGGAAAAAGCCATGGTGGACCAGGGCAGGAGACCAAGGGGCCAGCTGCTACCTCTGGGAAGGCTCCACGGGAGATGTATGGGCTCAGAAACACACTGGCTGCCTACTCACGCTAGTGTTTCTCTTGGATTTCACGTAGGTGCTGATGCAGGAGGCGATATCTTTGGACACACACCTCTCGTGGACAGTGTACTTGCAGACTGGCGGGAGAGAAGAAGGTGGTAAGCATCACCCCCTGGCACGGGTGCCGCCCCCTCCTCACTCACCCTGCAGCACCCACAGGGCTCAGCACCGATGGGGACCAGTCCCTGCTCCCTGGGGTGTGGGGATGGGGCAGGAGCCGCCAGCCTGGGGGTGTGGGGGGTCAGGACTCACAGGAGCAGCAGAGGCCCTGCTTGCGGACCCCCAGTAGCATGGTGCGGCAGAAGTTGCAGTAGGCAGGTTTCTTGAAGTGCTTCAACCTCCAGGCGTGCTGCCCGTCATCCTTCACGTTCTGCAGGGCAGGAGAGAGGAGGGCGAGGGGGGTCACTCCCCTGCCGGGGGTCTCAGCCCACCACTTTTATCAGCTTTTTGTCCCATAAAAGCCCCCCAGCATGTATGGGAGTTTGCTCCTAGCAGGACCATAGGCTCCCCCTGCTCCCCTTCTCCCCAGTGTCCCTGTCGCTGTGTCCCCCCACTCCCCAGGCATGTCCGGCTCCTGGCACTCCGGCTCCCCATGGCCCTTTGGCACAGCCCGGCTGCAGGGATGCCCTGCTGGTGGCCGACGGGAAGGAGGTGACTCCACATGTGGGGCCAGGCCACTGCCACCACAGGGTGACCAAAGCAAACCTCTTACATCTGGGTCCAGGTACAAGCGCTTTGCAGGAGCCACTTAAAAGTCCCTGTTTTCTTGAACCTTCCTGCCAGCAAACTTGCCCCCCCACCTCTCCATGGGAAGCAAACACCAGAATGGGTGCTGGGGAGCCAAACCATGGATTTTCCCTGCAAACTGTTACCTGATGGCCAGGGATGCACCTTGATGAAATGAAGCCCAAAAGGATTTAAAAACAACACAGGGAAATAAGGAGGGGGTCCCAAACCAGCCCACCTCTGCTCTTTGAAGCTAACCCCAGGAAGGGAGCTGGCATTTTAGGTGCTCATGTTATTTTTGGATTAACTATTCATTGAACCGGACAGCGCTACGATCCCAAGGAGCGAGCCCTGCCTGCTTGGGCACGGCAGCTGGCAACGACCGCAACTCAAAACTGAGCTTGTGAAGTTTTGGGGGGTGAAGGCTGGTCAGCAGAGGCAGGGCAGGGGTGTCTGCAGGGACCGGGAGGCGGCGCAACCAGCCAGGCGTGCAGTGTGTTGCTGGGGGTAGGGTGCCCTCCCGCGGTCCCTGCACACCCTCCATTGCCACCCTCCTCTCCCGCTGCCGCCAGCCCCGGGCTTTCCTCCAGGAGCGGGCAGGGCGGCTGGATGCAGCTGAAACAGGTCCCCGCCTGGGCACTCACCGTCTCCATCCCCAGGAGGACCAGCAAGGGGATGGTGGTCATGCCGCCCCTGATCCACTCCTCCAGTGTCACGGTCCCATCACGGTTGTAGTCGATCTCCTCCATCATCGCCTTCAAGATCTAGAGGAGGGAGGAGACACGGTGACACGGTGATGCCACCCCTCCAACCCTGGCTGCTGGCTCTGCCTGAGTGCCCCCATGGCCGCCCCAGCCCTGGCACTCACAGGCTTCAGCTCGGTGGAGTCCCACTCCAGGTACTCGGCCACATGCACCATCTGGTTGATGATACGATCCAGCTCCTGAGCACAGAAAGATGCCAGCGCCCAGCGCTTAGGGACGGCTTTGGGCATAAGCGGTGTGTCCAGCCTCAAGCCCCCAAGCTGGGGAAGTATCAAGTCTGTATCCCAATATGCCCAAGGCCACCCCGGGCCCCCGCTTGCACAGGGTGCCAGCAACACCCCACTTCTCAGTGGGTGATGGGTGCTGCTTTCTCCTCTGAGAATCTGCCAGAAAATCTGCAGCGGGTCTTCCCTTGGAAAAACTGCTCTGATAAAACAGATTTTTATTTGCAATGGGTTTCAAGGGAGATACCCAAAGGACAAAGAGAAAACATCCTGGGGGGGTGGTTGTGCACGATTTTTCCTTTTCTGAAACACCGTGACCTGATATAGAGCTACAATTACTGGTGGGTGGATTTTCTGGAGCTGCTGCTGCATGCTGCAGAGCTGGTGCGCATCCCCCAGCTCCATGGTCCAGCCTCCCAGCAAATGCTGCTACCTTCCTCCTCCCTTCCCATATCCCTATTTAGCTCGGAGTGCCTCGCTGGGGGAGCGGGCACCCCAATAGGGCCCTGTGTGTCTCCAGCCCCCCCAAGCAGCCCTGGCTTCCTCTCCCAAGGGAAGGCTTACCGAACTGTCCAGGAGGCCATTTCCATCAGTATCGTAGAGGCGAAACATAACTGGAGAGAGAAGAGAAGCCAGCTGCCAGTTAGAGCCCAGCCCTTGGGCACCCCAGGCAGCCAGCGCTCCATGCCAGGGCTGCTGGGGCTGCGGAATGGGAGCAGGGCTGCAATGGCTCAGCCCAGTAAGATGTAGCCCGAGCCTGTACTGGGCTGTGGGGTATTGGAGGGAAGCTGTGGCCCCCCCCGGCTGCCCCTCTGCTGGACACGGGTGCCAGCAGGCAGGAGCAGAGGGGTGATGCTGAATGCAGTCCTTTTCTAGCCACAACCCACCTGGGAGCTGGAGCCGGATTTCCCAAGTGGCTTTAACATTTCAGCATTAAAATGGGAGCAGGAGCCCCCAGCCCCACACCTTTCCTCAGGCAGACCCCCCAGGTGATGCCCCCTGCCACCAGTCCCCACTCTGTGCAGCGTAACTTGCAGCCTGTGACCCCAGGGTCCCACTTACACTCCAGCTTGTCCTCTGCCCGTCCCCTCTCCAGCAGGGACAGGTAGCAGACGATGTCCTTCAGGTGGACCACCTGGGCCAGTGGGGTGGGAGGTGGTGGTGGGGCGGCTTTCAGGGAGCTGTGGCTCCTCCGCAGGCTGAAGGGTAACCTCTTCTCCACACTCCTTGTGGCTGCAGGCAGGGAGGTGAGGGGATGAAGGCCATGCACAGGGGGACAAGGAGCCACCCCCAGCCTGGAAATGGGGCTGGCAGCATGTGAACTCCAGGGCAGGGACCCATTCAGCATGGGGTGGGCATGGCATGGAGGATGCAGGGCTGGGTACATGAAGGGGACGTGGGGCTGGGTGCCATCGCAGGAGTAGGGCTGAACACTGCCAGTCAGTCCCTGGGGCACAGACCCCGGCACCTCTGGCACTGCAGGTACGGGCAGGATGAGCGGTGGGAACCCATGGGGATGTGCCCTGCTGGGGACAAGCACCCAGCCGGAAGGAATGAGAAGCTTGGCTGGTGGTGGGGCAGCTCGCCGGGGTGCTGGGACAGCCCACGCTTGCGGCTGCCCGTGCCGGCAGCAGCCTTCGGCAGATGGCTGCTCCTGGCAGAGGGGCCCTTCCCAGCACTCCCCTCGTCGATGGCTGGCAGGAGCTTGGCTGGAGGCAACTGCTCCGATCCCCCCTAACTAGGAGCTGTGACATTGACCGGTGGGGGCTCTGCGGGACAGGTTCAGTGCCTTAAGTTTGCAAAGCAAAGTTGTCAAGATGCCAGGACCCCACTGAGTTTGGAAGGTCACTGCCTCCATGCTGGGGACCTGACCAGCAGCACCGCAGGGGCAAGGCGCGGCTCTGTGGCTTGGGAAACCGGGGAGGGCTTGTCACTGCCTGCACCCTCCATGGAGCCCCAGCCAAGCTCACCTGGTGACTGAGGGCTGAGCAGGGACCCAGAGGAAATCTTTGAAGAGCCCGAGGAGTTGTGAGCAGAAGAGGTGCCGGTGGTGGACTTCTGGGAGGATGACCTGGACCAGCTTGGGGAGGCGTTGGGGATCGATGCCGGAGTGAGGGATGCTGGCTGTGGCTCAGCCACATTGCTGTGGCAGCTCTTGGGCTCAGGAGTGTGTCGTCCCAGGGCACTTAGGAGTGTTTTCCCATTGATCCCTACAAAGCAGACATACGCCCGTGGGCAGTGTGACACCAGGGTACCTGTGCCCGGCAAACCTCTTCCTCCAGGAGACCTGCCTGGGTGCCGGTAGCTCACCCTGGGTCCTCTGCTAGCCCAAAAGCAGGCTGGCATCCCAGCTTGAGGGCTCTCTGAGGGGCACCACGAGTCAACCCTCTCCCTCCTGCCTGGCCCAGTGGCTCTCAGCAGCACTCCTGTCCCCAGGTGCCAGCCACCACGGTGCTCAGGACCAGGAGGGGAGGACATGGTCTCCCATCACCATGCCCCAATGTGGCAGCCGAGCACCCAGGGAGGGTTCTCCCTTCTCTTTTGCAGTTTATAGTCCTTTCAGCAGATGTCTCCATGTGCTGCGAATCCACCCAGGCAGGGGCCAGGGCATGCAGAAGCTGGATGCCCAGCACACATGCCCTGCTCCAGGTGCAGCTGTGCACTCGGTGGCCACCCGTGCTGGTACCTGTGACAGGGGCGCAGGCCACCTCAGTCTGGATGGAGATGCCAGCATCGAGTGACTTGGGCTCTGAACACGTGGAGGAAAGGGAGGAATCAGTGCAACGGCACCCTGTAGGTCCCCACCCCGGGGAAAGCCCCCTCCTCCCTGGAGCAGCGCAGGGTCCCTGAGAGCCCGTCCATCAGATGGGGCAGAGCTGGGCTGTGTGCTGGCCCCGATGCCACCCACTGGTGGTTGAAGGTTGCCACCCTGCACCCTTCATCGCCGTGGGGCGGTGTGGGAGTGAGCCCAATGTGCCACGTCATGCCTGGCTGGGCGGCACAAGCAGGGCTGGCTCACCGAGGCTGTTGAGCTGTGAGACGCCGGGGGTCTGGCGCTGGGTCTCGGGGGAGGCTTGGCATATCTTACGCTTGAAGGAGGTGAAGAGGTGTTGACAAAGCTCTTCAGGCACATCTGCCTCCAGGTAGGTCTTCATGAAGAGGCGAAAGCCCTCGTAGTCAATGGGCTGATGAGGGGACAGAGGAGGATGATGGAGGTGCCCAGGGCATGCCATGGGGATGCAGAGCTGCTGGCAGCAGGGGTCCCATGCCCTGGGTCCCCCTCACCAGGCACACCAGCTGCAGAGCCCTCCCAAAACCACCAGCTTCCCAAATCCCAGTGGTGGGATATAACCTAAAGGGACCCAGAGGCACCAGGGCCAGAAATCCCCAGTGCCAGCTGGCTGCTGGGGGCTGGCATGGCTAAGCCAGGCCAGTGGCGTTGGGAGCAGGGATGGGAGCCACAGCAGCTGGGGTAGGAGCTGGGGGAGCAGCAGGGAAAGGCAGATCCGCAGTGGGACGGCACTTGCGGGCAGTGAGGCAGCAGCCAGCTCACCTGCCCGGGGGTCTGCAGCCAGCGGACCCCCCCAGATGGTGGGCAGCTTGCTGGAGGGGCAGGAGGCTCTGACAGAGCCAGGCGCTCAGCTCTCAGCTCCTGGCAAGCAATTGAGGAACTAAATACAGACTTTCTGGCACAGCCAAAGGAAGGCTGGGGGTGTTGGAGGCAGAGGGGTGTAACGCTGTGCTCCGAAAGCCTCCTGCTCCCGCGCAGCAAGGCACAGAGCCGCGGGACCCTCCAGCCCACCCCCAGCCCCTGGGAAATATCGTCCTCCTGAGGTGTCCTCGCCTCCTTCTTCCCTGCTGGACATCCCCATCAGATCGGGACATTGCCTTCCTGATGGCTTTTGTGGCCCCAGCTGGAGTGAGGGCCCCCTGGTGCCCTTGAATAGCAGCATAGTTTTGCTGCCCCTCCTCGCCATGTTCAGCCCACTTATTTTTTGTGTTTTGCCTTGTTTCTAGTGATTATGGTCCCCGTGAAAGGCTCTGTCCTGCTGGCACACTAATAGGTCTCTCTGAAAGCACTGTTTGGTAAAAATAACCCCAGCCTTCCCCAGGCGAGAGCGAGAAGGCACAGGGCCTTCCCCTGTCCCTGTGCTGGCAACAGCAAGATCATTTGCTTTTGGGGGAAGAAAGAGTAAATCCCTCCTGGCTTATGCCTGGCAACAAGATGCCCCAAAATGCTCTCAGCAAGGCAGCCTGCAGCCAGCACAGGACAGCAGCGTGGCTGCAGGGTCCTGGCAGCATCAGTGGGATGGGGTGGGATGGCCGCACAGCAAGCCTGGTCCCCGGGATGGCCGGAGGGGGACATGGTGGGGTGGGAAAGATGCTCCCCATCTGTGGGAGCATCTTTCCCAGTCCTGGGAGCATGACCGTGAGGAGAGGTGTGGGGGCGGACAGACAGGCTTGCCTTCTCCCAGTTGCTTTTAAGCTGCAGGAGCTGGGCTAGGGGAGCCAGTGGGGGGCCGGGAGCTGACAGCAGTATGGGGGGAGGCTGGAGGGGACAGGGCCGTACCTGTTCAGGGTTGTACCTCGAGAGCACTCCATCCCCATGGAACTCTTCCAGGACATCCTTGAGCTTCTTGGTGGAGTCTGGGGAAACAAAGGCATCACACTGAGCATGGTGCCGGTAAGCCCCCTTTGCCATTTGGGATGGTGGAGATGAGTTTATCTACTGGATATACAATTTCTGATCCCCTCCATGCCTAGGAAGGGGCCACCCATGCCCTGCTTTTCCCTCCCTGCTTGGAGTGCAGGCTATATATGTAAAGCTTGCCAGCAGTGGTGGGTCCTCTTCCTCCTACCTATATGAAAATAAACACAGACCTAGAGTGAAACTGCAGCACTGGGCAAGGAAAGCCTGGACCACTCCACAGCTCTGGCTGCTCCGGGTGTGATGCTGAGCACAAAGCCTGGCCCGACCCTGCCCCAACCCCTTTGCACAGGCTTTGGGTGGCTGCCACCATGCTGAGAGCTGGTGCCTGCTGGCACCCCCTCAGCAGCCCAAACTGTCCCCACAGCCTGCCCTGGGCTGCCCATTGGCATCTCCGGGAGGCACCAGGAGGGAGAAATAGAATGATATGGCTCCAGGCAGACTTCCACACAAATAGTAAATGGCCCGTGATTTCCCCTGGCTGGGTGTCCTCAGGGCTGGAGTGTCTGGAGGGACATTGGTCCTTCCAAAATTGAGAAATAAGGGAAAAATGGAAAAAAATATCAAGGGGAAGGAACGTTAAGCCCTAACCTTCAGACATATATCTCTGGGCATTTCCATTTAAAAGGCTCTCAGACATGCCAGCCCAGTTAATTACTCTCTCCAAGCCGAGGGGTTGTGTTAGCTCCTGCTCCCCCAAAGCCCTCCGCTGGGGACACTGGGGATGGAGCTCGGTGCTGGACCACGACTGTCTGGGTTGCCTGGGGCGGGTCTGGGGGTTGCAGAGCACAACCAGGGACCAGCACGTGCTCAAGGAGGGGGCTCCTGGCCCCAGGGCTGGGGATGACCTGTGGGAGGACCCCTGAGCACCGCTCCCCGGCCCAGTGCCAGGCCACTCTCCCGGGGAGGAGGCAGCTGCCCATGCTGCAGCCTTGCTTGCCAAACTTTGATTAACGAAATGAAGACGCCGTACATGTTCTGAGCTCAGCATTACAGATGGTGTTTTATGGTCTGTGATTTAAGAAAGCAGAGCCCGTTCTCCAGAGAGGCAGGATGAGATGCAGACAGCGATGCTGCACACACATCTCTGCACGCAGCCCTGCCTGCCCCTGCCTGGGATGTCTGGCAGGCAGGCAGGGGGCTGGGGGCAGCTTGCACTGGGCTGTTTGGATTGGGAGACCGTGCCTCCTCACGCGGTCAGCCCTGAGGCAGTTCACCTCACCCCTACGATGCGCAGCAGCCCTGAGCATAGCCCTGGGGGGGCTCATGGGGTCCCCTTTGCCTCCCAGTCCTCTTCCGCACAGCCACAGGAGTCCGCTCACCCCGGGACTGTGCTGCCCCTGCAAAGCGATGCCCCTCAGATTTTAAATCCCTCCTTCCTTCATCCCATGGTCCTGGCTGGGCTTTCCTGCCCATCCTGTCCTGCTCTCAGTGCCTCCCCGGGAACCTCTCCATTGCCCACTGCAAGGAGCACACCCGCACAGTGGCTCTCTGGCAGGCAGGACCCCAAGGACCTGGTTTCAGGCTTTGCCCAGGCTCCCTCCCCAGCTGCTTGCAGCTCCAGAACCCCATGGCACCGCCACCAACCTCCTCTCCTCAGCAGGAGCTGCAGGAGATGGTTGCTCTGCAAAAGCGCAGAGGGTTGGCAACCTGAGGCGAGCTGTGGAGCAGCTCCGCGTGTTTAGGAAAAGACAGTCTGCTTTCCTCACTGGCATTTCACTTCGCTAAAGAACGTGGGAGCTGGCCGCCTTCGGAGGGACCGAGCCGTGCTCACGTGTCCATCCCGCAAAGCAGGGGGGGCTTGTGCTCAGCTAAATCCTCCCAGGTGCACAGGCACGAGGACTCCTCTGCTGTGCCCCATGAGCCAGTGCTGGGGGTTGGGTGCCTTCCCAGCTTCCCCATCCTAAACCTAAGAAGTCATCTAGTTCTCCACGAGGACACTAAGGACTGGTTGGACACCAGTCTAGCACAGATCAACAGGACTTTTAAAACCCCTCTCCCTGTCCCAGGGTGGATGCGTAGGGGGCTCAGGGTACTCACAGTCTGTGTACTGCTGGAGCTGGGCAAACTCGGTGGGGCTGAGCGAGATCCACCCGCCATCGCTCATCTTCGGGTGGCAGGGCCCGCTTGGGGGGGCCACAAGCCACTGCGCTCCCCGTGCCGGGCTTGGCACTGCAGGTCCCAGCCAGCCACTCGGTCACATCGGCACTGTGAGGGGCTTGGAGGGCTCTCGGCCAGCTGGCATCATCCCGCTGAGCCCATGGGCAGCAAACCCCAAAGCCAGGAGCAGCCGGTCAGCACCTTCTTCCCTAGAGCAGAGATGGAAAAAGAGGAGGGGGTCAGTGGTGCCCTGCCCGTGGCAGGCAGACACAGGCTCCTGCCTGCACAGGCTGCCCTGCCACAGCTTTCCCCGGGGCAGAGTCACCTGCAGCAGTGGTGGTCACTGGGGCTGGCACAAAGGTTGCGTGAGCTCAGAAATGGGGTGCAAGGGTGCTTTCCCAGCTGGGGAGGGCCCCCCGCCATGGATGTGGGGGACCTCTGCTCCAGGCACCTCATGGGAACGGAGAGGGGAGCGCATTGGCTGCAGTGGGGGGCCAGCAGAAAGAGGGGGCGAGCGCAAGGAGAAACACAGAGCACCTTGCCATGTGACCATCCCCAGGGGCTTGGCATCCCCGGGGGAGCCCCTCTGCAACGGAGCCAGCGCGGTGCCACCCGCAGTGGCCACAGCTCTCGACGGCCGGAGGATGCGGCTTGACAGAGGCAAGGCAAACACGACAGGCAGGGAAAGGAGCTTGTCACCTTATTTAGCCCCAGCATTTTCCAGGGGAACCCAGCATGATAGGAGCAGAGGGAAGGACACAATTAATTAGAGAAGACGCAGTGCCTGGAAGCAGGGGATCTGAACAAGTGGAAACTCCCAGCTCATGCCTTCATCTCCAAAGCTGGTGGTGACCTTTAGTTGGCTCTGCCGCCAAGAATTATCTTAAATGAAAATGTACGTTCAAAATTGGGTGAGAGGGAACCTGCTTGGGCTGGAAAACCTGTGCCGCAGAGGAAATGTTAGAAGGCCTCCAAGGAAGTGGCCCTCTCCAGCCCATCCATTTGCAGGCTTCAAAATTGATTAGCTTCTTCACTTAACCGAACTGGTCATGGGGGAAAGGGCAGCTTCCTGAGGAGGTGGTTGCTCTTCAAGGAGTAAATGAGAGCAATTTTAAGGCCATCTTCTTGCTAAGCTTTGGCTCCCAGTTTCCACCAGCCTAAGCTGACGGACTGGAGAAAGCAGAGCGTGGGTGAGCTGGGAAAGGCTGTGAGACTTGGGGTGATCCTCAGGGAGCACCCCTACCCCCCCGTGGCTGGCTGGGCTGCCCATATCACCTTTTCATTTGTGGGAAAAGGCACTTGATTAAGGCAAGCGAGTCATTTTGGGGACCTGACAGGTCCCACTTGCCACACCACCCCCAGCCAGTGTCCCTAGGGACAGTCACACATGGGGTGCAGCAGGGGCAGGCACTTAACCCCTCAGCCTCAGGATTTCCCCCCACAACCAGTCTCTGGGATAGACCTTCTCCTTCACCCCAGCCATACAGGGCAGCCTCAGTGTTGGCAAGGAGATGCGACCACCTTCACAGGGCTTTTGGGATGCAATCGGGAAGCACTGCTGCTCGGTCCCCAGCAATATCAATTTTCTTTACTAATGTTATTTTGGCTTTAACTCCAACCGCTGCAAGTAATCCAGGGCAAGACACTGCCCAAGGGCAAAGCCCCATGATGGCAGAGGTGGGAGCACTGCAAACCCCTCCTCGGGCCTACGGGGAGGAAGGTGACCCCTGAGCAAGCAGCACAGGGCTGACCACCCACCCGCACGGCTGCCAAGGGGTTTTCCAGCCACGGGGAGCAACTGCACATCTGGAAAGAAGCCCACCAAACCCTGGGCACACGTTTTCTGGAGTTAAACAGCACGGCTGTGCTTAGTCCTGCTCAGTCCTTTCCGCCCAAGAGCAGCCAGGAGCTGCAGCTCAGAGCACACCCTGCGTCACTGCCAGGGAGCTGCTCCAGCCCTGTGCCTTGTGGGGCCGGCTGGTGGGCACGGGGATTTGCCTTGTGCCAAATTTTGCTGGGTATAAAGCCGTGCCCTGCCGGGGATGCTGCTGCCCGAGGATGCTCTCTGAGAGCTGGACAGATGCTGCTGCCCAGAAAAGCTCCTGCTGCTCTCCCCTGCAGCTCTCCCTTCCCTCTGCTAGCTGGAGACAGCCCCAGGGGGCACAGCTGCTGGGGCTCTTGTCTGGGGCAATCCAGTCCCATGGTCTGGGGCTTCTTGGCTGCAGCGCATCGTGGCTCCAAGGCTGCCAGGAGCGCAGCAGGGGCTGAGCTGGCAGGGGCTTGGGGACCCCATGAGATGCTTCTGCTGCTCCTGCCCAGGGCAGTGGGGGAACAGCTGCCCCTGGGCTGGGGGTGACGATGCCATGTGCCTGCAACACACAGCCCCAAGGGAAATGTCACCTCCCCACCCTTGCCAGGGCCCTGCCAGCCCCATGGCAACTCGTCTCCAGCCTGCAGCCATCCCAGCTCATCCCAGTTCCTCTTTGTCCCCATGCCACCAACTGGGGACAGGCTGGACACAATGGTTTTAGGGCTAGAAAAAAACTACCCAATGTCTTCCCCCACTGGCATCGGTTTCCTGTGGATCTTCATATTGGGGAAAGGACAAGCAGGAATATGGTGTTTGCACCCTTCCAGGATGAAGGGTTTGTCCCAAGGTATCTCCGAGGCTGGTCCAGAAGAACTCAGTCCATAAGAAACCCTCCAGGAGTGCACACGGATTTTCTGTTTCCTGGCAAACGAGCTGTTTCATTTGACAAGAACTTATTTTTTATCCTAAATTTATACAAGGAGAGGCTGAGAGAACAGAGCTAGCTCAACCTGCAAGAGAAAAGGCGAAGAGGGAGACCTGGCTGGCTCCAGCTGCCTGAAGGAGTTCGGGTGCATGGAGCCCTCCTGCAATAGATGGCAGCAAAAATACCCCTCGCTTCTTTTAACGGCGGGTTATGGAGCGGCACAAAGCAATACAAGGAAAGCAAAGCGGAGCTAATTGGGCCATCCCAAGGGGCTTTCCCCCAGCAATTGCTGGAATAACACATGCCACTTCTGGCACGTCAGCCTTGGATTTCAGGAAGGGCAGGAAAAAGCCTCCTTAGGAATCCAGCTGCTGCTCGTTTGGCCACCCTCTGAATTGTCAGTGGCAAATTATGTTCTGTTAAATCAAATTTGCCTCTCTCTAAAAATAGCTCCCCTACTAGTGTTACAAATAACACCGGACTACCCTGCCTGAAAGCACTTACCAGGACGCGGCCCTTCTCCCCCTCCTCGCTCCATGCCCGCCAGCCGTGCGCGTGGGCTTTGCTGTTCTGCCGGCACCGGCAGCATGGTGTGACTCAGGGTGGCTGAAGTAGCCGGGGGAGGATGGAGAGGGGGGAGCTGGGAGGGCTCCGAGCACCTCCCAAACCCTCTCAGGGGATTAGCTGGTGCTGGAGCCCTTGGGAAGCCCCCACACAGAGCATCATGCCAGCCCTGGAGCCAGGCAAGGGAGCTGAGGGCTGGGCAAGGGGTGATGAAGGAGGCGCCGCGGGGAGCATCGCCGGGTGCAGGCAGAGGCGCAGCTCAGCAGGAGCCAGGGCCCAGCCATGTAGGGCCTGAAACGTTCATGTCAACAAGGGAGATGCCAGGCTGAAGCTGGCGATGGGCCAGTCCCTGCCAGCGAGCGGGGCCCGGGCAGGCGGCAGCAGGGCCAAGCCATGGGCGGTGGGCACGTCTCAGTATCCATGAGAAAGGGCTGCCCACGGGCACCCCCAGTGTTCAGGGCTGGAGGGTTCCTGGCAGCAGCGATGGGAGGGCTGCTCCAACCAGCCACCCCTGCCCACGAGCCTCCCAGCCATCCCCTGGCCACCTGGTGCTGCCAAGGACAGAGGACCCAGCTCCTGGGCTGCTCCCCCAGCACACAGCACGGTGTCATGGGGCTCACCATGGGTTTGGGAGGGCTTGTTCCACCAGCACCCATCTGCCCTCTCTGGGACAGGAGCTAGCAACTGAGACTTAATTCTGTCCAAGCTGAAGCAGAGCAACCCCTGGCAGTGGGATGGCAGCCTCCGGGTGCCGGCAGAAGAGCAGCCGCTCTCGCTGAGCCTCCAGCCTTCAAGCAGCTCCGCAGGGGCGTGCAGATGGGGCTGCAAGCGCATGCCCTGCCCACAGGAGATTTCTGCTTTGGATGCCCTTTGGGAAGGAAAAACGTCAGCTCCTCGAGCTTCAGGAGACGGCACGAGGAGGGAAAGCTCCTGCTGTGCATATGCACACTTGCACGTGCAGAGGCTGTAGCTCTCCAACAGCAGCAGGGAACGGCACGGCCCGAAGCCAGGCTCTTCCCTGCATCTCTGGCTGGGCCCACTGAAAGCCACAGTCACTCACAACATCTTTTCCCAGGGCAGAAGCATGGTGGGTCCCTGCAGGAATGGCATTTTCCAGCCCGCCCGCCCCATCTTTTGGAAAGATCAGCCTATTTTTGTGTTGGGCTGGGTAGAGGCCCCTGAGACAGTGGGTGGAGTGTAAATCCCTCCTGTCCCACTGCAGCAAACAAACCCCAACCAAGTCACGCTCAAACTATTTTCTGCAATGACAGGAGAACGCACTTTTCTGCATTTTGCCACCCCAAGAGGACACTCAGGATCTGCTTTTTCGATTCTCCCTGCCTGTTGCTCTCTACACATTCCCCTGGCCACCCATGCAGAGCCAGGCACACTGTCCAGGTACCTCGCACCAACTTGCGGCACCGGAGCAATGAGATGTGCTGGCAGGGGTGCCCGGAGCACCTGGGCGGGCAGCTGCCCGTGAGCCCACACCCACCGGCCACAAGCGAGCACCTCTTGTGGGAGGAGAGGTGCTCCTTCCCATCTGGAGTAGCTGCTTTTCGGCACGTTGTGCCGGCTGCCTTCGGCAGTGGTCCAGCAAACAGAGGCGGCTGTGGCGTGCAACCCCAAACCCTGCAAGCACACATCTGCTGGGAGCACCTTGCTGGGCCTCTGCACCTGCTCCCAGCTGCAGGGCATTCTTCCCTGGCAGCTTTTAAGCAAGCAAGCACTGTTTCGCTAGGAGATGCTCCCCTCTCCCCGACTGCTGCATGAGAGGACTGGCAAAGCTGGGGAGAAGAGACATCTGTCGCCACCGTGACCAGCTCTTGCGTGGTGGGTGCTCTCTCCCACACAGCTGGGTCACTGTGGAAGAGAAGGGTGGCCTTGGCTGATCCTCTGGCCCCGGGGTCAGGCTGCAGATATACCTACGCGCAACCGGCAGCTGGGAGAGCTCGGCTCAGCCCAGCCCAGCTGCATGGGGACAGCAGGGACCCAGCTGGGGCTCACCTCCCCCATTAGCCCACCAGGGCCAGGACAGCTCGGCTCACACCCTAGGGATACCAACAACTTCCCAACTTACTACTGTTGCCTTTTTAGAGAATAATTTTGCTGGGTGAGTTCAAAGCAGACTGGATCTGAGCTAGCAATCTTTTGAGCAAGACCTGTCCCCTCGCAACCTCCTCTGCTGGTCCCAGTCAGACCAGAGCTTGTCTCACAGAAAAGCCCCTTCCTGTGCCACACGGGGAGGCAGTGGCTGGCCCCACAGCCTCTGGACTGGGATCCTCCCTGGGTTCCTGGCTCTATCACCTCGCACCTCCAAACCCAGAGCTTCGCACTGCCGGCACAGGGAAGCCCCAGCTCTCTCGCCATGGGAATCCTGCAGCACTGAGTCCCATGGGTTAACTGCACCTTGCGTGGGACAACGCTGTGTTGGGTAGCTTTGAAATATGTGCTTCTCCCGTTTCATCCCCTGAAACAACCTGATGAACAAGTTGCAGACAGCCTCCTTCTGCAGGCCAGGCATGCTGAACACCTCCTCAGTCCTCCTGCCCTCCAAAGCAAATGGCCCCAGCAATTTTTACTTAACAAGAAAGACACTAACGAGCTTTTCCGGCCTGGCAACACGGGGGAATGGCTGACTCGGGCTGTTTCACTGCCCATCGAAAGGGTGTGTGGGTTTATAGCAAAGCTGAGAACCAACACATGCTGAGACACGAGTGAAGATCGCATAGCCTCCCCAGGCTGCGTTAAAGGCTCGGTGGCAGCCATCTTCTCCACCCTGGGGGACAAGGGGATGCTGCCCCATCCTTCCCGACCCTTAAGGCAGCTTTTTCCCACCCCGGGCACCTCGGCTCCTGCACCCCAGCGCTGACCCGCTCCTTGACTCTGTGTTCCCGCTCCCCGAACCGCTTCAAACCCGGCCCAAAGGCCTCGGGACGGGGTCGGGACCGGTCCGGGGGGGCGTCCTGGGCTCCGAGGGCACCGAGCAGGGACCTGGCAGGAGGTCGCGGCCGGGCGAGCGGCGGTCCCGCGTGGGTTGGGAGATTTTCCCACGGCTGGAAAGGGGCCGAGCCCACGGCGGGTCCCCACTCGTGTCCCCCTCCTCCCCTTGCCGCAGCCCCGCGTCCCCCCCCCGCCGCTGTCCCCTTACTTGGAGGCGGCAGCGCGGTGCCATCGGCGGCGGGACCGGCCAGGTCGCTCCGGTGGCGGCTCCGGGGCTGTCGGCCTCGCTGGGCAGCCCCGGCAGCTCCCCGCTCCCTCGGCGAGGCGGAGCCGGGCGGGGGGATGAGGAGGGATGCGGGGGGATGCGAGCGGGCCCAGCCCGCACCGCTCCGCTCCGCCCGCCTCCGCCGGCACCGGCGGGTGACCGGGGGTGGGGGGAGAGGAGGAGGAGGAAGAGGAGGAGGAGGAGGAGTTGGGGGGAAGAGCCCGGCGGCCCCGACCGCGCCCCCGCCCCTCCCCGGGCCCGGGGCAGCGCCGGGAGGCGCCGCGGCGGGGAGCAGCGACCTGCGTGGGGACCCGGGAGCCGCGTCTCCATGATACAACTAATTTATTGTGAATTCCCACCCCCCGATAGCGGCAGGACTTTCCCCATCTCCCACCAGCCCCGCACCGCGCCCCGCAGCCCCGCCGCTCCCCGTCCCTGTCCCAATCCCCATCCCCATCCCTATTCCCATCCTTGTCCCGCTCTCTTCCCTGCTGCTTTTTACCCCCCTGCACCTCGGCCTCTCCTGTTTTTGAACAGTTTCACCCACGGCGAAGGTTGCTCTCTCCTAAGGAACGGAACAAACTGCCAAAAACAAACAAACAAAAAAAAAATGCCAAAACAGATAAAAAGCATTTTTATTTTCTTTCCATGACGCGTACGCCTGCCTGCTCAGGGGTGACACTATTTCAGGCATGTCTATTATTTATGTTTTGCTATATTTATATTAATTAGAGACGCCATCCATGTACGTAGTTCTCCAACTTCAAAAAAAGCAGGAGAAGGGGACTGTCAGCTGAGACTGAACTTTCTCAAGAGAAACAGGCAGAGAGAAGCAGAGCTGCACTCTGCATGCCGGTCCCATATGACATTCCTGCTCTATAACTGTGATCTTTCCAGTCCCAGCCCCACTTTCCCTCCCTCCCTCCTGGCGGGGACCCCAGAGAGATGGGTCGGGGCTCCTGGCTGGTATGCTGAGGATGATGGAGTCCCCAGAGTCATGCCAGTTTTAGGGGAGATAGAGGCACTCATGTCATCTGTGCCCGGGCAAAAGGAGCATCCCCTCAAGGCACCCACTGGCCCCTGGTGACGGGCTGTGTGAAGCACGAAGGAATCTCACCTTGCGGAGCAGTGGAAAGAAGGCACTGAGCTTCCCTGCTCCTGTCCATGCCAACTGTCTCCCTCGGGAGTTGTAACCTGTGCCAACAGCTAGCCAAAGTGGGTGACTTCTCCTCTCCCCTGAGACAAGTGTCCCAGCCCCATCCTTGTCCTGTCTGACAGCTCCAGGTCACTTCTCCTCTGTCCTGGGGAGGTCCCTCCGCAGGGAGGCTGCGGTTTGCCAAACGTGGGTGAGAGGAGGAGGAGGTGGAGAATGGGGAAGGCTCCTGGTTGGACACCCACTGTTGCCTTCACCCAGGGTAGCAGGGCACATCAGCTCCAGGCTGGGCAGGCAGACACCTGACCAGAGCTAGTGAAATACCTGGTGCAAAGGCTCAGCTGGCAGACACAGAGTCCTTCTCCCAGAAAGAAGCCTTGCACCGGACAAAACCTTGCCCAGCTCAGGGCTGCCCCTGGCCCTTCTGGGAGCGATGCGCTTGGGATATGCTATTACCTCCAGCAATGCTCTCTGGCCAGCAGCAGCCCCCTGGGGCTTTCCAGATGGCTGGGAGCTCCCACAGCTTTTTCCAGAGGTTGGAAATGACCCTTCATGAGTGGTGCATGAATATTTTTTTCAGGCAGGGAGTCCAGCTTGACCACGAGAAGCCAACGGTCCAGCCGAGATGCCGTACTCCCCCACTCTGCGTTGGGTTTGCTAATGCTTTGCCCAGGCTATTGGTGAAACGCTCCCAGCACACCCAGATGAGAGTTTCATTGTTTCTCCACATAGAAGTAGGTATTCCTTCCTTCCAGGGATTAATTAGTAAATTAAAATGGTAGAAAGACAAAATTATTATGATTAAGCACAAGCCCTGGTGATGATGTCTCTCTCTTGCAGATCTGACACTGTGTCCCAACACATTCCCACCTCCCTTGAAGGGCTGCGGGCAGCGGATTCACCCCCCAAATTGATTCCCTTAGTGGGAAAGACACTGGGGTTGGGGTTTGGGTGGATGAGAGCTACCTACGGCTGCCTTAAACACTGATCCCCAGGCCCAAAAGCCCTGACCATGTGGCCTGCAGTGCTCTGCACTTGCAGAAGAAGGAGGGTCCCTTTGCTCCTCGGGGCCAGGGTTGGCTGAGCCTCGCTCTCCAGATTAACGCAAGCAATGCGCTGAAAGCTGGATCGATTAGAGCTGCAGCCCTGTTTTCTAGTCCCGTCCAAAAAAGCCATCACATTTTGCCTGGCAAAAATTGTCCTTCTTAAACCTGAGTCACTTATGATTCCTTGTTCTGATGCTCAGTAATTTCTTTTTTTTCACTGGGGGCCAAACCCTAGCAGGGATCAGCAGGCAAAGGGTAGGCAGAAAACACAGGTCCCTGTGGCTTTGGGGGCTGAAATTCTTTCCCTGCCCGCTCTGCCCAGCACCTGCGGGACTCGGGTGCCTGGGCTCCCAAGGAGACGGTTGCTCTGCAAACCCTCGCTGCTCCTGGAGGCATGGGCAGAGGCACAGAAGCAGGGTAAGAATTATTTTGGGGCCACCCAAAGGGAAGAGGGTGCTTTTCTCAGTGCAAAGAGCAAAGGAGAGGTTCAAAGTGTCTTTTCATCACCTGGGCAGATTTGGGGGATTTTTATCAGCTCTCTTCTTGCTTTAACTCTGGTTAATTTGCTCTTGAAATGTTGACCCAAGGCAATGCTGAGGTTTGCTGCTAACTCAGTTGTAGTGACACCTCCCCTGCCTGGGCTCTGTTACGTAAGGGAGAAGGAATCCCTAGCAATTATAACTTGATTATTTTACTGAACGTGTGATTACAAATGGGAACTGCAGAGCCCGTTAGGGCTCTGAGTAATGAGCACCGCAGTCAAGATACAATTAAAATGAGCCCAGGCTCCCCTGGCCCCAGCTCCTTCTCTGAAGTCAAGTGGGCTGCTCGGAAAGCTGTTTGCCTGTCCTTCACACATCCTGCCCCACCCCCAGTTATTTTTCAGTGACCAGAGGAAAGATGGTAAATTTCAAAGGGGGAAAAAAATCCCCAAAAAACACTTGAGAATTTTCCAGGCTGATTTTTTTTTACAGCTTTTGTTCTGCTTAGTGGCAGTACCCCGGGGACAAGTGGGGAGAAGGACAAGCTCTCCCACTCCTGCCCGCGGGTGGTCGCCAGCGTTATATTAAGTCGCGGTGAGCCTGGAGAGCGGCAGATTAGGCTGGAAATTAGAAAACACGGCAGGGTTGGGATGTCCCCCAAGAGAGACTCAGTTGCAGAGCCTGGAGACGCCGGTGTTGTTGAACTGGCCCCTTCCCGGCTGCCGGTCATGGTGATGCAAGGTGCCGCGGGTCGTCGTGCTGGGGCTCCTGCGCCCAACGAGCCGAGCCTGCGGCCAGGCAGGACAGTCGGCTGTCGGCCACTCAGCCGCTTTCATTACCGTGTGTTTTCCCAAATAACTTGGTGTCACCCCTGCGCGCTTTTCCCAGCCTCCTGCCTGGGGTTGCTGCGCATATGTGGGGGGGAACAACAGCATCTCCGCTGCTGGCTGCCGGCTGGCTCCATCCCTGCCTCCAAGCAGAACCTGTGCCTGGAGAGAACAACACCCCAGCCCTCTCCCAGATTCTCTCCCATGATTTTTAGGCAGGATGACATTCTGGGGCATAAAATATTTCAGATTTTGGAATCTATGGGGCTGGCGCGTCACAGGCACTGGCAGGCAGTAAGCGAGAGCTGCAGCGATGCAGTCAGGGGGAAGACGCACAGCAGTGCCAGCAGCAGCTCTCCAAGGCTGCACAGCTCTTGTCCAAGCCTGGCTCCTGCGTGGAGCCAGCCTGCTGTCGGGGAAAGATGGTGCGAGTGAGTCAGGGATTTGGGCGAAGCAGCGTTCTCCCCGAGACTGGAGGAGGACCCCGTGCCGAGACAGCAACTGGCGTCACAGAGCTTGCGAGCCACCGGCTCCCTCTGAGCCCGAGCTCAGCATGGGCTGGGGAAATCCATGTGGGAGGAAGCTGGGTGACCGAGAGCAGTGCTATGGGCCGAGTCAGAGCACCCATGGGTGCTCTGCTATACATCAGCCCTGCCCTGTTTCCTTTTGAGTGACCTTGGGTCTGCAGAACATGATGACCACAGTGACAATGCAATGGCTCAGAAAGGGACAGCATCATAGCATCACGGCATCAGAAGCTGTCAGCAGAAAGCCCCAGGGATGCCCACACACCTGAAATGCAGGGTGCAACGTCGCACCTTCCCATCCACGTCCCAACCACGTTACTCCCCAAAATTACATCTTGGCAGTGTAAATGCAGAGCAAAGACATGAGGGATGCTTCAGCACAGCCGTGCAGGAGGTGCTGCTCTGCCTGAGCCTGCTAACAGTGGTGTGATACTGTGTTATTAAAACGTGTAGAAAACTGTGCTGTAGACTGTCATATCTGTGCTCCCAGCAGTTATTTTAACTCAAGTAAATAGCATAGTGGAAAAATCACACATACAACCAAATATATGGAAAAACCCTCTTGTACAGAGATATTGTATCATCTGCAACCTCAGGTGGCTGGTGCTGTGGGTGACAGTTCATTGCACACACCTGGGTGCAGCTGGGTGCCTCCAGCAGGAAAAGGGAGGTGGGAGAAGGAGGGCAGGTGAGGATCATGAAGGAATTTTGGGGTGCAGGAGCCCATGCTGAGGCAGAGCCCTGGCTCCGTGCCCTTGGGGCAGGCGTGGGAACAGTGGGGTCCCACCTCCCTTGGCTCTCAGCTCAGGCTGCTGCCTTGCTCAGAGTGCACGGAGCAGAGAGGGAAGGGAGTCAAAGAGCTGTCAGGTGTTGTTAGCAGTGTGACATCTCTTAATAAGGCCCATCTGGCTGGAAGGCACTGGATCCGGCAGGATTTCTGCAGACCTGATGGTGAATGCTTTTGCCAAGGTTTTACAATCAGCGTTAATAAACACGCTGGGGCAGCATTTGGCACCATGAGCTCAAACTTCCCAGGCTGAGACTGAGAAAAAATAGACTTACAGCAAAAAATCCTCGCTGCACAGCAGAGCTCCTGGGCAACTCATTCCACCTTCTGGGATGTGCAGATCCTGCACGGCCTGCAAACACCCACCCAGCTGCAGGTCACTTCTGGTGGGGTAGCCGGTTCCCACAGAAGCCCCATCTCACTGGGAGTGCGTGCACAGATCCTGAATCCTTAACCAAAGGGCTGGCTGGGCTGCCCAGGTTTTCCAGCAGCCCTTCATCCCCAAAGAGCCACCAGACCTATATCTGAATCTCCATCCTTCTCATCCTGCATCGCTCCACCATAAGGGACATGGGTGGCTGCATGGGGTGATAACCACAGCACGGAAACCCTTGTCCTCCGGGAAGAGGGATTGCAAGGACACTGCGGGGATCAAACCCGCTGCAACAAACCTGTGTCTCACCTAAAGGCAGTATGTGTCACGCAGGCAGTGGGCACTTTTAAAGCAGGGTGGCGCTGAGTAGAAAGTGTCTGGGCGGGAACAGCTGGACCTGTAGGTGTGTAATAGCAGCAGAAAAAGCCCATGTGATTTAGGGGAAATGCCACATTCTGGGACGATGAAAGGGTAATGCTGTACCGAGTGGCTGCCGATGAATCACAGGGCTTTAGGGAACACACTAACGGGTGTTTAAACTACTCTGTAAAGCTTGGCTTAGTTCCAGCAGACGTTTGAGCGTTGCAGAAATGGGCTCTGCTGCCCATTCCTGGCTTCTCCCGCCAGTCGGGGAAGCAGCACGGGGCAGAGAGGGGAACTGAATGCTGTGGTGCCCATGCAGGGCCCCTGCATGCTGCCGCCCCTGAGGCAGGGGAAGGTGCTGGCGGACGGGTGCCTCGGGCTGCAGCACCAGAGCACGTGGTCCCAGTGCGGCGCACTGGTGTGAGCCAAGCTTTGCTGGGACAGCTCTGCCCCAGGGGTCTCGGAGCTGCATGAAGGAGATGGCTGCTGCTGCACGGGGTCAGAAGGAGCTGGTGGAACTTTGTTTGTGCTCATTAACATGGGCTGCTGTCTTTTCTGCTCCCAGCTGTGCCTACCAAACCTCCAGCCCCAGCATGCTGCGGTAGTGCTTATGGCAAAAGGAAGACAAGGAGCGGCGAGGCTGGGGTGGTGCGAGACACCAGCACCCCCAAGGCACCCCTCTGCTCCTGCTCACACCCGGCTGGGGGCTGGAGGCTTGGCTGCCTCCAGTTCCTGGGCCCTGCAGACACCCAAACAGTCCCTTAGGTGCTTTGGCCTCTCTTAAGCAGGATTAATTAGCCTCATTATAGACCCTATTAGGCTGAGCAGTCTGGAGTGCCAGGCTGCAGGGGACACCAAGTGTCCCTGTGGCAGGCTTCATGGGGCTGCTGGTGGGGACAGGGGGATCCCCGAATCAAACCACCTTGAAGGCACTGATCCTGCACGCCCCTGCAGATGCCCTTCATGGTATTGCTGCAGCTGGTCCAGACCATGTCCCCACCATGGCTGCTCTTCCCCAGAGTCCTGGTGCTGGGTGGTAGGTCTCTCCCCAAAGCCTGCCCTGTTGTCCCCGAGGGCTGGCCGGAGTGCTCCTCACTGTGAGCGATAAGAAGAATCACTTTAAGTATATACTTCCTTAAATCCCTTGAACTCCTGAATTAAAATACGGATGTGGGATTTAACTTGGAAGGTTTTGAAGCAGATATTTTTGTTATACATCATCATGCATGTCACGAGTCTAAAATATTTGGAAGAAGGGCTGTATAAATAGCCATTTGATCACCTTTTCTCAGCTGGCTCCTGCTCCCCTCTATCTCACAGCTGCCATGGAGCAGGGAAACACATGTGGCACTCAGGAACCTGCAGTTTTACTTTTGGCTGCTTTCAGTGTTTCCAAGAGAGATGCTGTCACAAGCCTTGTTTCATCCAAAATACAGGAGAGGAGAGGACAGGACAGGACCAGGGCATGTGCGGATGTTGCTTCTCTGAGAATCACTCAGACACCCGCAGGCCGTCAGGACAAAATTGTTGGCACTAAAACACTGTCACGTTACTGAGAATTACACCATGCTCTGGGCGATCACTGTGTTGTGTCAACACCAGAACTCCCAGCATGTGAAATGGGAATTCTCATGACATTTTCAGTGGAGTGAGGGGCAAAATAAGCCAGAAGCTGTTTTCCACCTTGACAGCTGAACCAGCCAGGGAGGCCTGGGGGTATGGTTTGGGGTGCCCCACACCTTTCTCCCTATTGCCCCGCTCCCAGGCATCACCCCAGGCCCGCAGCTGGTAGAGATGCCCCAAGGTCTGCACCCCAAAAATGCCCACCAGGCACTGGGGGCCGGGGGCAGCTCTGATGCTCCTGGGGTTTTGTTTTTCTAAAGCTATGTCAAGAAGATGTTTCTATTAAAAGACCTTCTGGGTCTAAGACGTGAATCCACAACCACAGCCAGCCAGCTTGTCTCAGTTTCAGCTTAAAACCCTCTGCTGCTGGGCTGCCGGGGCCAGTGCCACAGCCACCGGGAGATGAGAAACATTTGCCATATGTTGAGGGATTACTGTATAAAATTGAGATGCTTGGCGGCACGCCAAGTTACAGGGTTTCCAAATAGAGTCTGAATCCTGGACAGAAAAGTTCCAACTAAATATAGCCATGACAGCCTCAAAGTTGACTTCTTTATTTTTTTTTGCATTGAATTAACTTAAAATAGCCTGGGTTTTGGGTTTTTTTTTTTTGTGCCCTGCCAGCAAGAGGGCAGGTAGAGGCATGTTTACAAACAAAGGTACAAACCACCCGAGATGGTGGGAGGGGGAACCTTGCCCTTCCTCCCACCCACCCTGGGATGCTCCTGAGGGATGGAGGGAATGTGGGTGCAGAGGCCCCGGGCTGCCTCTAGCCACTGAGGAGGAGGAACCAGGGCGGGCAGCTCTGGCCTCCTTTTCCTCGTGCCTTGCCCAGGAAAGGCCTACCTGCCTAAAAAACATTGCAGGGAACCAAAAAAGCTTGGGGGGCCCATGAAGACATGGGGGACAAGACAAGTGGATCGCCCTGGAGAAAGGCTGGTGCCTGTGGGGGCTTGCTCACATATAGCTCAGCAAGAAGAAATTTTGCTGGGTGGTTTCAGCAGAGCCGTTTGTGCTGCTGGGAGCTGGGAGCGATGGGAGGCTGAGAAAAACTCAGCGAGGAGATGGTGCTTCCACTTGGAAAAGGCGATTTGGATTTTCTGGGCTGCTAGCCCTGCTCACACCTTTCTGAGACGTGGGCTGGATTACTCAGCCATAGACCCACCGACAAATGCAGAAACAAAATCAAAGCCCAGCACGGAGCAAGGGGCCAGGATTTCAGCGGCACTGCACGCTGGCTGAGCCAGCCCACAGGAAAAAAAAACAAAGTCTAAATATCTGGGGTGGGAAAGCAGGCGTTGGATGCGCTCCCCATGCTGAGCACAGCGTGCTGGAGGAAGCGTTGGAGAGAAAAACGGAGTGAACTCATCCTCGGCAGCACAACCAGCATCACTCCTGCTCACGAGCTGGCCACATGCGCTCGAGGCAGCAGGATGCTGAAACTTCTTTAAAGGGTTGGGGGAGAAAACTCCCAGAAAGCCATAAGTTATTGGCCATATCATATCATATCATATCATATCATATCATATCATATCATATCGTATCATATCATATCGATATTGTAAATAACTTTGATGACAAAAAGGAGGCAAGACAAGAACCTACATGTGTGTTGGCTTGCACGGTATCTGCAAGAGCTTTCCAACACCTTTGTGTTGCAGGCAGTATTTTATTTAAGCGTTCACAGCTCCTAGGACAGCTGATAGGGATAAAAATTAAGCAGATGCCTGAGATAGGCCTTAATTAAGGGTGGCCCTAGAAAACACGGGATGTCTGAGATGGGCAAGTGTCAAATAATTGTCCAAAAGAAAGAAACCTGGGTTTGTAAATTCTTATAAACAGGCAGGAAAGTGGCCCGAGGTGTGATCCTGCCTGCAGCAGAGGACCTGCTGGGAGGGAGAAGTCTGGCTCTGCAAAATTCATGTTCCTAAACAACGGCATTGGGGAGGTCAGTGACATGGGGGAGGTATGGCTAATAATAACAAATACTGCCGGAGTTATACCTTACATAGATAAAACTGCTGCTGGAACCAGCTTTCGAAGAGCCCAGCAAAAAGCTTTTGTTTAATTTATGGGGCTCAGGCTATATTTAGCCTGCCGATCCTTGGGGTTTTATCTGGGATCGCTGCTCCGAGCCAGCAGCTGGAACATTTTAATTGTTTGCTCTGGGTTTGGGTTTTTTTTTTTTTCAAAGGGAGAGAAAGGAAAGCAGGTGCCAGGGTCTGACCCTGCTGGCTTCCCAACACCCTTGGCAGCCCCTCGCAGGGCGGGGAGGGCAAACGGACCTTGGGGAGGCTCTCTGCCTCCTGGGAGACTTTCTGGGGTGGTGCTGGGGGGTTCACAGAGCGAACCCCTGTCCTCCAGTCCGGCCAGCTGGTGGGGGCTGGGCCCGCCGGGACCCCACATTCATCCCCAGCCCCTGTCAAAGGGCAGCGATCAGCAGGCGAGAGCCGGGACCCCACATTCATCCCCAGCCCCTGTCAAAGGGCAGCGATCAGCAGGCGAGAGCCGGGACCCCACATTCATCCCCAGCCCCTGTCAAAGGGCAGCGATCAGCAGGCGAGAGCACAGGGGGACTTCACCATGCCGTGTCTCCCCATCCTCTGGCTGCTATGGTGATTTAAAAATAGCCTGGGAGGTCCAGCAAGGCGAGAGCATCCCCTTCTTCCAGGAAAGTGAGAAGTGCTGCTCCAGGCCTGGGAACGTGCCTGCGTTCGGTGGGGGTTTTATTTGTTAGGAAAGCCCTTTGGTATCTGCCTGGAGCATGGATGTGAGAGGAGCCATCTGCTCGGGGACAGGCAGTGTTTACACCTCCGTGCCAGCCCAGGCAGAGACGGGCTCTGCAGACACCTCATCCCCGGCTCCCATCACGCCGCCAGCACCTCTGCCCTGCTCAGCCCCAGTGATGAATGCAGCCGTCTCTGTTTAGGAAAACACCCACTCTGCCATGACGGGATCTCCCACAGCAGCTCGGAAATCCCCCCTGGCCGGTGGCTGACAAGAGCCAGTGCGGCAGGGTGGCAGTGGGGACAGCCGCGTGCTGGGGGCAGGGGCCCACTGGAGCATCCGTGCCATGCAGGGCACCGGGCTTGCTGGCAGCCCCTCTTTGGAGACGTGCCCCGGTGCTGAGCAGGGTACAGCCAGAGGAGCCCTGGCAGACAGGGGGCTGGAGGGGTCAATGGGCTGGGGCCACCGGCAGAGCCACCCCACTTGCAGGCAGCCCTGGTTTGGGGGACACTGCAGCACAGAGGGTGTTTCGGGGGTTCCTGCTCCACCGCCGATACTCGGGGCTGCAGGCAGGCACCTCTTCCTGGGCTCAAGTGAAGGTGTTGGCGATTTGATGAGACAGAAAGGAGGCAATTAAAAGCAAAATGAAGCACCTTGGCCACACACATGCTCCCAGGAGAGGCTGGCTCAGGCTCAGCCACCTTTCACCCAGCACCAAGGGTGCTCCAGGACCCCTGCCTGCCTGTGCTGACCAGAGGGAATGTGGGGTTGGGTCTAAAGGGAAAACTTTGAAGAAGGACAAGAAAAAATGACTGTTTTCAACCTTACTTTTTTTTTCCCCCTCCTTTTTTTCTTTTTTTCCCTGCAGAGTAAATCTTTTTCATTTGGACCCTGCTGACACAAACGAGCCCAGGTTTTGCACCGAAATGCTGGCAATCACCCCTTTCCATCACCAGCCGGTGTGGTGAGCTAATTTTATCCTCCCTGGCTCCCCCCCATCTCCTGGAGATTGTCCTGTTGCAGCCAGGGAGTGCTAGAAAATAGCACATCGCCCACTCATCCAGCCTCCTTCAAGGGAAATATTTATATTATGCCAAAGAGAGGGTTTCCATGGCAGTGATGACTTTAGCACCGTCGCCTTGGAAACCACTTGAGGCCATCTTGAAGGGTTTGAAAATACCCTACAGAGACAAATAAGGAGAGGGAGTGGAAAGGCTGTCAGGATAAGAGAGGTGTTTCAGTCTCCCTTGGCTTGCCCTGTTGGCACCTTGCCCGCTCTCGCTGCCTGGGTGCCCGCCCATGGGTTCTCGCTCCAGGTCCCTGCCCGTGCCACTGGGATGCTCCGTAGCCCAAGTGTTGCTTCATGAATGAACCCACTTTGCAAACAGAAATGGTTCAGTGAATACTTCCTCTGGCCTCCCAAGCCAGCCGGCAGTGGCTCTGGTGTCAGGGCATGGCTTAGCAAGTGTGAAAGAGCTGCCTCCAGCCCAGGAGGTGGCTTTGGGGAGACTTCCCTGGGCCTGCCAACGCCGGAGCGATGCCAGTGCCCGCCCAGCCTCGAGCACCAGCTGCTTTTGGAGGAAGAAACACACAGGTCCTGTGTCTTTTCAGCAGCCCCCAAATCTCCACTACATGTAAAGAGCCTTGTGTTTCTCCCAAGGAGCTGCCAAAATCTGAATCACCTGCAAGCAGCAGCCACTGGCATCAGAGCACTCACCTGTGGTGGCAAAATCAAGAGAGGTGCGTTCCCGCCTCTGCATCATGCGCCTCCCTTGGCTCAGCCCCCACAGCCCATGGTTTGGCCGACCTAATGCTATCGTCCGTTTACTTTCCCAGCCTACAGGAGCTCTGCCACCAGCAGCCAGCCCATCTGGCTCTCAAGGACACCACGAACACAGCAGGGAGAGCAAAACTTGCAGAGCGGACAGACGATGAGCTGCACAATGAAGCCGGCAGTGGCAGGGGTGGCCAGCGATGCTGCCTGCTCAAGCTAAGGGATTGCTTTCTTCAGATTTTGTTCTCCATTTTGCTGAAAAATGTTAGTTGTCTTCTTGATTTAGATTAGGGCAATCCAAATTACATTTTTGTTCCTTCTCCCTGAGCTGCCTCTATGCTGGGGAGTCAGTTCAGTTACTCACCAAGCCAGAGCTCTGCCCCCGGCACCCACACTCAGCTCTGCAGTGTGTCTCCAGTGCTGCCTCCTGCCTCCCACCCATGGGCTCCTTCATGCTGTCCCATGCCTGCCCCACAGCTGAAATCAGTCAGCCTCAAAGAACTCAGCCAGCTTTCCCCCAGAGAAACAGCCGCACGATGCTTAGTCCCTCTACAGGATCCCAAGTGTGCGCCTGGCCATGGTGCTGGTGCAGGGGTAGAATCATAGAATTATTTAGGTTGGAAAAGACCTTTAAGATCAGTGAGTCCAAACATGAAGTCCTTCAGTTAAGTCCCCTAAAACCCAGTGTTTTCAGTGTTTTTATCCCTTCACCTACCCCAGCTGCTTCCTGGGAAGTTTCGCAGGGCAACAGGCTGGAGCCCAACCTGCGGCTGCTAGTAGTCAACCCCCAGTGCCCCAAGACTGCTGGATTTACACCAGCCCAGCCTCCCATTCTGCAAACACAGCAGCTGCTGCAAGCATGGAGTCTGAGATGAGGAAAAACAGCAAAGGTGGAGGGGAAACCCTTGGAGCAGGCAGGAAAGCCTGAAAAGATCTGGTTGGACCTGGGGAGGACAAAGCCTGGCTTTTGTTGCTCTGCCCCTGCTCCTTTCTCCTTTGTCCCACCTCCAAAAAAAACCCGCTGATCTGCCTGCAATTAAAAACAAGGCTTCCTTGAGCAGCAATGAAATTTCATCTTATTTTTTGGGGGGGTAGGCTGTGTTCCTGGGAAAGGGTGGGGGCTGCCTCCAGCCTCTGACCTACATGTCTCCCTGTCTTGCTGCCTGTGCCAGGCTGCCTGCTCCTGCCTGCACCTCGAGGGGGGCAAGGTGCATTTCAGGGGTGCTGATGGTGTCAGGGCATGACGTCCTGTGGGGATTTGCAGCCATGTGTCTGCCTGAAAAAGCTTGGTCTTGTTCTGAATCAGCCTGGCCTGAGCATGCCTTTATGCTGGAGCCTGATGCCCACCCAGCTTCAAGGGATGGTGGCTTCAGCCATCACTGCCGAGCAGGGAAGCAGCGGCTGGTAGGGATACAGCATCCTGTGGTACCCATGGGGGCCCGGGCGCAGGATTGCAACCCAAGATGGGTGCATTCGTAGGAACAGTGCTTTTTGCCCTCCTGCTGCCAAGAAGCCCACGGAGATGTAGTGATAACTTTTATCCCATTCCCAAGGGATCTGGGGTAAAACCAGGTCCCAGAGCAGCCCCACGCAGGCAGCATCGCAACCCTCCTCGCAGTGACAGTTGGAAACCCATTTCTTTTGGGCTCTCTGCATCACTGGGCATGAATCAAGCGGTGCAAAGGTCTTTGGCTCCAGCACAGGAAAGCACTCAGCTGTATTTTTGATCTACAGCATGTGAAAATCCCCATCGATGCAGCTTCTCACGTCTCAAATGTTGAACATGTGCACTTGAGGCCAGCGGGCTTCTTGCTTTGCCCAGGAGGGAGACCCCAGCACCCCGTGTGTCATGAAAATTTGCACCTGGCCCGTGCAGACTGAGGAGAGAGGCTACAATGCAAAGCATAGAATTACAAGGGTATTTATTCATGGGCATGAGGTGTCCCAGCCAAACTGGGGCACCCGAGTTTGGTTTTACCTGGGGTTCTTATACCCTTCAAACAGTCAGGTACAACATGATTGGGCTAATCACTAGCACCCATGCTACCAATTGCTAATCACAGTAAAACTTTGCAAAGCCACTCTGTTTCTGCAGCATTCTCGACGCTTGTCTATTGATCCAGGCATCCCTGGAGTCAGTCTTGCTTGGGTTACTGATCTGTGACACCAGACCATGCTGGGAGGGTTTCAAAGACATGTCAGAGGGGCTGGGATGCTGGCATTGTTGTGGTTGTCCTAGAGTATCCTTTATCCTTCATGGACCGCTCTAAGCTTCCCAGAAGCAAAGTCCTTTCCAGGGCTGGGCTGTCCTTTCATTTGTTTTACTTAAGCGTGAACAATGTCAGAGGCTCCAGTAAAATTCCAGTACTACATTATATCGTGGTGTATCATAGAATCCATCATAGTATCATATAATCTTTAAAGTTGGAAAAGACTTCTAGGATCATCAAGTCCAACCATCAACCCAATGCCCCCAGGCCTCCTCAACCACGTCCTGAAGTGCCACGTCTACATGTTTTTTGAACACCTCCAGGGATGGTGACTCCACCACCTCTCTGGGCAGCCTGTTCCAGTGCCTGACCACTCCTTCAGGAAAGAAATTTTTCCTAATATCCAATCCAAACCTCCCCTGATGCAGCTTGAGGCCATTTCCTCTCGTCCTATCGCTTGTTACTTGGGAGAAGAGATCAATGTGAACTAATATACGTGTTAAGGAAGTTGATGCACTCGCATGCTATAAAGACCGATGCAACAGGGACGGAAGGGGAGCTGGGGGTCCTTTGGGGGTGGGTTCGCGCAGGGGGCAGGAGGAGGGTCTCCCTTTGGGGCTGCAACTATCCACACGCGGAGGGTTTTGGGAGAGGGCTGGTGCGCCCGCCGCCCGCTCCCCCTCCCGCGGGGGTCTGGCCCCCTCCTGTGGCCGGGCCCGGGGCTGCGGGCGGCCCCCCCGCGCCGGGCTCCGGCAGCCCGGGGGGCTCTCCGCCCGCTGTGCGGGGAGGGATAACCGGGGTAACCGGGCCAGCAGCTGCCCCAGCCACCGCACCGGCCCGCCCCTGACCCCTCCGATTCCTTCCTTCCCCTCCAGCCGGCTCCCGGGTCGCCGCCGGCTCGGTGCCGCCCGCCCCCTGGAGCCCGCCCCCGGGGCTGCCCCCGCCCCCGGCCCGCCAGCGGCCCCGGCCCGCCCCGCCCGCCTCCGCCATGGCCCCGGTGCTCCGGCTCTGCGCCCTGGCCCTGGCCCTGGCCCTGCTCCTGCTCCTGCTCCTGCTGCCCAACGCTGCCGCCGCCGCCGCCGCCGCGCCGGTCGTGGCAGGAGGTAAGCGCGGCCCCGGGCTGGGCGCTGCCGGGGTTCCGGTGCCCCCCCCCCGCCCCGTGCCCCCCGCCCCCCGGGACCGTGACACTCCCCCCCGGCCCCGTGACACCCCCTCCAGCCCCGTGCCCCCCCCCCCCCCCCCCCGCCCCGGGGCCGTGACACCATCCCCGGAGCTCCCCCCGCGTCGGAATCGGGGCTTCTGAGCTCCGTGATGGGCTGAGCCCTGCAGTCCCGGCCCCGCTGGGCGCTTCCCCCCGTGCCGCAGGGGATGGGGACGAGGATGGAGGCCTGGCAGCAAGCGCTTCTCGCAGAGCACCCAAAAATCATGACTTTGCAGTTACTTTGGACACCGCTTTCGCGGGACATCTGGTGCACAAAGCAGCCTGGCACAGGCTGTCGCCCCGTAGGTTGCGCTCTAGGCATGCACTGGGCACGGGGTGGCCACTGGCCAGGGCTCTGTGGCCACTCGGGATGGGGACAGGCCGTGGGAGCTGGGAGGGCAGGTCCCATCCTTGCTGGGAGCTCTGCAGGGTGTGATCCTGCACAGCACGGGGCGCTGGCACATCCCTCTGAGGTCTGGAAGAAGGGGTGCTGGAAGAGACCGCTTTACTTGCCGCTTTTCCAGCAGCCACTGCCATGTAACTGTGTGTTTAGCGATGCTAAGGGCTCAGTCAGGTCTCAGGCAGGAGTTGGGTACCTGTCCTGGGCAGGGGACCCCCTCTGATGGCCCTTCGGAGGAGATCCTCCTTCAGGGCAGGGGAGACTGTCTGGGGGAGCCTCAGGCTGAGAGCTTCAGACCAAGAAGATGTGCACCGTCAGAACCGGGTGAGGGTGAGGAGCAGCAGGCGGCCGACTGCTTCTCCTTGGTGGGTGGAGGATGTAGAGGAGGTAGAGGCAGAGGTAGAGGAGAAGCTCTAGCAAAGGGTGGGGACAGCCCCCTTCAGGGGTGTCCCAAGAAGTCTGCCTACTCTTCCAAGCAAGGAACTGTTCTCCACGTGATGACCAGCCCTCTGATGGCTGTATGGTGGCTCTGGCTGGGAGGAGAGTGAGGACCAGAATATGTTTTGCTGTCTTCCTTCTGCCCTAAGCCATTCATTTTACTTCTCTTGAGGCTACAAGGCAAAAGCATTATCCAGGAGGCTTTTAGCACAGCAAGAGCTGCTCTCCCACGTCTGTTCCCGAGGACTGAGGTCCTTCCCGTGCGGTCCCGTGCAAGTGGGCTGGTGCCCCGAGATCGGGCGTTCAGACAAAACCCCAATCCAGAATGGCTGCAAGGTCCTGGAAACAGTCTGTAAGAGGGTGGCTTTGACTGAATGGCTCAGAGGATGAACCCCAGCTGGGGGTGCCAGGAGAGGGGACACTGAGGGGGAAAGCAGAGCATCAGTAGGAAGCCCAGTTAAAACCACAGGCTCTCCTTTTGCCTGCTGATGGCCTCTTGTGGTGTGAGAGGGCTCTTTTGTGACTCCTTGTAAGCAAACAGTCTCAGAGGCAGCACAGGCGCTGCGATGCTTTTCTGGCCTCAGTTGGAGAAATGGGGAAGACGCAGCTTCCCAGAGTGTTTAAAATCTGCAATCTCGGCCTCTCTGGACAGTGTGTAAACACCCTTATCTGAGCTATGTTAATAAATTGCCCAGTTGTTTGGAGGGCTGTGCAGAGCATGTGACTGTTGACAGTGGGTCACAGCTGAGGGTTCCTGCCAGCTGGAGAGAGAAAATGCAGCTTTGCTGCTTGTGAGTGTGGGAAACAAGTACCTCTGGGACTGATTTTTTTCCTGATTAAGGTGCTGTGAAGCAGAGATCCTTCTTCCACCAGTTACTGAGTAGTCAGGCAAATTCGTTTGTGGTTTGGTTTTTTTTTTTTTGTTTTTTGTTTTTTTTTTTTGTTGAAACCACAGTCAAACAGGCTGATGCTTAGACTCTTTAGGCAGGCGTGAGGTTTAAATGGCTGATCCTCAAGAGCTGGCAAACCACCCTTCCTGAGGATCTGGGGAGCATACCAGTGAAATGGCAGGCAAGTATCCTATAGGAGGACCTTTCCTGAAGAGCTAGTACTGCCAGCAGCTGCAGGCAAGCCCAGGAAGGTGTTTGGACTGGGCCGCCTTGTCCTGTGTTCAGACCAGAGTCATTCCACCCGCCCAGCTGACCTGCCCCCTCTGGGGATTCCGTTGTCCACAGTGGCACTGGTGCTGAGAGCCGCTCGTGTCTACAGAGGAGGGGTATTCCTCTGCCACATGGGGGTGGAAACAGGTTCTGAAGGTGGGCGCAGATTTTGGCTGCAGTGCTGCTCCTGTCACCTGGAGCGTTTCCTGCTGAAGGAGGGTTTGAATGAATTGGCTGGGCAGGGTATGGCCCTCATGTGCAGCAGGAGGGTACGGGCTCCTGCGGGGACCATAGCTGCGTGTCCTCCCTTGTGCTCCTCTGCTTCTGCTTTTCCTGGTAGTAACTTCCTTGTCTGGGGCTTGTTTGCTTGAGCTGCTCCATCATCCCATTGATATGGGACTGCACCGCCTGCCCAATGCATGTCCTTGTCCTCGCAGGGTCCCTCTGGATCGACCCCAGCTGTGTCCCCCAGCTGTCCCGCTGCCTGCCGGCCACAGCAGATGCTCAGGCTTTTAGGGTAATAAGACCCAGGGAGAGGAACTCACAGCTTGGGGCTTTGGATCAGGTTGGGCAAAGCAGATGATTTCCATTTGCATTTGGGCCTCCCACTGTGATGCTGAGAGTGTTTTGAAGCTGGCAGCTCATTAAGCTGCATTGCCCCAGTCCAATGGGGGTGACCGCCCCCCAGAGTGGGCAAAGCAGCAGTCAGGAGCAGGCTCTGAGGAGACTGGAGTTTTAAACCACTGAGATGCTCTTCCAGGCACTGAGGTGTCTTTTTTCCTTCCTGTAGATTGTCACCAGTATACAAACAGGAGCTGTGAGGAGTGTCTGAAAAATGTCACCGTAAGTAGCCACAGTAAAACTCCCAACCTCTCAAGATGCCTGAAAATGTAGCGTGGGCTTTGTGGGGCTGTTATGGAGCAGTTTCACTCCTGGAAGGGGGGCTGCTCCCCTGCCCTTGTCCTGAACACGCTGCAAGTGCCACCCACCCGTGAGGGTGAGAGGGCAAACACCCCTTGGTGCTCTGGGAAGAGGTTGCGAGAAACTGCTTGGGTTTTGTAGTATGCTTTTGGAGTTGAGTAATGGGGCTCCTCCTCACGGATGGGAGACGCTGTCAGGGGGATGCACACGGTGAAGGAGCTGAGAGGGCTGGACTGGCTGGTCAAGCTATCCCTCAACCAGTCTGTGGATGCCACGGCACTGGGTGGGTACAGGATGTGTACCTGGGTCCTGCCAAGCTCTGCTGCCTTATCTCTGATATCAGCAAACTTGAACTTGAGTCTAATCTCTCAGCTGATTTAGCCAGAACCCGTTTGACCAAACCCAGCTGAATGCTGGTGTCGGGGGTTGGAGCCACCAGGAGAAGAGGGTGCAAAGCTGCTACAGGTGTTCTGGCTGGGGAAAACTAGTGAGGGCACACAAAACTCTCCGGCTCATCAACTCTGTGTTGAGTGGCTTGTCTCAAAGGCTTTCTTCTTGTCCCAAAAATGCTGCATGGAACAAACAGGAAGGATTTGGTGATTACTACCATCATGCAAGCCAGGAGAAGGGTTCTCAGCATCCTCACTTGCTCTAGAAATCTGCACTCCCCTCGCCCGCCTCCGCTGGTGCAGGCAAGCCTGATGCAGCCCATGCTGACCGAACACAACTGTTACTCCCGAGCATCCCGTTGCTGCTGGGTGGTACCTGGTCCTTGGGAGCAGGCAGTGGTGGTCCTGTTGCTGCAGCTAACTGGCAGTACTGCCGCGCATCAATAACACTGTGCTGCCTGGTTCCTGTGTCCCAGTGCTTGTGGTGTGCCAGCAGCAGGAGGTGCATGGACTATCCCATCCGAAGAGTCCTCCCCCCGGCCAACCTCTGTGACCTCCGGTCTGCGCGCTGGGGAGTCTGCTGGGGTAAGTGGATCGTGCTTGAACAATGACTGCACTTAGTGCTTGCTGCTAAACAGGTGGTAGCAGTGAGAAAGGGAAGCACAAGTGGCGCTAGTGGTAATGGGAGGTTTCCCTTGCTTCCCTTTCTCACTGCTGGTGTAGCAATGACATGCTGAAGTCAATCAGGGTTCTCCAAACTTCCTGAAGTGTGGGTGAGAAAGTGGAGTGTGAGCAGTCCCTGCCTTCTGGCAAGAAGGACCCGCAGGGCTTTAGCTACTCTAAATACATTCCTCATGCTTTGGTGTGCTGGGGGCTTTCACATGTGGCCAGCACCTAGGAGCAAGAGTCGAAGGTGCTCTGCAGACAGCTGCCCTTGCAAACCTTCCTGGTGCTCAAAGTGCGCACACCAGTGTCTGACTCGTCGGCAGCTCTTTCATCTGCACCCCATGCATTGGTCCTTGCACAGCTTCTGGCTCTTCATCTCTAGCAGTGTGGTTGCTGTCCCAGGCAGGCTCTTAAAATTCATGGGGCTCTTGGAACCAGAAGTGAGGTGACTTCTCTGGAAGCCTGCGTGGGCTTCTAGTGCTGAGCATGCCATGGTCCTGCTCAGCTCTTACCCACCTGAAAAAATACCCTCTTCCAATAGCCATGCATAAGTTGTGCTGCAGCTGGCTGCCTGCAGCCAGGTCACCTCTGGGAGCTTTTTCTGGCTGACAGCTGACTGGCTGCCTTTCCTCCTTGGTGCTCTGTTTCCTGGTGGGTTTCTGGAGAAATTCGTGTCTTGTTTATACCAAGCTTGGTGCATGCTCATGCTCAGGACCCAGCTTTTGGGGACTGGGGCAGCTAGGAAGCAAGCTGGGGCTTGATTTCTGTCACCTGTCCCCTTGATGGGGAACTTGTAGTTGAATTATGGTTGCCTGATATCTATTGTGCTTGAGGCTGGTCTCTCTCAAGAGAGTTAAAACCACTCCCATTCCTTGTGGTGAAAGAATCTCCTCTTTGTGAGCACTACAGTATGCTTTCCTGAAACTTGTGTAAGACCTTGAAATACTTGTTTGTATGTGAGTAGCTTCACAGAAGGTTTCATTATAGAAGAACACATTCCTTAGCTGGTAAAACTTGCTTTAGAGGAGATTAGTCCTGTGGTAGATTAGCTCTTAAATGAGTCTGCATTTTTGGTGTGTGTGACTTAAGCCTTTATCGTCAGGTGGAGGAGTGCCGGGTGCTCTGCCACAAACAGAGCACTCTTCCTCTGTGGGAAGGGGTGACCTGAACCTCAGGCTTATGCTGAAAGCCAAGGTTTCGGAAGCACCAGTACAGACATGTGCTGGTGGAGAAACTCTCTTTTGAGCTGAAGAGCCTGTTTGGTTTTGTCTCACCCCCACTGGGCTGACTTCTGATCCTTGGCTTTTGGGCTGTGCCCTACATGACTCTGTGGGTCTGTTGCAGTGCAGCCAGCAAAAGCTTCACATTGCTCTGAGGCAAGACAGTGCCGTGGACATTCAGGTCTCAAAAACTATCTTTTTCAAAGCCTTACTGGGAACATGGACCTGCAGACTTCCCTGCTGCTGGGTGACTGCTGGAGAGGCTGCGTGAGCCCACCTGTGAGGACAAACGCAAGTGTCCACAAGCTGGTGGCTTGCTGACTTCTGGTCTCACTGGTGACCTGCTAGGCCATGGCAGCTGCCTGCGGTTGGTATCTGGAACCACATTCCTTGCATGGTGCTTGCCATGTTAGCCTGGGTAGAGATGCAGTATGATTTGGGAGTCAGATGGCACAGTTGTTGGCAGCGGTGGAGCTCTCCACTGCAAGCAGGAGCTGGAGGCCTTGAAAGCAACTTCAATGGTGGAGTCAGCTCAGCCTGAAGCACCCCAATAAGCCCGCTACCACCAAGTTCCTGCAGTGAGGGGACAGGCAGGCATCTTCTGAAATGCCCTGAAATGCACCATGTGTGGTGCTCAGGCTTTCTGCTGGGCTCATGGAGCTGCATGGAGAAAAGGGGTTCAGAAGTGCTCTGAGCAGGCTCAGGTGTACTAGGATTTCTGTAACTTGGCTGCTGTGTGTGAAGTGGCTCCTAAACAAGTATTTCCACAGGCCCAAGTCTCTGAACAGTCTGAATCATACTTGGAAGAAACACCTCTTTGTTGCAGAGGATTTCAGGTGATGTCTAGATATATCCGTTTTGGCTGGTGTCCCTACCGCCATAACCGCAGGAGCAGAGCAGGACGACTGCCTCCCTGGGGCTAGGGCTCAAAGTCACTGCTTCACCACCATGTCCCAGTGGGTTTTGTGCTGTGCATGGACGAGCAGATCCCCCAAGCCCTGGGGACGTGTGGGGGTAGGGTGCATGAAGCAGCCCTCTGCCTTCAGCTGCTTCAGCAGCACTGCTGGCCCCAAGCCGATAAATCCCAATGGATCTTGTCTCACTTTGTCTCTCGCCCAAGGACTCCAGATTGCCCATAAGTGCCTCCAGTCCACTGTCATCTCATCTTAGCTGACTTCTGAGGCTGGCTCCTGTGGGCAGTAACTCCAGTGGCAGCTGTGGCCTCTCTGTTGGAGGTTGCTCCTCAGCACTGAAGCCTCCAGTTTTTTTTCCCTTGATGGGTTACTGTTCACCTGGATTAGTGATTAAGACAGCTTTGCTCCCATTTCTGCCAGAGGAGTTTGACCTGAGTGTGTTTGTTCTTGCCTTCCTTCATAGCCGGTAACTGAGCCCTATAGTTAGCATATACATATACTCTGTTGCTATGTACGTACTGGCGCCAACACTTGGTATATCTATAGATAATGATGTCCATCTTGCTTTTGCAGGCTGTTATGTGTGTCTCCAGCCCAGTGACTGAAGCTGCTGGTGACAGTAGCTGTATGCTTGTAAATATTGTAACTCCAGGCAGCCATGTATTTGTGTGCTAAATGTGTTTTGTTGAATCTTTTAGTGAACTTTGAAGCCCTGATCATTGCAATGTCTGTGGTGGGAGGAACAATCCTTATCATGTTGGGGGTCTGCTGCTGCTGCTGCTGTTGTAAGAAAAAGAGCAAAAAGCAAGTATCGGAGGGGTCCCCTGTTTTCTCAGAGTAGCTTAGGTGCAACCACGTGCTGTTGCAGAACTGAGTGCCAAGCGCTGCTAACGGGATCTTCTGTCTGTCAGGCCAGACAAGGATGACGAGAGAGCGGCCAGAGAGCGGGAAAAGAGGCGGGTCCGGCAGGAGGAGAGGTGAGGTCACCCCGCAGCCCCTGCTCCCCTGTGAGCAAGCCCCACTGCCTCAGACTGCAGAACGATTTGGGTCCTGTATGTATCATCGAACGTGATGCCAGGAGGCACATGGGGCTCAACATGCGCAGCCAGTGGCTGCTTCAACCTCAGCGTGAACATAAACCTCACGAGCAACATCTTTCTGTGGTGACTCGTGGATGCAGCATCACAACGGCCCTCCCTGAGGACTGCTGACATGTGTGGGCTCTGGTGGTCCCCAGTGCCTCCAGGAGGTGGGGAGGTGGGGGTGGGGCTGAGCAATCCTGGCAGCCTGGAGCTCCCTGGGTTGGGAAGAAGCAAGGAGCTGCAGCTCCTCTTGCTTGGTTTTGTATCGCCAATCACTGACTCATAGTTTTTCTGTTTGCTTCTTGCAGGAGAGCGGAGATGAAATCACGGCATGATGAAATCCGAAGAAAATATGGTACAGTGCTGACATGAGCGATTCAAACTAAGCTTTAGATGAAGCAGTCTCAGTAACTGTGTTCCTTGCTATGGTTACAGCTGCAGAGGAGACCTGACCAGCAGGGAGAACACAGTCTCCGCTTTCCCCATCTCAGTGAATTGCTCTCTTGTCCTCTGGGAGCAAGAGTAAAGATGCTCGGGTCATGGCGTGTGACCCAACACAAGTGCTGCTCCTCTTGGGCAGGGAAGAGGGAGTGTTTAACACTCCCTGGGACCTGTGTCGCCAAACTCACCACGTGGGAGAAGCTGCTGGGTCTTGACTGGAGGGGAGAAGCAGAAGCTGATAGACACAGCACCAGCTGTAATGCTGCTTCCCTTCAGGCATGGCCCTGGTAGCCTTGTGGTCACCGAGTGGCCAACAGCCCAGGATGGGGGGCCAGGTGGGAGCCTGGGTGCCCACAGCTGCAAGAGCACAGAGCAGGCACCAGCCCGACCACAGAGCTGGTCCTCTGTGCGGGCAGCGGTTCCTGGAGAGGTGGCTCAGCTCCCTGGGTTCTGGGAGTGCACAGCCTCCCTCCTGGGGCTGGACTGTCCATCAGCTGAGTCCCAGGGCAGGTGGGGACCTGCCTGAGGGGGACAGCAGCCTGGAAAGAAGGGAGGAGCAGCCAGTCACTTGGAGCTGGTGGAGGGGTCTCCCCTGCCTGGCTGTCAGGGCTGCTGGGGGCTCTCCCGGGGTGGCTGTGGAGCAGGGAGCAGTTGGGCTCACACAGGAGATCTGGGGGTCTCTGGCTGGGGTGGCTCCTCTGGGGGAGGAAGAGCAGGCAAAGCTTTGCCTGAAGGAGCACTTGGTGGTGGAAGCACCTCGTGGAAGTGGAAGAGCTGTGCTCCAAGCCTGTCTTGCTGTGCCAGGGCTCTGTCTTGCTGCAGCCTGACTGCAGAGTTTGCAATCTCGTCCTATCCGGCTGTTCCGCCTCAAAAGTGTTGGGCTCAGGCTGGGAAGGCAGCCAACAGAGTGGCACAGGGGCTTGTAACCGGCCCAGAAGTCAGCCCTGTATCCTTGCTCTGCTGTCTCTCAGTCTGTGGATGTAGGAGCAGGGAGCAGGTCTAAGAACGGCTTGAGTTTAATTTGGGGTTCTCTGCTTCTGAATCCAGTCCAACAGAAGGAGCATGCAGAAGGGGTGGTCTGAAAGATCAGTCATGCTGCTTTACCTGGGGTTTATATAGAGTGCCTGGGAGAGGAGTTTGCCATCAGGTCGAGCTTCTTAATGGATCTCCTCTCCTGTGCAGAGGAGGAGAGTAAAATAGTGCTGACTGCATGCATGCCTCGAGTAAGAGCAGGTCTTTCAGAAGGACTGCAGAACAGGAGGCAGGATGAAGCATGAATGACAAAGAGTTGCAACCAAGAACTAGGTTTCTTGCTAGCTGTGACTGGCATGGCTGCTGCTGTCTGAATGAATATCTCTTCTCTTGTAGGCCTGTTCAAGGAAGAGAACCCTTACGCAAAATTTGAGAATTAGTACCTCTGGACCTGCCCACCCAGGTGAACAGTGCCTTCCCACAGAGCCGCAGGACTCCATACTTCCCCCACCATGAGGAGACCACCGTGGTGCCACTTCCCACTTCAGCTGCCAGAGGATGAGCCAAATGCTTGGTGACACCATTGTCCCCACTCCAGATGCTTGGTTTACTCCAGAGCTTTGCTTTTGCTCTGCTGGTGCAGGAAAATGTGGTGGCAATACCACAGAACAGGTTTCTTCTCTGGGGTGGTAACGGAGTCCAAAGCAATACAAATAACAGTCCTTGTCCCTGGCCAAGGGCAAAAGCAATCATATGCATCTTTCTTGCTCCTGCCTCACTAAGTACCCTTCACGCATACAGAGCCAGGCTCTTCTGTCCACCCCCTTTCTTTTTTCTCTTTTCTTTTTTTCTTTTAGTATAGGCCAAAGCCAGCAAGAGTTTCTTGACTTGTTGGTCAGCAGGAAGGAGACTTTGGCTGTTACTCCAGGTGCCTGTACTTGTCCCAGCACATTAGCATTCCTTTCAAAAAGCACAAGTTTCTGGTTATCTCAGGCCTCCAGGAGGAAGGTCCCATGTGCACATTCTCACTTGCAACTAATCTGGGGAAATGCCCCAACTCTCCTACCTCTCTGTGCCTTTCTAGAAAGGTGGTCTCCTGGGCTTGATGGCCATGGCTTATAGCAATACTGTAGGATTCAGATGCCTTTACAGTATGTTGACTATATATTAAACTGATTTGATTACTGTCCTAATCTGAAAGAGTTTAATTCTGCTTCCACACCAGGTACAGGTTGGCAGTGATGGCTGATGGAGTTGTCACCGTTACATGGCCCTGGCTCGTCAGGCCCTGATGGGGTAGCTGAGGGAGGCAGAAGCAAGGCTGCCTTGAACTCTTCTTGCTGGGCTTGAAAGGAGGCGTCTGTTCATGGAGATGTTAAATTGTTAGGAAAAGCTGGGTGGTAGGAATAATGCTGCTCTGTAAGAAAGGAGTTGGGTCTTTCTGCAAGAGCTTGGCCTGTGTCTGCTAGCACCCCTGAGAGCCCTTGTCTAAGTGGGGTGGCCTGGGGTGGCCTGGGGTGGCTCCTGGCAGAGTTGGGCACAGACTAAACCCCATGCTGTGCTACCTACGTAAGGGACCCAGGGGTGGGGAAAGGAAGATGGGAGCTGACTGCTCTTACGTGGTCTTATACTTGACCAAAATTGGCTTTGCAGTATGAAGGAGCCTTGCATGCAAGCAATACATCTACTTTGATAGTTTTATCTAAGAAAAGCTGACTATTGCCTTCTGCTAGGTGGAGTGACTCATTCCAGGCTGCAGATGGTAGCATTTCTGTGGGCTTGCACAAAATGCTTCATTTGCATTGCCAGGCTTATGGCCCTTGGACACAAACTGCTTGAGCTGAACTTCTGAAGCTAAACCAGCTGTGAAACCTTGCTGCTGCTGCATGAGCTGTGCGCTGGCTGCCAGAATCTGGCTGGCTTTTGCCAGGATGGTCAGAGATGCAAGACTTGCAGGTGACTTTTAATCTAGGCTGTCTGTGGCTGCTGCCAGAAGATACTTAGCTTGAGGTGGTAGGAACAAAGTGAATGATTCTGCCGATGCAGGATAAGCACCTGTCCGTTACGTGGGCACCTGTTAGTGTGAACTAGGCTGCAGTGCTGGGAGGAGGGCTGAAAGAGTAGGGTCGAGTTGCCAAACTCTCATGGGTGCTCTCCCACCTTCTGTCCTAATCTGTTGGACTGTCTGGGCGAGGTCTGCATCCTGGTGCTGCCTGTCAAGAGCTGTGGAAGATGGTGACAGCATCTTAGCCAGCTGTGTGTGGCTGGGAGATGATGCTTTAAAGAAATCCCCAATGCCCTGTGTTTGGTTTGGAGCTCCTTGTGCAAACTGCCCCATGCGCATGGAAAACAAAGCGTGAAGCCCTGTAAGGAGAAGTGAAAATGTTGATAAAGATCCTGACTGTGCCCTGTGCTTTACTGGGTACCCTGGCCTGGAGGGGCCATGATCCCCCTGCCAACCAAAGATATGGTGGATCTTCTGGTAGCTTTGTTTAACAACAAGCAATGTATGGGGCAGCTGGTGCTGAACCACAAAGCTGTTAGGGCTGCCTTTACCCATTCTAGGCTGCAGTGGGCTCTGTGTCCCATCCTGCCCTGGGGACCGGGACCAGTATAATCCCTTTGGGCTACCTGAGCACTTCCACTGGCTCTGCTCCCAGCATTAAGGGGTGGTGCCTCCAAAACCATCAGGGATGGGGGACCCCTGCAAGCAGGTCCCCCTTGCTGGGACCCCACTCATTACAGGCTCTGCCTTCTTCTGCTGAACCAGGACAGCAGATGGACCTGCTCCACCTGGGCAACCAGATGCCTGCCTGGATGGAGCATAACTGAGCCCTGGGGTCAAGCAGAGGTCTTGCTTTGCTGCCACGGCAGCACCAGTTATTGCTGTGCAGAAGTACTGTGTCCTCTGCTCGCATCCTGGGCTCCAGCATCCCCAGCCCACTGGCTGCCTTCCATAGTCTGTGATGGAGCTTCTGCTTATTCTTCTAATTACTCTTATGGAGGTTGCTGTGTGCAGGTATCGTGTGGCTGATGCGCTGCAAAACTGTCAATCCCTTTGGCTCAGCTGGCCTGCAGCGGGGAGGTGAAGCTGGGTCCTTGGGTGGCTGAGATGCCTGCCAAGGTCTGGGAAGAAACATGTCCGCACTGTAACCAAGAGCTGAGCCTGGCGTCTAAAAAGACCCTTCATGAGGATTAATTAGTCCTTAGCAAGGCCACCGCACAAGGGAGGCTCCCTGGCTCGGGGTGGGGGGAGCAGATGGCAGTGGGGATGGCATGGCTGAGGGGTGGGACGGTGTACCTCACCGCCTGCAGGGTGCACAGCTGAGGACAATGGGCACTTAGAGGATGCATGAAGGAACTTGGAAAGAAGGGGTTAACAGGGTGTAACAGGGAGCTTGGCTTTGAGGCACAGGACAGTCCCACATACAGGGTACTTTGACTATGGGACAGTCCTGCACAAAAAGGCCAGACGAGGCTAGTGGTGGGCCGATTCCCAGGGCAGGGCACAGTTGCTCTGCTGTGTAATAGGACGTGGGACAAACAGCAAAGGCCCTGAGGATGGGGAAATACAAGGGTAAAGACAGAGCTGTGAGAAAGGGTCTCCTGCCTGCAGGTGGAGGATGACGACGCTGTGGTGGCCCGCCATCGCCGCAGCCGCTTCCATCCCTACGCGGGGCCGGGGCAGGGGCGGCAGCAGCAGCAGCGGGGCCCCAGAGGTCCCCGGCGCCAGAGATTCTCCGCTGAGCGTGGGGAGCGCAGCCCCTCCGTGCCCCGCCAGCGTGTCCGGAGACTGTCCTGGCAGTGGGACAACGATGGGCGCCGCCGGCTCCGCTCCCCTTCGCCGGAGACCAGCGAAGATCCATCGTGGCTGCGGAGGGTCCAGGAGGAAGAGCCGGGCTCCGGGGACCACGCGCACCGCCTTCCCCTGGCTCCGCTTCTGAGGGGGCGGCCGGGCCCCCCGGGGGCCCTCTGAAATAAAGACCCTGGGAACGCTGAGAGGGGCCACGCCTGGTTTCTTCCACTGCCCGGTTTGCTCGTCCCTGCGGGGACGCACCCCCAAAGGGGAATAGAAAGGAGAAAGGGAAAGGCGAAGGGAGAGGGAAAGGAGCAGGCCTACGACCTGTGCTGAACAGTGGACACTTAGCCGCTCCCTCCTCCACTTTGGAAGCTGCTGAAGCCTGGGTTCAAGCATCTGCTTGCGTGGCTCCTAGGTGGTCCAGCTCCACAGGGCAACCCCAAATTGCCTCTCTTGACGTTTGGTGCAGCACAGACAGACTTGCAGCCTGCCCGGGTGGAGGGATGGGGGCGACGTCGCCCGTCGAGCCCTCGCGGCGGGCGGCAGCGCTCTTCCCTCCCGCCCTCCCGGGGCTGAAGCCCCGCCTGGCTGCAGGTGCAAGCCGAGGCTCGGCAGGCTCCCATCTCCCCACGTGGCGTGAGCAACGCCTTACTCTGGCATGGTGTGGTGCCCTGCAGAGAGCCCGAGTGCTTCTGAAGGCTGCCTTGGGGACGCCGTCCAGCGCAGAGCTTCTCCCTGAGCCGCCAGCCGGGAGCCCCTCTTCTGGTGGAGGGATGCTGGCCTCTCTGTGCTGAGGTGATGTCAGTAGCAGTGCCAGGACACTGCCTTGCTCCGTGGCTAATGGTCTCGGGGCTTGGAGCTGGTCTTTTGGAAAGGGCTGCCTTCTTTAGGAGAGAAAACTTCTCCTCGTTTACTCGCACAGCTGTGGTGAGCATATCCTTCCATCTGTGGTACACTGACAGCGAACCCAAGGCTGGCAAAGGGAAGGTAGAGGGCGCAGGTCCGACCAATTTAGCCTGTCGATGCTGTTTGCTTCATTTCGTGAGTTCTTTTCTTACCCCCTTTTTAGACTACCAGAAGATTCAGGCTCAATTCCGACAGGAAACTCGCACAAACTCTCTCAATGGCAACCACTACGCAGCCCATGACTCAACACCTCCCCACTACCTACAAAAAGGTGACGCCCTGACGCTGGGAGGGCTGGGTCAGGGCGTCGTGCGCCGAGAGCAGCAGCAGCTCGGAAGCACGGCATGGCACACCAGGGAGCCGGCTGCCTGTGCTCATCCCCAGGGCTGTGGAGCTCCCTGACCTGTTGAGAATGTTCCTCGGGTGTTTCTGTAACGGTACGGTAAAAAAAAAACAACGCCAAAACCCAAGAACCAAACTTTTATTTTTATGGCTGTGCCTTTGGGCGTGGTCGCAGAGTGGTCTGCGCGCCCCTCTGCTCTGGCAGTGGTTACAGAGGGGTTTTCTGGTGCCTGTTCATTACTAGGTGTTGGGTTGCAGATCCAACATCCTGGACCCTCCTCTGCAACCTGAGTAACGCCATGGAAGCGGCAGGATCAGGAATAGATTTGCACTGCAGGGACAGACCCTGGGAACTGCAGCTCCTGCCTGATGAAACTGGGCTTAAAGTTTTGGAGGGAGCACCTAGGCCTTGCTGTGGCGCGGAGAGAGCTGCCGCAGGACCCGATCCTGATGGTGCCGTCCAGCTGACTTGCAAGGACTTGGTGCAGTCCTGGAGGTCAGGACCAGACCTTAGCTAGCTTCAGTGCAGAATATCACAAGCGTTTGGGTGACAGCTGTGAGCCATCGGGCAGCAAGAGAAACTGCGAACAGTGGGGATCGATCTCGGCAGTTCTTTTTTCTAACTCGGGAGTCATGATGCAGCCTTTGACCTTCGTGAAATGTGTCGTCGAGTCCCTCAGCAGGCAGGGAGGGAGGCAAGGTCTAGCACTGCTTCTGGTCTACAGCAGAGGTAGGAGAGACGGCTCTGGCTGTGTTTCTCCGTGGATCGTCTCCGAAGGCTTTCTGTGGTGGGTGTGCGGCTCTCGGGAAGGCCTTGGCGGTGACGTTTCCGTCTTTCTCACAAGCTTTCTGACGCCAACCATTGTGCAGAAACTGTGCGTGAGGGCACGACGGCTCTGGTTTGCACCTGTAGCTTCCTTTGGGACCCAAGGGCCACCTCAGCAAAGGGGATGTAAAACCTTTGCGGGCTTGGAAATGCCTGCTCTGGTGGCTGCCCGGGCTTCTCTGAGCTACGCAGCGGCGTCCTCTGTGTATCTGCAGGGAGCACAAAATGATTCAGATAGGCGGTTTCAGCACGTAGTGCTACAACGGGATTTTCAGGACAAGTGGAGAAGGAGGCAAACAATTCAACAGATCTTACGTTACATTCCAGAGTTCCTGTATTTGAAGGTGGAAATGATAAGCTGGGGCCAATAAATGACAGCCGAGAAACTCCTCACGGTTCTGGAGACAGCAGAAGGCTTGGGGGAGGCAGAACTTTGCAAATAGTCTCTGCTCCGTGCAGAGGTGATTTTGAATGTCGATGCTCTAGGTCTTTCAATAGAAGGTGTTGATGAGTGGCATGAAGCCTAGATGGAGGCTGATCATTTGCGGTGTAGCCCAGGGGTCAGCGCTGGGTCTGATCCTCTTCCTCTTCGCTGGTGATCTGGATGATGGGGCACAGCGTGGCCTCGGCAAGTTTGCTGGCGATCCCACGCTGGGAGGAGCGGCTGAGACAGCAGGAGATGGTGCTGCCACCCAGAGGGACCTTGGCAGGTGGGAGAAATGGGATGATGGGAACCTCCTGAAGTGCACTCAAGGGACATGCAAAGTCCTGCCCCTGGGGAGGGACAGCCCCAGGCACCAGGAGTCTCTGCTGGGGGCGCCCGGCTGGAAAGCAGCTCTGCAGAGAAGGTCCTGGTGGACACCACGTTGAAGCTGAGGCAGCAAAGGCGGCCAGCGGTGCCCTGGGCTGCACGAGGAGGAGCGCGTTGCCAGCAGGTCGAGGGAGGAGATCCTTCCCCTCTGCTCAGCACTGGTGAGGCCACCCCTGGAGGGCTGTGTCCAGTGCGGGGCTCCCCAGGACAAGAGAGACAGGGACAGACTGGAGAGAGTCCAGTGAAGGGCCACCAAGATGGGGAAGGGACTGCAACATCTCTCCAGTGAGGAGGGGCTGACAGAGCCGGGACTGCTCAGCCTGGGGAAGAGAAGGCTCGGGGCATCTTCTCCACAGACGTGAAGAGCTGAAGGGAGGCTCCAGAGAAGATGGAGCCTGGCTCTCCTCAGTGATGCCCAGGGCCCATCCGGCTCAGGGTGGCCCTCCTTCGGGGGGGGCTTGGACCAGATGACCTCCAGAGGTCCCTGCCAAGCCCAACCGCTCTGGGACCGTGCAATGCTGGCACAACAACCAGCAACAACAGGGACCGCCTGAAAGGGACCGCCTGAAAGAGACGGCCTGAAAGGGACCGCCTGAGCAAACGCGGAGGTGTGAAGCATGCTGCCACGTGGGCTTTGCATCACAGGGTCTGTCTCGGAGGCTGGGGGAGCTCCCGGGTGCGCCCCTGGCTGCGCCCCCCCCAGGTGCGCCCCCGAGAGCTTTGTGATGTCACCACAGGGTCACAGTCACCCTACGACACGCCTTGCGATGGGCAGCTATATATGCCAGCGTCGCGTACTGCCAGCGGCACACGAGACGTCGAGTCCTGTGGGCAGCACCCGAGCCATCGAGTCCTGCCGACGGCACGCCAGACGTTGTGACCTGCCAGCAGCCGAGGAGCCACCGAAGCCCGCCAGCGGAACCGAGCCTTCGAGGCCCGCCAGCGGCACCCATCAAGTCCTGCAGGCAGCAGGCAAAACATCAAGTCCCACCAGCAGCTGACAGGACACCGAGTGCCAGCAGCAGCACTGGAGGCGTCCAGGCAAGAGCCAGCGGCGCCGGCAGCCGCCAGGAGGCCCCGGCGGGGGGACACCTGCCCCATCTGCCTGGGTCCCCTCGAAGGCCCCGCTGGCGTAGACCCGTGCTGGCATGCATTCTGCCATGCCTGCATCCAGCGCTGGGCTGTCACCGCCGTCGCTGCCACCTGCCCGCTCTGCCGGCGGCCCATCATGGGCATCCGCCTCCTGCAGGTGGAGGATGACGACGCTGTGGTGGCCCGCCATCGCCGCAGCCGCTTCCATCCCTACGCGGGGCCGGGGCAGGGGCGGCAGCAGCAGCAGCAGCAGCGGGGCCCCAGAGGTCCCCGGCGCCAGAGATTCTCCGCTGAGCGTGGGGAGCGCAGCCCCTCTGTGCCCCGCCAGCGTGTCCGGAGACTGTCCTGGCAGTGGGACAACGATGGGCGCCGCCGGCTCCGCTCCCCTTCGCCGGAGACCAGCGAAGATCCATCGTGGCTGCGGAGGGTCCAGGAGGAAGAGCCGGGCTCCGGGGACCACGCGCACCGCCTTCCCCTGGCTCCGCTTCTGAGGGGGCGGCCGGGCCTCCCGGGGGCCCTCTGAAATAAAGACCCTGGGAACGCTGAGAGGGGCCACGCCTGGTTTCTTCCACTGCCCGGTTTGCTCGTCCCTGCGGGGACGCACCCCCAAAGGGGAATAGAAAGGAGAAAGGGAAAGGCGAAGGGAGAGGGAAAGGAGCAGGCCTACGACCTGTGCTGAACAGTGGACACTTAGCCGCTCCCTCCTCCACTTTGGAAGCTGCTGAAGCCTGGGTTCAAGCATCTGCTTGCGTGGCTCCTAGGTGGTCCAGCTCCACAGGGCAACCCCAAATTGCCTCTCTTGACGTTTGGTGCAGCACAGACAGACTTGCAGCCTGCCCGGGTGGAGGGATGGGGGCGACGTCGCCCGTCGAGCCCTCGCGGCGGGCGGCAGCGCTCTTCCCTCCCGCCCTCCCGGGGCTGAAGCCCCGCCTGGCTGCAGGTGCAAGCCGAGGCTCGGCAGGCTCCCATCTCCCCACGTGGCGTGAGCAACGCCTTACTCTGGCATGGTGTGGTGCCCTGCAGAGAGCCCGAGTGCTTCTGAAGGCTGCCTTGGGGACGCCGTCCAGCGCAGAGCTTCTCCCTGAGCCGCCAGCCGGGAGCCCCTCTTCTGGTGGAGGGATGCTGGCCTCTCTGTGCTGAGGTGATGTCAGTAGCAGTGCCAGGACACTGCCTTGCTCCGTGGCTAATGGTCTCGGGGCTTGGAGCTGGTCTTTTGGAAAGGGCTGCCTTCTTTAGGAGAGAAAACTTCTCCTCGTTTACTCGCACAGCTGTGGTGAGCATATCCTTCCATCTGTGGTACACTGACAGCGAACCCAAGGCTGGCAAAGGGAAGGTAGAGGGCGCAGGTCCGACCAATTTAGCCTGTCGATGCTGTTTGCTTCATTTCGTGAGTTCTTTTCTTACCCCCTTTTTAGACTACCAGAAGATTCAGGCTCAATTCCGACAGGAAACTCGCACAAACTCTCTCAATGGCAACCACTACGCAGCCCATGACTCAACACCTCCCCACTACCTACAAAAAGGTGACGCCCTGACGCTGGGAGGGCTGGGTCAGGGCGTCGTGCGCCGAGAGCAGCAGCAGCTCGGAAGCACGGCATGGCACACCAGGGAGCCGGCTGCCTGTGCTCATCCCCAGGGCTGTGGAGCTCCCTGACCTGTTGAGAATGTTCCTCGGGTGTTTCTGTAACGGTACGGTAAAAAAAAAACAACGCCAAAACCCAAGAACCAAACTTTTATTTTTATGGCTGTGCCTTTGGGCGTGGTCGCAGAGTGGTCTGCGCGCCCCTCTGCTCTGGCAGTGGTTACAGAGGGGTTTTCTGGTGCCTGTTCATTACTAGGTGTTGGGTTGCAGATCCAACATCCTGGACCCTCCTCTGCAACCTGAGTAACGCCATGGAAGCGGCAGGATCAGGAATAGATTTGCACTGCAGGGACAGACCCTGGGAACTGCAGCTCCTGCCTGATGAAACTGGGCTTAAAGTTTTGGAGGGAGCACCTAGGCCTTGCTGTGGCGCGGAGAGAGCTGCCGCAGGACCCGATCCTGATGGTGCCGTCCAGCTGACTTGCAAGGACTTGGTGCAGTCCTGGAGGTCAGGACCAGACCTTAGCTAGCTTCAGTGCAGAATATCACAAGCGTTTGGGTGACAGCTGTGAGCCATCGGGCAGCAAGAGAAACTGCGAACAGTGGGGATCGATCTCGGCAGTTCTTTTTTCTAACTCGGGAGTCATGATGCAGCCTTTGACCTTCGTGAAATGTGTCGTCGAGTCCCTCAGCAGGCAGGGAGGGAGGCAAGGTCTAGCACTGCTTCTGGTCTACAGCAGAGGTAGGAGAGACGGCTCTGGCTGTGTTTCTCCGTGGATCGTCTCCGAAGGCTTTCTGTGGTGGGTGTGCGGCTCTCGGGAAGGCCTTGGCGGTGACGTTTCCGTCTTTCTCACAAGCTTTCTGACGCCAACCATTGTGCAGAAACTGTGCGTGAGGGCACGACGGCTCTGGTTTGCACCTGTAGCTTCCTTTGGGACCCAAGGGCCACCTCAGCAAAGGGGATGTAAAACCTTTGCGGGCTTGGAAATGCCTGCTCTGGTGGCTGCCCGGGCTTCTCTGAGCTACGCAGCGGCGTCCTCTGTGTATCTGCAGGGAGCACAAAATGATTCAGATAGGCGGTTTCAGCACGTAGTGCTACAACGGGATTTTCAGGACAAGTGGAGAAGGAGGCAAACAATTCAACAGATCTTACGTTACATTCCAGAGTTCCTGTATTTGAAGGTGGAAATGATAAGCTGGGGCCAATAAATGACAGCCGAGAAACTCCTCACGGTTCTGGAGACAGCAGAAGGCTTGGGGGAGGCAGAACTTTGCAAATAGTCTCTGCTCCGTGCAGAGGTGATTTTGAATGTCGATGCTCTAGGTCTTTCAATAGAAGGTGTTGATGAGTGGCATGAAGCCTAGATGGAGGCTGATCATTTGCGGTGTAGCCCAGGGGTCAGCGCTGGGTCTGATCCTCTTCCTCTTCGCTGGTGATCTGGATGATGGGGCACAGCGTGGCCTCGGCAAGTTTGCTGGCGATCCCACGCTGGGAGGAGCGGCTGAGACAGCAGGAGATGGTGCTGCCACCCAGAGGGACCTTGGCAGGTGGGAGAAATGGGATGATGGGAACCTCCTGAAGTGCACTCAAGGGACATGCAAAGTCCTGCCCCTGGGGAGGGACAGCCCCAGGCACCAGGAGTCTCTGCTGGGGGCGCCCGGCTGGAAAGCAGCTCTGCAGAGAAGGTCCTGGTGGACACCACGTTGAAGCTGAGGCAGCAAAGGCGGCCAGCGGTGCCCTGGGCTGCACAAGGAGGAGCGCGTTGCCAGCAGGTCGAGGGAGGAGATCCTTCCCCTCTGCTCAGCACTGGTGAGGCCACCCCTGGAGGGCTGTGTCCAGTGCGGGGCTCCCCAGGACAAGAGAGACAGGGACAGACTGGAGAGAGTCCAGTGAAGGGCCACCAAGATGGGGAAGGGACTGCAACATCTCTCCAGTGAGGAGGGGCTGACAGAGCCGGGACTGCTCAGCCTGGGGAAGAGAAGGCTCGGGGCATCTTCTCCACAGACGTGAAGAGCTGAAGGGAGGCTCCAGAGAAGATGGAGCCTGGCTCTCCTCAGTGATGCCCAGGGCCCATCCGGCTCAGGGTGGCCCTCCTTCGGGGGGGGCTTGGACCAGATGACCTCCAGAGGTCCCTGCCAAGCCCAACCGCTCTGGGACCGTGCAATGCTGGCACAACAACCAGCAACAACAGGGACCGCCTGAAAGGGACCGCCTGAAAGAGACGGCCTGAAAGGGACCGCCTGAGCAAACGCGGAGGTGTGAAGCATGCTGCCACGTGGGCTTTGCATCACAGGGTCTGTCTCGGAGGCTGGGGGAGCTCCTGGGTGCGCCCCTGGCTGCGCCCCCCCCAGGTGCGCCCCCGAGAGCTTTGTGATGTCACCACAGGGTCACAGTCACCCTACGACACGCCTTGCGATGGGCAGCTATATATGCCAGCGTCGCGTACTGCCAGCGGCACACGAGACGTCGAGTCCTGTGGGCAGCACCCGAGCCATCGAGTCCTGCCGACAGCACGCCAGACGTTGTGACCTGCCAGCAGCCGAGGAGCCACCGAAGCCCGCCAGCGGAACCGAGCCTTCGAGGCCCGCCAGCGGCACCCATCAAGTCCTGCAGGCAGCAGGCAAAACATCAAGTCCCCCCAGCAGCTGACAGGACACCGAGTGCCAGCAGCAGCACTGGAGGCGTCCAGGCAAGAGCCAGCGGCGCCGGCAGCCGCCAGGAGGCCCCGGCGGGGGGACACCTGCCCCATCTGCCTGGGTCCCCTCGAAGGCCCCGCTGGCGTAGACCCGTGCTGGCATGCATTCTGCCATGCCTGCATCCAGCGCTGGGCTGTCACCGCCGTCGCTGCCACCTGCCCGCTCTGCCGGCGGCCCATCATGGGCATCCGCCTCCTGCAGGTGGAGGATGACGACGCTGTGGTGGCCCGCCATCGCCGCAGCCGCTTCCATCCCTACGCGGGGCCGGGGCAGGGGCGGCAGCAGCAGCAGCAGCAGCGGGGCCCCAGAGGTCCCCGGCGCCAGAGATTCTCCGCTGAGCGTGGGGAGCGCAGCCCCTCCGTGCCCCGCCAGCGTGTCCGGAGACTGTCCTGGCAGTGGGACAACGATGGGCGCCGCCGGCTCCGCTCCCCTTCGCCGGAGACCAGCGAAGATCCATCGTGGCTGCGGAGGGTCCAGGAGGAAGAGCCGGGCTCCGGGGACCACGCGCACCGCCTTCCCCTGGCTCCGCTTCTGAGGGGGCGGCCGGGCCCCCCGGGGGCCCTCTGAAATAAAGACCCTGGGAACGCTGAGAGGGGCCACGCCTGGTTTCTTCCACTGCCCGGTTTGCTCGTCCCTGCGGGGACGCACCCCCAAAGGGGAATAGAAAGGAGAAAGGGAAAGGCGAAGGGAGAGGGAAAGGAGCAGGCCTACGACCTGTGCTGAACAGTGGACACTTAGCCGCTCCCTCCTCCACTTTGGAAGCTGCTGAAGCCTGGGTTCAAGCATCTGCTTGCGTGGCTCCTAGGTGGTCCAGCTCCACAGGGCAACCCCAAATTGCCTCTCTTGACGTTTGGTGCAGCACAGACAGACTTGCAGCCTGCCCGGGTGGAGGGATGGGGGCGACGTCGCCCGTCGAGCCCTCGCGGCGGGCGGCAGCGCTCTTCCCTCCCGCCCTCCCGGGGCTGAAGCCCCGCCTGGCTGCAGGTGCAAGCCGAGGCTCGGCAGGCTCCCATCTCCCCACGTGGCGTGAGCAACGCCTTACTCTGGCATGGTGTGGTGCCCTGCAGAGAGCCCGAGTGCTTCTGAAGGCTGCCTTGGGGACGCCGTCCAGCGCAGAGCTTCTCCCTGAGCCGCCAGCCGGGAGCCCCTCTTCTGGTGGAGGGATGCTGGCCTCTCTGTGCTGAGGTGATGTCAGTAGCAGTGCCAGGACACTGCCTTGCTCCGTGGCTAATGGTCTCGGGGCTTGGAGCTGGTCTTTTGGAAAGGGCTGCCTTCTTTAGGAGAGAAAACTTCTCCTCGTTTACTCGCACAGCTGTGGTGAGCATATCCTTCCATCTGTGGTACACTGACAGCGAACCCAAGGCTGGCAAAGGGAAGGTAGAGGGCGCAGGTCCGACCAATTTAGCCTGTCGATGCTGTTTGCTTCATTTCGTGAGTTCTTTTCTTACCCCCTTTTTAGACTACCAGAAGATTCAGGCTCAATTCCGACAGGAAACTCGCACAAACTCTCTCAATGGCAACCACTACGCAGCCCATGACTCAACACCTCCCCACTACCTACAAAAAGGTGACGCCCTGACGCTGGGAGGGCTGGGTCAGGGCGTCGTGCGCCGAGAGCAGCAGCAGCTCGGAAGCACGGCATGGCACACCAGGGAGCCGGCTGCCTGTGCTCATCCCCAGGGCTGTGGAGCTCCCTGACCTGTTGAGAATGTTCCTCGGGTGTTTCTGTAACGGTACGGTAAAAAAAAAACAACGCCAAAACCCAAGAACCAAACTTTTATTTTTATGGCTGTGCCTTTGGGCGTGGTCGCAGAGTGGTCTGCGCGCCCCTCTGCTCTGGCAGTGGTTACAGAGGGGTTTTCTGGTGCCTGTTCATTACTAGGTGTTGGGTTGCAGATCCAACATCCTGGACCCTCCTCTGCAACCTGAGTAACGCCATGGAAGCGGCAGGATCAGGAATAGATTTGCACTGCAGGGACAGACCCTGGGAACTGCAGCTCCTGCCTGATGAAACTGGGCTTAAAGTTTTGGAGGGAGCACCTAGGCCTTGCTGTGGCGCGGAGAGAGCTGCCGCAGGACCCGATCCTGATGGTGCCGTCCAGCTGACTTGCAAGGACTTGGTGCAGTCCTGGAGGTCAGGACCAGACCTTAGCTAGCTTCAGTGCAGAATATCACAAGCGTTTGGGTGACAGCTGTGAGCCATCGGGCAGCAAGAGAAACTGCGAACAGTGGGGATCGATCTCGGCAGTTCTTTTTTCTAACTCGGGAGTCATGATGCAGCCTTTGACCTTCGTGAAATGTGTCGTCGAGTCCCTCAGCAGGCAGGGAGGGAGGCAAGGTCTAGCACTGCTTCTGGTCTACAGCAGAGGTAGGAGAGACGGCTCTGGCTGTGTTTCTCCGTGGATCGTCTCCGAAGGCTTTCTGTGGTGGGTGTGCGGCTCTCGGGAAGGCCTTGGCGGTGACGTTTCCGTCTTTCTCACAAGCTTTCTGACGCCAACCATTGTGCAGAAACTGTGCGTGAGGGCACGACGGCTCTGGTTTGCACCTGTAGCTTCCTTTGGGACCCAAGGGCCACCTCAGCAAAGGGGATGTAAAACCTTTGCGGGCTTGGAAATGCCTGCTCTGGTGGCTGCCCGGGCTTCTCTGAGCTACGCAGCGGCGTCCTCTGTGTATCTGCAGGGAGCACAAAATGATTCAGATAGGCGGTTTCAGCACGTAGTGCTACAACGGGATTTTCAGGACAAGTGGAGAAGGAGGCAAACAATTCAACAGATCTTACGTTACATTCCAGAGTTCCTGTATTTGAAGGTGGAAATGATAAGCTGGGGCCAATAAATGACAGCCGAGAAACTCCTCACGGTTCTGGAGACAGCAGAAGGCTTGGGGGAGGCAGAACTTTGCAAATAGTCTCTGCTCCGTGCAGAGGTGATTTTGAATGTCGATGCTCTAGGTCTTTCAATAGAAGGTGTTGATGAGTGGCATGAAGCCTAGATGGAGGCTGATCATTTGCGGTGTAGCCCAGGGGTCAGCGCTGGGTCTGATCCTCTTCCTCTTCGCTGGTGATCTGGATGATGGGGCACAGCGTGGCCTCGGCAAGTTTGCTGGCGATCCCACGCTGGGAGGAGCGGCTGAGACAGCAGGAGATGGTGCTGCCACCCAGAGGGACCTTGGCAGGTGGGAGAAATGGGATGATGGGAACCTCCTGAAGTGCACTCAAGGGACATGCAAAGTCCTGCCCCTGGGGAGGGACAGCCCCAGGCACCAGGAGTCTCTGCTGGGGGCGCCCGGCTGGAAAGCAGCTCTGCAGAGAAGGTCCTGGTGGACACCACGTTGAAGCTGAGGCAGCAAAGGCGGCCAGCGGTGCCCTGGGCTGCACGAGGAGGAGCGCGTTGCCAGCAGGTCGAGGGAGGAGATCCTTCCCCTCTGCTCAGCACTGGTGAGGCCACCCCTGGAGGGCTGTGTCCAGTGCGGGGCTCCCCAGGACAAGAGAGACAGGGACAGACTGGAGAGAGTCCAGTGAAGGGCCACCAAGATGGGGAAGGGACTGCAACATCTCTCCAGTGAGGAGGGGCTGACAGAGCCGGGACTGCTCAGCCTGGGGAAGAGAAGGCTCGGGGCATCTTCTCCACAGACGTGAAGAGCTGAAGGGAGGCTCCAGAGAAGATGGAGCCTGGCTCTCCTCAGTGATGCCCAGGGCCCATCCGGCTCAGGGTGGCCCTCCTTCGGGGGGGGCTTGGACCAGATGACCTCCAGAGGTCCCTGCCAAGCCCAACCGCTCTGGGACCGTGCAATGCTGGCACAACAACCAGCAACAACAGGGACCGCCTGAAAGGGACCGCCTGAAAGAGACGGCCTGAAAGGGACCGCCTGAGCAAACGCGGAGGTGTGAAGCATGCTGCCACGTGGGCTTTGCATCACAGGGTCTGTCTCGGAGGCTGGGGGAGCTCCCGGGTGCGCCCCTGGCTGCGCCCCCCCCAGGTGCGCCCCCGAGAGCTTTGTGATGTCACCACAGGGTCACAGTCACCCTACGACACGCCTTGCGATGGGCAGCTATATATGCCAGCGTCGCGTACTGCCAGCGGCACACGAGACGTCGAGTCCTGTGGGCAGCACCCGAGCCATCGAGTCCTGCCGACAGCACGCCAGACGTTGTGACCTGCCAGCAGCCGAGGAGCCACCGAAGCCCGCCAGCGGAACCGAGCCTTCGAGGCCCGCCAGCGGCACCCATCAAGTCCTGCAGGCAGCAGGCAAAACATCAAGTCCCCCCAGCAGCTGACAGGACACCGAGTGCCAGCAGCAGCACTGGAGGCGTCCAGGCAAGAGCCGGCGGCGCCGGCAGCCGCCAGGAGGCCCCGGCGGGGGGACACCTGCCCCATCTGCCTGGGTCCCCTCGAAGGCCCCGCTGGCGTAGACCCGTGCTGGCATGCATTCTGCCATGCCTGCATCCAGCGCTGGGCTGTCACCGCCGTCGCTGCCACCTGCCCGCTCTGCCGGCGGCCCATCATGGGCATCCGCCTCCTGCAGGTGGAGGATGACGACGCTGTGGTGGCCCACCATCGCCGCAGCCGCTTCCATCCCTACGCGGGGCCGGGGCAGGGGCGGTGGCAGCAGCAGCAGCGGGGCCCCAGAGGTCCCCGGCGCCGGAGATTCTCCGCTGAGCGTGGGGAGCGCAGCCCCTCCGTGCCCCGCCAGCGTGTCCAGAGACTGTCCTGGCAGTGGGACAACGATGGGCGCCGCCGGCTCCGCTCCCCTTCGCCGGAGACCAGCGAAGATCCATCGTGGCTGCGGAGGGTCCAGGAGGAAGAGCCGGGCTCCGGGGACCACGCGCACCGCCTTCCCCTGGCTCCGCTTCTGAGGGGGCGGCCGGGCCTCCCGGGGGCCCTCTGAAATAAAGACCCTGGGAACGCTGAGAGGGGCCACGCCTGGTTTCTTCCACCACCCGGTTTGCTCGTCCCTGCGGGGATGCACCGCCGAAGGGAAATGGGAAGGAGAAAGGGAAAGGGAGAGCCCCCTGGTACTCTTCAAAGCACACTCTTGAAGGGGCCAGTGACTGGTCTCTTGAAAGCCAAGGCAAGTAAACAGGGTGAGCTGCAGGTTTGTGGGAGAACCTCCTCTCCTCTCTTGGTCCCACAGAACCCCGTGCTGCGGAGGGGATGTGATGTTGGAGGGAGGCCTTCCGGGCTGGGCTAGGCAGCCCTGGCACAGGCTCCTTGTGATGGGCAGGTGCCTGTGTTGAGAATCGGCCTCAGCTAGGATGTGCCTTCTATTTAGAGTCTCTTCTTCAGGGCAACTGGAAGTCCTTCCCTGCTACTCTCCAGCTGGGTCTCCTCCCTGCAGCGGCCCCAGCCTGTTTTCACGACTGCTCAGAACCTGGCCCTCAGCGCCAGGCCACGCCGGGCAGGGCCGTGACATCCCCGGAGAGACCCGGACTGGAGACCCCAGTCGGGCTGTGCTTTGGGCCGGAGGGATCTCGGGCCTCCCCCGGCGCCCCCCGGTCCCGGTCGGCATAACGGCCGGTGCCGGTGCTCGGTGGGGGCCGGCCCGGCCGGTGCCCTTGGGTGGCGGCCCGTGCCTCGGCAGGACCCCCCCCACCCCGCTCCCGGGGCCGTTCTTTGCGCGGCGGGGCACAGCGTCCCCTTGCGTTTCGGCGGGGACCCGGCTGCCGTTGGCCCCGCCCCCCTTGGCCCCGCCCCCCGTCCTTCCGGCGCTTTCGCTGCCCCGTGACGCACTTTCCAGAGCCGCCTGCGCGGCTGGTCGCGTGACCGTGGCGGAGCGGCCAATGGGGGTGCGGGGCGGCTGGCGCGGGGGCGGGGCCGAGGCGCGCGCTGCGGCGGGCGGCTGGCGGTGGCGGGAGGCCCAGGCGCGAGCCCAGCGCGCGGGCCGCTCCCTCAGCGCGCGCGCGCCGTCCCGTCCCCGCACCCCCCCGCCGCCATGTCGGAGGAGAAGCCCAAGGTGAGGCGAGGGGGGCCGGGGCAGCTGCCGCCCGCGAGGCCTCCGATGTGGGGATGTGAGGCCTCTCCGCAGGGCCCCGGGGCCGAGCTGACGGTGGGGTCCCGCCCCGCCCCTCCCCGCCCCGGCCGGCGGCGTGCGGCGGGCAAGATGGCGGGTGGGCCGGGCCGGGCTGGGGCGCGGCGGGAGGAGGAGGAGGAAGAAGATGAGGAGGAAGGCCCCGCGGAGCCCCGTGCCCCGGGGGAGACCGCCCAGTCTCCGCAGGCCGGAGCGGGCGGTGTCCGGCCCGAGCAGGACCCGGAGGGCGGCGGTGGCGGGGCCGGGGCCTGGGTTGGCTGGGGGCTGGGCTGGCCGGGCTCTGAACCGCCGTCTTCCACCCCTTTTTCATCCAGGAAGGCGTGAAAACGGAGAACGATCACATCAACCTGAAAGTGGCGGGGCAGGACGGCTCCGTGGTGCAGTTCAAAATCAAGCGGCACACCCCGCTAAGCAAGCTGATGAAGGCGTACTGCGAGCGGCAGGTAGGCGCAGCTCCTGCCTTTGATTGCCCTGTGAGGAAAAGAGTGGAGCTGCCCCTGGCTCGCCCCTTCCCAGGGGGAAGGGTCCCGGGGCTGCTGGACGCTTCGCTGCTTTTCTGTCAGGAACATTAAACATACCAGTGTATTGGGGTGAGTGTGTCCAGGTGTGCAGGACAGCAAAGACTCAGGATGCTGTCCACGCTTAAGAGTTGGAGTTTTTCTGTTTGATTAATGGAAACTGCTTCTGCCTCATAAGGTGCTCCTAGAGCTCTAAAAATGTCCCATGACAGCGTTACCGAAATTTCTCAGGTTCTGATCCTTGCTCTGAGACTAATTCACTCTGAATTTTTAGCCTCATAACCCTCAGTTGTATCATCTCTAAAAACTTTATCAGCTTTATCCAGAGTGTGTTTTCTGTTTAGAAAATGCCACAAAACAAATTCACCTGTGCCGTGACTTCCATTGTGGGTTTTTTCCTCTTCCCTTCACGTGTCTCTCTTGCTGCCCGCCGTGCAGTTTGGACTGCTGTATTCTGCAGGTGGCGCCGGCTGCTCTGTGTTGGAGGCTGTTCCTCAGTGCCGCCCAGAACTAAACGGGAGAGGGATTTCTCCCCACAGCCCGGTTCCTGAGCCTGTAGCCCTCCGTGCCTGTGCTTCTGCACTGTATTAGGTGGCGCAGAGCAGAGCAGAGGGTGGGGATTGCGAGTGGCTTTTGGAAGCAGAGTCAGACTTTGTCTGCCAGCATTTCCCCTTGTTAGTTACTTGCAGGATCCTTTCTTCACTTACTTGAACCTTACACTCTGCCCTGTGCCGTGCATGATGTAGCATAATGCCTCTTGGGTTGGGAACAAGAACTGAATACATGGGATCTTCAGAGAGGTGCAGGGAGTTTTCTTGATCGCATGGCTCTGTGCATGACTGGAAGTGTGAACCATGTGGGGATTTCAGAGGATTTTAGAGAGGAAAGCAAAGTCCTCGATCCCTGAGGCAGGGAATAAAGACTGCCACGTGAGATTAAACACCGTCAAAACAGGATTCAGTCATGAATTCAACTCAGGTTTTAAGGGCAATGCTAACTTACTAACGTTAGACCCTAGCATTTTTCTAATAAACCTTACAAGGGAAAATCTGTGTCAAGTCCTGCAAATTCTTTTTCCCTCAAACAGTCTTCATGGTGCCTTTTTTCATCAGAAGGTAAAGAACTAGAACTGGGAGCAGATGCCTGGCATGAGTGAAAACTTGTCTTAACTATGGGTAGTCGGTGCTGAGCGCTAGTTACAAAAAAAAGTATTTTTAAAATATTTTCCTTTGAGTCAACTTAATCAGCTGTTACTTCTCTGACTGCGTAAGAAACAATCGCTGCTCCTTCCTGACATGTCCTCTGAGGCTTTATAGAACGGCGTATTGATTGATCTCCTCTTAAATTACCTTTGTAAATTAACTTTTGATATTTGTGCCTTGCAGAGCAGGATCACAACCTGGATCAGAACCAGGTGCCAAACCCACGCCTCTGGTTCCATATAGAGTCCTCGCTGCGACAGCAGTGTGGTGGGACGTCGCTCAAAAAGCTCCGCTTCCTCAATTTACATAGCAAGATAGATGTGTTAAGTTTCCTGTCTGGTTAAATGTTTTGAGTCTTAATTTTGTTAATATTTGTTCTGCCAGTAAATCTGTAAATGTTTTGTTTGGATTCAGAAAAAAAAGCACGGTTTCTCATATTAATTACTTTAAACTTCCAGGGCTTGTCGATGAGGCAGATTAGGTTCAGATTTGATGGACAACCGATTAATGAAACAGACACACCTGCACAGGTATGAAAAATTCTTTTACTGCAAATTGCTGTACAAATATTTTGATGTCTGCACGCAGATCAAAGGGGTTTTAAATCAAAATGATTCTGAAGTAGTTGCTGTAAATTTAGCACATTCCAAAGAATTTCTTTAGGGAGGGATTTGGGTTTTTTTTCCCCCATTGAATGTTTTCGCTCTTTTTGGGTGGGGAGGAAAATGCGGAAGAGCATCGGTGCTGAACAAGCTGTCAGTGGAGTTCTGGTGTGGAAAGGACCCCTGGCGAGTGCTGGCGTTTTCGGCTCTGTCCTACTTCTGGGTCAGGCTGTTCAGAGCCGGCACGGAAGCTGCAGGCTGTGGCTGCCGTCGGCACCGGCAGTGCTGAGAAGGACACGGCGTTTCTTGGGCTGGCAAGGCCTGAGGCAAGGAATGGAGGAGGTGCTTGGCTGGGTGATTTGTTGGGGAAGACGCTAAGCTGCCGAGTTGTGTCTGACTGATGAGTGTGCCCCCGAAACCCATTTCAGTGTTGGTGATGCTCTGATGGGAGAGGTGATGGAGTGCCCTCTCTGGAGTGACTGACGGAAAGCGTTTCATGCATTAATTAATTAAAATTACACCTTAAGCGCTCTATTACTGGTACTGGTTAGGAGTAGAGAGCTAAGCGCTTTTGTAACCATGCGTATTTCAAGTCTTGTATTTTCCGTATTGCTTTAACAGCTAGAGATGGAAGACGAAGACACTATTGATGTGTTCCAACAGCAGACAGGTGGAGTGTGTTAAGACATGCCGTCGTTTTGAGAAGAGGACTTTAGGGATCCTCATCACACCTCACTCTCTCATCTGTCCTTGGATTTGCTATTAAATAGTAAACAAATGAACATGCCAATCACACGGGATTCTTCTAAACTTTAGAGGACGTTTACCAAAATTGCTTGTTGTCTTTGACATACTGCGTGTGCAAGTCAAAACAGTATCTGCAGGGATTAATCGATATGTTAAATTGGGCCAATTTGATTTAAGTTTGGATTAAGTAATACGCATTGTCTCTCTGCTGTTATTTTTTTTTCTTTAAACCTGTGGCCTAAATATTCATCCATGTGTTAGGACATGGAGTGTTCATTCCTGGCTCTTGTCGGTCTCGCCCCTCTGTTTAATTTTAATCATGTAAATAATTCAGTATATTTTCATGCCAATTGTGAGCATAAAAGTTTCCTTTTAAGATACGTCTAAGAGAAGGAAAAGAGAAGCTGTTTTTACGTTTTTAGCGCGTGTTGCAAACACTTCAGAAGCGTTGAGCCTGTGACACAAGGCTGGTACACACAGATACAATGCTTAGAATAGAGTTGGAGTTTAAAATATTGCAGATTTACGTGTGCTTTGTCATATTATGATAAAGTTGTCTGAAATATACTTTTTTAATGCAGAAATGAGATTTGTCCTGAATTATTGTCAGAAACAGAGTTAGCAGAGCAGCTGGTCCAAAAACTAATGCTCGTGATAGAGCAGCGGTATTTTTTGTTGTGCAAGCTTATAGAAAGAGAAACCTGTCACTGCAACTCCAGCAGTCTGCTGAGTGATGGGCAGAATCTGTCACCTTCCTCTTGCTCCCTGTAGCATGTCTCTATTTCTCAGCGGGTACTAGAAGTGTGTGGCCTCAGGTTTCTTTTTAATACTTGTTTTTGGTAGATAAACTTGACAAATGAGGGGAAAAAAAGCACCTTTTAATGTCACTGAGCCGTATGCGCGGAAGAGCTGTCAAGAGCCTGGTGAGCGAGGAAAGAGATGGACATGTGCGCGCGTACGTGTGTTCAAAAAAATAATGATCTGCTCTACTGCCTCCTAAAACTTACTGAATTTTGAAGGCGTTTCTGTGCTGGGTTTGAGCTCCACGTGAAGCGTGGCGTCTGTTCCAGATGAATTTGTGCGAAGGCCATCCTGTTGCCCCTCCGTAGGCTGTCCAGTGCTGCTCCATGGGATCATTACCTGCCTTTTACGCTTACCCGACCTGTTTGGCCATGTCAGATCACCTCCCGCTTGCTGGAAATCTTGCTGGAAAGGCCCTTGTTTTCTTTTTCATTTTCTTGTATGTAGGCTGGGGTGGGACACCCCTGAGATCTCATTGTTTATTCACCGATTTGTACATTTATTTGTTGTCCTTTACTACTGTATACAGTAAATATAGTTTGGTACTCTGTCTCCTGCCTTATGTTCAATATGGCCGTGCCCCCCTCGGCTCGTTCCCTTCCCTGGTGGGGAGCTGTACGTTCAGTCATCCTCCTTGGAGACTCTTGAGGTAGCAGAAGCACATGGCCAGGTACAAACCTCCGGGGTCTCTGCCACACCTCGCCCTTAGCAGCAAAACCCACCCTCCCGGGGGGGGATTTTGCTGCACGATACAGACGTTTTGCACTCTTTTCCGCTCCTCCCTTCCCCGCGGAGCAGCTGTAGCTTCTCCCTTCGTGCCTGCAGCCTGTTTCCTAAGGGATGGCCCCCAGGACCGGGTCATTCCCGGTGCGGCCCTGATAGGCCCTCGTTTGTGTCCCGGCGGTGCTCGGAGCTGCGCACGGCAGCAGCCGCTCTGCGCGTGCGCGGCGTCCCGCCGCTGGGAGGACCGGGCGCGTACCATAGAGGAGGAGCGGCGGGCAGCCGTCCTGTCTAGCCGCCCGCCCCGGAAGCGGCGGCCGGAGCGGCGGGGCCGCGCCATGGCGGGGACGGCGCTCAAGCGGTTGATGGCCGAGTACAAGCGTGAGTCGGGGACGGCGCTCCCGGGTCGTCCTTCCCGCGCGCCGCCCCTCCGGACGGGGCCCTCCTTAAGGGCCGGGAGGGCCGCGGGGCGGGGCGGGGCAGGGCAGGCCGTGCCTGGGCTTCCCTGGCACGGGGAGCCCAGTCAGGGGGAGGCCTGGGAGTCCCGGGCACTAGGGGCGATTCCTTTTATTTTTTCCCCGGTTAAATTTTCCAGGTGGAACGAACTCAGGGCATTCTATGGTTCTATGAAATGCAGCCACAGAAGCCTCTGTTGCAGAGCTCTGTTATCTCAGAGGTAATTAGAGGTGTTTGTCAAGACCTTAACGGGAGCGCAGCGGTTACGAACTTAACATTTAAACTTGAACTTAGTGATCGGCGACCTAGACCCTGTTTGTTTAAAATCCTGCGGGAGATGTGGCTTGCAGGGAGTGGCGAGCTGTGATCTTTGCCGGCCATACCAGAGGGAGCGGGGACCCACTGCTGCGGTCTGGGGCCCTCTGGGCCACCCCATTTCTCCCGTGGTGGGCCGTCTGCTCCCCAGTGAGCCTGCAAGGTGTCAGGAGGTGCCTTTTTTTTTGGCAATAAATACTTTTGGCTTTTTTTTTTTTTTTTGTTTACCTGGTTGCTTTTGGCTTCTGATGGTTCTGGCTTTTATTTAAGGCAAGGAAGTGGAATGGGGAAAAAAAGTGTTTGGTAGGTGAAGGATGGCATTGGGCTGTAAGAACTGGCCTCCAGCTCCAGCAAAGGTCAGTTACAGAGCTCCCATGGTTGTCTAGGGATGAGGAGTTGTTTCTCACTTTACCATAACTCACTGGAAGACTCCGTCTATAAAATAGCATATTTATAGATGCATGTTTCCTGACAAAATACCGCATTTATTCTCAGGCTGTTCTGCCAAGCACAGGTCTCTAAACCGAACCGCCACACAGGTGCTTGCGAGGGCTAGGTCTGGCCTGGGGCTCTCTGGCCGCTGCCAGTAGCTCTGAGGGGCAGTGAGCAGGCCCTGCCAGTGCCGGGTAGAGCTCGTGCTGATGGTGTGTCCTAGAAACCCGCATTTTTCTATTGTAATCTAGAAGCACTGACCTGAAAAGCAGCTGCAAAAAGACTTGACTATGCTTTTGTCTGTTCTCTTACATAAATCGCCTCAGTCCCAAAAGGCGTTTTTGATCCTTTGTTGTTGAGAAGCTCTGAGATCTTACTAGAATGCCTTGTATGAATAAATTCTCTAGGAAAAAGTGATATTAAATAGCATCAAAAAGAATTTGACTTAATGCCATGGGCAGACATTATGTGACTCTTGTCCACATAGTTTCCCAGGGTAACACTTAGCATGAACTGAGATAACAGCTTGTTTGTGATCTTCCTTTATAAAATACTTTCCTGACTCTAATAAAACATATTGTTGTAAAAAATGAATGTAATCTACAACGACTAAGCGTACAGTGCTTTTATTTCTGGAAACCTGAGATACAGAAGTAGAGTAAGCCAGACTTCTTGGTTTCTGTGGCCACCTGGATTACCTTGTGCTGTGTGTGCATTTCCAGGGTTGTTCCTTTCCTTTAGTGGGTGTGCTCATCAAACTTTGCTGCAAAACCGGGAATCAAGCCTGGATTATAACCCTTCCCTAGTGTTTCACAAAAGTCTGGGCAGTTAGTTGTAGCTCTTTGGAAGCTGTTTTGCTCTGTGGAATTTTTCAGCAAATGTTATTTTGAAAAATGACCATAGTTCCTAGTTGTAGGTAGTTCTGCCGCCCTTTTTGCGGAAGGAGAAAGTCCTGTCTTGGGACAGGGCTGTAGTCTGAGGTTCAGCTTTGTGTGAACTTTCAGCTGTCTCCTGACGATATGTGTTCCTGGTTCGTGTTCCCAGTGCAGGCATAAGCACTGCATGGCCCTGGGTGAATGGGAAGGGGGAGACGACTTTAAATGACCCCTTCCTCCTGGCTGCCCACCTTGGGTGAAATGTTGTATATATCTATGTATATATTTGTGCACACGATTTTTTTTTTCTTTAATTTTCCTCTTTCTTCTTTTCTATCTCTTCCCTTTAGTTACTTCTAGTCGTGACAGAGATGTTTGGCAGTCAGTGCCTTGCTGGTGGGTGTATTTTGTTTACCAGATTTCTAACTCTTTCCTTACTTGCTTTTTTTTTTTTTTTTTTTTTTAGTTTTGGTCTTTGATTTTTCTCTGTGTATGTGCGTGTGTGTTTAAATCTTTAAATAAAGGTCTATTGTTACCTTATGTGAAAAACGCTTGATGTTGTGAGGAGTTTCTACCTGTTGGAGCCCAAACACGTTGTTCCATTTTGGGAGAGGCTGTGAAATTGCACTGTTTTCCCTTCCTTGTGGAGAAGGAAGGGAAGGTGGCTGTGGGCAGCCAGGTGAGATGGATTTATTTTTTGTCCTCATTTAGATCTTTGTTTGCATGTTTGGAGTGTGATGACATTTTGCTGGCTCATATTTATTCAAGTATTTTTCTACTCTGCCAGAACTAATTTAGATAAGGCTTTCAAAAAGATCATATATAAAAAAGAGCATCATTTCTGTTAGAGCGTATGTTTGTTAATCATTCTAGGTTTAGAATATTTAGTAGTATTAAAGCCTGAAATTAGTCTGTCAATAGCGGCTTATGCTTGTGAGAATTAAGAGATGGAAATCTTTTTTCTACATTTATTGTTTCATGGCTGCATGATCTTGAAGATATCACTGGCTGGACTTTTTACATCTAAAATGGGTTCTTTTGAAAGTATTAGATCTGTAGAGATGCAAATATTGTAGTGGCTAGTTGTATGCACTGTATTTACTTTCTGGTACAAACAGGTAACAGAGCAGTGGACTGTAATGCCCACAGGAATCATTGGGAGTGCTGTTGGGTTAAAAATAGGAGATTTAAGTTAATTCTGAGAATTCACAGAAAAAATACACCTTCATTGTACAGAACAGAATCTGGCAGCACTTCAATTGATGCTTCCTGTGCTTATTGCTTGGAGAGAGTTTGTGTGAGCTGGAAGAAAAGTCCCACTGTGGTGCGGTGGGTTGTGATGAGCCGCTCTCTCCAGCGGGGGGAGAGAGGGATGAACGTGTGCGGTAGGCCTCTGCAGCTGTCCCTGTTAAACCTGCTTTGAAAATGCTCTTTCCTAAGCATAACCTGTAGAAATATCTCAGACACATGCTGCGCCGTGTGTCTGCGTGAGCTCAAACTGCCTTATGCCAATTGGATGCTACGTCAGAGAAGAGAGAAGAAAACAGAATTTCTGGCAGAGTAGAAAGAACAAGATTCTGGTTTCAAGCATCTCAGTCCAGATGCTGGCAGATACTGAAGTGTGTATGTGCCCTTAATATTTCCTGAGTCTTGTGCATTTAATTGCCTTGGAGATATGCTAAATTGATACAGTTTTTAGAAAGCATGCCGTTGAACTTCTCTTTTAAGAATACGATCAGTCTTTTTATTAACTGCTTTAACAAGAAGCTGTGTTTTCAGTTCTCCTCCTTTTGGCCAAGGTGTAATTGGCCTATAATAACTCCATAATGATCAGTGAAATGAAAAGGGAGGCATTGATCATGTGTGCACCCAAATCTGCCCCAAGTTCCTAATAGAAGTGTTGCACTTCACTAGTGTCAGCTCCATTTCATTCAGTCTCAGCTTACAAGCAAAGCTTTAAATTACTTTAGCTATGTTTAGCTAGGTTTAGCTATGGTGCTACAAGCTGGGACTTCGTTGCATTTCGATTTGGAAGCAAATCCCCTGACTGCGTGCAGCAAAATCACCCTGCAATCCAAACAGGATGCCTCGTGGAGGTTGTGAAGATGGAAACTGCTTCAGATGTTCTCCGGTGCTGAAGAGAGGCATTGCTCTGAATCAGGCGGTGGGCTGCACCGCCATGGGCTCCTCCAACATGCACCCAACACATGTCTGAGTAGAGAACTCCCCACAACCCCCCAGACCCTGGGGCACCCTGAAGTGGTTGTGGTGATGTATAGGTGACCTGGTGCCTACACATCACCACAACCTTCCCTTTCAGTAGCAGCTGCCAGCCTCGGCTTCTCCTTGTGGCTCTGCCGCTCCTTTGTTTTCTGCAGAGACTTTTCTTGGCCTTCCCCTTTACCTCTTTCAAAACTGATTCCTTTTCTTGCTTTCTATTTTGTCCTTTTTCCACATTGACTGCTTGTCCTTCTGCCTCTCGGAATCCCTTAATAGCGTGTTGCTGCTCATGTGTTGGCTCTGTAGGAACCCTGAAGGCTTGCCTGGCTGTAGGGTGCTCTGTAGGCACGTGGGGAGGCTTTATCCCATGGCTCCTGCTGATGGCAGCTCTGATAGTTGGCACTGTGTAGAATACCTGCACAGGAAGGTGATGGCCTTGGCTCTGCCTACCCCAAAGAGGTTATCTGCCCCCTGGTAGCAGGGGGAAGTCGTGATGCTCTGCAGAATGGGGGCTGCTCTCCAACAGGTGTGGAGTCCGACGGCTCAAGGTGAGGGTGATGGAGCTGCAGTGCCAGCACAGCTGGAGGGCCCCTCTGCCTGACAGCTCCACTCCCACCTTGGCTGTCCCACAGATGGTGAGGTTCCACTCCTTGGAGATTTTTTACTGGATCCACAGTCACTGGTCAGCCATGGGCAAGGAGCTGCTGCATCAAGGGCTCCTGCAAAGTCTTTCTGCTGATCTTGCTGATTGGAGAAAGGGGATTGAGGGAGGTAGCTCTCAGTTCGTGCAAGCTGCCTCTCTCAAGTTAGCTGGTGTAGCTTCAGGATCCCCATTTTCCCTGTCAATGCCTCATGTTGGATGCTGTCCATGCTCAGCATGGGCAGAGGGCTCAGCTCCTTGCTATCGCCGGGAAATAGTGCACACAGGAATAGCAATGGTATATTGGTGTTGGAGGCCGTTGGGTGATGGTGTTTGGGGTGCAGGTGTACGCTGGCACGCTGCTGTTGTGGGTGGACAGGTGAGAGGACAGCAAGGCATGGCACTTGCAGAGGGGGAGAGCTTTCCTTGGAAAAGCTTTAAACCATGCATGCAAGGCGGGGGGAGGTAGGTCTTGCAGGCCAGGAGGCCAAACTCAGGCTAGACAGAAGTTACCTCCAGGCTGGATGCCCTGGAGAGTGGAGGGCGGGCTGTTTCATCTGCTGACGAGCTCCTGTTGTGCCATGCGACTTGCTTCGGAGGACGGGCGCAGAGGGTTGGGGTGGCAGAGGAGAGTGGAGTAGGAGACTGTTTGACCTAGCTGACTTGTCAAAGTTGTTCTGCAGTGAAAGGTTAAGACAAATGCCTAGATCACATGCTTTCTGCTGCTCACTTAAAAATATTTGGAAAAAAAAACCCCTGACATTCCATTAAAATTACCCTATTTTGGAGGCTCTGGTAAGACTGAAGCATCTGGTGCTGCATCAGCTACTGGCAATTCATGCTATTTAGCTCCTGAAAGCTGTGCTCCCAATTTCCCTTTGAATGGCTTTAGACAAATCATGGTGTAGGATGTGACCATTCATGTGGGAAAGGGGTTTTTCCTTCCTCAGTGACCAGGTATAGTAACAACCACACAAAAATCAAAGCTCACGTGCCTCTGAGCTGCCCAGTTACTGCTTTGCCTAATCCTTAAGGATGGAAACCTCTTTCGCCTATCGCTGAGGGGAGAGCTAAGCAAGGTGAAGTGGAGAATTGAACCTCCGTCCTCGTAAAGACCCTCTGCTCAATGGGGTTTGGCTCTTGCTTCCCTTTGCTCGGGTTTTCCTTGGGGGTGGAGAGCTGTACGGCACACCTCTGCATGGCTGCCCGCTGCAGGGGATGCGCAGATGCTGCCACCGGGCAGTCGCATGGACTGTCTGCCAGTGCAGGGTCTGAAATGAAAACGCTCCCGTGGTTTTCAAGGGAAATCATGCGAAATATCAGAGGGATTTTCTTCTTAGAGAGAGCCACAAGATGGAGCAAAATGATTCTAGGAGTTCCTGGGTTTGACGTCTCCCTCTTTCTGTCTAAAAACATCAAGAAGAACAGCTGTTAGAGACCCACTATCAAGCTGGAAAAACTTGCTCCTTAACGTCAGGACGTCATGGGAAACCATAACACTGAGTTTCAGTCTGCTGCTGGGCTTTTGAACTTCAATCGGAGAAGTCTGTGCCAAAGTTAATGGCAATCTGAGTGAACTGAAGAGTTTTGCTAACTTTCCTGTCAGCGTATCTCAGCATGTTTTTCAATCCAACAGCGACTTAGCTGTTTTAAGACAACAGTCTGTGAGCTTTTTGTGCAGTGCTACCTACAATTTTCACATATAGCTTAACAGAAATCAGGTCAAGTGTCTCATTTATTGGTTGTGACTTCCCATCTTCCCCAGGTCCGCATTCGTGCTTGTTTTCACATGTGGCATTTCCTGTGGCTGCGTTTTGTGTGTTATGGGCCACTGGTAGTCCACAGGCCATCAGTTAGGAAACACTGTTCTAGATAAGCAGCTCACAGCCCTGACTTAAGTTGGCCTAATTACTATCACCTCCTCTGGTCTGACACCCTCGGAGTGTCACCTCTTGCTGCCGGTCCTGCCGACTGCCCTGTGTCTCGCTCAGAGCCGCAGGGCTGGTGTTCGGCCCCCCAGGGACTGCAAGTCTGCTGGTTGCCTGTGCATGGCTGAACTTTGCCTTGCCAGTTGCTACCACCCCACAGGGCTTCAGAAACTGGAACCTGATGGTCATTGCACTAGATAGTAGGAAACCTGGTGATTATTTTATCATCCCTCAGAGTGCTGGGCTTCAGCAGGCTTGAAATGAGGTACTGATGCTGAGGATTATTGTGCGAATTGGGAATTGAAACCGTTTCCCACAGAAAGTGAGGGTTGATGGATCCAAACTTGCTGTGTGCAGCCGTGGCTCCTTTATTGCTGCTTCTTTTTTTACTCGCATTTTCCAGGCCACACAGGGGGAGTCAAATTGAATTCAGGGAACAGAGGCACTTGTCAGATCTTTCCTGCTTCTCCAAGTTTTTGCGTCATTTTGGGTTTTGTATTGAGATGCCGTAAAGTACAACTCATTTTCTCTTCAGGCTGTTGAGTTTGTACCTGCAGATACCACAGTGCTGTGTTTCCCATGCTTTGTGGAAAGAGGTTTTTTTCTTCCTTCTCAGTTTTAAATTGTTGCCCCCAGGAAGACTAGTTTTGGGAGCCTGAAAAAGCACAAAATGCCAAATAATTCTGTCTAGAAAACTGTCTTGCATGAAGAAGTTAAATTGTCAGCAGGGAGATACTGGGCCTTCTGGATGTAGAGTTTTGCCCAGTAAAGCATGGCCAGAAGATTCCTCCCACAGTGTCCTCAAGCTTTTCTCAAAGGGTGTTTGCTGGTGGGCCTCTGCTAAGCCGTGGCCACCCCAATGCCAGCCAAATGCTCAGACGTGCAGGTCATGTTAACCTTCCTTGTGTTTTTGTTTTTACAGAGCTGACCCTGAACCCACCAGAAGGGATTGTAGCAGGTGAGGAGCTGAGCAGGGTTTGTGCACTCTGAAGTTGTAGCCTTGCGTTCAGGTAGCGCTAAGCTTTGTTTTGTTTTTTCTTAATAGGTCCCATGAATGAAGAGAACTTCTTTGAATGGGAAGCTCTGATTATGTGAGTTAACACTGTTTTGTATCTGAAATCAACACTTGCATACTATGATTAGCTTCTAGGAGAACAAGAATTTAAAAAAATAATATCAGTTCTGCATAACATCGATGTTCAGCCTACCTTTGGCTGGGAACTTCTTTTCTGACCCAGACAGGGAATTATATTTGGAAATTTAAAGAGTGTGACAGAGGCAGCATTGGGACTTACACCGTCATTAGTTGTACACGTGCCATTACAATAAGCAACATTCAGCATAAGTAACTTGCAGATTTGACAGGAATCCTCATGTGAGCTCCCTTGGATATATGTTGCATATACAAACACTGTAGGAAACAATGAATTGCTTGTAGATCACACAAACCTGTTGGGAACATTATTCAACTGCAAATACAGGACAGGTTTTTCTCATGTTTTAAGTGGAGCAAAATACACAGATTAGCAGTGATCAGAGGAAAAAATGTCTAAAATTAGTTTACTTACTATTTTTTTCTAAACAAATGAAGGGGATTGATCTGAGAAAGTATTCAAATTTAAAAAAAAATTCTTTTGAAATTCTTTACACTTCATGAATTGGCTGGTGTTGTAAAGATGTTGGGTGCAGTTGCTCTATGTAGAAAGCTCTTCTGTTGGTGAATAGCTCCGATGTCTTCCTGTTGTGTTTTGGGGGGTGACAAAGACTTCTTTACAAAGCTGTGTCCTCCCCCTTCCTGCATCCAGCATCCCAAACTGATGCGTACAGTTTGTAGCAAAACTTGCCCTGAAGACAAAATATTCTTGCCCAGCATCTTACAAGTTGTCTTCTCTCTTGCTTGTACTCTCTTACTCATGCTGTACCCTTCTTTGGAAACTTTGAGTACATGGAATAACTGATGACTTTTACAAAACAAAGTTCTAAAACAGTAAGGGAGAGGAAAAGAGACCTTTGTCACTTGGGTCTGACAATTTATGCAAATGCTACAGATTTAAAAGACGAAGAAGCTCGAAACTGCAAAGTCCGTCTTGAAGCTGATGGTCTGTTGTTAGGGTAGATCCAGGCTCTGTATTTCAAGATTCCTTTAGTAAGATTTGGTGATTTCCTTTCCTTCAGCCAGGGCCAGGGGGTCCCAGAGGACAGTGGGGGCAGCAGGTGGTGGCCATGGCCCCGCTCGCAGCATGCCTCCTGTGCTCTTGGCAGGTTTTCACTGCAACCACCAGTGCTGACTTACGAGATTCTCAACTACCGTGGGTGGCAGAATTTTCCTAGCTCGGTTTGCTTGGAGTGTGTTGACTAGGGATGAAAATCAAGATTTCTCTCTCCTGGGATCAGGCATGCAACCAATACAAAAGCAGAGCATATCACCTATTCCACACAAGCTGGCTGCGTGGGTGATCCTACTTTATGGCAAGCATGAGCCTCTGAGTTATTGTAGGCCTTGGTAAATGGAGGTTTGGATTACCACTGCTTGTTTGCTGATTGATATGAAGAGTTGGCAAATGCCTCTGCTTATGTGCAACAATTTATCCTGTGATGAACAGGTTGTCCTTCCTGGTAGCTCAGTCCCCTGAAAATAAGTGGTTAGCATGGAAATAGGTGGTTTGTTGCCTGACACCAAAGATTTTGGCTGCAGTGTCTTAATGCTTTCTGTTTATGCAAGTGGGATAGTTATTACTTTTCTGAAACATGCGCTTTGTAATGTACCAAATTTCAGTTCAGACAGCTGTGCATTGCTTGGAGTGTAGAAATCCCAGAGGGTTTAATGCGCATCTAGGAATATGGAAGGAAATTCCTGCCTATCAGTACTTTCTTGTAGTAGAGATTGTGTGGTTGAGTAGAGCTTTTATAGGGGACACACACAAGTACTTTTGGATTTGATTTATTACCTAGAAAATACTTTTTCTGATGTTTCTCATAACAAATTCTTAAACAACAGAGGAGCTGCTTGCAGACTTGAAAGCCCTTTAAAGTGCTGAGTGTTGAGCTTCAGGTCTTTGTCAGCGCAAAATGAGAGGTGGAGGTGCTTTAATTTTGGTTTCTGTATTGTGTGTGTGTCATAATAAAATTATATTTTAAGATCTGCTAAATTCTGAAGCTGTGGTACAATAGAAATATGTTTACCCTAAACATGTTTGGTTGCTTTCATCTCTTTACAAAACTCTATTAGTAGAAGTGTTTGCATACATTTGGAAAGCAAGCTAGGTGACTTGTTTATATTTGTCTGTGATAATCTTCTCGAATGTTTTGTAATCTCAAATGTGCTGTGTGAGATTCTGGGAATGAAAGAAGTGCAGAAAAGGCTTCAAATTTTTAGACAAAGTGCAAAAGTTAAGTAAGTATCGCAATAATGAAGAGAACAGAATACTTTGTTTTTTCCTTCACCCAATTTATATAAAGCTAGAGCACACGTAATGGCAAATAAAAAAAAAAAAAAAAAAAAGAGAGAGACCTAAGAGAGAAAAGACACTGCCCATTTATCAATTCAGAGGTGGGCATGGTAATGTTACACAGCTTAATATAAGAGCTTGGCTCGGAGATAAATAATGCCTTTTAAAATAATGGTGGTAATAATTTGTATTATCTAGCAGCAGTGCTGGATGAATGTTAAACATATAAATGTTAAGGCTATATTGACCTGTCTGAATGATAGAACAGTTCTTATGCTCCCAAAGTGAGTGTAATAGATCCAGAACTGAAAATACACTGTGGTAATCTTTCTGAACAGTGGAGGTTTAGAGCCTGGTGTAAAATGCACACATTTGATAAGACATCGAACAGTAGCTATATTGGAGTATTTATGAAAGCCAAACCTTTGCAACAGGGTGCCTTATTCATGATGATAAATAGCCCCAGCGTGTCAAGAGAGTTTACTGTAGTGCTGCTCAATTCCTTAGTGCTGTGTGAGGTGCTATAGGCTGCATTGTGTTCTGCAAGTTTGAGAATTTAACATTTCAGGACCAAGGTTTGCCCTCTTTGGTTGCCATATAGAAGTGTGTGTTGCTATTAAAGTTTATCCCCAAAAGACACAAAACCACATAGTTGTTAAGAACTTTATTAGCCTAAAGATTGCTTGAAAACTAAACAGTATAAATTGAAGTCAACTTATCAAAAACCTGTCTAGAAAGGTAATTAGATCTATAATTAGGCTTATGACTTTTGTGTAGCATGGAATTCCCCTTTGCAGCATCTGATGACTGTGGGTTTTGATCGTTTTCCAGCATCTTTTTACAAGTAAGATGCCATTTACAAATGTACGTGAAGCTATGATTATAGAATTAATTGTCCTTGTCCATGTGCTTTTCCCTCCTATTTTGGGAGATACCTGCCATACTTTTCTTCCCCTTGCCTAAGTAACAGCCAGCTCACAGGGTTCAGAGTGTCTTATTTTCATGCTATGTCTTATGTCAACAGAGTTGTTCGTAACATCTCTCACACAACTAAACAGTCTTGTTGTCTAGCAAGTCATTTAATGCCATATAATGGCTGGAGGAGAACTGATGTCTGCTTCTCAATGCTCTAGGGAAGTCTAGAGTAGAATCATACATGGAAAAAGGTGCAGAGACTGTAAAGAGCCTTAGAAGGAGCAGGTTTAGGACAAGGGTTTTCTTAGAGTTATATGCCTCAAGCCTGTGCAGAATGAGCACCTTCCGTGTGCACACAGTTAGTGATGGCAATCACTTTGCCTTTCCTGGGGTATGGGAGCTTCTTAAGGGAACTGGCTTGTTGGCTCTGTGCTCTTTGCTCAGTGGGATGGGTGTCACCACTGCATAGTCTGGGTGTTTCCTGGAGGAACCCTAACTGAGTACTGGGGAGTCTGGACTTCAACTAGCATAGCAGCTCAGATGAGATCATAGCATAAGGCATGGAGGCTTTGAATGTGGTGTATGAAATCTTTGCAGGGCAGGTGGTGTGATTGCAAAAGGTGCTGTGCTCTTTACCTCTCTGGCCCTGCCGATGTCCTTTTTGAACTGAAAGTGATGCTGTCAAGTTTAAATCTTGTGGCCTCCTGAGTGTTTTGTAGTTGCCAATGCTGTCTTGGATTAACTTTAATAATTTCTTTGAAGTTGATCCTGGCAGCAATGAATGGCTAAAACAAAAGCATTTTGCGCACATAATACAGGGCCTAAAATGGAGCGTGTTGGGTTAACATATTTGACAGAAGAGCCCTTAAGGCTGTGTGTTTGCTCTCAAAACAGAACATAAGACACCCACCAGCTTTTCAATGCGTGTATGTACATACTCTTAGAAGTTCAACAATAAGCCTTTAAAATGCAGCTGGAATTAAAATGTTCATGAAAAAATGCATTCAGTTTACTCTCAGATGTGAATTGAATCCTGACTAAATTTAGGGAAAAGGCTAGCAAGGGAACAAAATGGTTGAGAAGGTTTAGCTTTCATTCTTGCAGTATGTTGATGCATTTCTCTAATCTTACCTGCCAGTGTCAATATTCAGGTTTAAATCACGTAGTTCTTGTGTTTATCTACCAGCCAAGTTTTTTGAATCCCAAAGTTTAAGAGAGTGTGCCTCCAAGGGTTTTAGGTTTTGCTGGTCTCAGTTTTCTTTTTCGGTAGGTTACCAATTGGAGCCTTAACTGTTAGGAGTCCTTGAACTTTTATGTTCTTTCTGGCATGGAGAATGTGGGTTGGAAGGAGGAGCCATGAATATATTCCTAAACCTTACTTCCCAGACAGTATAACCCTTGTTTGAAGAGCTTTTTACTGAATACATGAGGTCTCCTTGGCTAAGATTTTCTGTGATGAAGCTTGTTTCATGATCTTTCCCATTGGGAGATCATGTTTGTGTTGTAACTTCCAGAGGCTTCATCAAGTTTGCATAAATCATATATAATAAACTTTTTGCTCACCTTCCAAAAATATTTTATGTAGAGAGGGTAAAATAGTTGCCTTTATATTCTCAACTTCATTGCACTTTGAACTAGATGATGAACACAGTAAGGAAACGTTTCTACAAGAACACTGATGAAACCATTTGTTCTCCGCGTGCACTTGAGGGAGTGCAAACTAAATACCTTAGGTCTGCAAAGAAACATTGTTGTCCTGCATCTAGCAATTATGGTCCCTGAGCTGTGTTTTATTTTTGCAAAACACTGCTGTGTTTTTTGCATCAGATCGTGATAAGTGTTTATGTGTGGTTATACTTGATACCGGCAGTTTGAATCTCCATGGGTTTTATAAATTATTTTTGAGCTACAGCATTTGACATCTCTGTCTTGTGCAGCATAACAGTATCTTCAAAGGAGTCCCACACCTGCCTCTGCTTTCCCTTGACGTGCAGACGCTCAAATCCTGGAACATGCCTTGGAGCCAGATACTCCAATTATATCCAGACACACCCTGCTAATTAAGCAGTGTTGTGACCTTCCCAGTAATTTAGTGTGCAAGCTTTGATTTCCCCCTTCCCTCCCAAACCCCATATTTGGATTTCAGTTTATGAGGTGTGGAGTAAGAGTGCGTTAACTCTTTATTTTCTGGAGAAGATGATATAACCCAAACCTCAAATGTCTCATTAGACAAGAATTTGGGTGAAAGAACTATTTAATACTCTGGTGAATAGCTTTCTATCTGTTTCTAGGGGTCCTGAAGACACCTGTTTCGAATATGGGGTTTTCCCTGCTATTCTGAGCTTTCCACTCGACTACCCGTTAAGTCCTCCGAAGATGAGGTTCACGTGCGAGATGTTCCATCCAAACAGTGAGTCTGATGCAGCAGGACGTATGGGGAAGTGGGTTGCCTGTGCACCTTAAAAACAAACTTTCGCAGCTGGAGAGCTGGCATCCTTACCAAGGGTGGCGCTCTCCCTTCCCAACCTTGAGTATGCAGTAGGGAGCGTTCAGCTGCCCAGCAATTTTGCTCTGTCTTAGGATCACTTTATCACATTATTCCCCATATACCTTTTGGTCATAAACAGTCCAGTAAAGATTCCAGAAGTTTCACTGCCTTTAAGATCATTCCAGGAATACTTGTAACTATTGTATAAATAGTCTAAAGATAAATCTTCTGTACGTGATGTGCGATTTAGTGAATGAATACAGTCTCTTTCCAGTCTTGCTCTGTGGCTTGTGTTTAAGTGGCTTAGTGTTATTTTAATGAGTGAAAATTTGTTCATGTTGATCAAAGTTTGGATGCAGCTTTATTTGGCAGCATGGCTTCTTCCCCATTAAGTCATGGGTTTAGTAACATTTCTGATGTGATCTTTCTGAAGTACAGAGTGCTCTGTCCAAGCAGATGACACATTTGCAGGCTTTTAATATTAAGACTTTGCTGGCCTTTTCTCTGCAATTCTGATGGTGTCGATATTATCTTAAGACTTTTCAGTGGAAGTAATTGAAGTAACAACAAGTACAGCTAACAAGTTTGAGCCTTGGATAGGTAAAAACCTCAAAACCCTTTTTCACGGCCTGAAGCGCTACTTTCTGGAGTCAGCCTTGGCATTCTGTGTAAAATTGTTGCTTATGACATCTGCTAAATCAACATGGATTGTGTAAAGATTGTATATCACCCCCCACATTTGATGGGCTGGATCTGTATTCTAGGCTATTAGGTCTTTGCCACTTGAAAGCAATAAAAGGAAAATGCTGCCCTCCTGCCTAGTCTTTCCTTCCCAGCTCATATTCCTGCATTTGCATAACACAAATCTTAATCTCAGCTGGGAATCAATTTATTTTATCCTATTCCAAGGAATTCTGCAATTTCTTGAAGATCCTCTGTTCTTCCCTTCTTAAAACACCACTGATGCAGATTCTTGCCCATTTAATCCACAAGCAAGCCCATCTTTCTGCTCTCCTGTGGAGGACACACCTGCACGTCGCAGTGTAGAACTGTGTGGACGTGCCCAAGGCAGTGTAGCATCACCTCTGAAGCTCTGATGTCTGCAGCAGTGTGGTGCTTAGCACCTGGAAGAAGTGTAGCCACATCGGCACCTTGCTCCAGCTGGACTAATTCATCCAAACTTCTTGGCAGGACTGGTCTGCATGAGCAAATCCATGTCCACGTAGTACTCCGTGGCTCCAGTTTTCGCCTTGGCTTGAGGTTCACTGCTTGCAGCTGCTTTGAGTGCAGCATAGCTAGGAGGAGTAGGGTGTGGAGAAGCACAAATTGCCTGACTCTCATATGTTACAGAATGTCTCTACATGTGGGCGCTTCCTTGATGGGGTTAACTGGAACATACTGGATGGTCAGCTCAGATCTTTAAAGTCCTGTGAATCTGGGTCATGTTAATCTAAAGTTGAGATCATGAAAAGTAGACACTTGAATCTTTCTTTTCAGGTGGGATTGTGATGGTCTAGTTATACCCAGAAAGGTTGTAGAAATGGGTGGCCATGCTGTGCTTTTTCTGTTCCTTAAGTGCTTACTCATCTACCTGTGAGGAATTGCAAGGAAAATGTTTAAAAAGTCTGCTGTGTTACCTTATATTTGCAGTTTGTGTTGTGTACTGGGGGAGATCATGCTTAACCAACCTGATAGCCTTCTATGATGGTGGGACTGGCTGGATAGATGAAGGGAGAGCAGTGGATGGTGTTTATCTTGACTTCAGTAAGGCGTTCAACACTGTTTCCCATAACATCCTCATGGACAAGCTTAGGAAGTCTGGATTGGATGAGAGGACAGTGAGGTGGATTGAGAACTGGTTGAACAACAAAGCTCAAGAGGGTCCTGATCAATGGGGCAGAGTCTGGTTGGAGGCCTGTAACTAGCGGTGTTCCCCAGGGGTCTGTGCTGGGTCCAGTCCTGTTCAATATATTCATCAATGACCTGGATGAAGGGACGGAGTGTACCCTCAGCAAGTTTGCTGATGATGCCAAGCTGGGAGGACTGGCTGATACACCAGAAGGCTGTGCTGCCATTCAGCAAGACCTGGACAGGCTGGAGAGCTGGGCCGAGGGGAACTTCATGAAATTCAACAAGAGCAAATGTAAGGTCCTGCACCTGGGGAGGAACAACTCCATGCACTAGTACAGGTTGGGGGTTGTCCTGCTGGAAAGCAGCTTTGTTGAGAAGGACCTGGGAGTGCTGGTGGACAGCAGGTTGACCATGAGCCAGCACTGTGCCCTTGTGGCCAAGAAGGCCAATGGTGTCCTGGGGTGCATAAAAAGGAGTGTGGCCAGCAGGTCGAGGGAGGTTATCCTCCCCTTCTGCTCTGCCCTAGTGAGGCCACATCTGGAGTACTGCGTCCAGTTCTGGGCTCCCCAGTTCAAGAAGGACAGGGAACTGCTTGAGCAAGTCCAGCAGAGAGCTACCAAGATGATCAGGGGGCTGGAGCATCTCTCTTATGAGGAAAGGCTGAGAGACCTGGCTGTGTTCAGCCTGGAGAAGAGAAGACTGAGGAGGGACCTTGTCAATACTTACAAATATTTGAAGGGTGGGTGTCAAGAGGATGGGGCCAGACTCTTTTCAGTGGTGCCCAACGACAGGACAAGGGGCAATGGGCACAAGTTGGAACACAGGAAGTTCTACCTGAATATGAGGAAAAACTTCTTTACTGTGAGGGTGACAGAGCACTGGAACAGGCTGCCCAGAGGGGTTGTGGAGTCTCCTTCCCTGGAGACATTCAAAACCTGCCTGGATGCGGTCCTGTGCACTCTGCTCTAGGTGTACCTGCTCAAGCCAGGGGGGTTGGACAAGATGATCTCCAGAGGTCCCCTCCAACCCCTCTCATTCTGTGATTCTGTGAATTGAGACACCACAGAACTATCTTCTTGTAACATAAAATGTTTGTGGATGCTCTGGCAAAGATAACTTCAAAGTCGTGATTAATGGCAAGTCTTCTATTAGAACTTAGTCACAAAGTGGGAAAATGCATATTCTTCCTGGAATCAGCCTTTGCTGTCTTGACTGTGCCTCTGTGGTCCAGCTGTTTTAAACGAGGCACAGCATAAAAACATTAGAGTAACTTACAAGTGGAATACCTTCTACTGGTGTGTTCCTAACTTGCAAGGGAAAGTGCTGATTCAGCACATGCTTTTTTCATCTCTTCTAGGTACAGCTAGGCCAGCTCCATCCCCCAGCCTGGGGCTGCAGGAGGGGATGTAAATAAAAGTCTTCCAAAGCGCTTACGTATTGCAGGCTTGTGCAGCCATTAGCTGGGTGACTGGAAGGAACTAGAAATGAGCACAACTGCTTCCAGCAGTCATCCCCTCCTTTAGTTTTGTCTTGTTTTCCTGGCAATGGCACAGGTTTGGTCACTCGAGGAACAGAAGCACTGAAAGTACTGTGCTAAAGTTGTCATTCCTTAGGAGGTTGCAGAATTAGGCCATGTTGCTAAAGCAGTGTTTCAAACTCCATTCTCTTTGTGTTGTCTCTTCAACCTTTCTTTGGCCTCATCATCAAGTCAGTGGAGTCCAGTGTCTGTGAAGAAGACTTGTACTGTTGCAGATGCTTTGCTTATGCTACAGGTGGGAGGGGAAGATGTCTGTATCCTTAATTGATAGGTTACCTTGTTTCCATGTGCTTTAGTGCAGCTGAGCTTTAAGCAAAACTAAAAAAAAGTAGTGTGAACTCTTCTGGTTACACCTCATTAATGTTCAAAATAAGATAAATTATATTGTTTATAGCATACCACTTTTCCCTCCTTGCTGCAGCAGAGCAAGCTTGCTTAATTCTTTTTATGGTCGTGGTCCAGTGGAGGACTCCAGCATGTATTCAGTGCTGTCTGACTGTTATCCTTCGATTTAAGTAGGACTGGTTACTTACTTGGAGCTGTATCTGTGCATAAATACTTGCCTTGTTCCACCAGGCTGCATCTCTTTTTTTTCCATGGAGCCTGTCACTGGTTATTAAATGACACGAGTGCTCCCAGCATGCTTCTGTTGGGGAAGGATGACCCAAGTTTGTTAGATTTGCTTAAAGGAAATTTTTGCTAGTTTTATGTCTTGCAGATTTTGTGTCCTCTCGCCTTTGGAAGAGAAAATTTAAAACTGGGTTTAGCTTCAGTCATACGAAGGCCAAGTCCTACATTCATCTGTGCTAGAGATCTGGAGAGGCCAAGTGCTTCCACTGAGTGACAATCAATTCCCTGTACTTCTTGTGCAGTTTACCCAGACGGGAGAGTTTGCATCTCTATTCTTCATGCTCCTGGGGATGATCCCATGGGATATGAGAGCAGCGCCGAGCGGTGGAGTCCCGTGCAGAGTGTGGAAAAGATCCTCTTGTCGGTTGTTAGCATGCTGGCAGGTAAGGACTGCTGTTTTATTAGCAGTAGCTCAGATAGCAGTAACTGAGTTAGCTAGAGCTGCTTCTTGGTGTTTGATTTGTTAAGGGAGCAAAGGATATTTAAAGCTGCTCAGCAGCAACCATGGTTCTTAAAGCCCTAGTATTTATTTATTAATAAACCAGTTCTCTGAAAGTAATTGAAAAAAACCAAGACTGAATTAGTAAACAGGTGTTTCCAGCTTTGCGAGCAACTGTACTGCTTTCCTTCCAGGACAGCAGCAACCAAGCAGGTGGTGATGGTCAGGTGGGTCCGGGGGCTCAGCTGGTTCCCTGCTCCTGCACAAAACCTGTGCTCCATCTTTGTGTTCGCTATGATGTCTGTTCAGCTCTTGCAGGTCTTAAAGCTATTGATTACAGCCTGTGTTGGATTTGGCTTTAGCAGCTGAAGGGTTACCAGGCAGATCTAACCAGTACGGTAAACTAGAGTCCATGGCCTCTGTGATTCACAAGCCAAACCCCTCCATTTCTGTTTGTTATTTGCCAGCCTGGAAATGTACCCCATTCTGCCATCTCTGGTTCAGAGGAGGGTTTCTTGAGAAGAGGATTGTGGTGAAAAACTTTTTGTGCAGCTTTTTAAATGGCTTTCCCTAAATCCAGCAAGAGCTGTGGATCAGCTCTGTCATGTACAGCTCCCTGAAAGATGGATCCTTTTCCACGTAGCAGACAGAGCCACTGAACTGCCTGAAAAGGGCAGAGCCATGTCCCTTAGAATCCATTTTGAATGATAAAAGGTTTTAGATGGTTTAGAAGCAGCAAAGTTGATCAAAAAGCAAGCAACAGATTCTTACATGGAACCGTTTTAGCTTCAGAATAGTTACCTACTGTTGGGAAGCTGTGCAGACAAACAATATCTCGCCGGGCTTCCTGTGGCCTCCAAGAGTTTGGTTTGTGGTGCAGCCTTACCTAGACTGGTTAGCGTGGGAGTCACCTGGTCTCTCTTGTTCTCTGCCTGTGCATCCTGGTTTCCCATGGCTTTTGGAGGAATTAATCTAAAACATCAATGGTCAGCTTCTTTCAGGCTGCTGGCAAACTCCCAGCTCTGTTTCTGCAGATAGCGTAAACCCAAGGTTACCAAACTGGGTGACCTGCACATCTACTGGCTTTTAAGGGTGGACCATCAGCATCGTGTCGAGAAAGACATGAGCCCAAGATGTCTGCCATGAACTGGGCTGGGGTGGATTTGTACTAGTGTGTGAATCAAAATGGGTAGAGTACGTTCTGTCTTAGTGACTTGTGTAATCCTGTGACAGTTGTCCCTGCTGTATGCTGACGATGAACCCGATAAAACCCATGTTTCAGCTTACCTCTGTACAAAATGAAGTGTTGGAGTCACAGGGGCTTAATGTACTTTGTAAAGCGCTCCGAAATCCTCAGATGAAAGATTTTGCAGAAATGAAAGCATTCTATGGGTTTTCTTGTTTTGTTTTGTTGTTTTTTAATAGAACAAGCCATCCCAAAGAGTGACAGAGCCTGTTTGGGTGGCCTGGTGGGGAGAGCTTTGTGTCTGTGCAGCCGCAGAACCAGAAAAAACGTTTTGCAGGGAGCAGTGTGCAGTTTTAAAAACCCTTGATGGCACTGGGGGTGCTGCATTGTGGTGTTCCATGTGCATGCCGGGGCTCAACTGCTGAGAGCATAAACAAAAGAAAGTCTTGCTCCTCTGCCGCTTGTTTCTTACCTAAACTCAACCTGGCTGTGTTATTCTCTTGTGATCAGTTAAATCAGAACCGTTCGGGAATCCAGCAGCTGTCAGTGGATTTTCTTCAGTGGTGTTTCTGTAGTCCCAAGCAGGGGAAGTGTGCCAAAGCCACAGGGAAGTGGCAGTGCAGAGGTATTATTGAAAAAGTGAGAGGGTCTTGCTCCATTGCCTGCCTGCCTGCCCACCTATCTTTCAGTCTTTCTCGTTTCAGAGCCAAATGATGAAAGCGGAGCCAATGTAGACGCATCCAAGATGTGGCGGGAAGACAGAGAACAGTTTAACAAAATTGCCAAGCAGATCGTGCAGAAGTCACTTGGACTTTAAGCTCACAAAGAGACTGAAGTGTTTTGTATTTCTCTCCACCTGAAAATGAGCAGTGCTCAATGCCGGTACCAAAAAGGAAAACTTTGCAAAACTATTGGCCTAGTTCTTCTTATCATTCATTATTTATTTACCATCTCTTTTCTTCTTCCACTGCTCCAGAGAAGCATCTAGTTCATTCACTAAATTGCGTGGAAAAGGGATTTAATGCTAGGGAAAAATATGAAGACAATGCTGTTTCAAAGGCTGCTTGTTGCTACCTCACTTCATGGTATGGAAAGCTTGGAGACTTTGCAATCTGCAGCCCGCCTTTGCCAATCTGCTGTTTGAGAACAGAGCTGGTTTGGATCACCTGCTGGAAGAATTAGTTGTATGTTTTATATAGGTAGCATTGCATCTGGAGCACCAGTAGACAGGAAATAATATATCAATTTTATGATACTCGCTAAGTTAAGGACTGCGTTTGCAGTCAGGACTGATTTGAAGAGTATAGTTAGCAAGAGAAGCTATAAAACAAGGTTATAGTCCTGATGTGTTAGCAAAGAAAGTGATTGTGCAGCATGTAACTTTAAGAGAAGATCCAGGGAGTTGTTGTCAGTGACTGGCTGGGGGTCTAGAATGGGCTGATGTTCCCATGTAACACTGTGAGTTTGTATTGAGCCTTTGAGTCAGTGTTTGCTAGGAAGAAATCCCAAGAGCTGCTTTATTACTCCTTAAAGACACTCAGTGTAAACTTTACATTCAATTAGAGGTTCAAGATGTAAAGACTGGATTCTTAAACACTTTGGTCAGATTCACCATGGGCAAGGTAGATCAATGGCAGCCTGAAAATTCAGTGAGAATGTGCCATGCCATGTTCTGGGCATGTAAAATATCTCTGCAATAATGTCAGCTCCTCTTCTGTTGACATTTGGGTGTTGAGAGGATTAGGCCCTGCTGGCCTTTGCCATTACAGCCCAGGTCACCCGTTTTTCAAGTGAATGAGCAAAGATGAATGTGATGAATTTTGAAAAATTAACTGTAACACTTCTTTATGCTGACTGCTCTTGGGTATTTTAATATGAGTCAGAGAAGACACCGACTGTGTTTTCTACGGGGTGGTATGACGCATGTTTAGAACCGCGGAGTATTGTAGCTGACCTCTGGTGTGGAGAGTGCAGGAAATACCAGCTGCAATGATCAGTTGGTAAAACTGCTTAGGGGCCACTGGTGACCTTTGCACTTTGCAAGCGAATCTCTTGTGTAGGTCCAAATCTTCTCCGATTTACTACAAGCAATAACATGCCCATCGATAGTACCTGGAATCAAATTTTGTTGGCAGCTTTAAACGGGCTAAATTTGAGAAGGGCTTTTTTTTTTTCTGTGAAAAGTATGTGACATGGAAGGAGTCGCACTGTGGAGAAAGCTTTATGGAGGTGATTGTGTGCATGCGCGTGTGTGCAACTCGTCAGTATTTATGTCTTGCTGTCCGTGCTGCATATTCATATGCTGCAGCTCGCAGTATGCCATCGTTCTGCACCTCTGAAGAGTTTGTATTGCTACAACTTGCTGATTTTACCTCCTTGTAGAAGTAATTCTTCTTGCTTTGGTGTAAGGGTGGGAGGGCGAACCAACATAGTTTGGGAGCAGACATGATGAAATAGTGTTGTACCTAACTAGTATTTCAAGGCATACAGGAAAATGTAACACTTACATGCAAACTGGGAGTGTTTTTTGAATTGTAGCAGATGGAGCGTTGCTCCTGGGAGTACTGCAGCCGCTTTTGGAAACAACGCTGGAGAGCTGTGAGTGCCACATGGCAAATGATGGGTTCAGCAGACGTGGCAAAAGTGAGCTTTTTTCTTAAGTGCAGAGTATTTCATTCATGTATGCTCACTCATTATCTTTATTTTATGGTGGAATTTAGTCTGTATACTGAAAATAAAGTGATTATATTTTCTCCTTTCATAGATGTATGCAAATGTATTGCAGTGCATGTTTTATATGGATAACCAACTGGTCAAGAGAGTCCAATTCTGGCTTGGTCGAAAGGAGTGGAAGGGTTTATTCTAATGCAGTTAAAACACAGGGGATGCTTTAGAGGAGTGGAAGAGTTGACAGTCGCTTGGGCTTTCCAGGCAAGCATCTTGTCTATAATGATGGCAATGACTTAATAATTCAAAAAAAACTATAAAAATCTGACAGCTGGCAGATGTGATGCAGGTTGCTTCTTACAAAGGTCATGTTATGATCCATGTATTTGGCCTAGGAAGGTCTTGTTTTGGCAAAAGATGAATTGTGAGTTTTAATGTATCATTCCAAGTATGCTGATATTAGCTCTTGGATTTGAGAAGGACAGTTAGATGTCCGATTCCTACTGAGAATTTCCATAGTCCCCAAGTCTTCGTTGCTTAGAAATAAAATAATTTCTTTTTAAGTGACTGGCCTGCAGTGGGCTTGCTAGCTCAGGTGTTTTAAGCCACACAGTGAACTTATATACCAGGCAGTCTTGCAGGTGACAAAATGTAAGCGGAAGTCCACCTCAGAGGACTAAAACTTGCCTTGTCAGTGTGAGAACTGTCCTGAACGATGGCTGTTTGCTTAGCTGAAACTGGCAGTGAGCATTTGTGTTCATTGAAAAGGCTTAAACATGGCACCGCAGTCAGCATGTTAGATTCCCTGTTTGTTTTACTCGCAGGAAAGAAATAAAACTTCATCATCATTATTCTGTAATAAACCGAATTCTTGTGCACAACGCAAGGGTTCATCTTGCACAGCTCCATGCCTGTGTGGAGGCGGGTTGGCTTCTGCTGTGCCTGGCTTGCCCCGAGAGGGTTTCACCACGCAGGCAGCTTATTACAACTGGGGAACATCTGAGAGTTGAAACTTGTAAAGTTGCTGTGTCGATCCCGTGATAGACTTCCCTGAAAGGCTTAATCCTCTCCCTTCGTGAAAGAATACTCATGTTGGCGGCATGTGTAATACTAGCCAGTAGCAATGTTTTTCTGAGCAGTTGCCTTTTTTCAGTATGAAACGGTTACTATAAAACACGTTCCTTGGGGAGTGTCGGAGCTCTACAGGTGTTACGCATGCAGGTAAAGTATTGAAGATTAAAAAAAAAACCCCTTTCTCTGGATTATATTTGCTTTAGGCTTTTATATTAAAAACAAAACCCTTCAACAAAGCTGTACAAATGCAAGCAACGTCCTCTTTAAAGCCTTTGTGTATATATACATCCACACATGCACACTTTTTTTTCTTGGCAAATGGGGCTGTCAGAACACACACAGCGGGATGGGAGACGTTCATTAATTGTTTTGTGTGCCTGTGTGCATGCAAGCCATTCTTTGACAGTGCGAGCTGCCGGGCAAGAGGCATTGGAGCCACATGAAAAGGCTGCAGCTTCAGGGCAGAGCCAGCCCCAGGCTTCTTTCCAGCTTTTTTTTTTTTTTTTTGGCTGGAGCTATATCATGAATGGAAGGTGATGTGCTGCCTTTGGGATGAAATGGTGAAAGCTCTGTGTCTCTGGAAGATTCTTGCTTTCCTCCTGAAGTTGCATCTTGGTGAGGATGCTGTGTGTTTCACCCCTATGAGAACTGAAAGGAGAAACACGCCCTCTGTCAGCACAGACCTGAAATGTCTGTCCCCAGTGCCAGCTGTGCTGCTGATACTGGGATTGTCTTGGATGTGGGATTGGCGCAGCTTTTAGGAGGTAGCTCCAGAAAGGGGCTCGAAGTAGCAGCCTCCCCTGCCCTGTGACCTGGGGTGAGGGCTGTGCATGCTGGCTGAGCAGCTTGAGCCAGGGCCGTAGCAGGGCATGGAGGTATGAGCGTGGGAGGTCCCTGCGCTGCCTGGGCAAGAAGTGGCACTGGTTACCTGCCTGCCCCATGTTGTTTCTCTCTCAAATTCCCCTGACTTGGTGGAAGAAGAAAATCATTGTGCCCTTGAGCAAGCTCAGGGACTGGGAGGAGTGCGAGATGAGGGATGCTGAGGGTCTTCCTGCCAGCTGGTGGGATGGTTGGGGGTGGCACAGGGAAGGTGCAGGGATCTGGAGAATTCCTCCAGCCTCTGAAGGTCTGTTTGGGATGAGCTGTCCTCCCCATGTGCTCCCTGAACAGCAATGTGGCCGAGCTCCTGCACCAGCCCCAGCGAGGGCTCTGGTGTCACCTCTCGTGAAGCCAGGTCCCACCCATGGCACGAGCGCCAAAAGCACCATCAGGGTGCCGCAGCCAGCTGACTGGTGCTGCAGGGATGAAAGCCGGTGCTGGGGAGGGAATTGCTCAAGCCACTTAACACTTGGTGGATCTGCATAATGTGCTTGGTGCTCTTGCGGTCCCCCAGGAGCACAGGATGGTTGGGAGACCAGTGCCTTCCCTGTGACTCTGGCCCTGGTGATCTTTCTGCTGGTCCCAGCCCTGATCCTCACAGCTGCCAGCCCCTCTCCTGGGGTGGGTGGTGTAAGAGCCAGAGAAGAACCAGCCAGGTGGCTTTTGAAAGCGGCTTGCATCCCCTGAGATGTGTCTTAGCAGCAGTTAAGATTATGGGGCATGTTAATATATAATTAAGGGTAATGACACGGATGGTGGGTTATTACAGGGTAGCTGCCGGTGTTAGCAGCGTGTGTGTGAGCTCTCAGGGAGCGATTTGTGAGCGGGTCTGTCTACTCATGTCATTCCTGAAGGGTGTGGGGGGAGATGAGCCGAGTGCTGGGCCGAGTCCCCTTCCTCTTTGCATGGGGCATCAGTCTGCCCCGGCTCTCCAGGGCAGGGCTCTCTGGGGGCACTTCAATGTGTTTAACCAGGGGATGCAGGCAGGAGTCAGGTGTGTGCAGCAGAAGGAGAGGCTGTGGCTCTGTGCTGCTGTCACAGCTCTGAAAGGAGCCGGGTCACCCTGGCCAGAGGGGCTGAGGGGGGTGGCCAGGAGGGTGGGTGCCCTGGGGCAGGGCTCGCAGGGCTGTGGAGCAAAGGTGAATGCACCCGCTGTAGCTGCCCGTCCGGGTGCTGCAGGGTGATGTGGGAGGTGGGTTCAAAGCAGCAGAGATGCAGGATGCAACATGCTGGTGGGGCGGGGGGCACCCACACGCTTGGATGCTGGGCCCAGCACGAGGAGGCTCTCCGCCCACGGCCGAGTTGGGAGTTTTGCCCCAAAACAGTTTTTCACACACCAAAACAATTTGGCAAATTGAACCCAATTTGGGGCTGGCATGGCGATGTTAGGTGAATCTGTGTTTCTTTGCTGAGTCTGCCTGGGACGGGTTCGCGCAGGGTCCTCTCCCGGTGTGCTGCTTCACCAGGATCCCTGTCTTCCTCTGCCGGTCCGGTCAACCTGTTGATCCCTCCAAGCTTGGTTAATGGCAGCCATTAGGCGCTGGGGAGATCTTACTCTGTGGGGCAGGTGTGTTTGAAGGGCAAGAGAGATGCCCACATCTCCGAGCTGACAGTGAACTGCAGAGCTGATCCCCAGGGCTTTATGGCTTCCCCTCACCATTCATCTCTCCGGGAGGTAGGAAATGGTGGAGCACGGGGCAGTGACTGAGTCGGGGGATTTTACTCTGATGCAATGTCAGAAGCCTCTGGGGTTGGAGATCCTTTCGGTTGGTGTCTGTAGGCTTGCTGCAAGGGTCACTCAGGAGGGGCCTTGCTCAGCTGGAGCTGGGCTTTGCTCATCAGTTCTTGAGATGAAGGAGGCATGCCAGAAGGGCAGGTGTTTTCAAATCTACTTTGCCTGGAGAGGCGATTAGAAGTTGAGTTTTGTCCTTGGCCGGATCCTGCTTTGACACAAGATCTTCTGCCTTGGAGCCTAGGCACGGCCTTGGTGGGAGTGCTCATGCTTGAGGGCCTCATTAAGGTCTTAAGGCTCTGTACGCAACTTGGTTTTACGAGAACATTGGTGGTGTTGCTGAAGCCACTTGCCCAACCTGTCCCAACTCAGCCTCGCTTTTAGCATTTGATGTTCTTCAGCATCCCTCCTTTTGACACCCAGTCAGTAACAAGGGGGCATCTGATGTATTTTACCAATTAATTACAATCCCTGTCAAACAAGACTCATGTTAGCTTGAATTCCTTCTCATGCGTTAGATACCTTCTTCTGTAGACACCTTTCTACTCCCTCTGTGGGACCCATGGAGACCGATCCGCCCAGGGCGATGCCACATGCTGAGCACCCCAGTGGCGGGACCCCGGCTCCCCCTCCCACAGCAGCCCCTGCTGCCACCCTCGCCTGTCCCCTCCTGACTCTACTCCCTCCCCGCTCTTGCAAAGTGCAATTAGGAGCAGCCTTGCGGTGGTTTCTGAAAGCCCAGGCTTCAAAGGTAGTGATCGCTGGGTGCTGTGGTGCTGGGCCAGGAGAGGACGGGCTGTAATTAGAGCCCTGCTCAGGGCGAAATCAAGGTGATGCTCGTCCTGCTTGTACGCAGTCCTGCTGTGTGACCTCCCGCTCTCTGGCATGAGGCCCCACTGCCGGGAAAAGCTGCTTTCCTCGCCACGTGGACTGCGTGGGACCGGCGAAGGGGAGGGCGAGCCAGGTTCCCCAGGACAGCCTGCTCTGTTCTTCTCCTTCCCTACCACTTTGAGCCATGGGCTGGGGTCGCCCCTTCCCTGCCATGGGGATGGTGCCTTGGTGGGTTATGGGAAGCTGGATGTCCCTGTGCCTGAGCATCTCAGGGATGCCCAACAGTGGTGGGGAGCGGGACAGGAGCTGCAGTGTGTGGGGTAACCCCACCGAGGATGCCAGCTCCATCTCTGTGCTAGTGGGGACCAGGCTCTGATGGTTGGGTGGCAGGCGCCTGGGGACGGGGGCCGTGTCCCCACCAGCGTCTGCACAGCTCCGAGCACAGTGGGGCCGCTGTGACGCAGCTGGAGTGGCTGGGCAGCAGCACTGCACTGGAGAAACTGGCCTGAAGAAAGTCTTGGAAAACAATAGCAATTGTTCTCTGTCTTTGTTCCCTTCCCTCCCCCAATGTCAGAGGAGATGGAGCCGCGCTCGGCTGCTGGCGGGTGGGCAGAGCAAGTGTGGCTGCCTGCGCTCCCGCCTTGGCACCCGGGGAGCCCACCTCATGTGCTGCCCGCTCTGCTGCCCGCTGCCCTCCCAGTCCCACCAGCTCCTCTAGAGCCCAGATCATCACTAATATAATAATAGCAGCTCTACATTGTCATATGGGTGAGCAATAAAATTGGCCCGTGATTCTCTCTGTCATGGGGCAAGAGGTTTTCTTACAGCTGCAGAGCAAAGCGGTGCTAAAGTTGCTGTTCTTCGCTGCAGGGCACTCAGCCTGCCCGTGCTTTGGGCAGCGCAGCCTGGCAGGAGGGAGGACCTGGCCCCAACCCTGAGTGCAGGCAGCAGATTTGGGGGAGCTCTGCCTGGTGGAGGGGCTTGCGATGCCCACACCTTTTCCTGCTGCCCTGGGTGGCCCAAGGTGGGCTTCAGCTGGGAGCCATGGGATCATTTCTGGTCCAAGCAGCATTGTGCATCCCCTTTTCTATCCCTGCCAGTCCGTGACGGGCCCAGGCATGTGAGGACAAGTCCCTGGGCTTTCCTGCTGTGGCTTTTTCTGCCGTTTACCACCATCCGCCTGCTGCAAGCTGGAGCGTGCGGTCACTGCCCAGATCAAAGGGCTACAAGGCAAAGGCAGAGGGTTTCCCACAGGGCTGCCAAGGGAGATTCCTCTCTGCATGGGGGGTGGCTGTCCCCATCCTAGAGCCAGCCCCGGGGCTCAGGCGTTACCCCAAGGCAGCCTTCTGAGAGAGATGTGGCACTTGGCACAGGGTTTGGTCAGCCAAGCCCTCCTGCTTACAGTTCCCCACGCAGAGCCCTCAGGTTTGCATATTCAGCCTGGTGAACGGCTGCTCCTGACAGAAGGCAGCTTAGACATTTGCAAAACCTTTCCCTTTCTCCCCTCTCTGCTTGCAAGCACGTGCTCTGCAAAACCCGGGGTCTTCGGGCAAGTGCCATTGCTGAAGTGTGGAGCTGGGAGCAGGCTGGGGTGGGCACAGATGTCTGGGGGTTTCCAGCAGTAAGCATGAAATGGGAACTTTGCCTCCTTCCTCTTGGCCTTAGCAGCTCTGTTTACACCTTTTGCAGAGATGTCTTAGCTGAGCTGACAGGCAAGCAGGGCTTTCACGTTGCAGATGGAGCAGAGAGTCCAGGTGGAGCTCCTGGGTCTCCTGCACCACCACCAAGTGACATGTTAGCCCCGCTGCTACTCTTTTGCCTTCGTGTAGACGTAAGACCTACAGAAAATACCCAGAGCACCATTTCCATAGTTTGCATGCTCATGGTTGCTTGGGTTTGATGCCCTCCATCCATATGGAGCCAGCTTGCTGGAAAGTGGTGATTGCAGAGAACGGTTTGGGGATCCCGCAGCTGCAGGGAGGTGGCTCAGCCCCTTGCAAGAGGTTTGGGTGCACTGGGGAGAGGTGGCAAAAATAAAAAAGCTGTTGTCACCAAGGGACAGGCAGCAGTAGAGGGGTGTTTGTCATGTGCAGGGGAGATGTGGCTGCTGGGCGCTGCCTAGCCCCATCCTGAGCAGCTCTGGTGCAGAAGTGTGGTCTTAAAGCCTGGCTTTTTGCTTGTACTGGTGAAAGTTAAGCGATTGCTTTTTGGAGCCCTTTCAAAGCCTGCCAGCTTGGCTCCCATGTGTCCTCCAAATGCGGGGCAGGATGCTCGGCTCTCTTCCGGCTGCCTGGGAAGGGACCTTGGCTGCAGGTCACCAGCCCTGCCTGCTGCCCATGGCCAAAGCCAGGGGAGCCCTGCCAGGACGGCAGCTCCCAGCTCCTTTGTTCCCTGGAGCCATGGGGCTGGCAGCGATGGGGAGGTGTGGTGGGTGTGTGGACGTGGAGGGCTCTGGGATGTAAGCGATGTTGGTGGCTCACCGCCGCCCGGCAGGGATTGCTCCCGAAGGCAGCTCCATGCCTGGAAAGCTGGCAGCAGGACTTGCAGCGTTGGGGCAGCTTTGTGCTTTTTTTGGTGGCTTTCCTAAAAACGGTGCCTTTTGCAATCCTCCCAGTCCTTCGACAAAACTTTTCCTGGCAGAACCCCTCCAAAACTTCTGGGAATTAAGTTTTTGAAAGGCGATGGGGTTAAAGACATTTACACTTCTTGTACAACACTGACAGGTTTCCTGATGCAGAGATTTCTTGCAGGAACTCGAGTTTATGTCGGTGGGTTGGGCTCGGGGAGCTGAAGTAGCTCCAGGAAACATGGGGGAGATTTTCAGCCTAGAAGAAAGGGCAGAGGTGATGAGGGAGGAACCTCGGAAACTGCTGGGGATGGAGACCCCATCCCTCTCCATCCCACCATCCCGGGGAAGGTGTTGTTCCCAGTGCGCAACCTGAACTGTCTGTCTGCTGTCTGGGGTGTTGCTCTGAGAACAATTTTCCCCATCCCCTTCGTGACTGACCCTGAAGGGCTGATCCTGACTCTGGTGCTCACACAGGTGAGACCGGCTCAGTGTGCTTGCTGTTCACCTCCAGCTCTCTGCCCGTGGATGAGTGTGTGGCCACACCTGCGCGGTAGCTAGCTGCGCTCAGCTGGCTCCCCTGGCCCTGCTGCCGTGGGCGGGAGGATGGACACGACGCTGCCCACTGCCAGCCGGAGCCTGGGCTGGGAACACCCACGAGATGGGCAGTGCTGCATTTGTCTGTGCATTATGCGTAGGGTCCCTCAAACCTTTGCCACAGCCGATGCCTGTTATGTGCACTGCATTTTATGGGAGAAAGCTTTTGCAGATGTCAGGAATCAACTGAAATGAATAGGGCATAACAAGCACTGAAACATGACTTTGTGTCTGCAAATAATAAGGAATGAGTTACAGTCTTGGAAGAGCAGGAACGTTACCCTGTGTGCAGGGTCCAGCCTGTCCCTGGTGTTGATTAGGTGCCCTCCTCGCACTGTCCTCTGCATGGAAGCTCTGCTGAAACGTATTGTCTACAGATGGGTTTCTCAACCTTTTCTAACCCAGGGATGGCCAGAGCTTTTTGGTGGAAATCCAAGGTTCATTTTGTTCAGAGCCACCACATGGTTTTATTTATGACCCATGTGAATTAGGCAAATGTCTCGCTGTTTGTCTGTTTTATTTCATCCTCTTCGCTCTTGCTTGTGCACATAGGAATGTGCGCGTGTGTGTTTAGGAACAATTTTGCAGACCGCTTCCTACTGTTGTTGGGATGAGGAGCAGGTCCCGGACCCAACACGACAGCGGGCAGTGATGGGCCCCTGTCCTTATTTCACATCACAGCTCGGTTCCCCGGGCAGATCCTCCTGGGGAGGGAGAAAATTGCTGGGCACTGCCTAAGCTGCTCCACTATCTTCTGCCATGCTAGGATCCCCAGCCCAAGGGTGGAGAAAATCCTTGAGGGCCATCAGCGTCCCTGTCCTCACCAGGACACCAGCTTCAGCCTCAGGTTTCAGGGCCATCCCTGTTCATTTACAGCACATGGCTGAAAAACAGCCTGAGCCCATGGTGCTGGGCTGAGTAGTGCCTGGTGCATCCTCTGTGCTGATCGATGGGGGCTTTGGTTCCTCCGCTTTCTGCCTGGAAGCGTCTGGGTCCCCCTGCTTCTGGAGGGGACACCTGCAGCTGCATCCTTGGGTCTAGGAGATATCCCCACTGGCTGGCTTTTTGGCTGAGGAAGTGCTCAAAGGTGGTTGTGTCCCCTTTGGAAAAACCAGCCACCCTGGGGTCCCCAGCAGGACTTTTCCTCCCTCCCTGGAAAGAGTCGCATGGGCAGAGCCAGGACTGGCGTCGGTGGGAGACTTCCCAAAATCCGGCCGCTTGTGTGAGTCCCCCGCTCGGGGCGGCGGGGCGGTGCTGCCAGCTCCCAAAGCCACGCTTAACTTGACACATGTGTGCAGCCCTGGGAAACGTGGTGGCTCTGATTCTCATTTGTGCCGCCTTACCCTGCGCCAACCTGCTGGGCGGCAGGGCCCTGCCGGCAGCCACGCTCCGCTCTGTGCCTTCCAACGCGCTGACCTCTTTGCTGGATGGCCCAAGATGCTGGTCCCTACTCCTCCTGCCAGCCGACACGGCGTGGAGTCCTGGAGAGATGGCTGCTCCCAGCTCTGGCACTGGTGGGCGTCCCCAAGGCCATGGGGAGCAGCACGAGGGGCCAAGCCTGTCAGGGGAGATGGGATGGTTTGCACCTCCCGCATCCCTTGTGGTCACCACCAGTGGCTGCCATTTGGGATCCCTGGGTTTGGGAGGTGGCCATGCTGCTGGGTGCTGTCCCCAGCACAGGGGTGAGGAGGGATGGGGAGTCATCAGTGCCTCACCTTTGCAGCTCTCTCTGGAGGGGTTAAGAGCTGCTTAAGCTCCACTTAAGTATGATCCCGGTAGAGCCCTGATTTGGGGAATGCCCAAAGACAGGTTTTGTGGGGAGGGGGAGCTCTGTGCATCCCTACTCAGCGCAGAGCATCCCTGAACATGCGTGTAGCCGCCCTCCGGTCTGTTTTACTCTGAGACGGAGGTACCGACAGCGTTCAGGTGTCTCTGGGTTCCGGTAGCAGCTCCTCTCAGGATTTGTGACCGAGGTGCAGGATGCTCCACTCTACCACGTGCCCACACCCTGTGGGCTGCACCCTCCTGGTCCCAGCATGGTGTATTTTGGGCTGGTGAGGAGTGTGGACAGACTGGCAGCGAGGCACATCCGTGGGCCCGGCTCTGGCTGTTCCTTGCTGACAAAACCCCTGGTTTGCGACACAATTTTTTGGCGTTTCGTCCCAGCCATTCGCTTTCTATTCTGGTGCTTGCCTTGCGGGAAGGCTTTGGGGACGGGGGCGTGGGAGCTCATTTCAATTGTTCAGGGAATGGAAGTAACTCATTTTGCGGCTGAAGAAACCCAGCGGAGCTTGATGCGTGCAGGGAGTTTTTCCACTGCTGTCTCTCTTGTTTGAATAGCGTAACCTTGAGGGTTTCCGAACCAACGCTCAGCACGCTACCGCTCTCCTTGCAGCAGGGCCAGGTCTGGTGGCTAGCCCTTGGGCTAGAGCCTTGCCCAGGGCACTGGCTGTGCATCACCTGCCTGAGGCTGTTCTGGGGGAGAAATATGTACCTTGTGGGGTCTGGGTTTTTTTTGGGCAGGATGGAGTGGACCAGAGGGGACAGAGGATCCCCCCAGTTCAGGCTGGGATTGTGCTGCTGAAAGCCCAAGGCTTTTAGGGGCAGGAAGGTTTCCACCATGGTCTCTCCGGGCAGGGGTGAATCTCCCACCTACTCCCACGTGACCCTGGAAAAATTAATCACCAAAAATGAAAGGAAGCAAAAAAAAGAAGAAAAAAATTAAAAAATCCCTCCCCAAAGCCGCCTTCCAGAGGGTTGGGCAAAAGATAAAAGCTCTCCAAGGAGCTGGGACTCCTCCTCTCCCACCACCGACTTCTCATTTAAATGTCTGCGCGCAGGCTGCAGCCGGCACTGCCTCCGCAGCCACCCCAGGGGAGCCCCTGCCAGCCCACTGCCCACCGCCCCTGCTGTGCCCCCAGGGGCGATGCCCATGCAAGGGGACGGTAGAGCTGGGGCTTAGCACCCCAGAAGCAGCCTGGCGTGGCGCATCCCCGAGGAGGACAGATCCGTGGCAGGGCGCTCTGGGTGGTCCCACCGGCAGACGATGCGAGAGCCCCTGGGGGGCCTGAGCCGAGCGGCGCCTGCCTGGGCGTAGAGGAGTGGACGGCAGGGGCGTCCCAGTGGATGGACTCCCTGAGGCCAGCCCCCCCATGTCGGCTCCGCTGCTGCTCTGGGTCATCCTCCTCCACTGGGCCACCGGCGGGGGCTTCGTCCGGGGGGGCAGGACCTGGCAGCACTGCACAGGTAGGAGGGAGGCCCGGCGGGTGGGCTGCGCCAGGAGGGAGGCGTCAAGACAGGCGTTGGCCGTGCCGGGAAACACGCTGGGACCCGTGTGCTTCCATGGACAGGATGTTCCCCATGCTGCCAGGGCAGACCCCAGAAAGCATGCTCCTTTTTGGGGGGGCACGTGGCTGCTGCAGGGTGCCCGGCATGGTGCAGTCTCTCCCTGGCAGCCCAGGGTTTTGGTGCCTGGGTGCCAGTGGACTGAGTCTCAGGGTGACAGCACGGGATGATGCCTCAGGTGCTGCAGCTGCCAGCACCCCGCCTGCAGCCATGGGCAGCAGGTACTGGGGTCGTCCCTGCGCCTGCAGCCCCGCAGCGTGGCACAGGACCAGGGAGCAACCAGCCCCTGTCGGTACAATGGGGAGAGCTGTGTGCCCATCCCTGTGGCACAAGAATTGTCCCAAGGTCTGCTGGCCCTGCAGACCAACATGTGGGGAGGGGAAGGGCTGGAAGGAGAAGTAAAGGAGAGCCATGAAGTCCCCCCAGAAAGTCCCTCCTGCTGTGGACTCTCCAGGGCTCCCCGCGCTCTGCCAGACACAATCTCTGCCCTCCCAGCAGCAAAACCTCCTGGAAAGTTTCCGTCCTGCCACCCCCAGCCTAGGAGCTGGCAGCTCCAATGGCGTTTCCCACAGGGAAGCGCCGAGAGCAGTCCGAGCCAAAGAGGGTCCCTGTCCCTTAGCTCTGCCTTCCCATCCCTGTGTCACGTAGTCCCTGCGTGGGCAGTGAAACTTCAGCCCATTTTTGGGGGCTTCTTGGGCCCAGGTTCTGTGTGCTTGGGGCTTGTCTCGGTTTGATGGCACCTGTATTTACATTTTATTACAGCCCAGCTGGCAGTGAGGAGGAAAGCTGGGAGAGATTGGAGAGTTTCTGCCCACTTCCTCCTCCCCCAGGGTGCTCTGGTCTCTGCTGGGACATCCCCACTGCCCCCAAGCAACCTCGGCTGGAGGGGTCCTGGGGGTGTCAAGGCCCCACCATCCCTCCTGCTGGCCCCTGGCCCTGGCTCCCAGTGCAGCCCTGATGCCGTCCGGCTGCGGGCAGCCACCCCATGGAGCAGGCAGCTGCTGGACACGTGTGCTGCCTGGCCTGGGCTGAAACACCCCAGCTGCTCTCCCAGCCATTAACTGCAGGCTCCACACTGATCATTAGCAGCGACTGATGCGGGAGGCAGACTTGGACGTGGTTTGGGTTTAGGGATTTGGTTTTGGTTTTAGGACTTGATCCCTTCCTGGCCCACAGCCTTGGGCAAAGCCTCCAGCCCCAGCTGAGCTGTCCCCCAGCTCATCCCAGCCGCCCCCAGGGCAGTTGGGGGCTCCTAAACCCCTCTGCAAATCCAAACCTGAATTCAGCTTGTGGTTTTGCTGAGAAAAACAAGAAATGGTCATTCCCTGAGTTGTGCATTTCTGAAATAAGACATTTCAGTCAAACCTCCCTCACCAAGGCTTTGCTTTAGGAGCAGCTTAAACCAGCGGAGGGGCGGGCAGGGGGGATGCAGAGGTGGCAGGGTGGGAAGGACCTTGCTGGTCTCCCTGCTCTGGGCTGGATGGAGCCACGTGAGCAGATTCCTCCTTGCTCTGCCTGTCTGGTTTTGGGCTGGCCGGGGGTGTCTGGAGGGAAACGCTTCCCCTCTCCAGCTGGTTTGGATTCAGACACATGCCGGTCTAGCCTTGCTCACAGCTCCCTCCCTCCTAGCTCTCCCACTGTGCCCCAGCAGCCGAGATACATTAGTACAAATAGGACCTAAAAGCCCGGTCTCACTGGGGATGGGACAGAGTCAGGGATTTTTTAGTCTAACCAAGTGCTGCTTTATCCCCTGGGCATCATCACCGAGCGCTTCTGCCCTTTGCTATAGATGCCACTGCCAGGGAAGCATTCAAAAAATAAAAGCTGCGCGGGTGCCAAGGCGAGGAAGGTCAGAGAAGGACCCACTGCAGGTACAGCCCTTCCTGCGGCTGCCGGCATGGGGCTCGCCGAGATGTCGGACTGACGATGACCCTGTTACAGTGCTGGTGCGCAGTGCTGTTCTTCACCTGGGCTGGACACGTTGTTTCCTCCTCTGGGGAGAGGATAGTTATTTAATGAGCGGTTTTGGTGCCTGCCAGGGGAGTACACGTGTGTGTGCAATTAGGGCTGGGTTGGGAGAGCCTGGACTGGGACTGGAGGGAGGAGCGCCGTGCCCCACCGTCCTGGGGATGGGATGGGTGGCCGCCCCATGAGCAAGCCTGCAGGTGCCAGATCCCTGCCTGCTCTCCTGGCTCTGGTTGCGGTTGCTGGTGCCAGTAGATCCTGAGGAAGCTGGTGGCAGCCTGGGGCTGCCTGGCCAGCAGGTCCCAGCCCCGGGGTCAGCATTCGGAGCTGCATCAGTGGGACGGTTCATGCAGGTGAGCCTGTACACTTGGTGTTCCTGCTGTGGGGATGGAGATGTCAGCCTAGGTTCCTGGAGGGCAAACCTTCCCTGCGTCCCTGAAGCAGGGGCTCGGCGCAGGCCCAGGCCAGGGGATGGCAGGCTACCGGGGCACACTGCGCCCCCGCTGCTGCCATGGAGCTCTGTGGCCAGCACTGGAGATGGGCTGGCTGCCTTGAGCAAGCTGGGCATCACAGCACCCCACAGCAAGGTGGGGACCCCATCCTACAGCGGGACAGGGTGGGATGGCTGTCTGTGACATGCTCTGCTGTCTCTTGGCACAGACCTGCGCCCGCTGGACATCCTGTCAGAGGTGGTCCCCGCCGGCAGGCTAGCCCGTGGCATGAGGGTGTTTCAAGTGCAGGGGGTGCGTGGCTTCCAGCTTGCCGCCTCACGTCCCCGTGCCCTGGGCTTCCCTGCCTCCCGGCTCTTCATCCACTGCGACCGCTTCCCCGAGGAGTTCTCCATCATCGTCACGCTGAGGGTCCTCAGCAACCCCATCAAGGTAAGTGCCACCGGCCAGGCACAGAGTGGGTACAGCCCAGCCCCGCAGCTTGCAGCACACAGATTTGAGTCCATGCCTTCCTGCAGAGAAACGAGTACGTCTTCACACTGATGGCAGAGGAGAGCCCCAGCGTGCTGGTGGGGCTGCGCTATGCCCCCAACAAGCTCCACTTCCTCTTCTGGAGCCAGGAGCGCACCGGGGGCTGGCAGACCCGCGTCACCTTCCCCAACGTCTCCCTCTCCGACAACCAGTGGCACACACTCGTTCTGGCTGTCTCCGGCCAGTCCTTCTCCCTGACGGTGGACTGCAGTGTCCCCAAGGACGTGTAGGTTGGGGGCGGCGGTGGGGGGCTCGGGAGGGCTGCACGGAGGCACCAGTTCCCTGGCAGGGCAATACTCTGCCACCAGCATCTCCTCCAGCCACCAGCAGATGCCATGAAATTGTCCCCTGCCTCTTCTCTGCCCATCTGCAGGGTGGTGGAGACGCCGTTTCCAGCCTCTCTGTCGGTGAAGAGAGCCAGCTTCTACCTGGGCAACAGGAGGAGAAGGAAAGGCGTGTTCACGGTAGGTGCCCCATGGTGTGGGGCTGCCCAGGGGTGCTTGTGACTGGCCATGGGGTGAGCTGCAGCCCCCTCTCAGCCCCCTATTCTGGCAGGGCTTGGTCCACAGCACAGGCAGCAGAGATAGCTGTGGGTCCCACTGCCAGGCTCAGTCCCCGTCCAGCTGTGGGTGTGCAAGGGGCAGTACTGGCGACTGGCTCTTTGTGGGAAAAATGTGTTTTTAAGAGGATGTTGTCAGCGGTGTGGTGGCAGAAAGACAGTTCATGGCACAGACTCGTTGATATAAAAGTTAGGGCAGTGCCTGATCCTGACTGGTAGTGAAAAGCAGAGGTGGTGAAAGCCATCTGCAGCTAATGAGTCCCTCGCCAATGCTCCCCTTCTACCAGCTGTTAAATTGCCTGGGATGGAGATTTTGGCAGGCTGGGCATGTAACAAGGATCTGATAAATGTGCATGAATCCTGTGGAGGCTTCCACAGCCTGGGAGGGAGGGCAAAGAGCAAGAGTCAGGAGGGAAATCCAGGGCATAAATCACCTGCAGTTTCCACTTCCTGGTCTTGCTGGAATTGCTCTCCACCCTGCTGCTCCTGCTTTCCCAGGGCTTGCTGAGACAGCTTGTCCTGCTGCCAGGAGCCGATGCCACCCCCCGGATATGCACCACCATGAACTTTAAAGTCGCGACGCTCTCTGTCCCCACTGTCCTCCAGGATCTCCCTGCAAAGCCAGCGAGCAACGAGGTGCTAAAATACCCCTACGGTCAGTAATTCCCTGTGGAATGGGCTCTGTTGGCTGCCTTCTGCATTTGTTGAGGAAGACTGTGTGCATGGGGCTGGGCACGGAGCAGGAGCAGAGGGGAAGAGGGTGTCCTGAGCACCCTCTGTTTCTCAATGTGTGTGTGGGGTGAGATCCCTGTCTAAACCCCCCCTGGAGAGCCAGGGTGCCCCTGCCCAGGTCCCTTGGCAGTGCTGGGCTCATGGGTGCTAGCCCCCAGGGTTTTCTCAGACGGTGGCTTCTCGGCTCGGTGCCGGGATGCTGTTTCCACTGTTCCCTGGTGCCCATTGTCAGGATGGGACTAGGGCATCCAACCCTCCCTGTGTGCATGGTGATGAGCCTTGCTGCTCCTCCGTCGTGTGCACTAAAAGGCACCTGCCTTGCTCCTCTCCGTGCCCAGAGACCGACACAAAGGTGACCCTGGGGTCCCGTCCACCCTGCACCAAGCAGGAGAAGGCGCAGTTCTGGTTCAACGTCTCCCAGCGAGGGCTGTACCTCTGCAATGGCAGTGCCTGGATTTCCATGCTGGAAGGTACTGGTGTGCAATGCACTCTTGGGGATGGAGGGAGGCTCGTGCAGCAGAGGAGGAGCCAAGATTTGCCCTTGACAGCACTTTGAAGTGGGAACCAAGTCAGACAACAGCAGAGTGAGGGGGCTGGTGTGTACCCCTGCCTCTCTCCTGCCTGGCCAGGCTTCACTTTGCTCTCAGTGCCCATGTTGACACTTCCAGCACAGCTCTGGATTCAAGCGCCTCTGTGAGCCAGCTCCCTGATCACTCACACAGTGCCCGCATTGCCCGTCCACATTATCCGTGTTGTCTGTCCCTCCTGGGGCTTCTCTGGTCAGGAATGAGCCCTCGGTTTGTCCAAGTGGGACAGCTCACCCCACAGAGAGCCATGCATGGGGTGCTGCGGTGCTCCCTGCCACTGGGTCCCAACGGCGCTGGTGCCCCTGGTGCCGAAGCACTTGCAGGTTGGACAAGAAGGAGCAGAAAGACTCATCAGCTGCCAGAGATACCTGAGGGAACGATAGGAGGGTGGTGGAGGCAGGTTCCCATGTCATCCCAGCTCTGGTGGCCTTCATGCTGAAAATAGTGGGGCAACATTGGAGCAATAAGGTCACAAAGCAACCAGAGCCTAGAGGATTGGATGTTATTTGATAATGAAATGGATTTAGCCCACTGGCATTCTCCCACTTGCCCCAGGCAGTCTGCCCAGGATTCCTGGTGAGGACATGGAGGACAGGGCCTGCCCGCAACTGAGACAACCTTTGCCCCTCTCCCAGGGTTTTTCTTATGCTGGTGCCCGTGTGGTGTGTTTGGATGAGCTGTTTGCTCCCCATAGGAGCTGGCAGTGGCTGGACTGCCCATCATTCTCTACCTCTGGAAGTCACCAGGATTGGCACCGTGTCCTTGTTTTCCCAAGGAGACCTTGTGCTGAGATCTTGCTGACCTGTGCCTCTTGGTGCCACCAACACTGGCCCTTCTTGTAGCCCTTCTCCTGCCATTTATCCCTTCCAGTGCCCACCATCTGCTGTTGGGACAAGTCTTAGCCTTTCTGTTCTAATTTCTGGCATTAATTCTGTCTAAGTCTTATCTAACTTCTTCCAGAGCTCATGCTGACTCCAGTCAGAGAAAACATCTGGTGCAGGGCTGCTGCAGGTGGATACGGGTTAACCTGGCTGGTCTCAGCAGCCCAGGCCCTTTTGCTGTAGGTCTCTTCCTCTCCTCCTTGTTCTTTTTAGGATAAATGTATCAACCTACTTTGTAAGAAGCAATCAAAATCCGTGGCATATTGTTCTTCCCCCCTCCTAGAGGAGACTGCCTGGCAAAGCATTTCGCAGTCCTGCCCTCCGCTGGAGAACAGGCAGGGGTGGATGGGGCTGGATATGCTGCCTAACGGATGGAGTCAGGCCTTTTACCACCCACTTGGGTTTTGGCCGTTCACCACCAGCAACACCACAACCTTCATTTTCCCCCCATAAAGCTCCATACAGCAGCAAGTGCCACCAAGCCAGCTCTGCTATGCAACATGGGGCACCTCTTCAGGCAGGGTCATCTGTTTTTAACCTCACCTCTCTTTTCTTGTGGTCTCCCAGTCAAACAAAGGCTGGACTATGTGGAGGAGTACCAGAACCTGGTGACCAACTCTGAGACAATGGGCGTTGAGGTCTTCACCATCCCAAAGGTGGGACTGTTTGCAGCCACCGCCAACAGGTACACCCCGCCGGGATCAGCCATCTATAAGTGGACTGACGGGAAGTTTGTGCCCTACCAGAATATCCCCACCTACCAAGCTCAGTCCTGGAAGTATTTCACCATAGGAAAAAAGGTAAGTCTGCCTGGAAGGTTATTTCAGTGCTTTCATATTTCAGTATATTAAACTGCAATTGCCCAACACTGGCTTCTCCTCTGAAGCCCTCAGTCTCGGGAATGGTTTAGGGGGTGAATCTTTCTCTCTTCTGTCTTTGATGGGGTCACGCTGATACACATATTCAGCCAGTAAGAGTCTGTCCTAGGGACTGCCAGCTGATCTCTGGGCTGCCCTCCTGTGTTTTACTATTTTTGCCAAGACACAGGTACATCCACCCAGGCCATTTTCAGCAACTGATGCTCACAGGATAGGTAGTTGCCTGTTTGGAGTGCTCAGATCTCCTCCCCGGGGATCCCCAGGGTGTGTGCCAGGTCAGCCTCCAAAGCCAACTGTTGGAGCTGGATCCCCCAATGTGCTGGGGTTAATTTCTAGCAGGCTCTGCCTGTTCCTGCCTCAGATGTAGTGAGCGCCAGTGTCAAAATGTCCTCTGTGCAGAGTGCAGCGCTGTGGTCCATCCTGGTCTGGGTGTGCTCATAGTGCAGCCTCCACCCTGGCACAAAGGCTGACCCCACCTGGGACGCAGGTTTTGCTGCAGTTCCCATCTGGCACTGCAAAGCGAGGCAGGGGCCGCCCCAGGCAGTGGCTGTGGCATTGCTCTCAGGGACACGCAGCTCCTGATATGGTAGCACAGAGAGCAAAGCCTTCCCCGAGCTCTGACTATGGTGGGCGTCCTGCCATAAAGTCTGCTCTGGTCTCAGAGATCTAACTGTGGTCTTAGACAGCCATTGCAGCCTGTGGCTCTCTCCCAAGACCCACTGAGTCCAACCTTCTGCATTTTTAAGCCCTCTTGCTTTTAAATCATTCCAAGACTTTGGAGCCATCTCTTCTCCCTTGGGCAATCTGCCATGGGACTCCTACAGGGTATCTGCCTGGTTCCTCTCCCTGGGGAGCTACTTATCACTTTGCAAGGAGCCCCCTGGCAAGCCCAACAAACACCTGCTGAGAGCCAGCTCTGTGCAGAGCTCCCAGGGGAGTTGGGATTGTTCCCCCTCTGGCATGACCCATTCTGGATTTGTCACCAGATGCTGCACAGAATGGCTGCAGGGCTCCCCCATCTCGAGGCACGTGCTCCAGAGTACAGAGGGATGGGGAGAAGTCCTGCCTCCAGGCTTGGTGGCACCGACAGCCCTGCCGTTTGGATACAAATGGGCCATGTGCCCCGTTACCTGCCAGATGATGGGGTCCTGCGGAAAACCTAGTCAAGCCCTGAAAATGCACCTGTGTTGCAATGTTGACTTTGGGCTGGGAATGTGCCTGCCATCCCCAGTGCTGAGCCTGCTCTGCAAATCTCCAGCTGCACCCTCACAGGCAGGAGACCAGAACATCCTCGGCTGGATTTATCTGCTGATGGGAACCTCCTTGAGACTCCCCAGTGTTAGTCTGGACCCACAACACCTCCTTGCAGCGATGGCTGTGGGGGCAGAGAATACCACCAGGCTGGGGTGTCCCAACTCCCTGTGGTTCCCACACAGTGAAGCACCCGTCTTGGTGCTCACCAAGGCTCACGTGCTCTGGGTTTACCTTCAGGTCTTCACTAAGAAAGACTTACTCAGACTTACTAGGCAGGATGGCCTCTCCTGCACAGCTTTGGGTAGGTTCTCTAGTTAGGGGTAGCCTCAGTGCTCCAGAACAGCTGGGGATGGAGGCAGCTGCCCTGTGTGCAGCTGCCTGTGCTTGGCACATTTCTGCATGGAGATGATGACCAGATAGGTATTGCACCAGCAGTGGTACAGATCTCTCCAGTTAGCCCAGGTTCCTTGCACACGTTGCAGATGGGATGCACCTCTGTAGGTGTCAGCACCTCATTACTGCACTGATGCTCTGCAAGGATGGGGTTAAGAGCCCCAGAAGGCAGTGTCAGGGTCTCCTGGTGGCTCCTGTCAATGAAGAGCAAGGGACAGCAGGCTCCTGAGTCGTGGGGTTGGATCTAGATCTTTCTCTTCCCTCTGAAGCTGTGTTTCTGGAGATGCCCTGAAGGGACTCCCTGGACTGGGGCTCACAGGGGGAGCTGCCCAGCGCTAGGGATGCACCTTCCCTGGAGAGACCTGAGAACCCAGCACAGGCCACTGCTGAGGGGGAAAGGTCTCCATCCTTGGGGGTGGCTGAGCCTTGGCTGGACGAAGCTCCAGGCTGGTGCTGGCAGGATCCTGTGCTGGGCAGGAGGGAGGAGACCTCCCCCACTAACTGTTTTCTGCCTGTGGGCTGTGTCCCTGTGCTTCTTTGTGGCCCAAACCAGGGCATAACCTCTGCTGCTCCATACAAAACACACTGGAGTGGCAGAGCCGGCATGCCACACTATGCGCTCCCACGAGCTCAGACATACATGGCCCCCGTGCGAGGCCATCTCTGCTGCTGCACGCTTGTCCCCAGTGCTTGCAGGGGACTTTTTTTGGTCTGGAAAATGTTTTGTCTCAGGGAATTGTTATCTTCATTATTATTGTTATCATATCTGCAATATTTTTTCTGAACAACCATTTGTTACAGGGAAGGTTTGGTAGCTTGGATCCCCCTCCCTCCCCAGCCTGTTTCACTAGCATGGCTGTGCTCCCTGTCCCCAGGGCTGGCAGGGTGCGAGCGGCCGCAGTATGACTCTCCCTCCGCTTGGCTCCGAGGCTGTGGCTGTGAGTCTCATCCCTGCCCCAGCTCTGTGGGCAGCAGGCACTGCTGCTGCCATGCACAAAGACCCCCACGAGCCACTGGGTCCCTGTCGCCACTTCGGGTGCACTGTGCTTGTTGGGGGCTGCTCGGGGACCCCTGCCAGCAAGGGTTGTCTTGCCCCACACCGGCCATCTCAGTCCCTGGCCCCGCATCCCATGGACACCTGCCCTCACCCATCCCATCTTCACCCTGCCCGTGCTTGTCCACGCCCCTTTGAGAGGAGAAAACCAAGATGTATTGGCTTGTTATTTTTCAGATCTTCCTAGCAGTGGCTAATTTTGAGCAGAATGACAGCGGTCAGGAGTTCTCTGTAATATACAAGTGGAGCCGCAAGAAAGAGAAATTCGTCACGTACCAGAGGATCACCACACACAGCGCTAGGGACTGGGAGGCATTTGTCATTGAGGGAGAGGCTTTCCTCGCAGTGGTCAACCACAGAGAAGGTACCCAGCCTTTATATTCCCTACCAGCCTGGCTCAGCTGGGGCAGGCGGCCCTGGGGTGACGCTGGGGACCACAGCGCCCCACCACAGGCACCCTGCTCGAGAGAATTCTCCCATTGCTGTGGAAATACTGCAGCTCCCTGCTCCCTGCGCATCCTCTGCTGGAGTGCAGGGCGAAGCCGGGGAGTCAGTGCATGCAGCTTGGAGTGCGATGTCCCTCAGGAAGCCCAAATCCTTGCAGGCACTCTCATTTTAGGAGAGAAAAGCACTCATGGAAGTGGCTGACACGGTCCCCCTCTGGGTTTCTGGCTGTAGGGGACAAGGACAGAAGTGGGGACAATGTCTTTGCTGAATCTCTCTGCTTCTTTTAGTTTGTTTCCCCAATGCTACATAGCATGGTGGTGTGGTGAGGGCAGCTGCATGGATTTGCAGGGGCTGAGCCTTTTGAGAAGCCAAAGCCTTCGCCTTGTGGGCACACAAGAAACTGAGGGAAGCCGGCTAAGAACCTGCTGATATCACTCCCTCCCTGGGCACCCTGCAGATGTGATCCAGCCTTGTTCCCCTCCCAGGACATGAGTTGTTCTGTGTTGGGGCATGCACCCCTTGGCACAGGGGATGAATGGGTCGATACCACAGCCCTGGTTCTCCAGGATGTTCCCAGCTGGGTTCAGACACTGGACCAGTGGGCTCCTTCCCTGCCATCAGGGCTGGCTCTTGGCGCATCAGCTCCTCTGGCACCAGGCTCAAAGCTGGTGGCAGGTGGTTTGGGCACCAGCTGCCTGTGAGCTGGGCTAGAATGTTACCTGTCACCTGCTGGACCCCACCACGGCCAGTTTAGATGAGACCTACTCCTGTGGCAGGGGCAGCAGAAAGATCCCTTTGGCAGCCATGCAGGAGTTAAGACCATCATGGCCAAGCCAAACTGGGGATATTTCCTTTAGCGGGTGGTGGAGGGTCAGTCCCTGAGGAGCTGCCACTTACCTGTGTGGCCATTTCCCACACACCCTATTCTCCCTGCAGCCCTTCTTGCCAAAGTCTCTTCCATTGCAATGAGGATTGCCCGTAAACCTGTTAACACGTGGTCCTGCTGCTGCTCAGCCACCAGAAACACCAGCAGGGCCAAGCCAAATACAGCAGTGCTTAGTGAGTGTGGGGTGGAAAGGGACTGGTGGTGCACTGCCCCCACCCCAATGAAGAACAGCTCTGGCTGGAGGGGACGTGCCAGGCTGAAGGTGCAGAAAGGCTTTTAGATTTAAAGCCAGCTGGATCCCACATGGACATGGGGTTGAGATGCTTGACTAGAGCCCAGGAGCTGGATAGAGCACGTGCTTTGGTGCTAGTGGGTTCAGCCCAAGTGCTCAGCACAGGGCAGGCTGCAGGCTGTGTCATTCCCTCCCTCTTTCCGGAGTTTGTGCCGTCAGCGGGGATCGGCACATGGAGATCCCTGGCCAGCTCCAGTGCTCAGGAGCTGAGCATGGGAACTTAGCAAAGGAGTGCTGAAAAACGTTAGTGAGGTGCTGTTCCAGCTGTGGCCCCCTCCCAGATGTGCAAGCTTGGGTGCAAAGGGTGACGGCAGCCGTGTTGTTGGTAGCTTAGGGACTCAGCTGGGACTGGTCCCACTACACATGGCCGCCCCGTGGGACAGCCAGCAGAGCTTGGCCACCCTTGGACACTGGCACAGTGCCTCTGGTGTGCTGCTTGTGTTGGGAGACAGCACCCTCCTGTCTCTCCTCTGCCAGCGGCTGCCGCGAAGATGCCACCACGCACTCAGGAACAAGCCGCCAGCGTGTTCGATGGGGATGGAGGCTCTAGATAGGGATGGGGGCTCTAGGTAGGGATGGAGGCTCTAGAGTCTCTTTTGCTGCTTCTTGGGGAGCAATCAGTCACTAGAAAACAGCCTTGCAACCTGCTGGCAAATATTTGTGTAGCTGAACCTGTTTCTAGGTCTTGTTTCTTGCACGAGTCAGGTATTTCTTTTCCTCACTGCACATCTGTCTGTCTGTCTCCCCCAGGGAATAACCACAACATAGACAGTGTGATATACAGATGGAACCCCAGGACGGGGTTGTTTGAAACCAACCAGACCATCCCTACCTCTGGAGCCTATGACTGGGAATTTTTCACCATTGGGCCATATTCCTTCCTGGCTGTGGCGAACACGTTCAATGGCACATCCACTAAGATCTATTCGCACATCTACATCTGGCTCAGTGGCTCTTTCCAGCTCTTCCAGTCTATCCTGGTAAGGTTTGGCCACTGATCAAACTCTACTCCTCAGTCCCCCCTCTGGATTTAGACAAGCCAGGGAATAATTACAGAGACAGGTGCTCTTTAGTCCTCTGGCAAGGTAGTGATAGTTTCCCACTGGGATTGATGGACCGAGATTTATTTTTTTCCTTGGAGGGTTTTAGGAGTGGGTAACATCCCCGCTGCGCCTCCAGCAGGTCCCCCCACACCTCACAGCACCCTTGGCTTCCAAAGGCTTGTACATCCAGCTTCTCATGTGGCTTCCTTCCCCACAGACTTTTGGTGCTGCTGACTGGGAGGTCTTTCATATCGGGGACAGAGTCTTCCTGGCTGTTGCAAACAGCCACAGCTATGACAGTGGGATGCCAGCACCCTCTAACTTCTATGCCATCAACTCCTCCATTTATGAGCTGAACATCACTGCCCAGATGTTTGTCAAATTCCAGGACCTCCTCACCTACAGGTACCTGTGCAAAGAGTCAGGGTACTTCTTAGTCTGCGTCCTTCCCCTGAGCAACCTGGAGGTCTCCTGGGGGGTTCATGCAGGCTTGCACGCTGCCAGGGACAGAGACTGGTGGGGAGGGCAATGGGTGACAGGTCGTTGGCACCAAATCCCAGTGGGAGCTACGAGAAGGCCCTGGATTTGGGAATGAACGTGGATTTCCTTTCAGGAAGAGCCTGGGAAGAGCAGGGTTTTCTGTGTATCATCAGGGTGGCAGAGATTGGTGTGGGGTGGGCTCAGCCCCGCGGACATGCAGCCCCTTCCTCAGCTGGCCATGGAGGGGCCCCCTCACCAGCCCCTCTGCTTGCTTCATCCCCAGTGCCCTGGACTGGGAGTTCTTCTCGGTGGGAGATGACTCTTTTCTGGTGGTAGCAAACTCCTTTGATGGCTTCACATTCTCCGTTAACAGTATTATCTACAGGTACTGCTATGGGAGGAGGGCAGGGTTGGGTAGTTGGGGAATGACCCTGCCGGGAGCCCAGCGTGGGGGCAACCTCTGAGGATGCTGGTGCATCTGCCCAGGGAGGACAAATAGGACTGCTCCCTGTTTCTGGAGAGGTTTCTGGGCAGGAATGAGAAGCCCCATTGAAGGACATTCCACCCTGAACCACAGTGGGGAGGTGGGAGATGCCAGCCCCACAGCTTCAGCTTTCCTGCCCCCTTTCAGGTGCCCAGCTTGTGCCCCAAGAGCTAACTGCCCTCCCCGTGCAGGTGGCAAGGCTATGAAGGCTTCGTAGCGGCTCACCACCTCCCCACTGTTGGCTGTAGAGACTGGGAGGCATTTCACACCGCCGAGGGCTCCTACCTCCTCTACTCTAGTGCCAAGGAGCCGCTTTCCAAGGTGCTCAAGCTGAAAACCACCTGAGGTGGCTGAGACACGCTCAGCTCATCGCCAGGATCGGGGCGTGCTGGGCATCAAGGTGAAGATGGACCACAGAGCCCAGGAACAGCTGCAGCATCAGCCCTGCAGCTGGCTGGCTGTGTGCTCCGCAGGAGGGGGAGGAGGAGGAGGGTAGCTCCAGGGCTCCCTGCAGTTGACCCTGGCAAAGTTGACCCTGCTTTGGTGCTGTTTCTCCTGGGCAAGCTGTACTGCCACGCTCCAGAGCCACATCCTACCCAGGGTGCCTGGCGCCCAGGTGCTTCCCCAGGCTCGCTGGGACCCCGGCGCTTGGCAGTCTCCAGCCAGGAGGGACCCAGAGCTGCTGCTGGTTGTGGCCAGAGCTCACACAAAGCCAGGGTAGAAAGACACTGAGCAGAATGTGTGCTGCCGGGGTGGGTGCATGGCAGGGGGAAGGAAATGGCATGTGAGAAACTGGGGGGAAAAGGTGGCTTCAGGCTTGGCTCTGGCTGCCCAGCACCTTGGCCTGCGATGCTAAGGATGCATCTGGTTCAACATCACACACCACACTTCATGTCCATCTTCAGTGGCCTCGCCACCCCATTCCACTGCTGCGGGTGCCTGCCCACCCTCCCGCTCCACTGTGGCTGGTTTTGGTCATCCTCGCCGAGTGACATGTGTATATGGTAAAAATCCATAGATGTGTACAAGGACCAACGCTAGTCTTTGCACCCCTTTGCATGAGGTTAGTGACTCTCAAGCAAACCTGCTGTGCATGGGGACCAATCCAGCTACCATGGGCATGGGAAAGACCCAAAACTGCTCCAGGTGAAACTGTGGCCTCTTTTCTTTCCTTCACCTTTGTCTGAGAGACTCTTTTGCTTAACCAGAGCTCTAATAAACTGTGTGCACCCAGCCTTCATCCCACGCACAAGCTGCGGGTACCCAAGCTACTCTGCCCATGGCAGAGGCTTTCCTCCACTCCACAAGCAACCCCCAAGCGAGACGGGGCCATGTCCATGGCCATAGGTGGCCCGTGAGGACAAGGTGGCCCTGAGCAGAGTGGGGTGCTGGAGTGAGGGTGCCTCTCTGCCCACCCCACCCCCCCCACACACACACACCCCCACACACCTGGGACCCTCTGACTGTCCCCATAGCTCAGCCTTCTCCAGCCCCGGGTTTCCCACTGGGGCTGGGCCACCCACCCCGGCACTGGGGAGCCCACAGGAGGTGCCAGCCCCGCAAGAAGAGGTTAGGGGGGGTACGGCCTGATCTGCCCTGGGGTCCAGGCCCAGGAGAGATGCCACAGGCAGCCCCTGCAGACCTCCCTTCTCGCTGGGTCCAGCCATGCCTGGGGCTGCTCTGCCGGGAAGGACCATTTCTTGCTTGTGAAACAAGGCAGAACTCAATTTGCCTCCATGGCGCTGAGCCACAAGCAGCATCTCTAATTTGGCCCTGAGGAAAGGCAAGATAAAGCGAGATGTACCAGATGAGGTGCAGAGGCACCATTTGGCCAGCTGGTCCCTTCTCGAGACAGGCTGGAGTGAGGGTGGAGAGGATGTAACCTAATGGGAGCTGTGCTGGTACATTGAATTTAGGCTTGTCTGCTTTGGGAGAGATTGAATTAGGACAAGCGCAACCCCCTGGAGCACCACCACCTCCCCGGATGCCCAGCTTCCAGTGCAGCGCAAACCCTGAGGACTTTTCCTATGTGTTGGGCTTTATTGAGAAATCAAAGGTTTGGGAGATCAGCCCCGGGTTGCTGGTGGCAGGCAGAGGCTGCCGAGATGCCACGAGGGGGCTGGGACTGATGTCCTGCTCTCTGCAAGGCCGGTCCCTCACTGGAGCCAGGATGGGGTGACCCCACTGCACAGAGCAACCCATCCCTCTGCACCCCAGGCTCCAGGGACCTCCTGGCCCCACAAGAGCCCCCACCCTCATCTGTCTCACCCCAGGGGCTAGTTCTCTCCAAACCACAGGGACCACAAGCCTGTGGCTGGGGATGCTTTCTCTGCGAGCCCAGCTCTGGCAGGAGAGAAGGGGTCTCTATAGGGAGATTTTTCCCCAGGAACCTGGGCTCTATCGGCAGGTCTGCGTGGGATGTCCCTGGTGTCCCTCCCCCATGTCATTTGCTCACGCTCAGTCCAGCATTGCTGGGAGGAGCGAAGTCAGTGGCACTCGTTTGCAGGACCAGAGCAAGCACTGGAAAATCCCATAAAGAAGCTTGGAAGCCCACCAGATTACCACTGGCTCCCCACAGAGAAGCTGGGAACAGGGCGCCCCAATCCTGCACTACAGGGCAGTGCTGGTGGTCTCTGCATGGCCCTGGGTGCTCGGCAGTGACTTCAGGTACTCCAAGTGCTTGCAGGTGTCCTCTCGATTGTGCCGGACATAGCAGATCACGTAGACGATGACCATAGTGAACCAGCCAAACATGGTGATGAACATGGCCACGTCCGTGGTCCTCTGACGCACACTGCAGAAGTTGACACCAGCATCCAGGACCTGGAGCAGCGGCTTGCCCACGTACTCCTCGCGTGGGGCTGTGTGGCAGGTGATGTCCTGGACAGAGTCGGGGTCCAGCTGTGCCTCCCACAACACCTCCTGCAAGGCACACTCGCAGTGCCAGGGGTTGTTGGCCAGCCGGAGCTTGGCATTGAGCGCCAGCAAGGCCTCCTTGGGGATGTTGCGGATGCGGTTGCTGGAGAGGTCGAGGGTACGCAGCCCAGCAGCCACTCCTTTGAAAGCTGCCCTGTCGATCTTCTCAATGGCGTTCCTGGAGAGATCGAGTTCCTCCAGGTGGGATAGGTGCCTGAAGGCATTGCTGGGAATCCTGGTGATGCTGTTGGTGTCCAGCTTGAGGAACACCGCATCTTTGGGGATGTCCTTGGGGATCTCCACCAAGTGCCGGGAGCTGCAGAGGACGGCCTTTGCCCCTGCTCTCTCCATACACTGGCAGCTCGGGGGGCAGGAGCTGCCCCAGGGAATGCACAGCAGGAGGCAGAAGAAAGCCTGGGTGATGCTGGCTGCCGGTGTGGTCGTGAGGGTCATCTTGCACCCAGCCAGCTCAGCATGGGTGCTGGCGATTCCCTGGTGGCTGCAGCAGCTCCTGGGCAGCAGGGTGACTCCTCTGCGCTCCTGCAAAGCCTCTCCCATTGCTGGAGGAAAGCGGTGGGTGGAGGGTATATGAGATGGCATTAATTCCTGGAACACCGCTTATGTGTAATGTGCCCTGGCAAAGCAGTGAGAGGCTGGGCTCAGGAGCCCGGAAAACGAGGGCGGAATGATACTGGCTACCATCTTTTCCAGGGCAGCTTAATTTGGCTTAAGATTAATTATACCTGGACATAGAGCTGCAGAGATTAAGAACCCTTTCCCCCGCACCCCCATCTCTGTACAGACCACCCAGACAGGCAAAGGGTGCTGCAGGACTGGGGTGTTAAGACGGGCATGGCCCCGGAGCCTCTGCCCCAGCTTGCTGCAAATTTCCACATGGGATGCGGTGATTTGCTGCTGGAGGACAGCAGCAGTAAATTCCTGTCTCACCAACCCCGCATGTTAAAAAAAAATGATGAGTCAGACTCCCTGGATCATCAGGATGGCTTAATCACCACTGTTTTTTAAATAACAAGATGTGGAGTTCTTTTGCTTTCCCCATATGGTCCATGAGCTGGTACATGTTTCCAAGGGTTTTGCCAAAGCAGGGGTTTGGAGGTGACTTCGTTTTTTTAAAGTAAACAAAGAGTGTGGTTTAACAGCCCAACTCTGGGAGCTGGAGCTTAAGAGAGGAGCCACCGACTATCACAGTAAAGGGGCTGATCTGGGAAACCCAAGGGCCATCCCAGCCCTGCTGGGGATGAGGCAGGAGGTGAAACAGGTGGGCCTTCTTTCCTCTGCCCTTTGGTGCTACTCACACCTCTCCTGCTGCCTTGGTCAGGCTGGGTGGAAGAGATCCCCATGGAGAGGAAAGTTGGGGCGTGGGACCCTGGCAGGCCCAGGGAGCCTTTCACCCAGGAATGAAGTTGTCCATGGTGATCTCATTAGGAGACCAGCTGGGCACTGAGTCATTATCCCCCTGGTACCAGCATCCTTCTGATAATGGCATCCCTCTGGTAACAGCATCCTTTAGCACCAGCATCCCTCAGGTCTGAGCATCCTCAGGGTACCACCTGGGGGATGCTCATACCTGAGGGATGCTGCCAGTGGACCTGCCCGTAGACCTGCCCAGGGGTGTGGGACTGCACTGTACACTCTTCCAGGGGAGATTAAGTCATGCTTCCCTGGGAATCCCTCTGGCCCTACAAGTGCTATCAGGGTCTGCCAGCCTAGTCTCTCTGGGGGAAGGAAGGAAGGATGCACTTTGCGATTCTGGTTCCCACTGCTTGCCAGACCCTGCTCCTGTCCCTGGAATGGCTCTGAGGAGTTGCAGCCACCACATTCCGCCACCCCAGCCGGACCCTGACGTGTGGGGGTGATGCCCAGCCCCGACCCACGCTCATGCCCTGACCGGGGCTCAGGGGCAACCATACCTTCCTGGGCAAGGGGCTTGGGGAGTCTGGGCCCCACCGGGCTCCCTGCAGCAGAACACCCCACCCCCCAGCCCCCCACACCCGCCGAGTCCCAGGGGTTCCTTACCGGCTCTGCTTCAGTTCGGCTCCAGCTCCGGCTGCGGCTGCGGCTGCGGCTGTGGTTGCAGTGCGCCGTCCCCACCTGTTGCTGCGGCTGCTCCCGCCGGGGCCTCTGGGACAGAGGGTCCCCGCCTCGGTGGCACCAGGTGGTGCAGGGGCGGGGGGGGACCTGGGGGTGCCCTGTGGCAGCGTGGGGGGTCCGGGCAAGGACTGCTGGACTGGGGCGGTGGGGACGCGCAGGCAGCACAGGCACGGGTGCTGTGGGTGAGCAGCTGCCTGGAGCCCTTCTGTGCTGTAATTGAGTGCTGCTAATTAGGTTTCAGCAATTCTTCTTAGGCTGTAGTCGCTGCTTGCTGGTTCGGGGCTGCGGGTCTAGAAGCTTTATCGGCTGCAAGGTAAGGCACGATCGCCTCTTCCCTCCCCAGCCATGCCCCCAGCCCGGCCCTCCCTGCGCCTGCGCTGGCTCTTGGCAGAGCACAGTGATGGGAGACCATGAGCAGACATCGAGCAGGCCAAGAACAATTGGAGAAGGTACTGTGCCACTGCCTTGGCACACAGCTTGCTTTCCAGCAGCTCCTCACATTGACTCCAAATGTGTCAAGTCATCTCTGCAGCCAGAATTGGGGGGTGAATCTGCAAGCAAATTGAGTTTGTGCAACAAGATTGAGGGTGGGAATGCTCAATCTGGGCTCACCCTGGAATTGCACTCCAAGCATGGCCTCCAGGAATGGCCCCTGGTTAAACAGCCATAACAGACCACCAGCCTTTAGTTATTTAATACATGGTTTATTGAGCTGGGTTGACTAAATTGCCAGTCTGTCCCCCCTCGCCAAGCCCCAGTACATCACTGGTGAAACTGCAGTTGTGCTGTGGTGGCCACCAGTATGGGAAGAACAGCCCTGGCTGGCCAGTGTCTGATCCATCGGGAGAGGGTGGGGGAACTGAAATCCCTCCCTGAGCAGCACCAGGCATAATATGCCACCGTGGGGCTGTTCTGGGCTATCAAGAAACGTCTTCACCGTGCCTTGTTCTCCCCATGGCAGGCAACAGAAAAGGTGAGTGAAGGACCCCATAAGAGCAGAGATGCCTGGGATGGACACACTAATGTCCTCTTTCCTGTCCAAGAGACCTGCCCAAGGGACCACAGAGCATGGATCACCTGGGTCCAGCAAGCTGCCCCTTTCTGTCCATGTGCACAAGGGGATGGGGGCAGGCAAGTGGCATTTAGCTGGTGCCTTGGCTCAGACAGAGGGAAGGAGTTCAGCTGCAAGATGGTGATCAGCATATACACGCAGGATCACATAACATTGTGGGACTTGGGTGGTGGACCTGTGTGGAGCTATGAAACCATATGTATAATAGCCAAGAGCTGCTCACACCTTCGGAAGTGCTGGATCACAGCTCAGGACCATGTTGTTGGGTCTGACACAACCAGAGATATGGAGACAGCTGCCACAGGAATGACTTGCAGGACAGTCAAGAACTTTAGGTGCAAAAGACCACAAGTCTTCTGCAGAGCAACCCTCTGGGAGCTGTGGCAGTGGAGCTGCCAGGGCTCAGAGCAGGAGCTGTGGAGCAGAGGTGCCCAATGGGTATCCTGGGTGGAGGGGTAGCTGGGGCTAGCAAGTCCCCAGTGCCCACACCAAAGTGAAGAGTAGGTGGGAGCTGAGAGAAGGAACACCTTGCAGGAAGAGCCCTGTAGCTCTGCTTGGCCCAAGCCCTGGGCTAGTGCTGTGGCTGATGTGCAAGCACTGAGAGACAAGCTGGGGCTAAGCTTGGTGGCTCAGGTGACCGGGATGCTGCATAGGCACTGCCCAGGCAGCCCCTGCCCCTGGCTCCTGGGGAGGGGACAGTTTTCCTCCCAGAGACCTGCAATGTACATTCACAGAGGCAACCAAAGTACCTAGTCTCCAGTAGCTGCCCATGGCCTCACAGGTGAGCTGTGGTAGAGCTGCAGGTCCCAACCAGAACCTGATCTGGGGCAGCAGGAGCCCTGGCCTGTGCTTGAGGACTCAGTAATATGCGCCAAGGAGGGTTGAGACCTTGTGCAGGAGCTCCTTGTGGTTGGCATGCAGGGGAATCCTCTTGTCCAGCACCTGCCAGCGGATGCACAGCTCCGGATCGCAGCCCTGGAGGAACTGGAAGGGGACCAGAGACATCACGTACGCACTGCTGGCGAGGGGCTGTGCCAGCCATGCTCAACAGCAGCTCTGGTCCCCAGCCTCCTGCCCTTTCTTTTTGGGGCCCCATGGTCATCCCCATGTTCTTCCTCCACTGCATGCAGCTGGAGAAGCCCACTCCTGATGAGGGCAAGATCTGGGTCTGGAGGTCTGGCTCCCCTGCCCCATGCCCGCTGAGGGCTGGGTCAGGGAGCTGCAGAGGCAAGGGGCCCATACCGAATTCAGCCGCTTCATCTCCACATCGTTCTGGTTGTCAAAGTGCACACTGACAGCGACCGTCTCGACCCAGGCGTTATCCGTGTTGCGGGGGTCATCAAGGTACCCCTTGTGTATCTGTGCACAGTGAAGGAGTGCCACGTTAGCAGAGCCCTCACCACCTCTCTCAGGGCGCCACAAGGCCCTGGGGGTGGTGGGACATTGCCCCACAGCTCCTCTGCCCCACTGGAGACCAGCGCCCTGTTCCCACTGCAGCTGGAGCCATGGAAAGCAATCGCAGCAGGCACAGACACCCATGTGTGCAGCCCACCCTGGGGTTCCTCGGCTGCCTCCCAGACTGCTGCGTGGTGTGAAGCCATTATGGCGTGTCTCTGCCTCCCCCAGCCATTCCTTCCCAGTGGGAGCAGTGGCCAGGTGATGCAACCTGCCCCTGTACCCTGGGAACACCCTTGTGCCCCTGCGCCACCATTATGTCCACATATCCCTGTACTGTGCTGATGCCCCCACGTGCCTGTACCGCCATGACACCTGTGTGTCCCTGTACCGGGGCAATACCCGCATGCTCCCATACCACTGTAACACCTGTGTGCCCCTGTACCGCTGGGACACCTGTGTGCCCCCCACCTCAGTGCCTTGTTTCAGCAAGTTCTGGAACTGGGGCCAGAATTCCCGGCGCAGGATCCACTTGAGCTTCAGCGGCAGCATCTCACCGGGCTCCAATGACCCCTGCACCAAAGCAGATGTCAGCCGTGGGGCCTGCCATCAGCCCAGCCCAGCACGCTTACTGCCACGAGCTTGGCCATCGGGGGTTGCCACCACTGCCGAAGATGCCACAAGCTCTGGTGGGGGGAGCAAGCAGCAGTGGTGCCTTCCTCCCTCCCTCTCCTGCCCGAGTCCTCAGCTGTGCCCAAGCATGTGTCTGAGTTTGCCTGATTCAACATCTGGACCTCTCTGTCAAAGGATGCCATGCCAATGACTTATGTCACAAAGGATGTGTGAGAACTGAAGAGGCGGAGGAGGAGGAGAGAGAAGCAGGGAGACAGGGGGTCAGGGTGGGTGGGGGTATGTAACCTCACCACTGCCCCCCCAGCACTCTTGGCAGCACAGCCCCATACTTGGATGCTCTGCGGGAGGGGCAGAGGTACCTCCTCGGACAAGGCTGTGACACCCATCTGTGTTTCTCCCTTTTCCACAGGGCATCCAGCCATTGGGCTGGGCCAGCCCTGTCTCCCTGTACCCTTCCGCACCAGCTGGCTTCCACCAGATCTTACCCCGGGCAGAGCCCAGACATCTGACAGTGGGTACTGGGCTACTAGGACTTCCAGCATCTTCTTCAGGCTCTTCCTTATAATGGACCCATCCAAATTCCTCCGCCAGCTGTGAGAGAGGCCCCTGTTATGCTGCAGCTGGACTCAGCTACCCCCTGCCCAGCAATGGTTGAATGGGCAGTGGTGGGTTTTGCCACATCCCAGTCTCTCTGAGGTGGCTTCGTGCTCCCTTTTCCATTCCACCTCCCCAGCCCCGTCCTGGAGCAAGGACACCTCTCTGTCCCCACGCACTCACCGAGTCACAACGGGGTGCAGGGCATGGTTGGGCCCAAAGCAGTGCAGCCTCCCACGGCCTCGCAACCCTGTCCTGCCCATGGGGTTCCTGGCAGGGAAAGAGCAAGCGGGCTGAGACAGCACCAGGGTCCCTCTGCGCACCCTGTCAAGTTGATCAAAGCCCTATACTGCTTCCCCAAGTTTCCCACCACTGCACTGCACCTCTTCTGGGGTGCTAGGTTTTTTTTTGGAGGGAAGGGGAGCCCTGAGGACAATGTGTGCCATTATCCCTGCCCCACCATTACCCAAACGGAAGCGGGAAGGGGATGGATGCACCCAGGCCCCTCTGGATTCTCCGTCTCCCCAGTGCTTTCCCTACAGCTGGGCACCCCAGCTCCCTCCAAGCCCGTCTGCCCCCATGGTGGATGCACTCACAGTGGCAGCCCATCCTGCACGGTGTAGAGGCCATGGAAGCTCTGCCGGTCGATCAGCCCATCCATGGTGTTGTAGTTGATCTTCAGGAGAGACTCCAAGGAGCTGGGGGGTGGGAGGCAGCCCGGCAGGGAGGGCTGGCTGTGCCACCCAGGGAAGGGGCAGGGGAGTGGGGAGCCACAGGAGGACACTCACAGGCTGAATGGGTCCTGCACAGCCATGTCCTTGTGGTCGGCCGAGTAGGTGGGAGGGTCATAGAGTGGGAAGTCCACCTGCAGAGCACGTGGCCATGTCAGGCTCCCCGACTTGCGTTCCTGCTCTGGTGGCAGGCAAGGACTGGGACCACCGGAGACAGTTTCTGCCCCAGTCCCTTCCTCTGCCCAGCTCGTGGCACTATTCCCCAAGGCATGTAGGGCTCTGGGCCCTGCTTGGGGGCTGAGCTCAGGGTCTCAGCTGGAGAGTTGGTGCCTCTCATTCATGGCCCATGTAAGGTGCCAGATCCTGTCCCTGACCCTGAGCCAGCCCTTATTCAGGAAATGTGGAGGTGGGTATTTGTCCCCTCTGTCCCCCAACCGAGCAGCCCCAGGCATCCCTAGCACTGCAGATCCCAGTAGGAACGATGCCTCTTCACCTCTCCTTGTTCCTGGGAGGGCCTTGGAGCAGCTGCTCCAGGAAGCCACTTGTCCCAGGGCTGGGAAAAACAGGAGCTCCCAAGTGTGACACAGGTGTGATGATGGGTCTGTTCCTCTTCCCACCACCGCTGGGATCTGCCCCATGACCTCCCCTCCCAGCCCTGCTGCCCAGGGTCACAGCTCCTACCTCCCAGGGCACCTTCTCATCTGGCACAGGGAAGCGAAGGGTGTGAGACCCTGGGTAGAGGAGGTTTCGGGCAAGCACATGGTATGGGGGCTGGCTGTCTTCAGGTTTCCCCTCCAGGTCAACCTCCTTCATCTCCGAGGCTTTGCTGGAGCCTGTGAGGCAGACACAGACAGCGAGGCCCCACAAAGCAGGGTGCTGAGTCCAGTCCTGCAGACTGTGGCTCTGCTGAGGGGGCTGGCTGGGTCTCTCCATGGGGATGCTGATGTCCTCTGGGGGCCTGGCCCCAGGCATTCCTTCCAGCAGGCCCCAGAGGAACTCCCCTGGGGATGCTGCAGTGGAAAGCCTCAGCCGTGGGCTCCAGGATTGGAGGGTGGGAAAGGCTGCAGGAAGGGCTGGATGGCCTCGCAGAGCCCCCAAACCTCCCTGGGCCAAAGGACCCTCTGCCTCTGCCTTGCTGCTTAACAGAGGGGCGTGAGGGGCTGCTCAGCCCTGGTCTGCAGCCCCGTGGGTGCCAGCGCGGGCGTCCAGGTTTCCCCAGTGCTGCTGGGGTGGAGGCGGACTCTGCTTACCCAGGGGTGGCATATCCTCGCCTGAGCCAAAGCCATTGCCCTGCAGCGCCTGCATTATCCACCTCAGGGCCTGGGCACTCTGATGCACCTGCGTGGGACAGGAAAGAGTCAGCCCTCCCAGACCCCAGCTGCCCCCCGGGCTCCCTTGCTCAGGTACTGCAGGATACAGCCCTGGCAGGAGGCACTGCTATCCTTGGCTCCTGGCTGCTCATCCCCCAGGGCAGCAGTGATCCTTGCTGTGCCTTGATGCTTGGCTTGGAAAACCACCTCCAGGGAAACATTTTTTCAAAGCAGGTGGAAAAGGAAGGGGAAACAGCAGCTGTGCTGTGGCTGTCTCAGAGAGGAGATGCCAGGGCCTGGTCCAGCTCCCCTGGCACCCCACTGCTCATGCAGGGTGTGGAACAGCTTCACAGGGAGCGGGGAAGAGAATCCCCTGTCTCCAGAAGGTCTGGAGGGTCCTCTCGGGCCAAGGAGGAGGGCTGGGTCAGCTCTAACTGCTTGGGTGACCAGTGGAGGCAGGGACTCAGCCCACCACTTCCCACCTTCATCCTGTTCACTTTGGAGTCAAAAAGAACATTTCCCATAAACCTTCTCCTCTTGGATGCTACTGTTTTGGCAAGGAAACTCAAACTGTTTGAAGGGGGATTGATTCAGAGGGGCTTTCTCTTGTGCTCTGGTTCTGTTGACTCAGCCCCTGAAAACCCCACCTTTCTTAGGTAGTTGCTCAGCTTTTGCCTCACCTGGTCTTCCAGAGAGACCAGTCTCCGCTCCACCAGCCCTGTCCTCTTCACCCGGTCCAAGTCCAGTAGCTCTGCCAGTACATCAACCCTGGAGGGACAGCGCAGAGAGGAACCCCCTCAGCAGCCACCCCTGCACTAATCCCAACTCTTCCCTGCCCAGGACACCGGAGGACAGAAGGACGTCCCTGTCTCAAAAGTGCCAGTACCTCTGCGCAATGTCTCGGATTTTCTGCTCCGTGTTCTGCTTCTCCTGGCATTGCTGGTGCTGCAGGTAGTTCTCCTTCAGGTACATTTCCCAAGAGAGGAGGGAAGCTTCTTCATTCTTTTCCAGCTTCTCTTCTGCCAGAGGAAGGGGACAGCAGTGCTGTCAGATCCCTGGGCATCCCGAAGCCCAGTACCGCAGCCCAGATGCCAAGCCTTGTGCCTCGGTGCATGGTGCCGTGCCCCGGGGAGGGAACAAAGGGCAGGAGGGGAGATGCTGGTCCTTACTGAGCTGTTTGTTGCGCATGGCCGGCCTGCGGAGCAAGCCTCGCCGGACCAGGATCTGCAGGTGATTGAGGAGGATGAAGGGTGGAGGCGCGGGAGGGCGGCCATGGTACTCCTCGATCAGGTCGTGCCGCTGGAACTTCCAGATCTGGTCTGTGTGCTCCTGGACCTGCTGGAAGGTGTAGCTGGGGCAGAGCCCAGGTGTCAGCCATAATGTGGGGATGAGGGGGCACATCATGTCGGTATGGTGCCCCAGCTCCTACCCATCTCCCTGATCAGCCCTGGCCTGCACCCACTGCTTCCACCATATCTATAACCCCCTCAAAGTGCCCCTGTGCTCTGGTCAGCATGTGCCCCAAGACCCTCCTTGCGCTTTCTCAGTATGCAGTGCCCTGGCCATGGCCAAGCCCACAAGCAAAGCCAGCTCAATACACTGTCAGGACCATGGGGCCAGGTCAAACTCACTTGAACATGGCGATGAGGAGGTTGAGGAGGAGGATGTTGGTGAAGAGCAGGTACAGGCACAGTAAGATGACTGTCAGCCACTCTGGGAAGATGGGTTTCTTGCTGTCCTCATTTGTCTCTGGGCACTTGGGTTTGTAGGGGTCGGTCCCATTGGGGCTACACTGGTCAATATTGAAGTTGACCCCTGCAAGAGAGCATGGCATGACTCCACTGCAGCCAAACCTCACGATGTCTCAGGAAGCACGTTGTGCTCTCTGAAAGCGGCCAGCATCAAGGGAGCTTAGCACCATGCAGGGATGTGACCTCAATCTGCATCATCCCAGGTGCTCTGCTCACTGCCACCAGCTTTGCAGTTGTGGCACTGAGCTGGATTGACTCATGCTCCTGTGCCTTTGCTAGTGTGCTCTCTTGACTGCTTGGGCAGGTGTAGTCCCTGGGCTTGCACTGGTGGCAATGCTCCCAGTGTGCCAAAGTGGAGCTCCATCCCCATGCCCTGTCATTGCTCCCTCCTGGCCTTAACGTTGTGCTTGGAGAGGAGCCCTGCACAGGACCTCCATGGCCTGACATGGCAGGAGCTAGGCAGGCTGCGGCATAAGCTTGGTACCCCTCAGCCTTGTTGCAGCCACCCTGCTTGTGCCACACGCTGTCACAGGCTGGTGTCCCTTACCATCGATGTAGGAAGGAATCTGCCCGAAGATGGTCAGGTAGGAGTGGTAGACCACGCCACGGAAAAGCCACTCCACACGTTCCTCATTGTGGATCAGGATGGCCTGCTTGGCAACCCCAAAGGACACCACCCACACTGCTAGGAGGAAGAGGAAGAAGAAGACATCCTTCATCTGCAAAGAGAGGGGAAGCAAAATTGGGTCCTGGGGCAAACCCCACTCCAGGATAGGATAATACGGGTGGCACATCCATCCCATGCAGGCATCCAGCAGCTCTAGCTGATCGCCCTGGCAGGGTGAGGGGAGCTCTCACCATGCGCTTCACAATGATGATCTTGGGCCCCAGTGTTTTACTGACTGTGAAAATGTGCATCAGACGCAGGCAGAAAATTATAAAAGCCAGTGACAGTATGATGCGCCCGGGATATAAAGTTGATGGGATCAGCCTGGGCACAGAAGAGAGGAAAGGAAACATCTCAGTGCCACCACTGTGGGGGTTTTTTCTGATCTTGCAGCATTACATTTCTGCAATATCGGTGAGCTTCCCCAGAGTGCTGGGTGAGCAGCTGAAAGCAGAGGCAAATTGGCCAGAATGACTCACATGACCACAAAAATCTTCACTGGCCTTTGGAAGAAGAAATTGCAATTAAAGAACCTGCATAGTTCTCACACTAGTTTTGTAGCCTATAGCTGTGGCTTGAGCCTGCGCACTGACAGGCAAGTGGCTCTGCAACTCACCTGCAAGTCAGCCCTGTCATAAAGACTAGAATGGCGCAGATATCCAACTTATTCCAGAAGTCCTTGAAGTACAGGGAAGCCATTTTCACAACCCCAAACCCATCTGGATCATACAACAGCTGTTGGGAAGAGAAGAGGGGTTGGTATTTCAGTGAAAGGCTTGTAAGATACTCATGTGCCTTGCAGAGGGGAGGGACCGCACAGACCTGCTGGCCATCACTGGGCCCTCTTGCTTACCTGAAGTTACCCTGAGCCTACAGGGTTTTCTATAGGGGCATGGAAGGAGCATGGGGAGAGATACCTGAGACATGGGGCTCTTTATTCTGGTGAAGAAAGGCAGTGAGATGTTGAAGCAAAAGCTGAAAAAAAGCAAATGTCAAGCAAAGCCTAGAAATGCTTCTGGGAACAAACGCCCAAGGAAGGAGGTGGTGCCTCCGTTTCCTGATGTTTTCAGCTCAAAACAGCATGTCTTTCTGCAAGTACCCAGGGCTAAGCCAGACGCAGCCAAGGATATTCTCCGGCCTCAGAGACAGGGGGATCTGGCAGTCCCTTGTGCTGGGACCCCTCTGAATGGATGGTGACATGAGAAGCAGCATGGGAATGTGAGCTACGCAGGACCTTCCAGGAGCACCTAGAGGGGTGTCTTGCCCTCCTCTCACCTCCTCCCAGCCTCTGCTCTGCCTGCCCCGTACCTGGCGGATCTCCTCGCACACCAGGGAGAAGAGCCAGAAGTAGATGAGGTACTCCCGCCAGGACGGCAATGGCTGGAAGTCAACCATCAGGACGTAGGCAAAGAGCAGGAGGAAGGTGAAGTAAGAGAGGATGTTCATGTGGAAGATGACAACAGGTGCTGTGAAGAAGGCTCGGAGGCGCGTCAGACAGCCTGCGGGCTGCAGCCTCTTCTCCCTGTGGGCAACAAGGGTGGAAGCGGGGCTCAGCTGCCCAGAGAGATGCCATGGCAGCTTCTCCCAGCCAGCCTTGGTGCACACATGCCCCAGCTGCAAGAAGTACCTGAAGGTAATGAGGCTGGTATAGAGAAGTGGGAGGAACAGCATGCATGCAATCACCCGCCAAAGCCCATTGTCCACGCACATCTTCCCCCACCAGACTTTGGTTAGAAAGGCCTGTGAGGAGGGAGGAAGAGGAGCACTGGTTACAGACGCACCCTCTGTCAGAGCGAGGCTGCAAGGCAGAGCACCACCGCTGCCAACAAGGAACCCTGGATCTGAGGCAGAGGACACTTGGGCACTTCCCCTCCAAGCACCACTGCTGGGAACTCACCTGGACACCCCCATGGGACACAAAATTCATGTTCTTGGCCTCCAATGCCAACTGCAGACAGGTTGTCTTCCCCCAGGCCTCAGAGACACGAGTGAGGAGCTTCTGGGCTCTCTCTTCATCTTTGCGGTAGCAGTCTGTGAACACGCCTGGCCAGGCAAGGAACAGGAAGACAAGGCTGAGCTCTGGGGCCAGCTTGGTGCTCAGCAAGGTGCCTGCAGAGCCACCCTTTGCAGCAGGATCTGGACATTGCACCACACAGTGGCACCCTCTGCGCTCCCACCACCACCCAGCCACAGCCCTTGCAGCACCATGACCCCAACCGTGACAAGGAGAGCCCTGTTTGGCACCCCCCCACGCACCCATCACCCCCAGACACCTCCTGGGCAAAGCTAGCCAGCCCTGCAGGGTGTGAGAGCAGTTCTGGGTTGCTGGTCCCCTCCCGCTCACCGATTGCCTTGTGCTCGTACTGCTCGGCCAGGGTGAGCATGTCATCGGTGGTGTCGGTGTCTTCCTCCTCCTTGGCAAGCTCCTTCAGGATTTTGCTGCAGGCCAGCGCAGCTGCCATGCAGTCCTGGCTCTGGAGCAGAAGAGGCCAGAGAGAGCGTGGGGCTCTGCGCCCTACCCTGCAAGTCCTGGCAGTCCTGCCAAGCAATCCACAGCTCCCATGGGAGGGAAGGAGGGTGTTCCAAGCAGACTGCTGCTCAGGATGGACAGCTGGCCGTGACAAGGGCTGAGCTGTACTCCCCTCTGGGTGCAGGGGCAGTAGGTAACCCACTGCCACAGGGAATCCAGGGACACCCCTGGTCTCGAGTGGGAAGCCTTGGGTGACGGGACAGTGTGACTCCATGGCTCTGCATTGCTCACCGTGCCACCAGCCACACTGCCTCTTGCCCCAGGGATGCTGTTTATGGGTGGAAGCCTTCTCCACCCCAGCTGCCATGCCCCTGTGTCCTGCCTGTGGTGTGCTGAGCCCTCTCTCGGCCTTTGCAAGGAAGAGCACACTTCTGGCCCAGCACATCACCTCTGCTGCAGCATACGTTTTGGCTGGGATGGGAGGGATCTGGCATCATGGTATGTGCCTGGGGATGAACATCCAGTGTCTGCAGGCTCACTAGCAGACTCCCATTTGGCTGGGGGTCAGGCTCAGGCACTGCCATGGGCCAGCTTGCCTGCTGTCCCAAATGCCAGCAGGTGCAATCTTTCCTCTTGCGGCTGGGAGGTTTGGCTCCATCTGAGCCTCTCAGCTAGGACCAACAGCTCTGGGCTGTGATACCTGGGCCCAGATGATTTCTGCCAGCTCCTTGCGGTTCTGGACCACAGCCCAGATAAGCAGGTCGCGGACTGGGTCCATGGTGAAGGTGACTCGGCTGGCAGAGCGCTTGTAGAGGGACCGGAGACTTGACCCCTGAACCTGCAAGGCATGTGATGGTCAAACCTCTTCCCCTGCCAAGAGGCTGCAGAAAGCAGAGAGCCCCTCAGCACAAAGCCACCCCCAAACCCTTGGGTGCCTGCCCCCACCACCCATGGAAGGGCCTTTGCTGCAGATAGTGAGCAAGACTGGAAATACCACTTCTTCTAGGGCCAGGATCATGTGGGAGTGTGCCCATCCTGCCCAGTGCACCCACCCCACTGGGTTCTGCCCACCAGAGGCACACAGCCACATGGTTCTGTGGGTGTAGGAAGATGGGAGTCGGACCTCAATGTGGGGCAGATGACCTGGGCAGGCCTTTAAGGGACTTCTAAGTGGGGTTCTTGAGCAGGCAAGAGGACAGAAACCAAGCTGCAACCTCCAGGATGGCTTTTTGAGCCAGCGTCCCCCTCCCTAATACAACCCTGCCATCACATAACCTGGAGATGCATACATTCAGCTTGATGTGTGGGACGGGGATGGAGAGCCGGGGCCGGTCCGTGTGCTTGGGCTTGGGGTAGAGAGGCTGTGTGGAGCAGCCCAGGAGCTCTCGCAGCACCTGGGAGACATGGTGCAGTTGGATTCTTGTCATTTTGGAGCCAGCTGTGTGCTCTTTCTCCTCCAGCAGGACCTTCTGCAGCTTGCTGTGGAACAGGCAGGATGGTTCCATGTTGTTGTAGAGGTAAACCAGGGTGTCCCAGGTGACAAACTCCTTGAGACGCACTCCCTGCTCCAGGAACAGCTTCACAAACTCTGGCTTGTTGGAGATCAGGGCAGCTGCCATCACAGGGTGGAGATCTGTGGGCTGGCAGGCCAGAGGCAGAGTTGAGGGGCTCCGTGGCCCCAGAGCAGGGCCCTACCATGCTCCTCACTCAGATGGGGGAAAGATTTTATCCCTGAGCACACAAGGAGTTTCTGGGTGCACAAGAGCAGCTGGGAGGTACTGGGACATCCCCCAGAGACACAATTCTGGGTTGGTACGCCCTCTCCTCTGGCAGTGAAGCCCTCTGCTCCCTTGGCTGCTGGGTGGAGGGATGGGGTAGGGCAGAGGGTAGACCCTCTTTCCCCAGCTCATGAGGATGCACTGTACAAATGAACAGGACCTCACAGGCTTGTCCTCTGTACACAGCTCTTCAGCTGAAGGATCATGGTTCTGCCAGCTGGGTCTCAGCCATGGAGAGACTAGCTGCTCCTGATGGTCACCCAGTTCAGCCTTTGTGGGACTTTCCCTTCCAAGGCAACCTTTACATGTGCTCAGAAGTGAAAACAAAGCCCATGGGTAGGGGGGGTACGTCTGTCCTGGCAGGAAGGTACCTGCTGACCTTCTGCCACAGCTTGGTTTCAGTCTCAGCTTTTCATGCCAGCCACATCAGTCCAGGGTTGCAGCACCTTGTAACAGCCCTGGCCTGCATTGGCTAATCTGAGAACCTGCCTCACCCTCCCTTCCCAACAAAGGTGTAGCTCTTGTTCAGGCTGTGCATTTTCACACCATCAAATATCTCCTCTTTGGGATCCTGGTTCCCACCAGCCCTTCCCAGTCCCATGAAAGGTATGTGAGCTGAGGGAATCCAAACTGTCGAATGAAATAGGAAAATCCCTTCCAAGTCCCACAGCCCCAGCAGAAAGGACAGAGAACCCTACTCAGCTTCAACTTCTCAACAGCTGGATCAGGCATGGGACAGCAGAGCTGGCTTGTGCTGCTCCTGCCCCACTATGTAGTAAAGTTTGAGCAGGGAAGCACTAGGCTGGGTGAGATGAGCTTAGAGACAAGTTGCCATTTGACAATGTGGAATGAGTAGTGACCACAGGGCAGAGCTGGCAGGAGGTATTTTTGGCTCTAGGTTGGTGGATTATCTTTAAAAGACACTGTTTTTTAACAAAATACCAATCAATCACCTTTGTAAACAATTTTAAGCCAAATAGGACCTTTACAAGCAATGAATTGCAGGGTGTTCTCACCTCTGCTTCGGGTGTTCGAGTGCACTTTTGAAAGACAGGACAGATTAAGAGCCCCAGGCAATGTGGTGGGAGTTCAGAGTCCAAGAGAAATGCCCTCAAAAACTCTCCCTAGGCACAGCCAAGGTGAACAGTGCCCTCAATAACCACAGTCCTCCAGTGGCACCTTACAAGGTGTAAGCCTGACCAGACAAGCAGCACAGGTACTCCCTTACCTTCCATTCGTGGTCATCTGTGAAGATCTCACTCCGAGCAATGTCCACCCTGTTCCAGGCCACAGCTAACTTCAGCTGGTGGTCCCAATTCTCACGACCAAAGTGGTCCTGGTTTCGAGATGCTGCATGCAAAGTGCATGTGTTAGAACAGAGGATCATTTACATGGCAAGAAGATACCACCTGGAATCCCCCATGGAGGCCTGGCCATTTGGGAGAAACATGACTCCCTGATCAGCTCAGCATCACAAGGTTTAGGGACCCCTTTGGTGACCACATAAGTCAAGCAGCTGCAGGAGGTGGCTTGTGACCCCCATCCCATTCATCTCGTCCCATCCTCCCAAGCAGGTCCCCACCCCTCACCTTTGAACAGGGCTTGGAGGATGGCCACATCCACATCCTGCTGGCCATATTTGCCCTCTCTGAAAATGGTCAGGAGCTGCCGGCTTCGCACTATGTCTTGGATCTACAAGGAGAGCCGTGGGCAAGCAATCAGCAGCTGCACCTCCTCTCTGCCGCTTCCCGTGCTCCCCTGTCCTGTGTGGGGCTCCCCTCGGGTTGCCTGCAGACCCCCTGTGCTGTGTCTCCCAGGCCTGGCTAGGGCTGATCCTAAATGGTACCTCTCTGCCCAAAGGGAGCAGGCAGTGGAAGAGCAGAGCTTGAGCTCTTGGGGTGCCCTCCAGGACAATGCTGAGCAAGGCTGGGGGGAGATGGATGGTCAGCAGAAGATGAATCTTAAACTTCACACTGGGAGCCTTGCTGCTCATGGGCAAGGACCCCTGGGGACCCCCTTGATCTCCACAAGCTCAGCAAGAGGAGCCATCTGCCTGCAAGAGGCTCACCTTCTTGGTCCACTCCACCAGCTTGCCCTCAGTGAAAAGCTCATAGGTGTCGTGGAAGAACATGCTCAGTTTCTTCTGGATCAAGGCAATGGTTATCTTGGGCACAGGCAGACTTGCCACCTGTGCGATGACATCGGCCACACGCCCAGACCCTTCCACTATCACACAGGGAGTCCCGTTGGTGATGGCATTGTAGATGGTCTGCAACAGAGCAGGGAGGCTGGTCCTAATCCCACCCAGAGGCCAGCAGACCCTCTCTGAGCCTGAGACCCACACTGATGCTCCACAGCACTCCCATCTGGCTGCATTTCAGCCAGTGTGGCACCACGCTCACACCAACACCGGAGAGGAGCATTCCCAGCAAGGAGCTGCCCCCTCCCACCACCACACCCTCTCAGCTCTGTTGGGACTGGGCAGGAGCAGTTCCTTACGTCGAGTGTCCCAGGGCCTCCTTCCAGCACCACACACACAATGGGGATCTTGATGGTGACGCCTGTGGGGAAGCAGAGCCCAGGGTCACTTCCCTGTGGGGCAGCCACTCACCCTGCAGCTGAATGTGGTCCCCTCTGAGCGGTGGGGTGTGAAAGGCAAGGTGGAAGCACTGCCCCCTGACGTGCCAGGCTCCAGAAGAGAGGGGAGACAATCTCCTGGCGGTCATGCTTCTGGAGTACGAGTGTGAGTGTGTTAGAATAGAAGATCATTTGCACAGCAAGATGATACCACCTGGAATCCCCATGGAGGCCTGGCCCTTTGGGAGAAATTACTGTCCCTGATCAGCTCAGCATCACAAGGTTTGGGGACCCCTTTGGTGACCCCATAAGTCAAGCAGCTGGCAGAGAAAGGCTCTTTGATTTGTGTCACTGAGGAACCAGGTTCCACATTTACCATGACAATCCTCTCAAACTCCTTGCCTGGATCCTCCAGGGAAGCCACAGCCTACCTTCTCACCAGCGGCCAGGATAGGTACCCCTTACCAATGGATGGCCCATCCCACCCTGTGCCCTCCACTGCCTCAGTCCTGGCTATGTGTTGCCATTACCTCCTTTCACCTTGGTCTGCTCTGAAATGAACTTCTCCAGTCTGGTCCTCAGGGGGATTTCCACCCCATACCTCCCGTGGGTCCCATCATCCACCAGGATGAAGTGAGAGTGGTTGCTGTCCAGGCATGACAGGCTGCCTTGGTTCTCCTCATCCAGTATGTACTCAGCTGGAAAGCCACCCTGTAAGGTGCAGGAGGAGAGACTCTGGGAAAAGCCTGGCAGGGCTGCAGAGGAGCATCAGATGCCCAAAGCGACCAGCATGTGGGACAGGAACAGGCCAGCAAGTCTGGCCAAACAGCCCTCCCTGCCCCTCCTGCAGTCCTCATGCCAGCCTTGCCCCATGCTCCTCTGTCTCTGCTCTACCTGCCCTCACACCCACAAGGGTCCTCCCAGGAGAAGAGCAGCACCTACGCAAGACACTGGGTAGGGTAAAGGGGCTTCTCAGCAAACATCAGCCTGGGACCATCACTCCTTCTGGTGCGGCTGGGTTTTACCAGGGCTGCCAGCCTCAGGCACTTCTTGAAGCACTCATTCCCAACACAGTCCTTGTCAGGACTTCCCCAGAAGTCCAGGCATAGGCAAAGCAAACACATCTCCAACTCCTCCTGGCTCACCATGGGGCAGATGAGGCTCTCCCGGTTGTACACGGTCCCCCAGGTAGCTATGCCAATGGTGACAATCTCACCCTCCTTGTGGCTGCAGCTCAGGATGAAGTCTCGCACTGCCTCTCCCACCTGTTTCATCACACCAGCATGGGACCCCCCTGTGATGATCCAGGCCCCTGGGGGTCAGAGAGGGGCTTGGGAAGGGAGAGGCTCTGCTCACAGCAATATCCTAGCATCCCCCTATATGGCTGCAGGAACACCTGGTCCTCGGAGATGCTCCATCCCCCAGAAGATGTCTTCCCTGCCCACTACATCAAGCCCTAGAAGCACAGGAGATGCCTTCTTCAGCACAGTGTTGCATCTCTCAGTACAGCTCCCTATGAGCCTGTTTGCAGTGACTGAGCAAGAACAGTCCATCCCTGGTGGTGGTAGTCCAGACAGGGATCTACAGGCCTCCTGGGCCAGCTCTGCATCTCCGCAGCAGCCCAACTTGCTGAACCTGGTATGGCCAGACAACAGGCTCCTCTACCGCTGCAATCGCAGGGAGAGCCTCTGCATCTCTTACCAGTGGTCTGGGCCACTTTGACTAGCCCTTGCCGGAAGATGTTCTTCAGCCTTGGCTTCATGATGAAGTTTTTGGCTCCCCCGGTGACTGAGATGAGAAGGTTGGGTGCATCGAGGCCCCAGTGCTGTGTCATGAGGTGGTAGATGACCCGTGGAGGGGTATCCGAGGAGACACGCACATACTGCAAAAAAGGGAGCATTTTGGGTAAAAACAACAGGGTCAGGGAAACAGGGCACCTCCACCACAATTTATCCTGTCCCAGCAAAGAACCAGGGGCTTCCCATGCCATTTCCCAGCAGAGTCTTGCTGCTGCCCCAGGTATTTGTGCATGACCCTGTTCCCATTCACTTCCCTGGGACCGAAGGGAAGCGAACCTAAGGACGAGGACAGGGAACAGCCACTCCTTGAAGCATGGGTCTCACAGCATGAAGATCAGTCTCGTGGTTTCAGAAAGGAACTAGGTACAAGGCTGGGAGAGAGGAGGGATCCTGTCCCACACCCCTTCCTCTGTCTGGGTCATTGATGCCTTTGGGGCATTTCCATGCTTTCCTAGCCTCCTCTCATTCAGGAGGGAAATATTCACATTTCATCTGCCATGGCAAGACCTGAACACTGGCTCCCCGTGCACCACAGATGGGAAAAACAGATCACCTTTCCCATCTTCTGTCCCAGGCCCGTGAAGTGGATATCACCGAAGGCATCTGTTGGCATTTCCTGGATGTGCCTGCTGGGGTCCCATTCCTTCCCCAGGAAGATGGGAGGTTTGGCAGCATCTTCCAGGTGCTGTTCCCTGAGATAGCCACACTTGCACACAATCCTCCTGAAATACAGACCACCAACTTTGCAGAAAACAATCTAATCCCAAAAGGCAAAGCCCAGCTGGCCCACCTGCCTTAGCCCAGGCAGGAGGTGTTGGCATTCTCATTAAGAACACCACAGGCACTGGCATCTCCCACACAGCTCGTCCTCCAGCTCAGAGCTTATGCAGAAATAAAGGCATTGTTTGGGGGAAAATTTAGCAAAAAAATGGTATTTCTGCCTGTAGAGGTTTAGGACAGAAATATTAAGGTTGCTCTGGATGAAGTATGGATGGAAATGACTGCATGTGAAAGCATCCAGGTTCCCCACTGGGACACAGGATATCAGCCATGTGGTGACACACAGCAGGGTGAAGAACCAGTCAAAAAGGAATTTGTGAATCCTCTTTAACACCAGCTCCCTTGACAGAAAGGTGGGATTTTCTGGTGCTGTAGCTTTGTCACCAAACACCCCTTCTGCTTTCCTGGCAGAGGAAGGGAATGAGGGACTGTCTGACTTACCCAGAATCTGATGTCTGAGAGCTTTCAACAAAGTAGGTGCACTCTTTCTTCCGTATGTTTTCAGGAATCCACGAGATTAGATTCTCCTGAGGGAGCAGGAAAAGCAGCAAGGGGTCAGGGTTTCTGCAAAAGGGCCAGAAGTTATGCCAGGGGCCAGACACCCTGGTGCTTGGAGCGTATCTGGGTACTTCTTTTGATGTGAAGGAAGAAAGTGCCATCGCTATCTGCAAGGAAAAAGCCAGTTGTACTCCAAGGAGAGGAGATATGAGACATGTACCTCAGATATTTGGGGTTTTTCTGTCTGTCCCTAAAACTAAAGTGATCTTTTATTAATGGTCTGGTTAATGAGTCACCAGATAACTCATTAACGCTCTTCCATCATGAGTGGACAACCTCCCCCTCTTCTAGCACCTTGTGAACTTACCTTTTCATTGCTACCAGTGGGGAAATGTGCCTTCCGCCTGCTCTTCGAGACACTGCTACTGCTCTGCTGGAGGTTGGGGACCACCTCGAAGTCGCTCATCTTCCTGGGGTGCGTGGCGGGGTCGTCGCCTCTCTCGGGGCACACCTTGTTCAGTTCGGAGGGGAGCACCTTGGTGTGCCGGCCACGCATGGCCATGGCTGCTGTGTCTTGCTTTGCTCAGCCTCCTCTCTCCTGTTCCTAGGCTGGGAGATCCTGAACATCTCCATCCTGAGTGCAGCAGAAAAGGATACCCATGGACTTAAAGCACTGGGGCATCCTGTCCGTCATTCCCTGGGTGGAGAGACGCCCATGGGAAGCCTGCCGGACCTGCACCATGGTCCTGACAAAGGGGTCACGTGGGTGGTGAACCAGCCTCAGCATGCACCGTGCTGCCCCAGGCAGCCTGTCAGCCTCCAAAAATTGACCCTGCTGCGCTCTGTCCACCAGCAGAGCTGCTGGCCTGCCTGCTCCACTGCCTGGCTGTCCACCAGCCTGCAGCTCTCCTCACTTGCTCTCCGCTGCAGGCAGCTGGGATATTTCTGGAAGCAGGGAGAGCAGAAGCCAGGTGTCTTGTGCAAGCAGCCCGAGCACAGCCCTGCCTGGAAAATCTGTATCAACATGCTGGCTGCAGAGACAGGGCAATTCTCTGCGGGGGGGGGGGGCTCATGCCCCCTGCAGAGGTCCCCTGAGAGACCAGAGCTAAAACCGAGGTGCACACATGCTGCATAGTGAGGGCTGCAAAACTCCTGAGCCCTCCCAAATGCTCACAGCCCCCATTGCTGAGCTCCTGAACTGCTGAGACTGGAGAGCTGCTGGAGCAAGGATGGAAAAGCTCCTGGGTGTCTCTGGAGCCCGAAGGGGAATGGTGTACTCTCAGGGGAGCTGTGATTAGGTAATGGAGGAAGCACAGCACTCAGGTAAGGCACTGGTGAAGCTGTGGCGTCAGCAGGCCTGTGTTTAAGGAGGATTTTGGCTGCCTTTCTGCAAGCCAGGCTCTGCATCAAACCCTTAGGGGTGATAAGGATTGGCAGAGCAAAATCATGGCTACCACTGTATTTCCTTCACATATCTTTCCCCCAGGCTCAGCACTGCTGCAGGCAGGAAGCAGCAAGGAAAAGCCTTTCTGTCGGTCTTATAGAATCATAGAATCATTTATGTTGCAAAAGACCTTTAAGATCGTCCCTCCCAGGTTCCCTCCGGGAAGTACGCAGCCCCACCGACCTGACCTTAGGAGCCAGATTTTTGACAGGAGGGCTTTCTGCCTCAGAACAACCTACAGCAGATCTAATTGCTCGAGAAAGAGCTGTCTAAATAAGGTCAAACACACTCTTAATTCCTGTTCCTGGCCCCCCAGGGTGGGCCGGCTGGTGGAGCTTTGGGGCATGGCCACAAGCAGCTCATGCAGGAAAGACTCTCACACTGGGTTGTCCATAGGCACCCCTAGGGTCAACAAACAGAATACCTGTCCTGAAGGGCACTGGTGCCAAGGGCAGAGCCCCTCCGGCAGCACACGCTGCCTGCCCCCCCCAGCTTGGCAAGCACTGTGGGAGGGGGGCAGCACCCTTGAGGGGCCTACCTGGCAGCCTGCCCCACTGCAGGCAGCACAGGGCCCCTCAACCCGTGGGTCAGGCCACCTCTTGGCTGCACAGGGTGGTCACAGCACCCATCAGGACAGGGGTGCAAAGCCCTGACCGCAGGCACTGAACACTGCCTGTAAACCATGCTCACCCACCCTGCCCCTCCACCGGCATGACCATCAGTGAGGCTGCCTGTACCTTTCCTGCAGCATCCTCCGGCTGCATCACCAGCTCCTCTGCTCCATGCCTGTCATCACGGGGATTCAGCCCTGTGTCCCTCTCCTCCAGCAGATCATTTTGTCAATGGAGACATGGACGATGAGTGGAGAATAGGGCAGAGCTGCCTGCGAGCTGCCTGCAGAGAGGAGGAGATGGCAGGGTGGCTGGCAGTCTCCCAGCAAATCAGGCTGCGGAAGCAGTCCCTGCTGAGAAGCTGCAGTGCCCAGGCAAGCCCAGAGTTTGCTTGAGCGGCTGAGTCACGCTCCCTGTTGCCTGCAGCAGCGATTTCCACCCGCAGCCTCCAAGCGCACAGCCTCTCGCTGCTGTCAGCTCCCCCATGGGGCGAGACACTCACGGCTGAGCCCTTCTTGGCAGATGTCACGAGCAGGGGCTGCTTGGGGGACGGTGGGGCCCTAGCACATGGATGCTGCAGGAAAGGAGCGGCAGCCCGGTGGCTCTGATGGAGAGGCTTTGGTGCATCACAGGCTTGGCAAGCGTTATGAAAATTCCCTTCCCTAACTATTATATCAATCCATCTTCATAGCATGGAAATGTATTCACTTTATTTTTTCATATATGTATATATTTATACATATATATATTAGTTATACACTGTGATGTGATGAGGTAGTGGAATTTTACTGGAGAATTTGGTATTGTTCATTCTAAAGTAAAACAAATGAAAGGACAGCCTGGCCTGGAAAGAAGGACTTAGCTTTGTAGTAGCTTAGAGCAGTCCATGAAGGATAAAGGATACTCCAGGGCAACCACAACAATGCCAGCATCCCAGCCCCTCTGACACATCTTTGAAACCCTCCCAACATCGTCTGGTGTCACAGATCAGTAACCCAAGCAAGACTGACTCCAGGGATGCCTGGATCAATAGACAAGCGTCGAGACTGCTGCAGAAATAGAGTGGCTTTGCAAAGTTTTACTGTGATTAGCAATTGGTAGCATGGGTGCTAGTGATTAGCCCAATCATGTTGCATCTGAATGCTTGAAGGGTATAAGAATCCTATGTAAAACCACATTTGGGGTACTCCGGTTTGGCTGGGACACCTCATGCACATGAATAAGCATTTACCCTTGTAATTCCATGCTTTGCATCCCAGCCTCTTGCCTCGGTCGGCATGGGCAAGGTGCAAATTTTCGTAACACAAGCCCTGAGTGAGGAGCCTCACTGTCACACCATAGGCAGCAAATGCCTTTTGGCTGGTGCGTCCCACCTCCCCGTTTCAGATGCTCTCCTCCTCCTGTTATGCTCCATGTCCTAAATGAACTGGCTTTGCAGCCACTTAACTTGCATTGGCCACAAAATTCGCTTAACAAAGCTAGCATTCATCTTCCTCAGGAAATGTGCTAAGCAGCAAAGCCAGGCCAGGAAGGCAGCCAAGGCAGTGGATGCTGCAGCAGCGAGCAATTTGGCTGGTTGCGGCTCAGCAGCAGGTACGCCAGAGAGCCTGGGTGACTGCGGCTCAGGGTGAGCCGAGGGTCCTGCGGCACCGGGCCCCGGCCATCCCCGATGGCTCTTACTGGAGAAGACTGTAAAAGATCATGGGGCAATGCTGGGAGACAGCTGGGAAGAGAGATGTTGCTGGTTCTCAAAGACAGGCACCCTTGAGGTCTGGGGCTGAAGCCCTGTGCCCCACTTCATGTTGCAATAGGCTCAGGTGCTGGGGCAACACACGAAGCAAACAACTAGGGTCCAGAGGAAAACACGGTGGTGCGATCATGTCCTTTAACTTGCTTTCCAGCCAAAGCATGCAAGTTAGCTTGGGCCATCTATGCAATGAGTTCTTCTGGTTTCCCTGAACAAGAACAAACAGCTGAGACATTTTGCTGGGAGAACAGATGCCACTAATAAGGCAGTAAATAAAATCCATGTGCACTGCTTTACAGTTCAGTTGTAATTAACTCTACACTGCCAAAAGAACTGAAGCCAGAAGTGCACATTAATTACACATTAATGTGAACATTCATCCGCTCTCGGCTCGCTAGCTCTCTGGAGACCTTGGCTTTTATTTCACTTTTGCATATGCCAAAACCACCGTGTCCCGGGGGACCCGCGTGGAGCCAGCATGCTGGGGCGGTTTCTGCTGCTCCTCCTAAAAGCCCGGCTAAAACCCAGCAAGGCTGAAAGCAAATCCTGGCAAGTTAACATCGATTTGCGACAGTGGGAGGAACAAGGTAAGAGCATGAAGGACTCTGCCTTCTCTCTCGGGACTGTGCCCACACACACGTCCCATGCCCCAGGTCAAATTCAGCTAGACTGATGTTTGTGAACTACAATGCTTTTTGCTGCTACCAAAGAGCAGCAAACCTCCTGCCAGTGCCACGGAGCATCCTGTGGGATCAGCCCCTTGCTCCAGGTCTCTCCCAATGGTTACCCTGGCTCTGTAGGAGCCCTCTCTCTTGCCAGATCTCAGCCTACCCAGAAGTTATTGTGGTGCTTCCCTGGCAAGGAACCTTGCTGCAGAGCACAGAGGACGCATCCGTCCTCGGTTGGGAAGGTGTTAAAATGACCTAGCGAGGGAAGACACATGCCCTGAGCTGCCAGGGGAAGGGAGTCCCTCCTGCATCTTCCCAGCATGCCCCAAAAGCATCGTTTGGGCAAGGAATTCCTGGGAAAGATGCCTCTTCCAAAGGCCTTTCCTGAAGAGATATCTCTTGCCTTAGGGAGAACGAGGCCAGCACCAGCTGGGAGAAAGGGAGCATCTGTGGTGGAGACACTGTGGCCACCCGCCATTCCCCGGGCATGGCCAGGGGTTAATCCCCAGAGGGACAAGCAAACCGGGCAGTGGAAGAAACCAGGTGTGGCCCCTCTCAGCATTCCCAGGGTCTTTATTTCAGAGGGCCCCCGGGGGGCCCGGCCGCCCCCTCCGAAGCGGAGCCAGGGGGAGGCGGTGCGCGTGGTCCCCGGAGCCCGGCTCTTCCTCCTGGACCCTCCGCAGCCACGATGGATCTTCGCTGGTCTCCGGCGAAGGGGAGCGGAGCCGGCGGCGCCCATCGTTGTCCCACTGCCAGGACAGTCTCCGGACACGCTGGCGGGGCACGGAGGGGCTGCGCTCCCCACGCTCAGCGGAGAATCTCCGGCGCCGGGGACCTCTGGGGCCCCGCTGCTGCTGCTGCCACCGCCCCTGCCCCGGCCCCGCGTAGGGATGGAAGCGGCTGCGGCGATGGCGGGCCACCACAGCGTCGTCATCCTCCACCTGCAGGAGGCGGATGCCCATGATGGGCCGCCGGCAGAGCGGGCAGGTGGCAGCGACGGCGGTGACAGCCCAGCGCTGGATGCAGGCATGGCAGAATGCATGCCAGCACGGGTCTACGCCAGCGGGGCCTTCGAGGGGACCCAGGCAGATGGGGCAGGTGTCCCCCCGCCGGGGCCTCCTGGCGGCTGCCGGCGCCGCCGGCTCTTGCCTGGATGCCTCCAGTGCTGCTGCTGGCACTCGGTGTCCTGTCAGCTGCTGGGGGGACTTGATGTTTTGCCTGCTGCCTGCAGGACTTGATGGGTGCCGCTGGCGGGCCTTGAAGGCTCGGTTCCGCTGGCGGGCTTCGGTGGCTCCTCGGCTGCTGGCAGGTCACAACGTCTGGCGTGCCGTCGGCAGGACTCGATGGCTCGGGTGCTGCCCACAGGACTCGACGTCTCGTGTGCCGCTGGCAGTACGTGACGCTGGCATATATAGCTGCCCATCGCAAGGCGTGTCGTAGGGTGACTGTGACCCTGTGGTGACATCACAAAGCTCTCGGGGGCACACCTGGGGGGGGCGCAGCCAGGGGCGCACCCGGGAGCTCCCCCAGCCTCCGAGACAGACCCCGTGATGCAAAGCGCACATGGCAGCATGCTTCACACCTCCGCGTTTGCTCAGGCCCCTTTCAGGCGGTCCCTGTTGCTGTTGGTTGTTGTGCCAGGATCGCACAGTCCCAGAGCGGTTGTTGAGTACCTCAGCTTTCTCCTCATCTGTTAATATTAGGTCGCCATTCCCATTCATCGGGGGGGGGGTATGCTTTCTTTAACCTTCCTTTTCTGGTTGACATACCTGTAGAAGACCTTCTTGTTATTCTTTGCCTCCATTGCCAAATTCAGCTCCAGCCTCCCTTTGGCCCTCCTGACCCCATCCCTACACAAACTGGGCAGCGTCCCTATACTCTTCCCAGGAGGCCTGTCCTTGCTTCCACTGCCTGTGCAGTTCCCTCTTGCTCTTTAGTTCAACTGAGCCATGCTGGTCTCTTCCCTTCCTTGCCTGATTTCTTATCCCTGGGGACTAACTATCCTCCTCACTTTTCCCATATCCCTCAGGAGTCTGAACTCCACCAATGCATGAGCACTGCAGCCCAGGCTGCCTCTAATCCTGACGTCACCGATGAGCTCACTTGCATTGGTGACCATCAGGTCCAATATTGCATCCCCTCGGGTAGGGGTGTCTATTACCTGGCTTAAGAAGTTATCCTCAATGCATTCTAGGAATCTCCTGGATTGCCTACAGCTCGCCGTGCTACTTTTCCAGCAGATGTTGGGGTAGTTGAAGTCCCCCAGTAGGACGAGAGCCTCTGAGCGCAAAGCTCCCTGGAGCTGGAGGAAGGCGGCTTCGTCAGTAGGCTTCCCCTGATCAGGCGGCCTGTAGAAGACAACAACCACAATGTTCCCCTTGTTGCCTCTGTCTCTGGTTCTTACCCATAAGCTTTCGACCTGCTCGTGGTTATTCTTCAGGAACAACTCTTCACACAGTATCGATTTCTTGATGTAGAGCGCAATGCCTCCGCCCTTCCTTCCTTGCCTGTCCCTTCTGAACAGCCTGTAGCCATCGGTAGCCACATTCCAGTCATGGGATTCGTCCCACCAAGTTTCAGTAATGGCAGTCAGGTCATAGCTTTCTAGCAGCATGGTGGCTTCCAACTCCTCCTGTTTGTTTCCCATGCTGCATGCGTTAGTGTAGAGGCATTTCACCCAGGCTGTCAGCTGTGACACCTTCTTAGTGGAACACCCCTTGTTTCCCTTGAGGTGTTCATGGACGTTTCCTTGTTGACTCCTACTACCTCAGGAGCCCCCAGCTCATCTCCGCAAGACTTTCACTGTCTGCAGTGTCCCCAGCACGCCTCTGGGCAAGAGGATGAGGGCTCATGCTAGCAGCCCATCCCTCTAACCGTTGTGTATCATCCCACAGCTTGTCCAGGCAAGCCTGATATGTTCCCCCTCCCCTTTTGCCTCTAGTTTAAAGCCCTGTCAATGAGCCCCACAAGCTCCTGAGCAAAGACCCTCTTTCCCCTTTGAGAAAGGTGGCTCCCATTTGACACCAGCAAGCCTGGGGCCCTGTAGGCCATCCCATTGTCAAAAAACCCAAAGTTGTGACGGTGACACCAGCCACGGAGCCATGTGTTAATAGATTGGGTCCACCCGTTCCTTCCAATGCCACTGTCCACAACTGGAAGGAGGGAGGAAAAAATAACCTGTGCCCCAGATTCCATCACTAACCGTCCCAAGGCCCTGAAGACTCTTTTAATCACCCTTGGGCTACGTAATGCAACTTCATCACCTTCATTCAAAACCACCTCTGCACAGACCAGAGACTATTTGCAAAGTTCTGCCTCCCCCAAGCCTTCTGCCGTCTCCAAAACCGTAAAGAAGTTTCTCGGCTGTCATTTATTGGCCCCAGTTAGCATTTCCACCTTCAAATACAGGAACTCTGGAATATAACATAGGATCTGTTGAATTGTTTGCCTCCTTCTCCACTTGTCCTGAAAATCCCGCTGTAGCACTACATGCTGAAACCGCCTATCTGAATCATTTTGTGCTCCCTGCAAATACACAGAGGACGCCGCTGCGTAGCTCAGAGAAGCTCAGGGAGGAGGCTGGTTCTGCAACCCAACACCTAGTAATGAACAGGCATCAAAAAGCCCCTCTGTAACCACTGCCAGAGCAGAGGGACGTGCAGACCACTCTGCAATCACGCCCAAACGCACAGCCATAAAAATAAATGCTTTTTATTTTTTTTTTTTTCTATACCATTACAGAAATATCTGAGGAACATTCTCAACAGGTTGGGCAGCTCAATGGCCCTGGGGATGAGCACAGGCAGCCGGCTCCCTGGTGTGCCATGCCGTGCTCCTGAGCTGCTGCTGCTCTCGGTGCACGACACCCCAACCCAGCCCTCCCGGCGTCAGGGCGTCACCTTTTTGTAGGTAATGTGGAGGTGTTGAGTCATGGGCTGCGTAGTGGTTGCCATTGAGACAGTTTGTTCCAGCTTCCCATCCGAATTGAGCCTGAATCTTCTGGTAATCTAAAAAGGGGGTAAGAAAAGAACTCACGAAATGAAGCAAACAGCATCGACAGGCTAAATTGGTCGGACCTGCGCCCTCTACCTTCCCTTTGCCAGCCTTGGGTTTGCTGTCAGTGTACCACAGATGGAAGGATATGCTCACCACAGCTGTGCGAGTAAACGAGGAGAAGTTTTCTCTCCTAAAGAAGGCAGCCCTTTCCAAAAGACCAGCTCCAAGCCCCGAGACCATTAGCCACGGAGCAAGGCAGTGTCCTGGCACTGCTACTGACATCACCTCAGCACAGAGAGGCCAGCATCCCTCCACCAGAAGAGGGGCTCCCAGCTGGCGGCTCAGGGAGAAGCTCTGCGCTGGACGGCGTCCCCAAGGCAGCCTTCAGAAGCACTCGGGCTCTCTGCAGGGCACCACACCATGCCAGAGTAAGGCGTTGCTCACGCCACGTGGGGAGATGGGAGCCTGCCGAGCCTCGGCTTGCACCTGCAGCCAGGCGGGGCTTCAGCCCCGGGAGGGCGGGAGGGAAGAGCGCTGCCGCCCGCCGCGAGGGCTCGACGGGCGACGTCGCCCCCATCCCTCCACCCGGGCAGGCTGCAAGTCTGTCTGTGCTGCACCAAACGTCAAGAGAGGCAATTTGGGGTTGCCCTGTGGAGCTGGACCACCTAGGAGCCACGCAAGCAGATGCTTGAACCCAGGCTTCAGCAGCTTCCAAAGTGGAGGAGGGAATGGCTAAGTGTCCAGTGTTCAGCACAGGTCGTAGGCCTGTTCCTATTTGTTTTCAAAATAAAGGAGAAAAGTGGGACCATCCTTTTTGAACCTCAGCTCCTGTTCCAGAGAAATGCTCTGGAGGGCATCGCTCCAGCTGCCCAGCCCAGCAGGAGGATGGCCACATAACCATGTAGCAGACCCTCAGGCAGGGTAGCTCCCCAAGTGATCTCTGGTGTAAGGAGGCAGCTTAGCACAGACCACGTGCACCCAGAACTTTGGCCCTTCATGTGATTTAACCATAGATTCACTCCACATCATCCAGAACTGTTTATACTGCCTGGTGCCACTTGCTGTTTCCTGTGCTGAACACAATCCCATGGGTGAACAGAAACAAAGTTCTAGGGACAGCAGGATAACCTGCAAGCACGATTAAATTGCAGTCACTTAAACGAGCCCCATTTAGAAATTCCTAAAATGCAGAGGCTTTTGCAAATGCATTTGTTTCCAGTGAAGGTCACTCAAGGGTTCGTCCATGAACTATCACCAGTCTGCACGCTCCGAGATAGCCTCCTCTCCATTAACACATCTGTTGCTACGCCTGCAGTGTGCTCTTAATGCCAATACCCAACACATTCTCCTTCCAGGAGGTTATTGCCAGCTTGGAGCAAAGCTACTCAGGGCTGCAGATGATGCCCCACTGTTCTGACATTCATGGGGGCAAAGGCAGGAACAGGGTCATACGCAAATGATGTTTTGATTAATATTTGCTGATTAGATGAGGCTTTCTTTGTAATCAATGACAGTGTTCCTCAAATACCTACCCTAAGCAGGAAAAGGCAATTAAAAGGAATACAGGAGACACACATCTTTAACAAGAAATTATTTCACAACGTGTGACCTCGGCTCAGGGTTTCTGAACATTTTTTTTCTGAATGCACCACTGCAGGTCAGACAACAAAGTCTGAATGCCAAAACAAGGAAATTAAATCAACTGGGCAAAAAAGAAGAGGGGGATTTTCTCTTAAAAGTGAACTTCAGTCAAATGCTGGCTGATAGTACCATGGGAGGGCAAGGTCCATGTGCACCTGAGACACATGGGGATACCGCTACTTCCCACACAGGAGAGGAAACATGAAGCACTGGGAAAGGGCGTGGGAGACTGCTGAAATCAACCTAAGTGACATCCACTGCTCTCCCCTCATCCGCAAATCCAGTAATTTTGTCACAGAAGACAACCAGGTCATCCAGGCACAATTTATCCATGGTAAAACCATACTGACTGTGCCAAATCACCTTCTCCTTCATATGTGCAGAAACCTCTGGGGGATGAAGTGAGGCTAAGCAGCTTGTAGCTCTCCAGGTTGACCTTCAGTTGCTTTCTGAAGATGGGTAACCCATGTGCCATGGGTCTCTGGTCATCAGGAAACTCCGCTGATCTCCATCCCCTTTCAAAGATAACACAGCAGCCTTGCAGGCGCATCAGCCAGTTCCCTCAGTACCCACATACTGCGAGGACAGTCCTGAAGTCTAAAAAATATTTGAAAATGTGCCTGTTATCCAGACACTTGCAAGGGAACATAAGCAGGGTGTTTGTAAACAAACCCAGCCTAAGAGTGCTCCTCCACTTCCTGCAGAGCATCTATACGCACAGGGTGGGAGCTGAGAGCCACTTGCTCCTCAGAGATGTAGGAAGAGTCTAATATGCTGCAATTGTGCCTTACGTCCTGTCAGCATCGCCTCTAGCAGGGACAGACCCCTGGGGACTGCTCCTCTCTGTCCATGTGGGGAGCTCCCCGCACCTCAGCACGGCCACACCAGCAAGCGCCTGCAACACAGCCCCAGCCCAGGGAACAGGTCTTCCTTCCTGAATTATGGCTCGGCTGAGCCACAGCCATCCTGAATTATTTTTCAGCAGGAACACAGCATTTTGGTGAAGTTTTCTCAAATAAGCAACTAAAGCAGCTGCACATGTGCCCTTCTCATGACACTTGTGGTCTCTTCATTGCCATGGGCAATTTACACTGTCCTTGGTGAAGAAGATGATGTGCTGGGAGCTGGTTACCTGCCATACCCTCTCATTCCACATCCTCCTTCCCCAGCATGAGCCTCCCAGATACTCACTGTGACCAGCACCTGGGCCTGAACTGCCCCTCAGGTGCCAGGTGAGCATGGACCTTCAGCTTGGGACGTTCCCTCTTCCAGCCTTCAGCCAAAGCCAGCCTTGCAGCCCCCCAAAAAGTAAGACATTCGCTGGCTTTCTGTTGCTTTCCCCCTCTCCTCCTGGCAGTCTATCTGCTCACATTTCAGGCAGTGACTCTGAGAGGGTGGTCCATTTTATTTAAATGTTTGTAATTAAGAGCTCCGCTGCCTTCATAATATCCATGGTATTTAATGGCCTTATTTCTCCTGCTATAGAAAGGAGGCAATACAGCTGCTCCTGGGAAAGGAGAAACCCAACAACTTAAAACACGCATCTGAAGGCAGAGGAGTTAGGACATTGTTTGTGTAGGCACATACAATTTTTGGCATGTCAGTGAATTTAGGGAGCATGCTTATGACACTGGCTGCATCCGCACAAATTTGTGCTCTCAGTTATCTATGGGTTGGTTTTATAAAAACATAAAAACTAAGTTGCAAAATTAAGCCTTGAAGTCCAGAATAAGACAATACTGTATTTGCTGCAAAGTAGTGTCTTCTCTCCCAAGAGGCACACCTCACTTGTCACCCTTCAAAAATTGCAGTCAGTCACTTGTTGCACATGTTATCAGATAAAACAAAACAGATGCAAGAACATGCCAGTACCTATTCTTTGTGAGAGTTTCTTCAACCTTGCTGTCTTTCTCAGCTGCTAGTAAGCCAAGACAACTTCATATGTGACAGCTAGGATTCCAGCAGTGACCTCCGTATGCCACACTAACTCCAGCAGTGCCATCTTACTTGCAGCTGACTGTACCCCATCCAGCTGTGCCAACAACAAACCACCTCTAAGCAAAAAAATAAAGTCAATCAAGACTGGAGCTGACAGCAAGTGCCCAGCCCTAACAAGCAGCCACAAATGGGAAGAGAGCCCATAGCAACTTGTGAATGCCCTGAAAAGCAAGCAATCAAGATTTGCAAAGATAAGGTGATGCTCCAGTGAAAGGCCGGTGTTCCTAAAATATCCTGATGAGGCCCAATACTGGGCATACCTTACACGGGCACCCTCATACTGTATTTAATCCAGAAGACCAGCATTAAGAAGTAACACCACTGCTGTACAAGGGTATTTAGACAAGACTTTCCTATTCTCTTCCCTAAGGACCTGCTAATGGCCACTGCCAGGGACAGCTCTGGGTTGGCTGGTCTGATTCAGCGCATCAGTTCTTATTTTAACAATCCCTCTGGGTCTTGTAATGTACGAAATATCTTCTGAAGGCTGTTACAGAAAGGATAAGCCAGGATGCCATACAATATTTCCAAGAACTCCTGATGGCAATCTGTAATTAAAGCATGCTAACCAATCTATCCTCTCAACTAGACGCCTTCTGGGACTAGCAATACTACGTGAATTGCTCACCATGTGTGCACTCACCTGTTCTACATGGGGCTTCTTGGCAAAGGAAATCCTGGCTATGGAGTGAGAAGCTATAGACAGCTCTTGTCCATTCACCTCCCCTTCCTCCACCTCCACCAGACCTAGTGAGAAGCAAGGTCATATATATTATTAGGCTACAAAGGTTACTTAAGGGCATCACAATTATTCGGCTATGTAACAGACCACCACTATCCCTGAAGAACAGCTTTATTTGACCTAGCACATATTGACAACTGCAAATCCATGCAACCTCAAACATGTAATGCTGCTTAGAAAAAATCTAGCCAGACAGACTTACTCATACTGTGTGGGATGAGTATCGCATTGCAACTGGCAGTTTTCCCTTCAGCACTTGCTCTGGAGTTTTAGATGCAAATGTAAGCATCAACGGGGTTTTAACACTCTTTCACGTATAATAATTTAGATGTGGTTCTCTCTCTCATTCAGTCCTTGTAAGGTGTGTAACAAGTACTAAAGCACTACATCCAAACAGCGGGAGATTCTCCTAGTTTAGGAACTAAGACAACTGCACTGAGATTACTCTCCAAGATTGTTAATGGAACAGTAGGAGAGAAGCTGCCCTACTATGGTGCTGTGGAGGCTCTTGGTAGTGCCACAGCCTGGACAGGGTCTCTAATAGGGAACCTGCTGTACTGGTCACGCCAAACACTCCTGGATGGAGAGGCTGCAAAGGACATTTAAAACCACCATAGCCCCACCTTGCCAGGGCTGCAAGCTCTACCCTGCACCACAGAATCAAATATGGCAAGTGTTGACATTAGTAAGAACAGTTTAAGTGAGATGTTAAATCTGACCTTGCTTAGAAGGATCAGGTGGCCAAATATGACACTAGCAATAGGACAACAACTCTAGACCCAGGAGCTCATGAACCAAGGCACACACCTCTCTATTTCTACCACAGGGTCAACTGTGGCCAACTTACGGGAGCAGTGAGAATGAAGCATCTTACCTGTACGTGTTCCCCCTGCCTCCCGACAAAAAACGACTAGAATGCTACAAAGGCATCAAGAACGTCACTGGCCACTTATCACCTGCCATCATTAAGGCTCAGACTGCAATTCTTGTTAGAGAGGCAGGGGTTCTTTTGGTTTACAAAGCCATGTCTGCAATACCAAAGTATCATTTGAGGAAAGGATACCCTGCAAGTCTCCTTCATGAGCAGTATTTTGACTTGCAGTCCTTCCTTGTCACAGAAAGCTAGAAAGCCACACTGTCTGGGCAAAGCCACAGAGCCAATCCTAGAAACTCAGTGCTTTTGACACAAGCTCATTTATTAATTTGTTTTCACTGTGGGTTCAACGCCAAAGAGCAGCGATGCTCAGTGAAAATAAATGAAACTGTGAGAGGTGCAATAATTTTCTGGAAAAGTGATGAAATGGCACAGCAGGGTAAGGACGACTTCTCTACCCCAGCATGGATACCAGGTATGTACCTGTGTTCTGGGCACTGATGAAGGCCACCTTGTTAGTGTCAGGTTTGAGGCGGATGAATCCACATTCTCGGTGCATGGGCTTCCTGGTGTCCGGATGGAAGGCATTGAACCTGAGGGGAAATCAGAATACTGCTGCTGTTTGTTGCACTGAAAACAGTGTTTGGCCTGGTATCATCTCAGAGGAAATGGTATTTTATTTAACCACATGATTGCCTGCAGTATTATTTGAAGAGTAAAAGACTGATAATGCTTCACAGTTGGGAGATGTAAATGTGTAAAAATATGGTTACTTTACAGGCACAGCTATTTCGTAGAGCTGGAGTTAGTTATTTAAGTTCAAGCTTCAGTTTTTCCACAGCTCCTGCGTCTTTCTAAGAGCTAGCTCAGAAACACCCTCAGGAAGTCAGACATTTCACAGATGCTGAAGCCATACTCTGTCTCGAATACTTCCTTTTCTCAAATAAATATCTGGAATTACAGTATCACCTTTATTTAGCTTTTAAACCTGGCAAGTTGTGTTTTTTAATGTATTACTTGCTGCATGCAGTAACAGAGCAGACTTATTTCTCCCACCAGCCCTTTCAAAAAGAAAAAAAGTTCAGCTCAGCTTCTTATTTATTCTTCATGAGGCCTTAGAGTTGTATGTTTGGTCACCCATAAATGTGGGTGATTATATATATCACACATGTTCATATATTACATTAGTGCTACAGCATTCCACAGTCTACACAGGTAACTGAATTAAAAGCAGCTTAAACACAACAGGAAGCTAGGTATCTATCTAAAGTAGTGGACTACCCTACTGGTGTTTAGTTATTCTAGACTAATCTTTCTTTTCACACTGTTTCTCACAGAATTCCCCACTCTGCGTCCTGCTACAGGAAAGGAGACAGAGGCAACCTCAGAGCTGCTGCTGTTAAATCTGGACCCGGAACTCCCTCATGTGACAGCAGTTTCCACACATGCCTCTGCTGTGCAACTGGGATGTCCCTGCTGGAAACAGCCAACACCGGTCACGTTGGCCACTGTGACCTGTCCTGGGACTGGGGATATGCTGTATCATCAGCTGCCACCCCAACGGTAACAGCGCAAGCGTGCAAGAGCAGCTTGACCCAGGAGCTTGTCCAGGTGCTGGCCCATGGCAAGCTGGATCAGTTATTTATTAAAGAAGCACTAAGAGTGGAAAAGTCCAAAGCAAGTGTTTCCCCTGAGAAGTAAATATCATGAGAGCCAACATTTCCTAGAAGACCAGCAGCACAAGGTGCAGCACATGGCACAAGAAATTCATGGCCTTCAAAGAGCTGGAAGCAAGCAATGGGGAGCACAGCTAAGGCACGCAGTTAGGGAGGAGTTTGGGTGCCTTGCAGCTGCTTCTGGCTCCCCAATGTCCTCTGGGTACAAATATACAAATTACTCCTCCTGTTTGGCTTTGTCTTTATATAAAGGATGTCTCCTTTTAACCATGCGGTTATAGGAAGAACCAGGAGTGATTTCTATCAGTGGTGCAGGGCTGCCTCGCTGCTAAGGACTGTCCTAGCATCTCAGCTTCTGTGCTCTGCAGCTAGTGAAGCCAGGTACCCTACAGAGTGGTGCCTCATGGTGGGATTATCCAGAACCAAAGGAGGAATGAACTTAAAATCAGGCTTCTTTCAGTGCGTGGAGTATTGAAGAGACATATGGACTGTCTTGTAACAGCCAAATGGCACTGCTCCAGGAGCCAGGGAGGCACAGGGTCTCTGCCTATTTTCCTGATGCTTCCCAGAACTCAACAGCTCTGAGCTGTATATCTCCTTGGCAGGGGGCGGGAGGAAATCAACTCAAATCAGCAACTGTTCAAAAGTTGGGGAGGGAGGTATAGACAGAGCATGACTGTTGGAGCTTTGTTTCTTTTGGAAACTGGAGTAAAAATGTCACATGCTTAGCTGGCAGCTCTGTCAACAACAAACGGAGTAGACAAGGAACACAGGGCATCCTTCACACAGCATTGGCATCTTATAATTATTCTTTTCTCTGGTTTTCAAAGCAACAAACTTGCCAACTCACACCTCCCAAACAATTATTCGACCAGCACTGAACAGTTAGCTAACACGTCACTTCTCTTCCTCCAGACTTCTTTTTGATTTCTCTTAGAACAATTACTTGCAGCCAAAGCAGTTAAGCTATCTACCTCCTATCCCATATAGTTTGTAAAACACTCATTTTTCTCAGATTTTCACAGTGGTGAAGACTGAGGACCACAGTTTAAAATGGACAAACGTGGCAGCCGTGCCATAGCTCCTTCATTTATTACATCTGTAAGTGGGAGTTTCACAAAGCAGAATGATAGCACTTGTAATGCTATTACCTGAAGATTCATTTCTAATTAGACAACTATTGCCAGCAAGAAGAATGGTGGGGCTTTTTTCTGGCCATGAGGACAGTACATCTTTTGGGTAACATATGCACCCAGAGCACATCACTTTAAAGCGGAAGGATCACTGGTCTTTCAAAGGCAGGTACGGAATTTGCACAAACAATAGCGATGTCCATACTGGGGCCTTTCTTGGCACCCTAAGTTACTCTCTCTATTCTAAGTTACAGTCACATTCACAGCACCCTGAGTTATTCTATGTAACCACCCTCAAGACCGGCAGGCCACAAGAACTGTACACTGCACTATGGCCACAGTCCTGATCCTGTATCTGTGTGCTTCTGCACAAGTTCACAGGTATGAACTGACTTTTGAAAAGCTCTGTAGAAGTGCACTGTACTCTTGGGCTAGTGAATCTTCAGTGATTGCAGGTGTGCAGCTGGAAGTATGTTGCAACAGCATGCCAATTAATCACAAGTTTTAAAGGAAAACAGAAGTCAGACCATGCAGTCACATATCATTACATTGTATCATTTGGTAGGTGAAAACTTGTTTACTTTGCCACTGGAAAAGAAACACAACCAACAAATCTCACTGGAGCCATACCTGCTCCAATCCAAAAGCTGCTGCCAACACAGATAAATCCCTAGACTTACGAGAAATTGAGCATGGGCTGCCCCACATGAGAGATGTGCACTTCTTCCAGGTACTGGAAGGGCTTCATTGTAGGGAAGGTGCCATCCCCTGGCGGGTCTGAGAGCCAGGTGCCCAGCATCCAGGACAGGGGCTCCATCACAGGATTCAGCTGGGGAGTTTCTGTGGGGGAAGAAGAAAGAAGAAAGAACATTCAGGGATCTGTGCTCTGCAGCTTGCTGTGAGCTGCTTACAGCTGGGTGGAGGTAAACACAAAACACCTCAGAAACGGTCCAACACAGTAGCAACGCTTTTCTCTAGAGCAGCGGCCACTCCAAGGTGCAAGGGGAGACGGGGAACAACGAACAGTCACAGAAAGTAGGTCTGGTTTCAGACCTACTCTTGGCCATACACTCTTCCAGGTGGTCCATTTCTGACTCCTCCCTGTAGCTTGACCTGAAGAGAAAGCCCCCTCCCATCTACAAGCAAGGAAGGAGAAGACTGAAATCTCAGCATAAAGAATTATCACTAAGTGATAATTAAATTTCTAACGCTCTGGCCTGATTTTTCTCAAGCACTGAGTACGTACCACTCCTGTTCGTTTCAGAAACCAGGGAAATGAGTCCTCACTTCAGAGGAAAAAGAAAATCAGGCTGCATACATATTCAAGATCAATGTTTGGCTGTAATTTTTTTTGAAGAGGTTAACAATGACCTGCACTTGTACAAAGAGACGGGGATCATTCAGAAGCTGTTCTGCTCAGGCTCTGGACTAAGGCTAAGTGAAAAGTTTTAAAAAGACAAGGGTGCCTGCAAGTTAAAGCGTAAGCAGAAGAGAAAGCTACTTCCCCTTGTCATCGCATTTACTAAGAAGCAACCAAGGTCTGTTTCAAAGTTAAAACTTCTTTAACGAATCATTTCAGAAGAGCTTTGATAAACAACAGTTTTGCATTTTGCTGTGATTTCAGAGGGTGTGACCTGAAAAAAGAAAATCAGAGAAATGGAGACAGGTGATTTAAAGCCACATGAACAGCAAAGCAGATCCATTCCTAAGGCGTAAGCAGGGGAAGTGATCTGGCACCCATATTATCTCAGGAAAGACCAATATGAATAGAAATGAGGTGCCCACTACTCTAGGTTAGCTATGTTATGCAGACAAGTATGACTTAAGTATACTTAAAGTAAGTCCTCCTCCCACTCACGTGATAAATGACTCATACTGGCAGGGTGGGAGTTGAAGGGGGTTGTTTTCCACACCTAGTGATATCCCCTAATACAAGAACAAGCTACCTGTCTGGCCGGTCTAAAAGGCAGACACTCAGCTGCAGGGAGAAATTATGACCTAAAAAGGTGATGCTGTGGGTAAAAATTTTCTTGATGAGTCTGAGTTTCACTGTGCTCAGTCCCAAACATCAGGCTAAAAAGACTGAGTGAGGAGGAAGAATAGAGAATCCGCATCTGGAATGCCAAAGTAAGGATCCCAGGTAAAAGGGAATTACCACTTCTGTTATTTATTCTTCCACAGATAGCAGGTTTAGAAAGCCCGCTGGCATATCAGCAAAACACTGCTAATTACTCTTCTTTATCCCAAAGTATTTTGCAAGTGAAGTAACGTGAGAAAACATGAGAACTCACTATGAAATAGGTGATAAAAATCTATCGGGCCTTTGCAAAGACCGTCCTGCCAGCCTGTGCATTCACCACCATCTTATCAAGGTGTTAAGAAGGGGTTCCTACAATCCATACAGCTGTGTTAGTGCACTGGACACTATTCATTGTACTTACCTTCCACCTGTACTGTGAGCAACCAAACATTATTTTCTGGTGCAGCAAAGACCTTAACCCAGCAATGACTGATAACAACAGTCCAAAATTATTGCTACAAGAAACCCCGTACTTCTACACTGCTTCTTAGGAACCAGTTTCCCTTTCTACTTTCATGTTGAGAGCACACAGTTTTGCGAGCAAAGAGAGTATCGCTACCCTGTCCAATTGGGTTTTTCCACCATTTGCCTTTCACTTGCTACTGCACACACTGGATTTCTTTCCAAGCTTTTTGCAGGCTCAAGCTCCCACTATGGAAGGGAAGAGCAAAACTTTGAAAAGGCTAGAAGAGACTGCAGCCTGGGCTGCTGCTGCCCCCTCCTGGGTCAGGAGGTGGCAACAAAGCCTAAGAGCACGATGTCACCAGAGTTCTTGTAATTGGACACTTAATCTTCTGCTTACCAACCTTGCAGCATTTCAGGAAAAAGCAACAAAATGACAGATGAAAGAAAGAGCTTTAGACGTTTCCACTCTTCAGTCTCGGTTATAAACCAAGAGAAGCCAACCAGCTGTTTCCAGCACCCATAGCTTGACCCCACTGCCTGGCTGTGCAGTGTCCAGCCTGGCTGGAGGCGCTTGACCGGGCAAGCTAGTCTCACTTCCAAAGAGCTGGACTTCTAGCCAGCTGAAAAGTGAGGATGTAACTGTATATTCTGAAGCCTACAGCATCTGGGCAAACAACATGGCCAAGCGACCATTATTACTTTTCCAAACTACCTGGATGGCAGCAAAGCCAACATGAGTTTTTTTAGTTCTTATGTCAGTTGGAAAAGCCAAGAGCAACAGAAGTGCCGGTGGGAATAAGGACCAGAGACTCCGTGAAGTGCAGAAGAGTAAACACATCCTGACCACATCCTACGCAGTGCTCTTCTCACCTTCGGTATTGGTCTCTGACCAGTGGACTAAGTCCTTTTTTCTCCCTGGCAGCCTATGCAGTGCCAGATGGCTGAGCTGAGAGAGTGGAAAAGCAAGAGTGGGGAGGCATACAGGAAAGAGGCCGATTGAGTCCATCAGAAAAAAAAAAAAAGTGGTGATTTGAAAAGAAATTTGCTTCTTATGTCATGGTTGGGGCAGATAAATGCAAGACAATACAATGCTTATTGTAGCAACAAAAAGCACAGTTTAAAGAGGAACATCTTTGTCTGCTGAGTTGCTTCGTTTCAAACAACAGGTTTATAGATGCAGTCACTGTCAAGAGGAACTTCCCTGACAAAGGAGCGTGTAATTCCCTTTTTAAAGATCTAAGCTCTTGGGGCATCACTTTTACAAACAACCTGCTACTATGGCTTAAAAAGTAAGTGTGCAACAATATCAAGAATATGAACCGCATCTGAGAATTTGCAGTGCAAGAGACACTGGCCACCCTCCTGCATGTTTAAAGCTTCAGGCTCAGATGGGGTCCTCTTAATGCTGGTCCTCTTGCATCCACATGCAGAGTTTCTCTTTTATCTAATAACAGGGAAGCTCGCACTACAGCCTCTTTCTTAACAAGGACACTCCTAGAGTCACTTTCCCCTACCAGATGATACGTTTTCTTGAAGCCATTACAGACTCAGCATCTTCGAGATCACTGCTCCTCTATACAAAATCTGACTGAAATCAGCCACAATGCTCACAAGTTGCAACAGCCTGGGAGACAAAACACACAGGCACATAAGCAACCTGATCACCTAGATCTCTTTTCTTCAGGAAGCCACTCAGGCCAAAACTGCCACACCCAGGTCCTGGGCACACGAGTCAGCTCCATTTCGCCATCTGACCCCACTTCATCCCTTCGAACTCGCAGATGGACCGTTTCCACATCCTTCCCATTCATGGAGGGTTTAGAAGTCAAATCCCTCCCTGCACTGTAACAAAGTCAGACTGTAACCGGCTGTCCACGCTTTGCAGTGGGAGACAGCAAGCTCTCCCTGCCATGAGACAAACCAGACAAAGCGGCTGGACAACCCCCTCAGGCCACGTCTACACAGGCTTCAGCCAGCATGGCTCTCAAGTAAGATCCATGGCACAGAAAGCTACGCTGGCACAAATTCCTACACAGCTTTATCAGCAAAACTGCGGTGTGAACAGCCAGCTGGTTGCTAACAAGGCAGCTAACCTATTTCCCCTAAGCTGGTGAATACTTGCTGCAGGAAACTGAAGAAAAAAAAAACCAACCAAACAAAAACTAAAACCAAAAAACCAAAAACAAAACCCAAACCAATTCACACAGCACCTTCTCAGTCTTCAAAGTGCAGGGCCTACAGCAACAGCTGGGCAGCCTCCTGCAGTCCTTTCTTCAGCTAAGTCACTTACTGGATTTAATTCATCATCATTAAGGATCTGGTAATTAAGGAGCAGTCTTGTTCAGCATACATTTTCTATATTTAAGTACAGAAGGTGGTTTTGTACTCTGCTGCCCTTCCCTGAGTGTTGCTCCCCTTTACGCACTTTGCTGATGCTCCCCCCGGTAAACCACTAAAGCATTCCCAGCACTGACATGCTCTAGCTCCATCTCTGCTCTAAAAGCTGGTAATGCAGTTATATTCACAAGTTTTCATCTTATGGCCTATCTTAGTAATTAATTTCATGACTGAACACCAATGTATTATTGCCTCTGATTCTAATCTCTGTGGTAAAATGTCTCAGGGCCTGTAGTCACTGTCAGAGCTCTCCTGCACTACAAAACACAGAGAAAACATTTTTAAAATTATACACTATTATGAGAAACCCGAACACTCTACCTGAGCTTACCTCAATGTGTTTTACTTTCTCTCGAGTTTTCCTTAGTTGGCATTTTCATTGCTTCCTCGTTGCAATCTGTTTTTTTGTTGTGAGTCATTGCCAACTCACTGCAGAATTAAATGCCTAATGCACAAGCTGTATAGGCTATTAGGAAAAAAAAACTGGAAAAAACAAGACCATTCCACTGGCGGGGGTGGGGGGGGGATAAGCAACAGCAGAGCAAAAAGTCTTGGTTCCCTGCTTCCAACTGCCTTCCTCTCCAAGGGGGCGGTGAAAGAGCCATCTCCCTGATCAACCACATCCCGAACCTGCTGCGTGTCAGGCCGGTGCCTGCATGCTGGTTGCTCCCGTGCAGAGCATGAGGCAGCTTACCTCCCACCCGCTGCAGGGCAGCACGTGCTCAAGCCATAGGTACTGTGAAGTCTCACCTAGCCTATCTCGTGATGCCTTCTGCCACAGATTCAGCCCTGCTCTTAACCTACGCACATATATTCCTACTCCTTATCTCGCTCTTAGCTTACTTTATAGCTCCCGTGTTCTTTGTAACACCCACTTACTCTATTGACCAGCCTTCTGCCCTGGCTGTTCCCAACCCAGACAAGGCAGAAAAAAAAAAAAAATCAAAAGCAGCACCTGCCATCTCAGAATAAAAGCATTTCCTTCCAAAATCTAGCTCCAAGTTAAAACGCAGCTGCCAGGTTAGCAGTGCCTGCCCTGGTAGAGGCAACTTTTCTGACAGCGCATCTCTGTGATCCATTTTAAGTGTTTCCTTTTCAAGCTAAACTGGACAGGGACCCGTTCCTGTTCAAGTCCTGCTCCGACAGCATCTTGCATCATTGTGCAACCCCATTTCTCTTCTCGCTGCCACTGAGGAACATGATTTTGCTATTTGTTTTCTGCAACACAAATGAAAACCTGTTGCCACCTTGATGGGAAACACCACCTCAGGCCCCACAGACGAGGCATCAGGACTCCACATTGGCACAAAACCAGACATTTAATGTTCGAGTCCTTCTGCTTGTCCCCAAAATTCACCAACTATGCTTCATTCACATGTAAAAAGTATTATAAATGACCCCATTTCTATGCTGGCTTTGTACAAATATTTAAAGACAAATCTAAGCTGAAAGGAAAAATTATTTCCTACAGATTCCTAGCAAAATTCTAACCATTTTTCATGTGGACTCATTTTGCAAACTCTCCTGCCTGTAATATGACCTTCACAAAAGCAGACATGGAATGTAGAAGAGGCTTCACATATGCTCAAGCAGCTCAATTCTAACAGCTTTATCTCTCAGATAAATACAGACACTTCAATCCCATTGAATCATACCTGTGTGTGCTCCATTGCCAGCCATAGTTTGCAGAGTTATTTTTCTATTGCTTGGTCTAGCTCTCTAACAACCTTTGCTCACCAGAAAGTGTTTTGCGCAGGGTTGATAAGATGGCTATGAGGGAAGTGATCTCATGATTAAGTGAGACAGTTCTCCCAGTGCCTGCTGGGAGATGTAGTTTTACAAAAGGACCAAACTTGAGCATGTTAAGACGAGGTGATCTTGTGAAAGAAGCATCTCAGATCTCCTGTCTGTGCTGCATTGTACTCCCCCAGTGCTAGGAGAGCTGCGAAACTTTCAAGCAGAACAAGATGGTCAGGTAGTACTTGTGTATCAGAGGACAGTGCTGTTAGAATAGTCTCCCCTTTCCCAGGACACTGGATCCATATTTGCTTGCTGGCTCTCCCTAATTTCTCCCAGTGTACCCTGTTGTTCTCCAGAAGATGCATCTAATCTCGTTCTGCCTGGGGCACTGGGCCTAACTGCGCTCCTCTGCTGGAAGTATTCGTCAGCCTTTGGTCCATGGACCTCAGAAGTGGCCCACGAAACAGGGGGGAACATTTTCCTACCAAACGAACAAGCAAACTCAAAGTTTAGATGGAAGAGTTGTACAGGAAACAGCCCAGGCTTCTCCTAAAACCAGTTAGTCGATCCCTCTGTTAAGACAGGTTGGGAAACACCACTTGAGCGCATTGTGACAGTTCGAGCATGCTGTGAGCCAAACTCACCCAGAGTGAGTCACTGATCCTCAAGTGTGGCTGGCAGGGACTGCATGTGCAGCAGTTTTGCAGAAACCTGCTCTTTCCAGCCAGCTGTAGTTTGGATACAGCCAGCAGAAATTTACTTGTCTCATTGGAGGAAAATATCAGTTGAGAATTAGTACCAAAATGAAGATCTGCTTAATGGGTGCAGGCCTAAAGCTCATTTTTCTGCTCGCAATTTTGTGGAAGTGGCTGAACGTCAGGCAGCAGCAGAGAGGTCCCACAGCGTGTGGAGTTGGGATGCAGACATGTAACAACCTGCACGGACAGTCCAGCTGGTTACTTTACGTATGGTCCCCATCCCCAAGGCACTGCCTTAAGAAAAAAATACGCAGGCTCAGGTTCACCGCTAATAACATCACCTCAACTACACATCAGATGACTTAGGACAACCAAAATGCAGCTACTAACAGACTACAATTATTATTACCCTAATAGGTTACCCAACTGTATTTTTATGAATACCAAAAAGCTCTTCTTCAATTCAGCTTTGCATTACAGTAAGACTTAGTGTCTAGGCATAAACCAGACTCTACCCAGCAGCAGTCAGCTGCACCCCACCAGGTATTTTAACTGCCATAAACTATTACTGAGCACAAAAAAAACAATGCAAGGCAGATAAGCACCAAGATTAAACTAAAAAAAAAGAAAAAGAAAAAGCCAGCTAGCCCCCAAAAAGCCCTTTAAAAATCACTAGCTAAAGTGTTCTGTAAGAACTTCCCATCGCACTGAGCTGTAACCGCTGAAATGATTCATCTTCACATACCGATCTCCAGTTTTGTTTATAAGAGACACCAGAACAGGTACCAAGTTGGTCAATTCATTAAGAAAATTGACATTTTCTCTTAGAAAACAGAATATGTAATTTTTATGTTCTTATAGAAGATAGTCTTACTATATAATTCTCACATTCTCAAAGACGTATGTATAACAACATCCATCTCAGGAAAGAAAAGAAAAATCATAGTGCTTACTAGAATAAAGAAAAACATCCTTCAGGACGCTCTTTTTGCAATTAGTATCTCATTGAAGTATTCCAACAAAGCTAGACACCCTTTTTTCATATATACATATATATATATTTACACACACACATACATATATATATATATATGAATGAATGACAATTATGGAACCTTAAAATTGTATTTAGTTATTTTCTTCAGTTTGACACCAAAACAATAGAAAAATACAGACCAGAAGGTACAAATAAGACTATGTTGATTTCCCATGGGGGAAAATAATTATTTTCCCCCCTCTACCCAAATAAAAGTGTGAGTTTTCCCACACTTTGGAAAATTAAAAACACGTGGAAAAAGTAGTGTTGGGTATCGACCTTCAAGAATTTTGTTGGGATTTATTTATTACACTTGAGTGAGGAAACAGGCCATGCTATAATAGTCTGGAGAACATGTCTTTCTATGCCAGTACCATGTTTCTGACCATGTCTAATACTACACGGCTTTAGGAGAAGCCATGAGGTTTCTTGTTTAGGAGAAGAAAACTCATAACGGATGCGAGAATTACTATGAGGGGATACCTAGCCATCCACGGGTGACTTCTCCAAGAAAGCCCAAGCCATGCATCCTTCACAAGACAACCCAACGTTTTCTCAGCAGCCACACAAATATCATTATATGTTCCTACACTCTTCCCCTGAATTGTATCTTGCAACTAGAGTCATTGTGCAACAGTTTTATCAGCTGTATGTTAAAGGACTCTTTTTCTTGCAAGAGAAAGGGTTATGGCCTGATTTGACTTCTCCTCAACAACCTTTTTACACAACCTTGCCCCTCGCTGAGTTCCCCTACGGTTTCAGGTGTCTCAATTTTTTTTTTTAATTGACAGAGAATTCATTCTCCATCTCTTCCCACTTTATTACCTGTTTCCTGACTTCCTCTGCCTTCCGAAGGAGGAAACGATCAAACCAAACACAAACATTCAATAACAAAAAGCGGCCTCACTGTGTATCATGACATTGTCATATTTGATACCTACCACCTCACTTAGATTTCATATATCCCGAGTACTGAGTGCAGTATATGAAATCTAAGATCAGACATCACTGGAGAAGACTACAACAGCTTTCCCAGATACCTGCTGCCCATGACAGCTCATTAACACACCAAAAAAATTCACAGGCACACTCCAAAGGAAGGCAAATCCTAACAGGTGCTATTGAGTCACAACAAGTAAAAATAATCCGGGAAGGAAAAAAAAATTCATTAAGAGAGTTGACTGCAACATCACAACCTAGTTTCCCGTTCCACACCAGGAATTGCCTCAGAAGCTTTTGGAATATACGAAATAGCTCGAGTAGAAACCTAATTCTTTCACTTCTGTCTGTTGGTCTAACACAAGCTACTCCTGCCAAAAACATACCCTTCTCATATTTTTTATCCATCACATCTTTACGACCTCTAACTTAAACAGCCTCTTATTGCTAAGAGAACTGTGAATTCTGCCTCAATGCAAAGCCACTGGGAATACTGACCACAGTCCTGAGATAGCAGGCTGTTCAAGTAAGGGAAACTGATCCTCTTCAGCTCATCTAGCTTCTCCTTCAGCTTCCTGACTTGACTGTCAGAGCGACTGATCCTCTGCCTCAAGAGTTTCAACTCTCCGTTCTTTTTTTCTACCTGCTCACGCAAGCAGCACACCTGACTTTTGTTCTGCCTGGAGGAGAAACAGTACGAGTGGAGAGAGTCGATGAGCTTGCAAGCTCCTGAGGCTGACATGATGACCTCATTGATTGACATGGGGTTGGCATCTGTGTCACCCTTCCGCCCCACCACAGCCTCAGCAGCAGGCTGAGGGGTAAGGTCTGCTGGGGATGCTGACAAACCCTGGGAAGGTTTCTGAGGGGTCGCAGTGAGGGATGAAGTAGGGGAGCCTTCCGCTACAGCCTTATCATGTCCCATAAGATGGCTGCTGCAGCTCGGTTCCACATCTCTCTTTGGCCTTTTCCTTTCTAGCTGCTCTTTTGGGAACGATGGCCTCTCTCTGGCATGCTTAGAGGAAAAGCTGTAAGAATGAAGGGAGCCGATGAACTTGCAAGCACCAGAGGCAGGCGGCGTGAAGTCGTCAACTGACACACCACTTCTGTCTGCTACCCAGCTTCCAGTCCAGTTGGCTTTAGGACAGTCCTCCACAGAAGATCTCTCGGGCTTTTTCTGAGGTCCAGGCTTTGCAACCAAATTATCACCTAACGTCCTTTTCCGAGGGCTGTCCAGCTGGCTGTGGAGGTTCTCTTCCTCCTCGGACATCGATCCCATTTCCGTTTGCAAAGTCACCTCCTCCATCTCTTTCGTCCCTTGCATCACCATGAAGTCCTGGCCAGAAGACAAGGTCCTCTGAACTACCTCACAGCCTCCTTCCCTTGGGTCTTCTCCATCCTGCAGCGGCACCTGGCTTGCTATTTTCCTTCTGCTTCTGACATAATCCAGGTTGTCGTGTTTTTTCTCTGCAAGCTGGAAGATAGTAGGGACAGCGGTGGGCTTCAGCAACCGGTGCTGGTCTTCCAGCCGCTTAGAAAAACTGTCTTTGGTGAAATGCTCACTGCAAAGAAATGAATACTTGGTTGGAGTCCAGTTGTCTCTCTGAACAGCTTTTAGCCACTGAATCAGACGCTTTGAATCCTTCAGAGGGAATCTAAAAGACAAACAGACAAAAACCATGAAAAAATAAGTTGCATTTTGGAAATCAGAAGGGCTGGTACTCTTAGGTTTAGGAACTCCTTGTAAAAGCTATATTTTAAACAGGTTACACTTGTTTGAGGATTATTTCGCTTCGGGCCAAAACATTCAATATTCATTCCCTGTTAACAGCCCCACTTCACAAAGAGCGCAGAACTGAAAAGCATTTCCCTTTTTTATCGGCAACTGACTGATTATTTAGCTGCTCCTCTACCCCATGAGGAACGCAACAGCCTGCCCGCAAATGAAGGGAAACGGAGGATGCGACGAACACCGAAACACTCTGGCTCACCAACGCGTTGTCCACCTGCTGCCTCTGCAACCCTGTCGATGTTTACGCCGGGTATATTTAATACGGTGTACAAATGCCTGGACTGAAAAAAAGACCCAGAGTAGTTGAACGAGGTGCCTTTTCTAACCGGGCTCGTGTCGGTCGCCTGAGATAAGCACCTTCCCCGGGGGACTCGCCCAGGGCAGCGTCGCCAGCGGAGCCCCTGGTGCGGGCAGAGGCAGGGGGACCGGCCGAGGGGTGAGCCCGGGCCGGGGCCCCGCGGCGGGGGGGAGCTCCCCGCTGCCAAGCCCCTTGCGGGAGGCGTTCAGGAGCCCAAAGCCGGTCCCCGGCGCTGAGGGAAACAAAGGGCGGCCGCCGCCGCCGCTCGGGCCCGGAGGTGCCGGGGAGGGAGGGACGGGCGGGCACGGCGGGGGAAGCGCCCCGGGGTGGGGAGGGGGGCACGCAGCCGCCCCCGGCCAGGCCGGAGCGGAGCCGGGGAACGGAGGCCCGGCCGCGGCACCTGCGGAGGGGCGGCGGTGCTGAAGTGGGCCGCCCTTACCTGTGGAAGGAGACGGCGCCCCGGTGCGCCTTCCCCTGCCGGTTGGAGCAGTTGGCGGCGGCGCAGCAGATCACCATCTCCGGCCGCCGCCGCCGCCGCCGGCCGGGCCCGCCCCGGCCCCGGCCCCCGCCCGCCGGCCCGGGCCGCCGCCAGCCGTACAGCAAGATGGCGGAGCCAGGTCACCCCGGCCGCCCCTCCGCCGCCGGGGAAGGGGGTTCTGTACGGCACTGCCGTCAACCAAGATGGCGGCCGCCACACGGCCGCCGCCATTTTGGCCGAGGAGGAGGCGCCGCCACTCCGTACAGCGGCGATGCCGGCGGGGCGGGGAGGGAAGGGGAGGGGGGGGAATCGATCCCGACGCCGCTCGCTTGCCTCCTCGGCGCTGTAGGGCGTCCGCCTCCCGACGAGCCGCTCGGTCCGCGGCGGCCGAAGGGGCTCCTGAGAGGGGCGGGTTACCCTCCTAGGGACGGAGGGGCGGGGCTCGGCCGGCTCCGTACAGCACGATGGTAGCGCCCGTACGTCTGAACTTCCCCCCCGGGGGTACGTGTCACGGGCCGCTCCCGCTGGCGCCGTGCGGAACGAGTGGGGCCCTTGGGCGCCGCCGCGCCGCCTCCCCGCGGCTCCGCCGCTGACCCGTCGCCTCTCCCCCTCTCCGTACAACAAAATGGTGGCCCCCAGTGCGCGGAGGTAAGCCTAGCGGCCCGCCCAACCGTGACGAGCGCCGCCCACCAGCCAACCGCCGCGGAGGACCGGCCGGCGAGCGGCGCTCCCATTGGGCGGGCGCCGTGCTCGCGCCTGCAGCCGCGCAGGGCTGCGCCGGGGCGTATGTGTCGGCGGGGAGGGCAGCGGCCGCAGCCCTCGGCGGGGCCGCCGCCATGGACGCAGGTGGGTGGCGGCGGCGGGGGCGGCCCCCTCCCGCGCCGCGGCGGGAGGAGGGTGGCTGCTTTCCCCCTCAGGTAGGCCGCGGCCCGGTGCAGCGGGGCGTTCGAGGTCTGCGGTTTCCCGGGGCGGCCCAGGCCCGGGCGGCCCAGAGCGGTGCGGCCTCCCCCGGCGCTCTGAGGTGCGGCCCCCGCCCGGCTGGCGGCGGCGGGAGAAGTCACCGCTCCCCCGGCCCGGGAAACGGAGTCCCCGGCCTTGCGGGGCCCGCAGGGGCCCAGCCATCTCCCGTGTGGGGTGCTCGGAGCCGTGGCTCCGTGACTGGCCGCCCTCAGGCCAGAGGCGGGAGGGAGCCCCCTCAGCAGGGAGGTGATCCCCTCCCGCCCTTCCCAGCCTGGCTTTTGCTGTCGTTCCTAAAAAGCGTTGAGTTTTATCTACGTTGTTTGGCGGCGTGGCCCGGACGGGGCAGCCCGAGAAGCGAACCGGAGGGTGGAAGCAGTGGCACAGGGCGGGTGTCCATGTGCTCTGCTCACAAGGCGCTGCGGCTGCCTTCGGCTTGTCAAGGGGTAAGGCGACTCGGCTGCTCATCGCGACCGCTCATTGCCTTTACCGAGAGTGCCAGCAAAGCCCTTTGCGATAGAGACGTTGGTTTCCTACAGGGGGAGAAAAAAGGAACTATGTTGGCACTTGGATTGGGGCAGCCAAGAGGGCCAACCATGTCCTGGGGTGCATCAAGAACTGCATTGCAGCCGGTCGAGGGAGGTGATTGTCCCGCTGTGCTCCGCACTGGTGTGGCCTCACCTCGAGTACTGCATGCAGTTTTGGGTGCCACAGTACGTTAAGGATATAAAGCTACTAGAGAGTGTCCAGAGGAGGGCCACGAAGTTTGTGAAGGGTTTAGAGAGGAAACCGTACAACGAGCAGCTAAAGTTACTTGGTTTGTTCAGCCTAGAGAAGAGGAGACTGAGGGAAGACCTCATCGTGGTCTACAGCTTCCTCACCATGGGAGGAGGAAGGGCAGGTGCTAATCTCTTCTCTCTGGTGACCAATGATAGGACCCGAGGGAATGGCAGGAAGATGTGCCAGGGGAGGTTTAGGTTGGGTATTAGGAGAAGGTTCTTCACCCAGAGGGTGGGGGAGCACTGGAACAGGCTCCCCAGGGCAGCAGTCACGGCGCCAAGGCTGGCGATATTCAAGAAGCACTTGGACAACGTCCTCAGTGACATGGTGTGAATTTTGGGGTTGTCCTGTGCAGGGACAGGAGTTGGACTTGATGATCCTTGTGGGTCCCTTCCAACTCAGGACATTCTATGATTCTAGCCTTTGCCTAGTAACAGCTTTCATCCACCCTTTGCAGAGATAGGTGGTGTTCCAGAATAACAAACATTTTCCTCTGCTGCATGGACTCCTCCTCTGCGTTGGGCGAGTGTGTGTTTGTGGAGGGAATCTGTAGCTCTCATCCCTCCAGACTTTTGTTTTGACTTATTTTTGTCCTTGATGCAGGCGCTGCTGTTGTCAGTGTAGTCTACTTGATAGCGTCCAGACTGTCTGCCTGGTGCGTCGGTCATTGCATCCAGTCTCTTGCGCCTGGTAACAAAATGCATTCCAGCAAGTGAAATTATGCAACCGGAGCCGGGAGATATGTTTGCTTTCCCTTTGTGTATGCATTAGAAGGCTTATCAAGGGAAGGAAAACCTCACTGTGATAGACAGTAGGTCTGGATCTCCTCTATGCAAAGAGGAGGTTGGTCTCTGGGCTTTGGAGCAATAAGAGCTCAAGCCCCTTCACGTCCAGGCTCTGCTCCTGAGACAACCAGGACCTGACGGGCAGACTTTGAACTGTTTGCTCTGGGCCTCCAAGAAGGCACCGCTCTCCAGTTGACCGACTTGCCTCTCTGACTGTCTCTTAACTCCTCATTGTTGCTTAGATAAGCGGGATTTGTCTTGTTTAAAAGAGCTTAGGGGGAAGAAAAGACTTAATCTTTCTTCTGCAAAGGCCAGAAATAAGGGTTCAGGCTGTTCTTCGGTTATCTGTTTTCTAGGTGTTTTTCAGCAATGAGTTTTACTAACACAGTAAATTTACCTTCTCTTCTTGACTCTTTTTTGAAAAAAAACATGCCACATCCAGTAGCGTTCCTCCTCTCCACTGTCTTGGGTGATGTACCTCTATCAGCTGAGGGCGATGATCATCTGCCCCATTTCTGATTCTTCTGTGGGGGTGTTAATTGGAGGCTGAAGGACTACGGGGAAAATGTCTCTAAGCCATTGCAGGCACTGCCTGAGGATCGTTACTGTGTTGGAGGAAGAGGCCTTGTTAAGAGACTGGGGGGAAGCCCAAGAAGCAATTTGGGAAGGGAGATATTGCAAAGCTTCGTTTTCCTTCAGTGTGATGCTCCAAATCTCTGCTTCAGTATTTTGTATAAAAAGTTTTTCGACAAAACATTTAAGCTGTGCAGGCAAACTGTAACCAAGGTGATTGATGCTGGAGTGAACATCAGCTGTTTTGCTGTGCAAACCACAGGGAAAATTACTTGCCATATTTCTATTTGAGTCATCAAAGTTTTGGCTGGTTGTTATTTGTTTCCCAAAGTTGATAGAAAAACAAATGGCTTTGGTTTTGATAAAACAGGTAAAGTTAGTGGCTGTGAAGGACTTGATACTTGCCATAAGCACATATATTGTCTTCAGCACATTTGCAAACTGACATCACCAGTCAGGGCCTGCTCCTCGGTGCCTGGCGGTGCTTCTGTGTTTGTTTATGTGGAGCTTATTACAAGTTGGGATAGTGTTTTTAGCTCAGCTCTTTCATTGTACAGCTTAAGAATATAAGATGGGAGGCAAGATTTCACCCTCTACCCTAATTCTATGTATTGAAATGGTTTTTCTTGGTCCATGTCAAGATCATGCTATATCATTTTCCAATAACCTTGCACGTATGCATGTTAGTAAATTGATATGGGAAGTCACTGATACTGCAGGCGTGTGCTGGGTGTGTCAAGGGTTGGTTCCTTGCACTTCATACAAGGCAGGCTTTTGTGATGTGGCCTGTTATAACTAAGTAGATCTAACCACGTGCACAAAAGTGGAAGAGAACTCAAGTGTTCAGGCTTAGTGCTGGTATTAATGCTGTTTTAGTTTGAATGCCCTTACCAAGGTTGTCCAATATAGCTGTTTTCTGTAGTGGCGCGTACAAAGCTTTGCCTTTTCTGTCAGGGCTTTCTAGGGAGGGTGTGGGATAAGAAGGTGTTCTGGGATGCTACAGCATACCCCATGGAAGGAGTACCTGTGGGGCAGAGATCCAGCCAACCTGGCATCATTCACAGCATGCCCAAGGCTCCTGGAAAGTGAGGCCACCTTTCTGAGGGTGTGCTTTGCAGGGCTGAAACTCTTGGCTTTTTAACTATAAATCTGCTGTGCATGGAAAGAAGTTGAACGATGGTATTTGGTGTGTGCTCGGATTATTTGCAGAGGCTGCTGCTCTACTGTCCTGGATGCTCAGAGGTCGGTATTTAAAATAGATTGAGGGATTCTTGAAGGTGAAGTGCTGACTGAGAAATTTGCTGATCTCACCTGACTTTTGCAGCTCTGAAAGGAGCATTTTCAAATAGGGATTCTGCTTGGTGAACTTCCAGTTTTATTTATTTTCGGACCCTTTGCCTCTAACCCTAAGGGGAGAGAAAGGCTCCTGTGCAAGCTGTGACATGCTTTGTATCCCTGCCTGAACTGTTTCTGTCCTACTTGCTCATATTTAGCTCATCTGGGCAACAGTGAAATGGATGTAGTTTTGAAAAAGTGCCAGAGCGTGTGAAGGTAGATGTTTGTAAGGGAAACACTTAGTGGCTTCGAGCCTTGTAGGGAGTTTATTGCTCGCATTATAAAATTGTTGATACTAAGTGGAACAATCGCTTGAATTTTCCTCCCTGTGAAGGTGACAGCTTAACTCCTGCATTTTGTGGTTGTACCTTTTCAGATGGTGGCAAGTATTTTCTTCCAGAAAACCAATATATGCACTAATGTCTGACTGCATCTTTTGGATGCGCAGCTGGGCCTACAGGACCTTTGCGCAGAGCCCTGATGTCAGGCACTCAGCTGAAGGACTGCAAGTCTGGGACTCTCCTTCCGAATGTGCAGTGTCATGGCACTTCCAGTTTGCATGTGCTGCATTCCCTGAATACGCAGCTGGTCCAGCAGGCAGCCTGGATATCCCTCCCGCCTGCTGACCCCTTCCTCTCCTAGCTTTGTTCGAAGGGGAAGGACACCAGCAGCCCCTTTCCAGCAGATCCTTGCCATGAAGCTGCCAGTTGCAAATCCTGTCCTTGCTAAGATCCTGGTGCCCTGTGAAATGTGGAGCTGCAGAGGGGGCGACATCTGAGAAGGCAAAGAAGTGTTGCTAGGAAGGGGAAAGAGGGATGGTGGATAGCTTTATAGTTTCTGTATGGCATCCTTTTTTCAGTCATTTTATTTAAGCTATCTGAGACTCTTTTGACAGCTGGATTCATGGCAAGCTTGAGAACTGACAAACCACAAAATATTCCTTGGAGCTTTAAAACCTATCTGAGAACTTCAGTTTTTATATTAAGGTCGTATCTGGTAATGCACTGAATGTTAAAAAATCCTAACAACTAGCCTCCCTTTGAGCTATCAGAATAAACTTGTAATGCCTCATCCGAAAGGAAGACTTCTGAAAATTAAGGGAGAAAGTGATACAGACTTGAAAACATATGCAGAAGCCACGTCACTTTCTTCCCTGGAAAGAAATCTCCAACACTGAGCAAGAAGGGTGTGAAAGCAAGCCAAGCTATTAAGTAAAGATAGACAAAGAAAGCATGGACTGCTGGGGATTCTTAAAGTTTGGCTAGTATTATGGTAAAGAAATCCTTAATTAAGTTTGTTAGAGGAAAAGACTGCATTCGTTTGCTGGCACTTTTCTGTGCAAGCAGAATTGCTTTGCTTAGCTTGCTGTTGAGAAGTCACATCGCAGGGCGGGAATGTGAACATGTGGCCCATGCTATCCTAAATGTGCCTGAAACAGTCTATAGACTAATTCACATAAGGAACATGCTTTAAATCTTTTGGGTTAGGGTTAGGTCCAGAGTCAAATTCAAAATTTTATTTAGGAGCCAATTTTCATCTCTATTGCCGGGGGTTCCTGCTTAAACAGTAGTCGGTCTTGGTGATGGTGTCCTGCTGCTACTTACGTATTTTCTTTGACATTTGGAGTTGGAATTTCAGGTCAGAGAGCCCAGGGGCAGAAGGCTGATGAGGTACCTACAGGAGGCCAAAATGTCTTGTGTAGCTTGTTTGCCCAAGCACAATGTGGAATATCCTTGATGTCTGGAAGGAGGGGGAGCAGAACCTTGTGGTGATGTCCTGGAGCTATTGTTGATTCAAATCAGCCAAGTTGTTATTTACTGGTGCTCCAGATTATGCTTTGGAAAGCTAAGCAGGGAATGACTGGGAGGAGAGCTCATCTACGAATGTCTTCTACTTGTGAGAAGGGTGAGCTCTGCTATGTACGCAGCACCAGAGAACAGCAGCAGGTGACTCTCCTGGGAAGCAAAAAGTGAGGTGTGCACCACGGAGGATAGTGGTTTTCCTAGAAAATGGCACTGAAGGGAGCTTGTGGTCATTTAGTCTGTTGCCTTGTTTTAAACTCATGTCACGTTACGCAGATTTTATTGCGTTTCCTGTGAGAGTCATTTTCAGTAGCCACTTCAACAGTTACGGAACAGTCTGGCTTAGTTCTGCTTTAGATTTTATAGGGGGTTTGTTAAAGAATTGACACATACAAAATTAGATGGTTCATTTCCAGGGTTCCCAGACCACTTTAAAGTGCCTTATTTCCAAATACAGAGCTGGAGCACAGTTCACCCAGCCCTCTTCTTTTCCTTCCCTGTTGCCCATGCCTTTTGCACGAAAGCTTAAGCTGCCCTGATCCAAGGGCAGCCTGTGCTGCTGAGTTGTTCTGTAGTGGTCATGTAAGAGGAGGTAGATATATAGGCACTGATGGATGCCATGCTGCAAAGGGAGCCAGTAAAATAGATGTAAAGTTCTCCTATCACCTGTGAACAAGTACATCTCTGCACAGCTCTGCATTCCTCAGGTTTTAGTGCGACATCTGAAAGGCAGCACTGTTCCTTGAGCTGCAGGCTGTTTTCAGTGATGACTTCTGCTGGATTCATTGCCTCCTGAGGGAGGGACTGACTTTTGGAGCAAGGTTTAGTTCCCATCTTAATGCAATCTGTGCTTTTCGTGTTCAACCACCAAAAATTATATTCTCTGGAAGAAGGGTTTTAATCACTTGCTTACTTGAAAAGAGGACCTTGACATCGTTGCTGATAACTGTTCTAGCATGCACGATGGTGCCTGTCCTGGGAAGCAGAGTGCAGCTGTTGGATGAAATCCTAGATGTTTTCTTGACTGTTTTCTGCACTGGGCAGAACCTGGAGCTGACCTAACTGGAAATCCCTCTGCTTTTCTGCTTGTGGAGCCACAAGGGCTGCGTCAGCTCTCTGTGCCTTCCAGAGTTGGTGGTTGCAAGGGGAGCCGCACTGTTTCTTGCCAGCTAGAGCCAAGTGCTCTGGGTGTGCAAGTTGCTGGTCTATAGCAGCTCCGATTCTGTAGTTTTGTATGATTTTTAAAACACAAGGAAAATCTGTTAAAGGTATGTAATTTCTTCTTTCTCTTTCTAGCTACTCTTACGTACGACACTCTCAGGTTTGAATACGAAGAATTCCCTGAGACCAAAGAACCCGTTTGGATCCTTGGCCGGAAATACAGTGTTTTTACAGGTATTTTGCATGCATGATGCTACGTGCTCTAATGCTCCAGAGGACTTTGTTAGTGTCACACTTTGCTTTCTGAGTAGCAAGGAGACTGCAAACCTTAAGCACACCGCAGAGCGTGTCTGTTTGCTGGCAGAGCGTGCAGACTGTAAGTGCCATGCCTCTCTGGCCACCTCTGTAGACTCTGGAATATTTTTGTGCGGAAAGTTACTATTTAGTAGTTATTGGGACTTGTGTCACGAGGCCAGGATGGTTGAGGCAAAGGGATAGCTCAGGCGAAAGGCAAGAAAATGGTTTACTGCTTCATAATTTTCCTATGGCCGTGGCGTCTTTGAGTTGATTGCAGCTATTTTGGGGGAAAAAGAAAGTTTCTTCTGTGCAGTGGCACTGTCCTGTTCTTCAGCCAAATTTTGCCTCTCTGGGCACACTGAGGGAGGAGCAGAATGCTGTTGTCATTAGGGAAGGCGGGTGAGAGATGGATTTGTTTGGTGCTACCCTCATGTGTGTGCCTTTCGATGCTGTAAAATTTTCAGAGAAAGAAGAGATCCTGTTGGATGTGACCTCTCGGCTTTGGTTCACCTACAGAAAGAACTTCCCTGCTATCGGTACGTACTGTGGATGAGTCTAAGTATATCCTGGAAATGATGATAATCCGGTTATCTCTACCTAATAAAACAGTCCCCACAAGCATAACATTAGTTCACTTCTGATTATAGGAATCTAAAATGCACATCATTTAATTGATAGGATAGACTTTTTATCTGATAATAAGAATTCCTCATCCCCTTGGGTATGAGGGGATAACAGTGATTTTAAAAAGGACACAAGAATGAGTCTGGGAAGCCCACCTAGAAATATCCTTTCTTTGAGCAACATGGGAACATTTTTGTACTTTGTATTCATTAAATCCTGCATAAGTCTAACATGAAATGTTATTTAATGATGGTCTTGGGCTTGAAGTGGATTAAAAACATGAAAGCTAGAGAGATGATACAGAAGTTACTGCCTTCTTGCATCTGCTCTGGACTATGGGGGGGTGTGTGTGTGTGTGTTTGTGTGGGGTTTTTTTTTTAATGCCTGAAGTGGCTGTTACACACAGGAACTGTAGTAATATGGGGAACATTTCCCAGTGAACTCGAAGGAGTACATCTTGGTTCCTTAAGATATTCTGCATGGTCATTTCTGTGCTGTGGTTTTGTCTACTGGGTGGAAGGGATATGAGAAGAGATCTGAGAGCAGGTATATGGGATTCCAAGCCCCATCCGTGTCCCCGCTGTCAGCATGATCCCCAGCAGTTGGCAGGGAAAACGGCTCAGATTTGGAAAAGAGACTTCTTGGTAGCTGGTCCTTCTGGCTTGTTCTGTTCTGTCAGTACTGGGAAACCCTTTGCCTAACAAGGTATGAGACATCTTTGATGCAGTTTAATCCCTTTAAATTCATGTTTGTGAGCCATAGTTAAACATGCGTTTGAAGTTGAAGGGTTAGCATGTGTTTAACTATGGCTCATGAACAAGATTGGGGTTTCTGTGTGAGTTATTAAAGGGCAGGGGGTGGGAAGAAATCCCATTTCCTGAGTCATTTCCCATTTACAGTATAGATACAGTTTGCATGTCGTACAGTAAACTTTTTCCTTTTTCAGTGTTTCTTCTCCCAGTCATCCCTTTTATTGTCGGCCACTTCGCTCTGTGCTTGCCCGCTTAAATACTGTAAGCTTTTCAGAGGGCAAGGGGAATGTCTTATGCTAATTTTGTAAAGCATTATCAATTTTGGTGTTGTATATGTTATAAATTGCTGGCAAAATTATAGAAGATAGCTGCTGACCATCCAGAAGTTGATTAATAGTTCTCTTGGGTGATTTTTATTCTCCCTGTGCGTTTTGCACAAAGTAGTTGCATGGGACCGAAAGAAAAAAGCAGCATTACAAAGAAACTACTTCTACCAGCTGCGCCTTAGCGCAGCTGACTGCGTGCTTGTAAGACAGCTCACTTGCTGTGGTCACACTAAACTTTTTATCTATGAAGCTTGTAATAATAGCCAGAGCTTCAGTGGAGGAGCAGCAGTTTCCTTTTGAAGTTCTGTCAGGGAAATGCTTCCAGCCTTGAGGCCTTTGTCTCAGACTTTCCAGTGTGAGCTAATATCCAGCTTATTCTCCAATATTATGTAGGATGTGGCAGTTTTTTGTTGCTGGGGTGGGGTTTTTTTTTGGCCTATGTTGTTCACTTTGGAATCTCATCCAGTCATAGCTGCTTGTGATGTGGGAAATCCTTGGGACTAATTTGTTTTGCATGAAACAAATCACCTTCTCAAGGTGAGGATTACAAGAAGTCACCTGTAACAAGCACCTCTGTGTAGAAATGTATCTCTGAATTGGGCTGGCAGTCTGCAACTGAGCTCAAGGGCTGTTGTGCTCCTGAGAAATTCAGCTGTCTTTATAGTTGAGTTGTTTGGGTTTCCCTTTGAAGTTTTTTTCCCCTTTCAGTTAGTATTAGAGGGTTTTGTTTGTGTGTTTTTAAGGGTTGCCATTAAGTTACTCACTGATAACTACATTTTTGTTTCTCAGCCTTGGGTATGTGAGCTAAGGTAGTACTTATTCCCTGCCTGATTTCTTGGGTGAATCTGCTACGTGTGCACACTTCCAGCGCTTTCATTTCTTCTCCCTCTTGGCACTGTTTTACTATTCATTACATACTTATTTTCTGTCCTTGTTTACAGGAGGAACAGGTCCCACATCTGATACTGGCTGGGGCTGTATGTTGCGGTGTGGCCAGATGATCTTTGCTCAGGCCTTGGTCTGCAGGCATTTGGGAAGAGGTAAACCAGTGTACAGTCCGTACTGACTTCCAGGGCCATGTGCTTCCCACAAGTGCAGTACTAGTAAGGACAGCAGATAACACAGGCATAGCTGGGAATTGCTGAGGGCTCTATAACTTTTTCTTCAGTCTTCTCAAGTTCAGGGCTGTTGAGAGAACAGTCCACTGGACACGCTCCAGCAGGTTTTTCCCTGCTGTCTACAATTCTACATAGATAGATATAGTTGTCCAAGCCTTAAAACAAAGCAGAGCCCTGTAACATGCTAGTGAAATCCACTGAAGCCAAGCACGTACTAGATTTTTCTTGTAGGGTTTTTTATATAGCTGAAGTTTAAAACAGCTTAGCAGATCGATACTTGTTTATAGTTCAAGTTTGTCACAAAGCCCTCACTTCCTGAGTGTAGTATCCTCTCCCTGAATACTTCTGTTCTTGTGCTTGACCCGTGCTTGGTCTCTAAGCAGCTATCCCAGAACGGGTTTTTTTTCACAGTTGTTGATGGCCTTTGAATTTGCGGGGGATGATTTTTGTAGTGAAGTCACCTGTTTTTTCCCAGAATATGTTGCTCGTGCCTGTCAATGAGAAATTGTAATCCTATTTCCCATCTTTGGCATAGAGGTACAATTTGTGCTTTCTGGGTTTTTTTTGTTTGTTTGTTTGCTTTTCTGTGGGTGATATTCCTTTATCCCAGCTGTGAGAATGCTTACTTTTCTTTTAAAATTAATCCTTTAGTGTTGGGAGTGCCTCAGATGCCTAGTAATAAGATAGCGACATGAGAATCAGGTCAGTCGATTGATGCACAGGGAAGAGAATTGTAGCTTGCAGCCTCTAGTTGCTAATAAATATCATGTTTTGTTTCATATATCCCCTTGTCTGTCTTAGACTGGAGGTGGATAAAAGGGAAGAGGCAGATGGATAATTACTTCAATGTTCTTAATGCCTTCATTGACAAAAAAGACAGCTACTACTCCATTCACCAGATAGGTAAGAGTCTGGGGGCTGAAGAGCATGGATCTGTTCAGTCTGGTTTTCCTATGAGTGTAGAACATCACTCTGTGTTTGTTTTACTAGCTTAGCAAAAAAAAAAAAAAAGAGTGGGTCAGGTAGTACATGATACTACGCTGCTTGTTTTCTGATGTGATGTAAAACTACCACTCTTTATTATGGATTGTAATGGAGTTTTCTTCTTGACTCCATTAAGGCCATCAGGTTTGCCTAATGCTTTATGTTATATTCAGCTTCACTAAGGTGAGAGGAACGCATGTGATTGCTGTTCTCGCTAGGACCTTGTAATATGAAAAGGTTGCTGAGCGAAGAAATTCTCAGAAGTAGCAAATGGACTAAGGAGGGATCTCACTTTGATATAAACTTCCCTGGCAAATAAAAGAGAAGCAGCCTGTTTCAGTTTTTCTTTTAGGATGTTAAGGCACCTATAGCTTCAGCGAGTGGAACTTCAGAGTACAGGGGTGGTCTGGTAATCAAACACTGTCAGTAAAATTTCTTCTGACGTGACATTGTCTTTTGAACTTCTGTGTTATTGCATTTTGGGGAAAGGATTTGCTTTACAGTCCTTCAGGATATGCTTCTGTCTCCCACCTACACTAAGATACCCCATGAAAGGGTAGATTCTGCTGACTCAAAAATGTTTCCAAGTGAGATTTCTTCCCTATTGTATACAAACTTCGATTAGGAAGGAATGCAGTGTAGATGAAATTATTTGCTAAATTATTTTCATTTTATTTTCTTGTGATGCAGCCCAGATGGGAGTTGGAGAGGGAAAATCCATAGGTCAGTGGTATGGACCAAACACAGTCGCACAAGTGCTCAAGTAAGTGCTGCTTTTTTCCTTTATATCTTTTGAACCACGCAGTGGGGTCATTTGGTTTATAGTACCTCCTACCTCACAGGTTTCTGCCCATTGACTGAATAGCAACTGTATGTTTTAATGCTGTTAGCAGGCAACCTGCTTGACCTTATCGACCTGCTTGGGCAGACACTCGAAAGGAGCCCTTCTGTTATTCAGATACTGGCAGGATGTGAGAGAAAATGTCTTTCAAGTTGAGGACAACCCCCAAAATTCTCTCTCCATGTCCCACAAGTAATGTGGTTGCCACTAGAATTGAGTGCAATACTCTGCAGCAAACCAGAAGCAAGTGTCAGGGTAGATGATTGTTGGTGTTGTTTGGATCTCTGCTAGCCTCTAAGTTGCCTCTGCTGACCTGACAACAGTGTCGTTGTTACTAAAAAGCTGGCAGTGAGCCACCAAGTCACTAATGCATTAGTAGAGGAAAGCATTAATATTTGCTGCCTGGGTTCCATGGTGCCAGGCTGAGGTTCAGAGTGGTGCTGGAGCATGGGCTCCCTTTAGTAACTGGGACACACTCTATTTTGCGAAACATTGTCCCTCCTGTCGCCATTCTTCCCTCACTTTGATTAGATGAGCAGGTAGCTCCCTGGAATAGGCTAGGATTGCCTAACAGCAGCTTTCCCGGGTCAGACCATATGCCGAATTAGCCCAGGAGCTGGTATAGGTGATCAGGAGATATGTAGGGAAAGTAAAAGTGATTTTTTAAAAAATATTTTATTGTCTATTTCTTATGCTGTCTCGCTTTCTGGTAGCCAGCAGTTACGGGATTTGAGTTGGAGATTGTATCAGGACTCTTGTACTTAGTAGCTGCTGAGGGACAAATTCTGAGGTGTTGTCCCATTTGCAATCTTGTTTATTCTTCTGGCCGTAATAACTACTGGCAATGAAGTCTATAACTCTGATAAAAGCATACTTTACAGCATAATCAATGAAAGCCAATTTCTCCTAATCCAGTTTCTCCTCTTTGATACACCACCATCTTTATCTTGCAGTTGTAACTAATCCTTGCTTACTTTATTTTTTTTTTCCGTTCCTATAGAAAACTTGCAACTTTTGATACATGGAGTTCACTGGCAGTCCATATAGCCATGGACAACACGGTAGTGATGGAAGAAATCCGTAAGTATCACACGGAGGTAGAATGTGGTATATCCTCCAGCAGCAAGAAGTCAGAAAAAACTGGAGAGCACATAGTAGGACAACACAACTAGCATGAAGTAAATGTTTTGTCTTAAAACTGTGGGCAAGCATGCTAATGCCAGATAAGAATTGCTGTTCTGGGGCAAGGAAGCCCCTTGTTTTGACTTTGCTTCATCTGATAAAGCCTCTGACTTGGCACTGTGGCCTCTGGATCTGGAGAGAAGGTCTGCTGACCTTCAGACAATAGGTGGGAGCTGCTTGGAAGGTAGTGTCAAACTTGTTTATGGCCACAGGTAGCAAGCAGTAAATGGCTGCTTCCTCTCTCTTATAATGGTGTAAGAATGTCTCTGCAATTAGGCAGAGTAAGAAAACTATGACAGATTGCTGAAGAGGAAAATGAACAAAAATGGCAGGGGAGGGAGAAGGAAGGGATCCATCTCTGAGTGGATCTCTCATTCTCTTTTAGGGAGTGCTCACTGGTTGTTTCTTTTTTGTTGGTTTTTTTTTTTGGTTGGTTGGTTGGTTTTATTTTTGGTTTTTGGGGTTTTTTTTGTTTGGTGCATCCTGACGATAGGATGGCTCTGGAGGCTGAGCAGCTATGTGATGTGTTCACCCACAGCGTACTTTCTCAGGCTGCAGTGCCACAGTAATCAAAGCTGAATGCCTGCATCGCTGGTTGCTGCAGTCCTGCATGGTCCTGGCCGCACAAGCCTTCCCCTTGCTTGCTTTAGGCTAACTCGTGAGGCAGTGCGCTTACACAGCACAAAACCATGAATGTTTTCTGCCAGGTTAGTGTTCTGAAACAGCACGTAGAATGGTCCAGTGAGCGCTGGAGCTGGTGCAACGTTACAGGTGAGATCATGGCAGGTATCATTTAGGCTGGCTTTGGCTGCCATGGAGCCAAAAATCACTTAACAGGCAATCTGTTCCTAGAGTGCAGGACAGTCACTTTACAAAGTTGCATCTCTTACTGGGTAGTCTCAATTGAGAGGCAAAGAAACGTAGGATCTGACTGAGAAGTGCCTGTCTAACCTTAGGTATACATAGTCCTATGAAGGTGTGTGCTGATGCCTTGGCTTAAACAAGGGCCAGTGTGAAAACAGAAATCAGATTTATCTTTCATCTTTAGCCTGACATTACTTCTAGAACTGAAGCATGATGGCTGCAAGGCTTGGGTAGGCTGCGTCTGTGTGGCCCTGACTCTTCAGCACTGAAGCCGCTTCAAGTAACGTGTCTATATAGCTTGTAATGTGCAGGGGGTGTTTGTTTATTTTCCTCAAATGTGAATCATAATGTTCAGGGCCTGAAAGTCACTGTATGAGTGGATCTGATGTGTTATATGTCTGTATGTATGTGTTATACATCTTGTGTCCCAAACATCTGTCGATAGTGAAGCATTCAGAAGTTAATGCTGTTTCATACATCCGTTAAATTTGGTCACCAATACAGTTCAGCCTAAGGTTTGTAGGAAATGCCTTTTGCTACAGCAGTGAACAAACATCCATCTTTACCCCTTCCGAGTCAGTGTGTTGTATCCGAAAGGGGCTCTTAATTGGGCATTGGAGGATCCTGAGCATCAGAAAGGTGGTAAGAAACCAAGACAGTAAAGCCAGTACCTGACAGCAGCAGCCACAGCAGGAGAGATGTTGTGTCAAATCTGTTGGAATATATCTGCAGTAAATGGTTTGGATCCAGCTGGGAAGCTTTAGGCAGGTTCTGCTGTGCTGTGGCACCATAGCACTGCAAAGCCTGCCAAAGCAGCAAGGTGAATTTAGTCTGTGCTGCGCTCCCTACTGCTTAAACTTGGGTTAAATATGTTTATACAGGATTGCCAGTTGCTTTGCCTGATGAGGAAACCTGCAGTGACACCCCATTCAGCAACAGCCCTGGCTTGACAGCTGATTTCAGATCATCAAAACAGGCAGGCTACTGCAACAAAAAACCCCTTGATCTCTACTGTCTTAACAGGATAAATCACTACGAATAATGACTTTCAGTTTTCTCAGGACCTCCAGTAACTATAATATGTCTGTGCATGAGAGATGCAGACATACACCTTCTCCCTCCTTGCAGGACAGTATAGGGAGCAACTGAAAACTCTTCAGTGCAGGTTGTATCTCATACTGAGGCTTTAGATCAAAGTCCTATTTCTTCTGACCTTGGGTGTAATGTTCTCATTGTTCAGCTGGGTTTGAAGCTCGTAGTAGTGAGCAAACACCCTGCTGAAATGGCTGGTGATGAAGGTGTTTACATTGTCCCCTACCTGCTAGAGTGTCCTGGCATTCAGCTTAGGCCAGCAATAAATTACATGAGCCTCTGGCATTTTGTCTAATTGCCTTGGCTTCATGATTAAAGTGCTGTGGGTTTCTTTGGGGTTTGGATTTTTTCTTCACACACCCAGCAAGTGAGACAGGTAGGCTTGGAGATGTTTCTATACCAGAATTTACATAATCTGGTTGCGTTACAGGCTGGCTGTGTGTTTGTCAGGCCTCTAGAATGAGGATGCATGGCGCTTACATCATGCATATGCCCCGAGGAGTTTTACTGACCCATATCTTACAGGCAAAGCTTACGCTGAAATTGCAGAGTTTAATGATCATCCTGTTTTAGGTCTCTGAAGTAGCTTCTGAATGATCACCGATCAAATTTGTGAAGGCTTTAGTGAACTTCAGGAAAATTACAACTACTCTAGACAGACACCATGTTTGTATCTTGTTATACCGCTAGTTACAGGTGAATATTTCCTGTGTTGAGCCATAACACTTTCCTCATTCAGTTCAACTGTCTTCATATCCTCCATGAACTCCTCTGGAGTTGAACACTCCCGATTTTTCTCTTTCTGCCTACACGCTCTCTAAATTCAGGACTCTTGCCTGACCTCCTAATCAACTTGTTCAACCTTGTTGGCACGGGTGGTTGCTAAGCTGCCCACCTGCTGGAAAAATTCGCATTTTAGCAGCCCACCAGATGGTGGCTGAGACTACAGCATGCTTTGGCATAGTCTTGATGTAAGCCTAGATGAAATGCTGAGCCCTACCAGAAGCCCTGCAGGGAGTACATACATCACATGATCCCAGCACTGGACCTCTTCAAGCTTTTCTTTTTATTAAGTGCTGTAGGCTTTTAGTAAACAGCAATTGTTGATCAGAGCTCGAATAGAATTACTCAAGGTCTAGAACTGGAGGTTGTTTCTGATGTTTTCTGCTCATGTTCCCTTTTTGTAGGGCGGTTGTGCCAGTCCAACTTCCCGTGTGCTGGAGCTGCAGCATGCCCTGCTGTGGAGTCAGACGTACTCTATAACGGGTACCCAGAGGAAGCGGGGGTTAGAGATAGGCTCTCACTGTGGAAACCATTGGTGCTGCTGATACCTCTCCGCCTTGGGCTCACAGAGATCAATGAAGCCTATATTGAAACACTAAAGGTAGGGGACCTGGAGCTGAATTCTTGGTGTTCTGATGCTTAAGGAGCCTGTTGTGAATTAAGTCATTTCTGGAATTTGATTTTGGGGCAAAAATACTCAGAAATAATTGTCTTATTTTTCAAAAGAAAAATGTGTTTAGAGACAATTCTTGTCAGATGTCAGGATATGGGTTCTTGCAGGCTTTAGTCAGGAAAACGTGTAGGGATTTTGGGGGGTTGTGGTTTTTGGTGTTTGGGGTTTTTTTGAGGATCTTACTTCACAACTTAATTTCAGCCCCTCTTTGTGTTTAGATGGTACCAACCTGCTGGAGCATTTGTTCAGCACAACTGTACCATGCTTGGTGGCAACATGAGCATTAATGAACGTAGTGTTGCGAACTCCCTGTGGCTCTGATGCTGGAGCTTGTACTGTAGACTGAGGCTAGAATTTGGCTGATGGTTGCAGTGTGGATTATCAGGAGGCTGCAGAATTTAGGGTGTGTGGAGTACATGCACAAGACAGGGTGCACATTGTCTTGCTGTACTAATGCTAGCAAGCTCAACTGCATGGGTAAGAGCTCCAAATTCATGCAGTTACTTGCCCTTAACTCAGTAGATGTTGCCTGGATACTGCAGCTGGATAAGGAACTTCAACTGTTTCCTGAATGATCATTTCCTCCTGAGAGCAATGTTGCAACCTGATGACAACTCCAGGGTGTCTTGTCACTGACTGCAGCAGGGCCAGGACTCGCCTGGACTGGGTCCTGGAGTAGTGCTGCTTCTTCCATTTGGTCCAGCTGTGTGTTCTTGTCAGCAGTTAAAGGTGTTTTTGAGCTGCCTCTGTGTTCGTTGAAGTCCCTGTGTTGCAGCCTTCAGCCTTCCTGGCAGACCTTCTCTGCAGAAATGGCTGTTTCTGCTGATTTTCAGTGTCCCCGTCTTTCTTTCCCACTGCATTTTTGGATGTTTGCCTTTGTTGCCACCTGCTGTCTCACTGTCTGTCAGCTGTGTGTTTTCTGTATTGCTTTTCCAGCACTGCTTCATGATGCCCCAGTCCCTGGGAGTGATCGGAGGGAAACCAAACAGTGCTCACTACTTCATTGGCTATGTAGGTGAGTGCCCAGAGTACTGCAAAGACTTTCCAAGCATCTCCCCCCAGCTAAAAACTGCTTGTGGAGTGGTACAGCTCTCCTGCTTGGTCTGTGGTGTATGCTGCAGGGTTGTTCTTTCCTGCTGGAAGTGTGGAAGGTTGCTGTGGACTGAAACTCTTTGCGAGGACCTGAGTGATATAGCTTTGAACAGTGGCCATAGTACAGGCCATAAACTTACACCGCATAACACTAAATCCCATCTGCAAAGAGGTGTGCATAGAGACTTCTTCCTGTGTTCAGAGCTGACCTCCCTGTAGGGGCTTGGCAGGATTTAACTGTCCTTTTAATTGTCCCCTTCCTGAAACCCTACAAACTGTTGTCCTCTTACTCTCTTCCTTCCCTCTGATTTTCTTTCTCTGCCTGAGACCTTGGTCTGGTTGTGCTTTGGATTTCTGGGGCTGACTGGAGCTTACACAGGATCCTGGAAGGCATGTGCAGAAACAGTATCCAAATACTGCCTGTGCCTTGAGCCCAGCATGTTGTGGACACCGTGGTTCTGCTGGCAGCTGGCTCTTTGCCTGGACGAGAAGCATTTGAGAAAGTGCTAGCTGAAAGCAAGTTGCCCCTATAGAATGTGGGTTCCTTTGTGGGGTTTCGAGAGCTGGCTCTGTCATCACTTTTCCTCCTCTTTATATCTCACCATTTGCTTCTCAGAATATCAGCTTCTGGCATGGTTCTTCCTCTTCATGTCTCCTTGCCTGTCTGTTCAGGTGAGGAACTCATTTACCTGGATCCCCACACCACACAGCCTGCAGTGGAGCCCAATGACAGCGGCTGTCTCCCCGACGAAAGCTTCCACTGCCAGCATCCTCCCTGCAGAATGAACATTGCCGATCTCGACCCCTCCATTGCGGTGGTGCGTTCCTGCTGCTTGTTTCCGATCACCTGAAGGGGCAGTGTTGTGGTCGCTCTGTTTCACGGCTGTCCCTTTCCCCAGGGAGCAGGCAAAAGCAGTGGTGACAGGTTCGGTACTCTACAGGCGTGCTGTGGTCTGGGCAAGTGCCGCCATGGGTTTCAGCCATGGGTTTCAGTAACGTTGGTAAAGAAGCTCCTTGTGCAGGAAGTGGTTTGGTGCAGGGAAGTCCCCCTTGCACAGCAATTAAATGCCATTCCTCATGGGGCAGTGTCCTTCTGTCAGGTTTAGTTTGGGCTTTGATTCCTGCTTTTTGACGGGCAGATCTGAATCCATTCCTGAATCCGTATTATGATTCAGTGTGGCTTGTTTTCTGTTGAACCTGAGATGCCTGCCCTTTGTTTACATGTGGGTTGTTTCTGCCATTTTCTTTCTGCAGTATGGCAGACCATTACATCGATGCTTCCAGCACTTGGATAGTCTGGTCGCATCAAGCGTATGGGGAGTGTTCAGTTTAACAGGGCAGTGTAAGCCACAGTTTAAAAGCAAGGCAGTTAGGTGGTGTAACTGCTTGCAGTCCTGGTCATGTTGCTTGGTGTTAGTACAAGGCCTTAAGACTGAATTGATCAATCTATAATATATACATTTTTTTTTCAGGGCTTTTTCTGCAACACAGAGGAGGACTTTAATGATTGGTGCCAGCAAATCAAAAAGGTTTGTGTTTATATCACCGGGAAAGGAGTATAGGGTATTGTCTGGTTTCCAAATTGTTGCAGAGAGAGCATGTTCTCTGCAGCATGATCCCATTTTGAGACATATGAAAATAGTTTATTAAACCACCAAAAAGAGCATAGCTCTGAAATTCTGCTGGTGATGTGCGTCAAAGATTTGAGAAATGTTTTTTCAGCTGCAGTGAAGTCCCAACAGATTGTTATTACCCCTTAAAGACCCAGAGCACTGTGAGTAGAGTTGTTGGTTCTTATGGCTCTGCCCTTGCTCCACAGCTGTCCCTGGTAAGAGGAGCGCTGCCAATGTTTGAACTGGTCGAACGCCAGCCGTCGCATTTCTCCAACCCCGATGTCCTGAATCTCACACCAGGTGAGGCCATGCAAGGAGGTGGACCTAAGGGTTGAGCTGGTCCCTTTGGTTTTCTGGAAGTTGTGTGGAATTGCACAGTGACTTCTAGTATGTTCCGGTACCACCTCGAGTTTGCTCTGGAGCTCTTAGGTCAATTGATCTAGTTCTTTGGCTTTCAGCTAGTGGTTCTCAGATCCCAGTGTCTCAGGACGATTTTTAGAGTGAGTCTGTGAATGGTGATGGTTACTGAGGGGAAGAAGAAGCAAGTTCATAGGCTGTCACAGCAGTGTGAATCTATGATTTTTAAAGGGATGCTTGGAGGGATCAAAGGGGGCCACTGAAAAGGCTGAACACTGAGTTTCTAGGTAATGAAAATGGTCAAAGACAGGGCTGGTCAAACATAGTTCCAGCGTAAGGCACTCCTTTCCTGGGCATATGCGACTACCAGTGCAAAAAGGAAGGAGTGCTGCGCAGCATCTTGGCTGTCAGGCTCCGCTTGTCATGTTAATAATGTGCACAAACATTGCAGGAGATAAAGAGCCATTGACAGCTTCTGCCACGAGGAGTGAGTATGTGTGGACAAACCTACCCTGTCACCAGGCATTGGACTGTGTCCTGTCACTTGCATCCTGCACCCTGTGCTTCCTTGCTCGCTCTCTCTCTTAGCATGAACTTCGAAAGCCTTCCTTATCTCACTGTCCTTTCCTGTAAGAATGCTTGATTTACTTTCCTGACAATTGCTCATTTCCTATATTAAATTGTCCCTAATTGCTGACTTTCTTACTCTTAAAAATGTTTTTGTAACGGGCTACTTGTCCTTTTACTTCGCCCTCTTCCCTAGCTTGTAGAGCCTCTCCCATCTGCTGTAGCCGTTCTGTTTCTCTTACAGTCCTACCCCTCACTGAGAGGATTAATCATACTCCCATCAATGTCCAGCCCCCAGCCAGTTAGGTTCTCTGCTGTGTTACTGAAGTGAAGGGGGCTGCTCCTCTGAGGAGCCCCTCTAGAAGTTGTGCTGCCAGCGCTCATGGGCACTGCAGTTTGATCAAGAACAGTGACATTAGGCATTTGCACGCGCTACTTACTGGGGGATTGTCACAAAACGTTCGGGGGCGGGTGGGTCTGCAGCCTTGCACTTCTCCTCTGTCGCCAACCATTAGTGATTGCAGTTAGCTTTTGGCTGGCTGTTCTGCCAAGTCTGGTGTGTGCTTTCTTGAAGCCTGAGTTTATTGTAGGTTTCTCCCTTTATTTCCCCAGTTTGCCCATACTTTCTCACCTGAATTTCCCCTATGGTAAAGTTGCTTCCCCTTCAGGTATGTGCTCCTTCCTTGCCATAAGAGTTGGAAGGATGGACAGGAAGGATTAAGTACATTACCCTTCCTCACAAAGTGGACTGTACTAATTGCTTTTGGGAGAGTGCATGTTGTGTAGTTACATTCCCCAGTAGTTGGATCAAAGGCAACTATAGCAGAAAACAAGTCTAGTACATGGGGGGAAAAAAATGTTCTCGTATCACTTAATTGAGCCAGAAATCTTCATGGATATTCGTCCAAACCTGGGCCAGTTCTCCTATTTTGAGCCTCTTGAGGCAGAACTGTCTCCTGCTAATACAGAGCTGCTGCACAGGAAGGTTGTAAAGAACGGTCACAGCACAGAGTTGCACTGCAACCATGTCGGGATCTGTGAAATGCAGTGCACCTTCTGCACACCATTTAATTCTCTAGAGTGCATTTTCTGTGCTATTGATGTATGCTATTTCTCATCCCTCCTCAAAGCCTTCACTCAGGTGTGTCATGGAGTCTCTTGGAACTTGGGGCCCCTGACATCAAATTCTGCTGCCCTCCAGCTGCTGGTCTTACTGATGCTGAGCAGTCAGTGCATCCCACGAAGGTAGTGCTTTCTTTTTTTTCTTGCAGACTCCTCTGATGCTGACAGATTGGAAAGGTTCTTTGACTCGGAAGATGAAGACTTCGAAATCCTATCCCTTTGAAAACAAATAGGAAACTGACTCTGCAAATTTGTGTTATGTGTGGGGAGAAGGGGGGGAGGGAAGCTCCTTCGAGAGCCTGGGGCTACCGGTTTTCATAGGCGCTTGCTGCCATCCCCGCCTCTTGTCCATCCTGGCATTCTGTGCAGCCTCTGAGTGGAGCGTGCATTGTCTGCGTTGGGATGAAGAACCAAGTGGGTGTTACAGCCTTACTGGCTGGAGTCAGAATTTCTCAGCAGAAGACAGTTGCTGGAAGTGGATGCAGTGGTGCTTAGGAGTTCAAAGCCTATCTGTTACATCAGCAGGTCAGTTGGCCTTCTGGGGGAGGCATAGAAATCATTAGAGCGCTAAATCCTTACATGGGGACTCCCCCCCCGAAGCTTAAATAGAGCCACCCGTCATTTAGCAGGTGAAATGTACAGTTAATTCCTTTAGCAGCTTCTCTTTTCACTGGCCAACTTGGACTGCAGCTCACAATGCAAATGAACAGCAGGCATGTCCCAACAAGACAGCTGTGAAGCCCCTGGAGTCCAGGTGGCCAGGCTTCCTACAGTACAACTCCTGTTCATGCTTTGCAGTACACAGGGCTTCCTCACAGGTGTAGTACCCTTCTCCTGTTCACATCATATGAAAAGGACGTTGAGGGAACTTACAAGTGACTGGTAATTCAATAAGCGGAAGGCTGTCTGGGAAAGTGTGGAGTGGACCCATGCTGCTGGGGAGGACCATCTCAATCTCAGCTGAAATAGCAGAAAGAAGGGAAGGAGAATAGAAAATGTGTGTGTTCTTGCTTGGTGAGTCGATAAAGCATTGTGCTGCTACAATGGATTAATCTCTACAACAAGTATCTTCAGGAATGCTGCTTTAGGCAGAGAACTGGATTCCATAGCCCTGGAATAAAAAAAGTCCACAGCTGGGAGAGGTGAAACAGGACAAATGAGATCTGCCAGTGGTGTGCCTGCTTGTGCCTGTGCCCCAGCATACTGGCATGGCGTCTAGGGAATTAATCCCGTCGGTACCAAAAATGGGAGCTATAAAATTCCTCAAGGTATTCTTGGTGGGTTGTTCAGCAGTTCTCCAACTACTCCTGTTAGACATTCCCTTTCCAAATCAGAAAAGGTGCCTGAAGGTCAAGTAGGCTTCCTAGCTGCGGTGTCGGTACCTTTTGTCTTCTGCCAGCTCCCCCTCTCTGCAGAGTATGCACAAAGGTACTGTAGGAGCTAGCCCAGAGAAACCCATTTCAAGTAATCATCCCAAAGAGGGCAGTAAAGGCAGAACACCTTGAGAAGGTCCAATTATACTGGAAATTTTAGCTACTTTAAGATGATAGCTCTGCCTAGGGCCCTTCTCTGCACAGAATTCAGAGAGGAGAGCTGTCTTAATACAAACTGCAACAGAAGTTGCTGAAGTAGTTCCCTTAGTGCATGCTGCAGATTGCAAACCTGTTTACAGGGCTTAGTTTTGTACATTTAGGATTGGAACCTGTCAGTTGATGCTTTTATGCCCAAGGATGGTGACAGCTGGCTAGAAATGACCTATTTCCCCCGTGACTGACCTACTGATGCTCTAACTGTCCTTGTGCTATCCAAAAGCAGAGGTTTGAACTGGGAACCACAATGCTTCTGTCACTAAATTATTATTTGCTGCTTTCTGCCTGCTTCTCCTCTTCTCTCTCTTGTAGTTAGGGGAAGAGGCAGCAGAGGAAGTGGGGCTGTGCTCCATTCATCTGCTTTCAATTTGTATCTGAATAAACAGATCTAAAGTCTTTGCCTGTCCTAATGTTCTTCCACATGAATTGAAGGTGGTGGTGGGTGTTATCTAGTAACCCTGCAGTGTGGTTGGGAATGCTGTCGAAACAAATGCAGTTTTTACCCTTTTAGGGCAATGAAGGCAGATGGAAGCAAAAGCTGACCTATGTGCAATGGTGACTTTATCTTCCTTTTGGTGTATCCAACAGAATAGAGGCTGGCTGCTTGGGACTGCCAAGTTGTTCCTGCCCCAGAGGGTGAGCACCTGGCAGACATGCTGCCAGAAAGGTTAAAAACACTTCCATAGCAATTCTGCTACTTGAATTTTAAGTTGTATGAATGTGGGGCAACAAAACAATACTTGAATGCTGTGCCTGCTGACTGGCGCAGCATCTTTCTGCTTCTAAAACTGTGTAAGCCCTTCCAAGACTGGACGTGCTTTTTTGGTGACTCTCTGCCATGCGTGCTTTTGAGTAGAGGGGAAGGAGCCAAGCAGAGGCTCAAAAGTAGGTAGAAAGTGAAACTTGTTTCCTTTAAGATTGTGTGCCCACTGTTAGCTCTTTAATGGATAGCTCTTCATAGCTTCAGTTTCCAGGTAGCCTTTTAAACCCCAGCTCTGCAGCAGTCAGTGTTACAGAAGCGTAGTCAATTCAACAACCATTTTTCCTGTTTTGCTCTGCAGTGGCAGGACACAGCACTTGAATCGGAAGGCTGTACCTGCTGTTGCTGTTGGCAGGACCTCTTTGTGGAGGGCTAGTCACTCAGGACATATCTCCCTCTTGATTTGTACATGAGAAGGGTTACTACTTATTTCATGTTCATGCTTTTATGGTTAAGGACAGCTCAGCCAGACAAGATTTTACCTGAGTGTTAATGTAACCCCAATAACAGAGCTAAGCTCAGCTTTCTTAAATCTTTAACAGGTATTTCTGGCTTTTTAGTCAGGACCCTAAAGATAATAGGAATTAAATGACTTCACGGTCTTCTTCCAGTGTTGCTGGAAGGGCCTGATTCAGCATTACAGGTGCTCACCTCCTTCACAAGGAGCGTTTCTGCCACCAAGTACTGTGCAGGTGTAGAGTGAAGGCAGCACCTTTTCCATTTCAGCTGATGCTTGCATTAGCAATTTTGTTTTAAATATTTACCTTCCTCTCCCTGCTAGTGGATCAGTTCAGTCCACCTCTCTAAGAGTTAGAGCAGGATTTAGTCTCTGTATCGGCCATGTTGGAGATCAGTCCGGTCCACACTGCTAGGCGAGTTAACTGTCCAGCAGATAGAGACATTAACTCTCCTGGTCATCCCCATATCTCAGTGCACCTTTCAAATGATTTAACATTCCAGTTTATTGTAGTTTGCTGGTCGTTACTGATGACTTGGATGAATTCATAGCTGATCTGGTTTGCCGGGCTGTTTAAATTGCACTGGTGTCTGGGTACGAGTCACAGGTGATTACTCTGATCTTGGCCACAGGAGTAACTTGACTGGTCTAAAAAAATTTAAAGTATTATTTAAAATATTTACTCACCCTTCAAACTAGCCTTGCTGTGAGCTAATACATCTATATCAGACTTTTACCTGCTCGTAGCAGTTCAGTTTCTGTGTTGTTCTCACTGAACAGCTGGGAAACAGACTTGAATTCATCTCTCCCTTCATTCCACAGCTCTAGCAAACTGCTCTCCCTGGATTTAGTGCCTAAACCGCAGCACCTTCACCTCCTCTATACCCTTGTAGAAGATAAATGATCATACTGGAAAAAAAAATGCCCTGTGCAAAATGTTTAAAAGAATAATTTATTAGCAAGTAAGTCCTCTACAAACTGGTTTCAGCACAGAGGATGCATTTACTAGAGAGGCAGAAGAATGAGAAACATAGCAGTTCTCTGAAGCTGGGAAGGCTATTGCCTGCCTGTTGCTGTCCGTGTCCAGGGGCAGCCCTGGGCTTTGCACCCATATCTGTAATACAGGACTGAAGAAGAGCTCCTACTTGAGGTAGGGAGGGTTTTATAAGGAATTTGTTACATGCTCATCCTGTGTTCACTTATAAAATACAGCAGGGACTATGCAGGATGGAGAGGAGGAGCAGATAAAATCACATGGATATCAGCACATGATGGACCCAGAATACATGGGATCTAAGCTGTAGTAATTGGAAGGTGATGTAGGGAAGTTATCCGAGCAAGGAAGATCCAAAAGGTGAGTTTTCCCTTAGGTCTAAAAGAATAACCTGTATAAAGTTTTACTTCCACAGTTCTCCCAAAGGTTTATTCTGAACTTCCTGCATGGTTTCCTCTGCAACGGACTTGATTTCTCTGTGCAAGTCTTCTATGCTCTTTGAAGCATCCATTGTCTATTTCCAAGACAAAAAAATACAGAAACATGTTCCTCAGTTACCAACACCAAATGAGAAAAACGTCACCTTGCTGTTACATCTATCTGTTCCCCCTGTTACTCAATATTGTTACTATTCATGAGCAGTGAAAAGAGCGAATTACACCTCCTGTGCACTATTTCTAGAGTGGAATTGGAAAAATCTATTTTGTTTAGGAATAGACATTTAAGAAGTAGATGTGGGACTAGATGAAGGGAAACAGAAGAAACTGCTGCTGCGTGTTGTTTGCTGACAGTCTTCAGGGCATGTGACCTAAAGGCAGGTAAATGTTCTTCATCCTGTACTGTGGTCCCCTAGAAACATCAGTGTATTGATCCTTTGGTGGTTCTTCAAAATAAACTCCACCTATGATACTTGGTACCTCTAAAAATCCATCATGTTCCAGTTTAGTTGTTTTGGTTTTTTTTCCTAAATACTTCAAGCTGAGGTCAGTAAAGGTGGTAGAGCTATACGATGAGCCTGATGTTTAAAGAATAGCAGCATCACTCCCGTGGTTGAGGGAGTGACCAAGATGAATGAAGGATTTGGTGAAAAGAGGTAGAGAGGTGCAGATCTATCACAGCAACCTATGCAACACTGGCCCACGCAGCATTGCTGAGAAAGAGCAGGCTGTGATGATAGGCAATAAAAAGACTTCACGATTAAATGGTAGCCTTTTCATTACTGCACAGCCAGCACCTCACCTTTGCTCACACAATATCCTCAAGCAGCTTGCTGATCTCAATTTATTTGCGTTACCGATGGTATTGAGCTGCATTTCATGCCTTGGACTAAATGGCTCTTTGACAGCATTTGATGTCTGTTATTCTATCTGATAATGAGGGGCAAAGACACAGGAATGCTAACTATACCTTTAATGTGTACTGGAACTGGATTCTGTGCCCATTTCAGGGACACCTGTCATCTCTTCATCATCTATTCTGATATATAGCTATTTGATAGTTATGTGCTTTGGAGTATTTTAAACAGATGTGTTGCTGATACTTTAAGTGAAAACTCCTTTCAAGCAAGGGATAGAAGACATAACAGAAGACAAGTAATAAAAGAAATGTGTCCCACTGCTGGAATCTCTGGAACAAATCAGGGTTTACAGGCTATACACGAATTCCATATTGTCTTTCATGACAGCATACTTAGTTTTGTTAAATGAATTATTTTGGGGTTTTGTGCTATGGTACATGTTTTCTGTCAGCCTATTTTTCCAGTCATGATGTAGGAAAGGCAATTTCCTAGCATAACTTTTATTCCAGTAAAAGTCCTAGTTTGGTGACTGTTGTACATTTAGGTCCCTCAGGTTCTGACAGTACTCAAAATACTTTTACAGAATCATGTTTACCTAAAACAGGCTCTGAAGAATTATGTTTGCCTTACACAGTCTGATCATTTGGCAAATCTGTGTACATCTCCAGCTTCTGGTGGAGACTTATCCATAATCTGTGTCCTCCTATGTCTGCATAAAAGCTACAGAAGAAAGAGAAGACCCTGCCTATATCTCATGATTGAGCACTGACAGGGTGATGGAGATGATAAACAGCATGCCTGCACTAGAAAACCTCGGCCTAGGTGATCTACACACAGGATAAATGGGGAACACTTCCTCTTCTGGGATAAGACTGCTGACTGTGTAGCACTCTGCAAACAGATCCAAGGGATGAACAAGGAAAAGTGATGCAGCAGTGTGGAACAAAAATGACCATGTATTTAGAGAGAATTCTGGTAGCAGTAAGACAGCAAATGCAGATGGAAACTGGTCATGTGAGAACAGCAATCATAGTAAGGGAGACACAGACAGGAGGGCCCCAAAAACCCTCCAAGGATTCTGGAATCCTTGGCAGGTGCTGCAGGATGCCAAGGAAACAGGCAGGGAAGAGCATAGGTATGTCCCACTGCTTCTTACCCAAGTGTGTCAGTTTGTCTTTAAGAGAATGATTTCCAGAAAGCTCTTCTGCCAAACCAACCAACCAGCCAGCCAACCATCTTCCCCCTACCCCCATGGGGCCTCATAGGGTGTCCTGGAACAGGCAGGCATCCTTCCTGCCACAGGCCACACTGCCCTTAGCTGGTTCCCAACATGTCACCCCCGACCAGGAGCAGGAAGGGGGAGCACAGGGATGCTATGGGCACAGTTCAGAAGCTCTCACGAGAGACGCCCACCCTGGCCTGTGACAAGCCCGTTAGGATTATTTCCTCACCTTCCAGTTTAACGTCTTGTCCTTCATCAGATGATAGAAGCACTGTAGAACTTTCTCTTGGAAGGAGCTGTTCTCATAACGTTCATTTCCGAAGTTCCCTCGTTCCGCTGCTTCCTCCAGGCTTAACTGAAGAAACAGAATCAGATCTGGCTTTGGGAGTCCAATGTCAGGCTGTTTGCACCAGTCCAGGCAGAAGTTCTGTCCCAAACAAAGACAACTAAGTTTGAGGTGAAAGAAAGGAATGCAAAGCAGGGAAAGAAGCCAGTTTAGCTGGAGAGGGAGATGGGGAAGGAACGGCCAGAGAAGAGATGCAGCCCAAATCGCCAAGCACAGGCCTACAAACTGAAAAGGAGATATCCCAGCTTATCATGTGGGAATTCAGTCCTGGTAATTGTGGGGGGGGGGCAGATTTTGCTAGGTGCTTTGCACCTCTCATGCTCACTGAAGTCAAAGAGAGCTAAAGGTTTTAATATCTCTTCTGCAGAGCCCATCAGAGCTAAATACCAAGACATATTCTGAGTCTCCATACAGCTGTTATCAGTCCGAAACCATGATCAGTCCAAAAGAAATCTGCTCCCAAGTACAAACACCACGCAGCTTTAGTGTGGATCTTTCTGGGCTTGTGGAGACTCCTTTTCAAATACCTACCCTACACTTTCTCAGCCTGTCCAGACACAAGAGACTTTTGCATCTTGACAGATTTGAAGACTTCCATCAGGGCGCATGAATGCACAACGTTGTGCAGAGACCACTGAGGCTTGTCCACTTACTGCTCATCCACATGAGCACCAGTGATACTATCAGGGCGATCTTAAATGTATCAAGAGCGACTCCAGGGTTCTGGAGGTGAGGGTGCAGGGCACGGCAGGGCAGAATCTCCTCGGTCCTTCCAGGAAGCAGGGAAAGGCTTGGGCAGGAATGAATGTAAGTCAACTCTCAGCTGCACAGCTGGTGTTGCAGGCAGGGTTTCAGCTTCTAAAGCCACAGGATGCTCTTTGAGGACCAATGGCTACTGAAAAGGAATGGGATATATCTGACAAAGTGGGACAAGAGCATCTATGCAAACAGGCTTGCTAAGCCAGTGAAGAGAGCTTTAAACCAGGTATGTCAGGGGGAGGGTTTGCAATCTATAGAGAACTGAAGATGGGAGGCCAGGAGGAAACGTCTGGGGGATGATACAATAATGGAGGCTCACCTGAAAGCAGCAGAACTGAGGCAGAGTAACACAGGTTATGTTGGGGTGGGGCCTGCTACAGACTGCCTGGTTGAAGAGAGGATGCTGAGGAACCTTTAGACAGCTGGAAGAAAGATCACAATTGCAGGTCCTGGTACTCATGGAGGATCTCAACCACCTGCCTATCTGCTGGGCACAAGGAATCCACATTTCTGGAGCATGCTGAAGAAATTCTTGACACAGTGACCAATAAGCCAGCGAGGGGAGGGATCCTGCTGGATTTGTTACTCACAAGCCAGAAAGAACTGGTGAAAGATGTGAAGGTCAAGGGCAGCCTTGGCTGCAGTGAACATGAGCCAGTGGTTTAAAATCTGGAGAGGAGTCAACAAGATAAGCAGAATCACCAGCGTAGACTTCAGGAGAGCCAATTTCTGTTTATTGGGGACCTCTTAGCAGGATGCCCTGGGAAACTCACATGGAAGGCAAAGAGGCCCAGGAGAACTGATTGATCTTCCCAGACAGCCTCCTTGGAGCACAGGAACGAGCTCAAGACTCAGGATTATATTATAGCTGCGTAGAATGACCCAAAGGGAAGCTGACAGAGCTGACTTTATTGAAAGCAGAGACAGGCCAAAAGGCACAAGTGGGGACGTGAGAAGTTCAGGCTAAATGAAGAAAATATTTTTTACCATGAGGGTGAGCAAACACTGAAAGAAGAGCCCAGAAAGGTTGTGGATCTATATCCCTGAAGATACTCAAACCTTGGCTGGATGTGGCCCCAAGTAGCCTGTTTGACGTTAGACCTACTCTTGAGCCGGAGGTCAGGCTTCGTGACTTCCACAGGTCCCTTCCAACGTATGTAGTTCTGTTATTCTTTGCAAATTTATGGGCCAGCAGCCAGAGCAAGCATGGAGAATCTCAAATAAACTTGCATAATCATTCTCCAGTCAAACACATTGGCTTCCCCACAGTCAGGAGTCTGTCCAGATTTACAAAAAGTAACCAAATGAGTTTCTCTGCTCTTTCTGGGGAAGGGGTAGACCCAGGCAAACAGACCATGTCAATACCTTAGCTGAAACTTCCATCCCTCAATTTCAATCCACATTTCCCCAGCCCTCTGGAGCCTCGGCCATGCACACCAACATCTATATCAAGCCTCTACCTGCAGCTGCTTCCCTAAATACGGAGAGGGGCAGTGGCTGCTGTAGGTCTCACTCACCTCTTTGGCACTGGTGAAGGCCACTCCAGAAAAGGCATATCTGTCAACCACGAGTGTGATCCCTTGATGTAGTTTCTCTTTCATCAATGGTCTGACAACCATGTGGGAGAAAAAAAAATAGTTACACTCCTTTATAGTCATACAAATGAAAGGAGCTCATCTAAAAGACAGCTCATAAGGCCAGTGCTTCTCTGTTAATGTATGTCATCATTAACAGTGATCATTAGCAGTGTTGGGGTTATCGCGGATAAATAGCTATTTGTGTTCTGTCCTCTAAGAGACATGAAACAAATACCCTTTCAAGGCACCCAAGTTCAGGGTGCCCCAGTGCAGGGCACTGCTCTAAGCAGCTCCAGGGCTTACAGGCAAGATCACAGCTGAACTATACTCAGACATGACCAGCTTAGTCCTCTTCGCTTTTTAAGTGGTGCAGTAGATTTTTGATACACTCTGCCTTGGTCAAAATGTCCTTTATTCATTGACAATGACATTTCTTGTTACAGCTCACTGATCTGCCTTACACTTTCCCAGTTTCCTTGGCACCGCCACTACAGCAGAATCAGCAAAGGTTTTTTTTTTTAAAAAGAAAGCATTTTGCAATCTAGATTTCCAGGTAAAAACAACAGCCGACACCAATTTCCCTAGCTCCACATGCAAAGGCTGAGGGGCCAAAAGCAAGGACAGCCACTTACGGCTCAATGCAGCCTTCGGCTAGGGGGGAAGTTTGGACACAATTCCTTAACCACTCTGTCACTCACATGGACTTCCTTGCAAAGCAAGGTCTCTTCATTCAGAAAAGTAAATTCCCAGTCTAGGCTTGTACAGTCTCAGCTCCCCGATTCTTGAGTCCAGTACAGCACAAGGATTGGAAATAAATATCGCACCTGATGATTTCAAAAAACCAAACTGTGGGATTTGATCTGAGATTAAAACCAAAGCTGTAAGAGTCCCTAAGACATTGCCTCCAGCCATGTTTCCCTCGCTAAACAGGATCATACTCTCGTACCTTCTGTACCCACTGCAAGCTAAAACCCCGGGAGGATTCAACACCAGGCATTTTTCTTTTACAACTTAACAAACATTATCTTTACACGTGTTCCCAGCGGTTCGCGGAGAAGAGCAGGTGAACAGTGTGGTCCTCCAGGTTCTTCTCCTTCGCCAGGTAGGAGCTGATCAGCCGCCCGATCTCCGTTGTTCTCTCTGCAGGAGAGAGGGGAAGGAGCAAACGCTGCCCCGAGCTGCTCTTGCCAAAGCAGCGTCCGTCTGTCCTGGGGGGCGCGTCAGTCTGGGGGTCTGTCTGCCTGTCGTGGGTGGGAGGTTGGTCTATCCAGGGCCGGGGTTTATCTGTCTGTCACGGGTGGGAGGAAGCCAGGGGCCGGGGACCCACCGCGGGGGGGTGCGCCGGGTGCCGCAGCCCGGCCTAGCGGGACTCCCTCCCCCCGCCCCCGCCCCCGCTCCCTCCGGGCGCCGTAGGCCCCGTACCCGGGAAGCGGAGGAGGTCGGCGCGGTGCCCGTCGGCCCGCAGCGCCTCCACCAGCCGCCGGCCCTGCGTGCTCTTCCCGGCGCGGTCCACACCCTCCAGCACAATCAGCGCGCCGCGCCGGCCCGCCATCGCGCGCGCTCCGCCCGCCCCGCCCCTTCCGCCACCGCCCGGCCAATCCCAGCGAGCGCCCCCGCGCCGCTCTAGGCGGCGAAAGGGCACGGAGGCGCCGAGGCGGGAAGGTGAGCACCGCCCCCCGCCCGCCCTGCCCCTCATGAATATGCAGCAGGAGCGTCCCGGAGACCAATAGGCGCCGGGCGCGTTATGAATATGGGATGAGGCTGGGGCCGCGGCCCTTGTCATGCGGGCCCGGCAGGCGGCGGGAAGCGGCGGCGGCGGCGGCGGCGGGGCGCGGGCCGCAAGATGGCGACCGCCATGTACCTGGAGCACTACCTGGACAGTGAGCGCCGGGCCCGCCGCCAGCGGCGGCGATGGCGGAGGGGGGGGGGGGCGGCGGCGGGAGCGGGGAGCGACGGCGGCGGCGGGAATTAGAACTGCGCCACGGGCGGGGGTGGGGGGGTTCTGCGTCATCCGTCGCCGCCGTGCGTCATCGCTGCGCGCCGGGGAGCCGGTGGGTGAGGCGATGGCCGGTAGCGCCGGTCCCGCCGGGCTGCCGCACCCGGTCCCCGCCGTCCGCGGCCGTTGTACCGCGGCGCCGGTAACGCCGGGGCTCCCGGCCCTCGCGGGGCTCCCGGCCCCGGCGCCACCGGCCGGCTGATAAACAGCGGGAGTAACGGGGCTGCTGGGCAAGGCTCAGCCCCGCGAAGGCCCGTGTCCGCCCGCGTACGCCTGCCGAGGCTCTCCTGATGTAACCGGGCGCTTTACGGTACGTCAGGCTCAGCGCACCTCCCAGCGCGGGCCTCCTGTTGCAGAGGCTTCGTTCTTGGGGCGCTTCTAGGGGAGAACGGGGGCCGCACGCCGCTTCTGCGTGTGTGCATGTAGTGTAGCTGCGGGTGATCCAGCTGCTGGCCCCGCGCAGCAGTGGCGCTTCCAGCTCTGCTGGGTTGGCTCAGTGCTGCGTGTCAGAGGCGGGATGGCTGCTGTGAGGAGGACAGGCTGTAGTATTTCTTGGCTCTTATGTTCTAGGTATCGAAAACCTGCCGTGCGAGCTGCAGAGGAACTTCCAGCTGATGCGAGAGTTGGATCAGAGAACAGAAGGTGTGTTCAGGTATTGCGGTGAGCAAAGTCTGACAGAGAGCCTCAACCTGAAGGATGGGAAGAGCCCTGCAGAGACTTGGCTTTAGAGGATGTGTCTCCCCTCTGCCTCTTCTCCTTTTCTTGACCTGAGCACTCTGCAGTGTTTGTTTCTTTTCTGTGAGGCCTCCAGCTCACAGGACTAAGTTTTTTTTCAGCAGTTGTGTGTTAATTTGTAGCTGTGTGATCGCTGTACCCGATGGCCCCTCTGATGGCCTTACTTGCATGCGTTTCCACATCTACTGAATTGTAGATGGCTGTGTGTCTTGCGAGACCATTTTTTTTTCTTTTTTGAGGTTTCTATTGGTACCTGATTGCACATTAATAATTTTCAATTTGAACCATTAGAATGGTAAATGACTGTGTAGCAAATATAATGTACTGCATGTGGGAAGAGAGACAGAAGTTTGGGAACCCATCGGTTCGGTTTCTGATCTTATCTGTGAGTCCGTCCTCTGAATTAACTGTAAAACACTTGACAAATCAGAATCACACTGCAAGTGCTGAAGAGTGAATACCATTAACTTCATCTTTTTTAAAAAAGGTAAATACATTAAGGGATCAGGGGAAGTCAGAAGACTGTCAGCAGAGGTCTTCTAAATACTGTAAAGAGACAGAAGAAAAAAATACTTGCTTTGGCAGACAGCTTTCTCACATGTATATACTTTGCTTTTCAGATAAGAAAGCAGAAATTGACAGTCTTGCAGCAGAATACATTGAATCAGTGAAGAACATGTTACCCGAGGAGCGAGTGGAACATCTGAAGAAAATCCAGAGTGCCTACAGCAAATGTAAAGAGTACAGCGATGATAAAGTCCAGCTGGCCATGCAGACGTACGAGATGGTGAGGATCACAGCCAGTGAGACTTTTGTTAAAAATGGTCACACTCTGGAGCGGGGCTGCTGGTGGACATGGAAGATGTTTCCACAGTGTCCGTTTTCCCTGACGTATTCATGTTTGGGGTTAAAGATCTTACTGAAACGAATTATTAATTCTCAAGCTTATTTTTCTTACTGTTGCCCTCCCTTGTGTTAGCAGGTTTTGTGTCAAGGAGGCTTCTCCCCTGCTGAAAGGTTAAATGAGTTGATCCCACTTGGAGATGGCTTGATCGGTAGTACTCCTCTGCTGTGTAATAATGCCAGTGAATTTATCCCACTCCCTCCTCCCCAGCAGCTCCCCTGTTACCTGATAATTTATTTAGGGCCGGTCTTAGTCAAAACCAACCTTTTTTGAAGTCAACTTCAACACTATATTGTGGAGGAATTGCGGGAAATCTGCTCAGTTACCTTGGTTTCCAAGTGATGAAAGCAGACCTGTCAGCTCCACCGTTCTGGTTGTATATCGGACATCAAACTTTCCTCAATGGATCTGATGGGAAAATATCATTTACGAAGATGCAGCTTTCCGCTTTTCTCTTCTGCCCCTGCTCCTGTGTCCGTTTAGCTGTCCCTTGAACAGTTCTGATCTTTGTGTGTTTTATCCCACAGATAAAACTTGAGCAAGGGGAATCCTTTTGACTGTACTTAACAAGTTTTGTCCAGCTTCTAGAGCTGCTTTGGGTTCTGCTACATCTGCAGCTGCAGTACATTTTATTGCCCTCAAATACTGCAGAAAAGTCAATTATTTCACAGGGATTGAAAAGTGTCGTAGCTAACCACTGATTTGAGGACTAGGTATTGCGACAACACAGTTGGGGGTGGGGGCTTAAAATGCCTTTGCTACATCTCAGTTCTGTAAGCCACGTTATTGCAACCAGGGTGGTACAAGGTACTTACCTAACATGTATTGACTTGGTATTGGAGGTAGTCAGCAGAAGCCTGTATTTATTACTTAAATTTCTTCGAGTAGCATGCCAGCAAAATGCCAGAAAAAAATAGACTGATCTACTCAATGCATTTCATGGACTTCAGTTGAATTAATGTATTTTGAAAACTGCAGGGATAAAACAATTCTTTTTAATATCTCTCATCGTCTTGTTTTGTTCTGCAAACCATTAGTCTGAGTTGCTTTGACTCTCATTTATGCCACCTCCGTCCCTCTTTTCCTTCCTTTCTCTTTGCCTGTATTGGGATTAGGTCCTCTTGCTTTTTCCTATTTTTCTTTGGCTTTATTTTTTTCTCTCTGCTTTAATTCCCTTTGTGCATACCATTTTCCTTTTTCCAATTTCATACCCCTTCATGCCTTGCTCTGAAGTATTATACTCCTGTTCATGCTGATAACGGCTTTAGACCTTCCTGTTTTCGTTTGGGGATTTTTATTTTTTTTTTTTTATTCAGTTTGTGGTTTCCTCTTCTGTGCAGGTGGATAAGCATATCCGCCGGCTGGATGCAGACTTGGCGCGGTTTGAAGCAGATCTGAAAGATAAACTGGAAGGCAGTGACTTTGAAAACCCTGGATCTCGAAGCCTGAAAAGTGCGTAAATTTTATACATTTGACAGCCTTTTCCAGCACTGAGCAGAAAGACTAAGATATAAAGTAGGCTGTTATTTCTGGAGGAAGAAAAGACGTACACCATAGTGTACTTCTCTACTTGTTTTTAATGCTCTTCAAATATTTACAGTGTTCTGGTGGGCAGTAAACAGATGAAGAAAAATCTAGTGCGGGGATCTAACTTACTGTCTCTGCTTGCCAGATCCCCCTTAGGTGGCCCACGGTTACTGGTTGTAAGGAGGCCACCAGCCAAGGGGGAGCTAACTGTGACAAAACTGAACTGGTGTTCTTGCAGCTCTTGAGTGTAACAGTATTAGTTTCAGGCTTGATCTGTTACTGAGTAAGTTCTAAGATCTTTTTGAGGAGAGATGTGCCTGTTTTCCTCCCTTTACTAGAATTTGAATACTAATCAAGCTGAGAACAGCAGGAAGAATTAGGAGTTAAAGGAAGGTACCAGCTTCTGTAACATATACTGGAAATCTTATATGATTACAGTGAAATCTGAGCATGGTTAACAGCAGTACAGCTTCACGCCTTTGAACTATGAAATAAGGGGTAAGATCAGGGATGTGGACATAAAAGTTACATTAGTTATTGAGTAACCAATTAACTGGCTGAGTGTTTAAATATATACTGAGATCTAAAAAAAAATCACAGCATGTCTAATCAAATGTGATACTATTTATATCTTGTGCAACGGTATGGGCTATCATTGTACTGCAGTGATTTAATTGCCAAAACTGCGAACACAAGAGTTTGGTGCTCAGTCGTACTACTTGCCAGTTTGGCATGTTTGTGGCATAAAAATGTATTTCAGAATCGGCGTTCATGTTCAGTTACATACAACAGAAGGATTTCAAAACAATAAAAGCATCAAAAGAAAAATATCTGGGGATTTTTTTCTGGTATTCAAATAAATTGAAATGATGGGTTTTTTCCTTTTATAGAGGGACGAAGTCAGAAAGACAAAAGAGGCTCTCGCGGTCGAGGCAGGCGAACCTCTGAAGAAGATACACCAAAAAAAAAGAAAATCAAAGGAGGGTAAGGCATACCCAGTCACAGCTCTGGTGACTTTGGCTTGACGCTTCATGAATTTTTCTGCAAGCTCATGTTACCCTATTTATGACCTGTGTCTGGATGGTGAGCGGTGTTAGTGTTCTGGTCTTACTCCATTTCAGTAGTGTCCTGCTTAGGACAAGTCAGCTTTGTTAATTAACTCCTTGGTTGGCATGTGGAAACTCAGCATGCTTGGAAGCTGAGTTCATGCTTACTTCTGTCTAGAAGGACAAGATCAGCTTCTCTGTTGCTGTTGGCAAGCTGGGAGAAAATAGCTTTGATTTTTGTCACACGGCTATTTTTAACAGTTGCTTTTGGTCTTGATAGTAAAAAGAAACACTTGCCTATTGAAAGAAAAACTGATGGTTTATTGTTCTAGACATTTTGGAGGATTTTGGGGGTTGTTTTCAAACAATCATGCCCTAAATAGTCTTGAGTAATCTAATTTGATTTTGTGAAGCAAGGAAGAAAGCATATCCCCTCTCTATCATATGCTTTATATTAGAGGGGCCCTGTTAATTCTAATTTTTCAATTGGCTAAATGGAGGGGCGGAAGAGGAAAAAAAATAGTTTCCGCTGAGCATTACCGACATGTCAACTTAATACATTCCTGTTAGAGTAAGGGGGATCATTCATACCTGGCAAGGAGAAGAGAATATATATATATATATATATATATATCTGAAAACTGATTGGGGGGACAAAAAAGTCAGATTCTTCTGTCTGCAAGCAGAAGTGATCTGTATGTTAATTTTGTTACCATAGTCGTGGCACCTACAAATCATTCTCTTAATCCTTTATAGTCAAGCTCAAGTTTTGTGTTTGATCAGACCTACATTATGATTTTAATTATTGGATAATATGTGATAATGTAATCTAAACTCTGAAGCAGGGTCAGTGTGTTTTAGGGAAGATATTGTTAAAAACTAATTTTCCCAAGTGGGACTTAGAGCTTGGAAACATGGTGTTGCCTACAACTGCAAAGTGTTTTATCCTCAATCTGTCCTTGTTGACAGATCTGAGTTTGCTGACACCATCCTGTCGGTGCATCCCTCAGATGTCCTAGACATGCCAGTGGACCCCAACGAACCTACCTACTGCCTGTGTCACCAGGTGTCTTATGGAGAAATGATTGGCTGTGACAACCCAGACGTAAGCACTCAAGATGATTTTATTTTCAGATATTTGCTACATCACAACACTGTGAAATCCAAGGCGGGGTGCTTGATCATTTAGATGGTACAAAATGAAAGTAACATTTGTGAAACACTAAGCATCTCCTCTGTGGGTTTTTCCTTTCTCTTTTGCAGTGCCCAATTGAATGGTTCCACTTTGCTTGTGTGGACCTCACCACCAAACCAAAAGGGAAATGGTAAGAAAGACAACACACAGCTTTTTGATTTTTTTAATCAGGCTACAGTTTGCCTCAGCAAGAATCACAGTAAGAATTAAAATCCCGTTGTGACCCTTCCTGACAGAGGAGCTTTGCTCTTGTCACCAGAGGGTTTGCATCATCCATGGTTTGGGACTGTGTCTGTGTAAAGGTAGAATGTACAAGCGGAACCTTCTCCCCAAAGTCCGCTTCCACAGGAGCCTTGGATTCTGGTGGGAGCAAAACAAGGACCCAAGCATATGCAAAATTGCATTATAAACAGAGCAGTTTTTGATCGGAGGCTTGTGTAAACATGCACATGTTGCATCTCAGGTTTGCTGTATTGTCACGTAGTTGTGGCTGTGGTTAAAACTGAGAAGACGTGTATTTATTTTTTTCACTTCTGGAAGCAAAGTTTGAAGACTGCTCTAGGTTTTGCTATGTACATGCTCATCTTGGGAAGAATCAGTTACTTAGTTTCTGTTTAAGGACTGCTCTCATCTAATTACCAAGTGCCTATCAGAAACGGGCTTAAGTGAAAGTGAACTGCAGTCATTGGAGGGAGAGGCAGGAAGGAATTGGAGGAATGTATCTTTTTTTCTTTTGCCTGTAGAGGAAGCTTGTGTGCCAGACTTGGAGAAGTTACTCCAGGTAACTTCTAGGTGAATGAAATGAGGTGAATCACAGCTGTGAGGGGCTGAGCAGCCCTGGAAGCTTTCTAGTACTGGTACTTCTGCCCACCCGAGTTGGTACAGTTCCTTTCCTATTTGCCCAGGCTTCATGCATGCTGCGAAAATTGTTGCAGTTACTTAAATTGGCTGCTTTTAAACCACCCTCCCACCCACTCGTTCTCAAATAATAAAAAGAGTTCTTGGGCTATGTGTTGTTAACTTCAGGAACTAATTACTGCCGCTTTTTTTCTGTAGGTTTTGTCCTCGTTGTGTTCAGGAAAGAAAGAAAAAGAAGTAAGGTGTAGAGGGGAATACATCCTCTGAGGCAAGAAGAATTTAATATATTCCTTCCTTCATGTTGCAATATTATCTTTGGTTTTGTTTTTTTTAACCTACCCTCCTTCTTTTTCTGGTATGATATTTAATTGTCCAGTGGCCAGTTGTAATTCCTGTTCTTTCATAAGAAAATTACTTTGGGAGGGATTTTATTTATGTTGCACTTGCACAGCACTGAAATTGGTGTTACTATGAAGTGCTAGGGCAGCCAGTAGCTGTAGTCTCTGCTAGGTTGTAGGAGTCTGTGAAACCACGTAAGGCATTGCAGGAAAATAAAATAGCTGTACCTTCAGCATGCTGCACCGCCAGCATGGAAATAGTTCAGGCGTGGAGCTTGGTGTGGCAGAGAAGGAATTTTCTCCAATGTCCCCTGCATGAAAGAAGTAGGCTTCAGTTTTTTAGGTGTGAAGTCCATTTGTTGTGCAGTTTTGTAGTACAGGAAGGAAGGGGAAAGCTGTTTAACTGTTTCCAGTGTCCATTTCCTCGAAGCCAAGTACTGTGCTTAGTTTTGACGGGGCAGGGATGGGAGAGAGGTATTATCATATCTTCTCTGGTGGGGAATTTCTTCTGTCTACCTTTGCACTGCCTTTATTTTACTTGATCTTGCCCCCATTCACATGAACCTTAGCAGAAGCAAACCATTAGACTTTTCACCACCTCCTAGGAGAGGTTTGTCTCTCTTGAGAGAAGACCTTTAAATGGAAGAGGAATTGTCCTGCAGTGTTTCTTAGTGACAGTAATATTGAGAGAGGGTGTTTCCATTTCTCTGGCTGTTTCCATTTCTCTGAAGATCCTTTAAGTACATTACTGTGAAGATGAAACCTACAGTATTCTTATAGAGAGAGAAGGTCGGATTTATTCATAAAATAAGATGAAGGCCTGATTTTTGTTACTTGTGTTTGCCTGTGTTGCACCTGGGTTAATCAGGAAAATAAGCAAGGCAAAGCTGAAAGGCAAAGGCGGCCCTGGGGTAGCCTGGGGGGCAGTTGAATAGCATTTGCTGTGAAGCACTGGTACTGAAGAAGGCCATTCAGCAGGAATGTTTTAAAATTACTTCTTGTCTTTTTTAGTGGAGGCGCATTTGCATGGTTTTGACTTCTTTAAGCTGCCTTTCAGATTATGAATGTGAATCCTTGCTGTCATCACAGTGTCAGTTGCTGCAGCGGAAAGAAGAGAAGGAAATCAGGAGTAGGAAAACAAAAGTCTTTCTGGTTTTTCCTTCCTGAGTTACAGTGGATGCAGAAGTTGAGGGAAGAGCAGAGATAACTCTTGTCTTCATATATATCTCCTGTATTATGGGGCTTACCTGCCGACAATAAAAGATGTTGTGGGGAAGGGTGGTTCTCCTGGCAGAGGGGGGGAAAAAACCCAAGCCCCAAACCAAACCCGCCTGCAGCAGTAGGCACCAGGGTTCACGAACTTGGCTGGCTGTGATCCCTGATGGGTGTTGATGGCGGCTCTGTGCAGGGCTGTGTACTACTTTGCATACCATTGTGCAGGAGCTCTTGGTATAGACTGCTGGAAAGGCATTAGGAAACTTCCAGATAAGCTTTTGTTCTGCCGTAAAAACAATCTGAATAAATGGTAGAGAAGAAAAAAACCACTTCTAGTCAGATTTTGGCACCTGTTTCCAAAAGAAAAAAGTCTTTTTTTTTTTCTTTCCCCTGTTACACTGATCCTCTTACTTGTGTTTTGCAACGAAAGAAAGTAGAACACAGCTCTTGCCAGTTTTCCTTCCCCGCTTTGCTCTGTTGGGCTTTGTAGATGCTGCAGGTATGTCAAGACTGACATAGAAGAAACCTCTTGATAGTGAGACAGCTTTTCTGTGAACATTTTGATTTATTGCATCTGCTACGAAAAAAAAAAAACCAAACCACCTGTCTCCAGGGTCCTTTCATTTGAAGTGTGGTGTTGCACGTGCCTGCGCTACGTTGCATCACTCCGTATGTTGTGTATGAAGTTTCCGTAGTTATGTTTACAAGATGATGCGCATTTGTCATTGCTGCCATTGTAACAGCACCTGGAAAGCACACAGACAAATTAAAAGCAGACTGCTGGAGAGAAGGAGGAGGAAAAGCACAGTCACACAAACCTGAACTTAGAAATACAGCCAGCCCTCTCCTTCTCTCTGCTTCTTTTTTTGAGAGCAAATTTAATTGTGATACCTCATGAGCCAGCCTGTAATTCAGTAACCGGTGAGTGAGACCTGTACCTCATTGACCTGCTACACTGGATTAATGTAGGAGCGTCCCTGCATCCTGAAGGCTCGTGTTGATGCCGTTTCAGGTTTTATTTCCCCTTCCATCCGATGGTATTGTATACGACTTCTTTTCGTCTTTTTTTTTTTTTTTTTTCCCCCTAAGGTTTTATTAGTAGTGGTATCACTATAGATTAAGTGTTTGATTTGAAACAATCTCACAATTCCACCGCACCTCTCTGGAGGTCTTGCTGGAAAACAGGCCCTTACAGAAGTGCGCAGCTACGGATGAGTGTGAAGCTGACCACCCTCAGCTCAGAAAAGATGGTCAGGTAGGACAGCAAAATGCGTTCTGTTAGCAAGTGCTTTCTGGGGCTCAGAAGAGCGGACTTTTTCCATTTTAACCAGCAAAGCAAGAAGAAAAATAAGCTCTAGAAGGTAGCATCAGCCCTCAAAAGGAAAGATAACTTTGCTAGGAATTGCAAACAATATGAGGTACAATGTACTCCTTTCTTTACGATGTAACATCTCTCGTGTCGGAACATCTGACAACTGGTACCAGCAATAAACTGTCCCGCTCAGAACATATCCGCACGGGGGCCCTCGCAGGCTCCAGAGCATCTCTTGGCCGCTTACGCCTGGCTTTAGAGATTTTTTTTTTTTTAAACTCCTTATAGACAGAAAATACCAGTAGCCTTCATTTTTGCTTACTAAAGGATTTAAATCTTTCTCCTGAATTGTGAATGTATGGTGTTAAATATACTTTTCTGGAGAAGGGTGACCAAGACTGTGATACGTAAAGGAATGTTCCACTAAAGAATGTCGAAACACCCAACTACCCTGCGGGGTCCAGCTTTATTGTAGCTTGTCCAAACTGGAGGTGAAACGACTTCAATCCGATTGTTCTATTTTTTAAAGGAATTAGATCTTATGTTCCCTTTGTAAATGGAAGAGAATATGAATCTTTTTATGAAAAAAAAAAAAAAAAAGAATGTAAACTAAAAAATGTATATCTGTATTTTTGGATCATGTTATAGATAATGGATATATTGTTATAAATAAAGTATTTTTGGGAACAAGCGTGCGAGAGCGTGTTGAGGCGGGGAGGCGCGGCCGCGCCGCGGCGGAGCCCGGGAGGCCGTGGGCGTGCCCCGCGTGGGGCCGCCCCCCCCCCCCCCCTCCGCGGGGTGGCACGGGCGGGCGGCGGGACCCGGGGCGGCGGCGGCGGCGGCCTCCGCCCGGCCTCGCCTCCCTCCGCCCGGCCTCCGCCCGGCCTCCGCCGCGCCCGCAGCGGGGCGGGCCCGGAGCCGCCAGGCCCGGCGGCGGCGGCGGCGGCGGCGGGCGGGCTCTGTGGCGGGGTGCGTGTCCCGGCTGGGGTTTGGCGGGTGGCCGCGGCGGGGGGGACAGCTGCGGTCAGCGCCACGCCGGGGGGGTGGGGGGGTGTGTGTGGGGGGGGGTGTGTCCCCCAGCACCGGGCACCGCCGGGCGCGGGGCTGCCACGCGCAGAGGGGCCCGATCCCGGCCCCTCGCAAACCGGGAGGGCACCCCCAGGGGGAGCAGCCCCCGGAGCCGGGGCGGCGAGGAGGGGAGCGTCCACGCGAGCCAGGCCTTTGCTTTCCCGCCCGGTCATGGGGACGTGCCCCGCTCTGCCCCGCCGCCCCGCGGGGAGCCGCTGCGCTCGGCCGAGATGGCTGACGAGCTGCCGCGGGAGGGGCCTGGCCCAGCAGAGCGGGGCTTCAGCCCCGGGCGCGCTCCCGCCGGCGAGGCGGCCAGGAGCGCCCGCGAGCGCCGTGCCCGCGCCGCGGGGCGGGAGCGCGCGCCACGCGGGCTCCGGCAGCTTCCCGCGCGTCGCGCTGACGAGCGAGCGCTACGGCGTGCGGCGGCGGCCCTTCTCGCGGCTGTCCGACGGCGATGTGGCTTCCTTCGAGCGCATGATGCCGGGCAGAGTCGTCACAAATCCAGAGGAACTGAAACCGTTTAACGTGGACTGGCTTAAATCGGTCCGAGGTAAGCGAGCTTGTTTAGTTTTCGGTTTTGGCAAAGCCTCCTCTCTGCTTCCGTTAAGGTACCGGAGCGAAAAGTCTGCCAAAGGAAACCTCATCTCTGTCTGTAGCAGACCGTGTCTTTACAGACCAGGCAAAATGACTTTTCCTCATAGAAAATATTCCTTCGAGAATTACCTGATTTCTGGTAATCTTTCAGGCTTTCATTAAAAAAAAAAAAATCTAAGCCCTGTTAACTTATTAATTTTTTCCTGAAACAAATTGGTTCAGTTAACAGTTCCTGAAGTTCTGGCGGAACCTCAGAAAACAAGTGTTGTGAATTTTCTGTTGCTTTTGTCAAAGATTTCATGAGATTATAAAACATTTCCCATTGCCCCCGCTGGCAGCCAAGTCTACGTACGCAGACAAAGCTTTTACAGCGCTTTAAGGGAGAGCCCGCTATTGAAAATGTTTTAAAAGTGGTTAAAATGACTCTGCGTCACAGTGGAGCAAGTGTTGCTCTTTCAGACGTCGTGCTTTACCGCCTTTTTCTTTCTGACCTCTGTAGTACCCACAACTTGCCTTGAGAATACTTTGCTTTCATTGCAGGCTGTAGCAAGCTGATGTTGAAGCCACGGACAACAGCAGAGGTGTCTCAAGCTCTCAGGTAACATGCAGCTTTTCTGCTGGACTTTCTGATGAGGAAACTCAGGTGTAGTCCAGCAGGTGAAGGGGAACTTCTAGATGTTCAGGCACTAATTGCTCAACCATGGAATTACTGGAGCTGTTTTCTCCTTGACTGTGTGTCTTGGGGTTCAGCTCTGGTGACTTCAGCTCTCCTTTCTCCTCTTTATATCCCCGCTGCCCTTGGGCTGCCCACTGCTTCCTGATGTACCTTTTGTTCCAGCTGCTCCCAGGACGGGAGTCACTGCGTGCTATTGCTAGTCTGGGGGTATGCATGTGCTGGTGGGTAGGCAGTGTCGCTCATCTAAAAAAAAAGCTACAGGTTCCTAATTAGGAATGTTTTCATATAGGGAGCTGAAATTTTTCAAGGCAGAAAGGGGCTTGAACCTGTGCCTTGTATTTCCCAGGCCCAGTGCTCTCCCTGGCCCTCAGCTTTTCTGGGGTAATGGTGTTGTGTCAGTATTGGGCAGAAACAAAGGCCAAACTTTCATTTGTTTTACAAAATAAAATTCATCTTTCCTGGCCAGATGTCCTTGCAAAGGCTAAGTGGGTGGCAGCAGCAGACTTCCCAAATCAATGTTGACGGCTTTGAATAGAAGGGTCTTAAGAGTGTGTGGAGGAGAGAAACGGCAGGGAGATTAGCAAGTGGAATCAGTATTGATGACTTTTCTGCCCTACTAAATTGTCAAAATTAGACACTGTACCAGTGCCCAAGAAGAGCAGTTGTGTTGAAGGATTCAGGAGGGTCCAACTGAAAAGATAAAGAAGGTTAGGCCAGAATCAGGCAGTTTGAGGAGCTGATTTTTTGTCCACTACATCAGTAGGAACACTTCGCTGGTGTGAGCGCGGCTCTAGTTGGGCATCAGTATGCAGGATCACTGTTTGGCTGAAGAGCTAAAAGCTGCATGAACCTGCTCCTAGCTCTGTTAAAACAGATACATAGAGCACAGTAAAGTCAGGGCTTCTGAAGTAACTGCTGGTGCAGCGTAGCTTTGTGCCATCTGTTGTGCAAGAACTTCTGTGAGTTTGGAGAGGATGTTTGCAGGGAAATGGCAGGCTGGAAGGTGAAGCAGCTGAGGCATAGTTGCACAAGCTTCGTCGCCTACAGGGTATTAATGTCTTGAGGGGAGGAGGAGGGCAGTAATGTCTTAAACCGCTGCCAGAGGTCAGCTGTCAGAGCACAGTGAGGGAGTCAAGTTGTTAACAGAGACTGATAAATCAGTAGCTTAATTATATACAGAATGAGCTGTGATTTCCAGACAGATGTTGCATGACGGATCTGTAGATATGCATGAGGGTAACCCCAAGTGTTCGTTCCTTTGCTCAGTGCTGGGTGAGCTTAGTGAGGAGTGCTGTTTTCTCACTTTTGCAGTTAAACTGTCCCTTTGTATCAATTTAATCTTTATTAAGATTAAACAGATTTTAACAGATTACAACAGATTGTTGTAAGATCTCACAACAACCCCAGGCAACGCTACAGGCTTGGGGAAGAGTGGCTGGGAAGCTGCCCAGCAGAGAAGGACCTGGGGGTGCTGGTCGACAGCTGGCTGAACACGAGCCAGCCGTGTGCCCAGGTGGCCAAGGAGGCCAACAGCGTCCTGACATGTGTCAGCAATAGTGTGGCCAGCAGGAGCAGGGCAGGGATGGTGCCCCTGTGCTCAGCACTGGTGAGGCCGCACCTCGAATGCTGTGTTCAGTTTTGGGCCCCTCGGGACAAGAAGGACATGGAGGTGCTGGAGCATGTCCAGAGAAGGGCAACGGAGCTGGGGAAGGGTCTGGAGAGCAGGTCTGATGAGAGGTTGAGGGAGCTGGGGTTGTTCAGCCTGGAGAAGAGGAGGCTGAGGGGAGACCTTGTCGCTCTCTTACAACTACCTGAAAGGAGGTTGTAGTGAGGTGGGTGGTGGTCTCTTCTCGCAAGTAACAAGCGATAGGACGAGAGGAAATGGTCTCAAGCTGCGTCAGGGGAGGTTTGGATTGGATATTAGGAAAGATTTCTTTACTGCAAGAGTGGTCAGGCACTGGAACAGGCTGCCCAGAGAGGTGGTGGAGTCACCATCCCTGGAGGTGTTCAAAAAACGTGTAGACATGACACTTGGGGACATGGATTAGGAGGCCTGGTGGTGTTGGGTTGATGGTTGGACTTGATCTTAGAGGCCTTTTCCAAACTTAATGATTCTCTGATTCTATGATTAGGTTAAATGCTGCTTAATATTAAGGAGCATTGAGCAAATGCGCAACAGTAGATGCTCATGTGGAAGTGAACTTCTTCTGATAGACTGGATTATGGCCTTAAAATGCGTAAGACTTCAGAAACCTTTTTACTTTCAGGTACTGCTATGAGAGGAACCTGGCAGTGAACCCACAGGGGGGTAACACAGGCCTGGTCGGGGGCAGCACTCCTGTCTTTGATGAGATCATTCTTTCAACTGTTCTCATGAACCGGATCATCAGCTTTGACAAGGTGTCTGGTAAATATCGTAGAGACGTGAGGCACAGAAACAAGTCCCAGGCCCTCATCCAACCATTTTCCTGGGAGACGATAAGTGCAGGATGAGCAAGGTTCAGCCCAGCAGCATTGTAAGGGGCGTCACAGGTTTGTTTCATCCAGGCTCCTGCTGCTGATGTAATGCTTAGGTTATAACAGTAGCAGATGTAAAAATACATCTGGTGGCAGAGAGAGGAAAAAAGAGAGAAGAGAAACATGGGCATCCTATTACCTCTTTATAAATCTAGATGAGAAACCCAGCAGGTGGAGCAGAATGACAGTGTTGAAGAAGGCATGTGGTAACTACACTAGCAGAGGGAAGGGAGGGATGGGGAAAACTTACAGGTTTTTTGGATTTGGAGAGTTAGGAACCAGGCTGGTTTGAGTATTTCAGTTCTTAAAACAGAAGAGAGAGAGAGAGAACAACAGGCAGAGTTATACTTAATCTCATTGTGTTTTACCAGTCCAGAGTTGTGGATGACCAGATGTTAAGGCAATGGCAAAGCTCCCCTCGGCTTAAGGAGGGATTGGACAATGCCCTGTAGCATGCATGAACTTCTTGTGTATTTAAATTGAACCCCAGAAAGTTTTGGAGGAAAAGGTGGTTGCATCTGCTTGTACTTATCCCACCTCATTAGGAAGCACCTTCTTGGGTATCAGCTTGTAGCAGGATGATTATGTTTCAGGAATCCTTGTGTGCCAAGCTGGCTGCATCTTAGAGAAACTCAACGAGTACTTGGAGGAGCAGGGGTTTATCATGCCACTCGACTTGGGAGCGAAAGGTAGCTGTCACATCGGTGGTAATGTGGCCACAAATGCTGGAGGCTTACGGCTCTTGAGATACGGCTCCCTCCGAGGGACAGTGCTAGGACTAGAAGTGGTAAGGCGAGTACCTGGCAGTCCCCTTCTGTGTTTGAACCTCTACTTCTTACCCTGTTCCCTGCTGTTCTAGCTCTGAGCTATCCATTATGCAGATAAGCGTGGAAGCCTGGAGAGGAACTTAACTTTTCCTTGTGTGGCTCTTTTGAGAAGGGTCAACTTAATGCGTGTAGTGTGTTACTGCTATTGCAGTTTCCAGCTTCCACCTCTGTCCTTGCTGATGAAAGTGGTATTAGGTGGTTTTCTAATCCAGAGAAGAAGGTAGGGAGAGATTTGGTGGTCCCAAGTTACCTACATGAGGTTATTCCTCTGTGGAGCAGTGGGTCTCTGAACGCACTGCTAAATCCATCATACAGCACTCTTCTAGTGGCTGCTCACTCAACTTTTAATAGAGCTGTCTATTTTGGGTTTGTTGGGCTGCCAGCTTTCTCCTAGAGTCTTTCCTGTTCCTCAGCCTGCTTTTGCCCTATAGGCCTGTGCTTCTGCGTGTAAAGGCTGGGATTAGTGGTTCTAAAAACAATTTGGGGCTTGGGAGCAGAGAGCTAATAGGAAATAAATTGGGTAACCAAAGCCTGGTTTGGTTTTATTGTGTAGGCCCAGAAAGGAGAGCTTTTGACTCTCAAGTTAGTCTCTCTAGCATCATAACAGCCTTTAATAACATGTCTTGGAGACATTCAGCCTTGATTTAAGGCTCAAGTGGTGGAGGGCTTACTTCATTCTGGTTAACTGTTCACTGTTTCAAATAGCGTTCCTCGTTTCTGTTGAATAACGGGAGCTAGGGCTGCGAAGAACGGCTGATCTTGTCCACTGCTGGTAAAAAAAGCAGAGCAAACTCAATCTTCCATTATTACTTGTCCTGCTGGAACATATGCAAACAGCACCGTGAAATAAGAAGCAGAAGAGTTTAGGAGGGAGACTCAGGAAGGGTATAGAGGGGAGGAAGAACTGGGAATGGAGGAACAGTGACGAGACTGTGGGAACGGGCTGCAGCTGGTGTCCACTGCTCAAGGCTAGTGGCAGCTTTTCATCAGCTTGGGAGTAGAGAAGCTTGTGACTGCAGATTTCTACATAGGTGCTTTGACTGGGTCTCTGTATTCCCACAGGTGCTGGCTGATGGCTCAGCTCTGGACTGCTTGGCTTCTTTGCGCAAAGATAACACTGGCTATGATTTGAAGCAGCTTTTCATCGGATCTGAGGGCACCTTGGGAGTTATCACTGCTGTCTCCATACTCTGTCCTCAGAAACCTAAGGCTGTGAATCTGGCATTCCTAGGTCAGAGCTGATATTAATAATTGCACACCTGAATTCAGAGGCTGGAAGGGAATAGGAACGGAGAGAAGAAAGCACTGATTAGGCTGCTGAGCTGGATTACCAGCATCAGCTTGTTTCTGAGAAATAGTATGATGCTGTATGTTAAAATACCTGTGCAGATATTTTATATCTGTGGTGTAAATGTGTAAAATACATGCAAGGGCCGGTTGCTCTGCAAGGGAAGGGGAGCCAGGAGCTTAGCGGGATGAAGAGGCAGGCAGGACAGTGCCCTCACTGACAAGGGCCCGGTTGGACAGTACCCGAGCAAGGTGAGCAGGGCAGGTCTGGTGACAGTAGGCAGAGGCAGCCACAATCCAGCTGTCACCGGGTGAGTCCATAGTGACAAGGCAAGGCTGGGAAGCCAAGTCTGCAGGTCAGGGTCTGATCAGCATGGTATGTGGCCAGGCACAGCTGCTTAAAAGCAGCTTCTGAGTTTTACCAGAGTTTTTTAACAGAGTTGTTTGTGGGGAGCCTTCACTTTTTTTCTCAAAAACCTCCAAGGCCAGCATGGGCTTCTCAGACAGGTTGCTTGTATCAGATGTGGCCTTGAAAGCAAGAGATAAACTCCTAGGAGAGGATGAGTAGACTCCAAGTGCTGACAGACCCGTGGAATATGTGCACTGAACCCCAGAATTTGCCTGGACTCTTACAGTGGCCTTTACATTTCTCTTGGGTTGCCTTCTTGCCTGTGCTGAGAACTGAGAGTGAGGCAGACATTTTGGTATGAACTGTCTTAGAGTGTTCAAGAGGTCCTTGCCACAGCAAAGACTAATTGCTGTATCGTCCTGCTGTTCTGCTCTGAAACCTTTCCCAGCTCAAACCATTACAGGAACTGCCGATTTAAACCCACACAGGGTAGCAGTTTACATTTTCTGGAGATGGGAAAGATGACCTGAAGCCTGATAGACTTTTTACAACTTTTTACAAGGTTTTGGGGGGCTGTTTTTTGTTCCTGATTCCTCTCTGTGTTCTGTCTGAAGGGTGTCAGAGTTTCGCGAAGGTTCTGGAAACATTTACAACCTGCAGAGCCATGCTGGGAGAGATCCTGTCTGCCTGTGAGTTCATGGATGAGAAGTGCATGGAATTGGTCAAGAGACATCTCAAGCTGTCTAGCCCAGTGACAGGTACCCATGTCATTTGTGCTGTAGAAAGAGGCATTGTACTGCTTGGGGATTTTTAGCTTAGTTATATATATATTTTATATATTTTATATATTTTATATATATATATAATTTTATATATATAGAGAGAGAGTGTGTGGGCGTCCCTCATAATTTTTGTACCCCGTGTTCAATTCCAGACACATTTGGTGGAAGTCTTTAAAGATAAGACTTTTTATTTCTACTTGTTCCCACAAAACTGCTAGTTTTCTGAAAAGCGGTGGCTAGGTAAAGGATAGAGCATGTAAGTGAAGTGCCCTACAGATCAAAGATTGTCACTTGAACTGCCCTTCCGCATTGCACTAGAGAATCTGGGCAGTGGAGCAACGTCATGAAATATGCCAAGCTTGGGAAAAGCTCCAGAACCTGCACTAAATTCCTGTGCTTTCACCCCAGAGCATCTGCGTATTCTGTTCTCCCTCACTTTCAGGCAGCCCTTTTTATGTTTTGATTGAAACTTCGGGCTCCAACTCAACCCATGATGAAGAAAAATTGAACAACTTCCTAGAACAGGCCATGACTTCTGGTTTGGTTGCTGATGGAACTGTGGCAACGGATGATAAGAAAATAAAGGCAAGTCATCGTTTCCTCTTGCGCAAATCTCTTTGACATGATTCTCTACTTGGATTTGTATTTCTAATAGGGAAATGTTCAAACTAATGTTTGGTATAAACGTCCCTGAGTGATCTGGTAGTTTATTTGGCATACTGAGTAAGAACGCTAAGAGAGAATACTTACCACTGCTGATTCTTCCCAGAAAGCCTCAGTATTCAGACTGCCTGAAAACTATCAAAACCAGCAGCTGAGTTGTCAGCAAGGCCAGGAGTGAGCAAAGTCCTGTAGGCCAGCGTGACAGTGTGTTAGAGCCAGAGACTGTGGTCCCGGGGAACAAGATGGATGCATAGTGTCTCAGTGAGGAGGGGAGTGATTTGTGTGTGCCCAGTGAACATCAGTCTTTTACACTGACCCATGTTTCTTCCCGTCCCAGTTCCCAAAGTGACCCTTGCAGTACTAAACTGGAGGAGGCACATCCCCACTTCTTGGGAAACCCAAAACAGCTTTGGAGAGACTGCCCATGCCTGTGTTCTTTCTGTCTGGGTTACTGTCAAGATTGAAGAGTTGGTGTATCACTTCACTGTATGATGCTGCCAAGAAGGCATTATTGCTAGCTTCCAAGAGGCAGAGGATGTCGAGGGAAATCAGAAGTTGATGTTATATGTGAAGAGTCAAGGCTCTTTTTCTCTCCATGCCACAAAGCATGGAACCCAGGAGGTACTTGGTTTATTTGGATTTCTTTGATTCATCAGATGCTGTGGAGCCTGCGGGAGAGGATCACAGAGGCCCTCACTCACGATGGCTATGTCTACAAATATGACATCTCTCTCCCTGTGGGAAAGCTGTATGATCTCGTGACTGACATGAGGACTCGGCTGGGCCAGAGTGCCAAAAACGTGGTGGGCTATGGTCACTTGGGTAAGTGTAGATGCTGGGAAAGGAGGTGATTGTTCATTTGTGTGCCAGGTTTTGCTGTGCGACTTCCTAGTAATTTCAAAGGTTGTTTTTAGATTGGTGAGAGGCATCGACTAAATAGCTGAGAGCTGTCAGAAGAGGAGGATGCATATGGATCTTCATGTTTGAATTTCATTGCTTTCAGAGTGTATTCCATATATTAACAGCAGGCTGCTAGCCAGCCAGCCACTGAACTGGTGATTTGTATCTTCTTGCTGTGTAGTTTCTATTTAAGTATGAGGTTGTTTAATTGGACCATCAATTTGATTAATGTACTTAGACACATTTGGTAGATAAACACTTTCTTGTCCAAAATAAGTAGTCGTATTGGAAATCAATTATGTCTGAGCCATTAACCCTCCAAAAGCGAGGAAAGTAATGCACAGAAAGGCCAGGTACATTTGTCAGAATGCTTTGAAACTAATTTGATTTTACATAGAGGTAAATTGGTAGCTTAGCAGAGCTGTTCTGTTTTTTTTAAAAACAAAAAAAAACACTTTTTGGCACACTTGATTTGACATTACTTGAAACACAAGTCTGCATGACAAAGGCTGCCTTTGTTAGCGCTTGGTATAGAGGATTAAGCTGCGTACTTTGAAGGTCTGCAGGAGGAAGTTCCAGAGTGAGAATGGGTGGGTTGTGTTTATCTTTTTGGGTTTTGTCTTCTGAATACCCGGCAACTATGTGCTTAATGAAATACCATAACACATGGCAAAAGGAGAAAAGTTCCGCTTGCTTTGTTTCTGTTGACACAGTTACAAAGTGCATTTAGAACACTGCACAAACATAATAGGGAGAGAGAAGGTGATGAAGGGCTGTATTAAAGTCTAATGATCATTATGAATTACCATTGGGGAAGTCTTTGGCATGCCATCTCGGTAGTGCAACAATAATTAATGCAGGACAGTTGTTCGGATTATAAAATCACGAGTGAGAATTTGGAAGTAACTTAACTGAGGATACCTCCTCAAATATTGTACTGAAAGCATGGAAGAACAAATAATCTAGTTGAATTATTTGTACATGAAGGGGCTGGTTGTTTGTAGAAGGACAGTGAACTTGTCCTTTTTTGCATAGTTTGGAGACTAACAAAGGCACTGTTGTTTGAGTATGTGGAGGAGACAGTAATGAGTCACCATTGCAGGGCTATTGAGTTTTTCTTACAGACCCACCTCTGCAATGTTTTCTTCCAGGAGATGGAAACTTGCACTTGAACATCACAACGGAGTCCTATAGCTGTTCCCTGCTGGATGCCATTGAGCCCTTTGTGTATGAGTGGACTGCAAGGTACAATGGCAGTATCAGTGCAGAGCACGGACTGGGCTTCAAGAAAAAGCAGTTCATTCAGTACAGCAAGCCCAAAGAGGCAGTCTTTCTAATGCAGCGTTTCAAAGCCATGTTAGACCCCAAAGGGATCCTCAATCCATACAAGACGCTGCCCTCCAGTTCCTGAGAGCAACATGCACTGAGAAGCGAGCAGATGCCATCGCGCGAGGATGGCATCTCTAGCTCTGTAACTTCACTTTAGCCATAAACAAACTGATGGATCAAGCAAACATGTGGAATGGTCCTTGTTTTATTTCCGTAGCGTGATGGAACAAGTAAAGGAATGTGGTTCCTCTTTCAGGGGTGCCTGCTATTTCTGAATAAGAGCATGTTACTGTTTTTGACCATGTGGGTTTTCTATTTAATCTGAACACTGAAATCAAGCATGCAGATATTGTGTGTGGATATTCCAGCTCTCTTTTCCCCTTAGTTTGCTCTGATTTATTAGTGAGGTGACACCAGCCAGAGGAGGCATTTTCTCACTTGGCGTGTGCTAATGAGGCACCAGAGGCACAGGAGAAGAACCTGTGGATGCTATACAACCATCTCCAAGTGAAAATGTTGCTGTTCCTCGCTTGTTTTGATCTAATATGCTTGTCCAAAAGCCCACAACATTACCATCAGGTTATGGCCTCTTTAGTGATGCCACCTGCAGGCTGTCCCCAACAGGCATCAGTGTTGTCCCATGTACAGCACGCAGGTACAGGTTTGCAGTCCTGGAAGGACTGGCCAGAGAAGAGAGGGTGCCCAGAGACCTAACTTCTGGGTGGTATTAATTGGAGGGGAAATGCCAGCAGCTAGGCTGAGGGAAGGGATCCCAGGACATCTGTCTGGCAGGGTCAGGCTTTAGGCATGCCATGATTTCCTGCTTAATTATCTTCCAGTCTGACCGTGACAGCAAGCCCTGATTTGCTCTCGCAGAGAGCAAGAGTCATTATCCTAATGATTTACAGAGATATGTAAAATCTCTATCGCTCCCAACCAGCAAACCAGATTAGGCTGGGTGGAGATAATGACAGTGATGTTAAAATCGCCCAGAGTTTTCTCTGTACTGTGCCTGTAGTGCATTAAGGCAAAAGAGATTTCTGTGCATACCAGTACTAACGTATTTTCCCAAGGTGCCCCCTTGCCCTGGCAGAGGTGATTCTGAGGCTCCCAGGCTGGTGGGCAGACTGGTGCCCACATCCAGCACCCTGCTTGAGTTGATGAGGCCACAGAACGGTTCAGGCAGCTGTTACCCAAAAGCAGCTTGGAAGATCTGGCAATAGTCAGGAAAATAAGAGTAGGAAGATAAAATCAGCCTCTCTGGCATACAGGAGGCTCCCTGACTGCAAAAAGTGCATCAGAAAAATAGGCTTACTCAACCAGGAGGGCAAGAGAAAGAAGATGGTGGTGTAGGAAAGTATCAGAATTCAGCGCAAGATCTAATGGAAGAGAAGGGTGATCCTATTTTTAAAGTAGGCTGATTTCACTCATGTTCATTCTCTCATCACTTCTGCATGCTCCCTCACAAGCATGTGTCACCTGTGCTACATGTCCATATGGTCTGGCCAGGGACACTTGTGGGAGGATAAGGGATGTTTGGACATGTCTCTTATATCTCTTAGGAGTCACTGATTATTATGGAACAATCCTTTTGACTCGGGATCTTGCTTGGTCCTCCACAAATCCCAGGCACTGTCTCTGATTCCTCATTTTGAGTATTTTTTTAGTAAAACTTTTAGTAGGGCATTTGATACTGTCTCTCACAGCATCCTTCTGGCCAAGTTGTCCAACTGTGAGATGAGCAAGTTCACAGTGCGCTGCGTGATGAACTGGCTGAAGGGCAGAGCTCAAAGGGGGCTACATCTGGCTCGCGACCGGTCACCAGCACTGTTCCTCAGAGCTCAGTCCTAGGGCCAGGGCTGTTCAATATTTTATCAGCGATCTGGATGCAGGATTTGAATGCACCATTAGCAAGTTTGCTGACAATACCAAACTGGGAGGTGCTGTTTACTCTCTGGAAGGACAAGAGGCCTTGCAGAGGGATCTAGATAGATCGGAGCATTGGGCAATCATCAATGGCATGAAATTTAACAAATCCAAGTGCTGGATTCTGCGCCTGGGACAGAGTAACGCCAGGCACAAGTATAAATTGGGAGAGGAGTGGCTGGAGGGCAGCCCTGCAGAGAGGGATCCAGGGGTGCTGGTCAGCAGCATGCCCAACAGGAGCCAGCAGCATGCCCTGGCAGCCAAGAGGGCAAACCGCATCCTGGGGTGCATCAAACACAGCAGAACCAGCCATCCACAGGAGGGGATTGTCCCGCTGTATTCAGCGTTGGTGCGGCCTGACCTGCACTGTGTGCAGCTCTGGGCCCCACCATTTAAGAAGGATGTGAAGGTCCTTGAATGCATCCAGAGGAGGGCAACAAAGCTGGTAATGGGGCTGGAAGGCATAGAATAGAATCACAGAATCATTAAGTTTGGAAAAGACCTGTAAGATCATCAAGTCCAACCGTCAACCCAACACCACCAGGCCTCCTAATCCATGTCCCCAAGTGTCATGTCTACACGTTTTTTGAACACCTCCAGGGATGGTGACTCCACCACCTCTCTGGGCAGCCTGTTCCAGTGCCTGACCACTCTTGCAGTAAAGAAATCTTTCCTAATATCCAATCTAAATCTCCCCTGATGCAGCTTGAGGCCATTTCCTCTCGTCCTATCACTAGTGACTTGGGAGAAGAGACCACCACCCACCTCACTACAACCTCCTTTCAGGTAGTTGTAAGAAAGCGACAAGGTCTCCCCTCAGCCTCCTCTTCTCCAGGCTGAACAACCCCAGCTCCCTCAGCCGCTCCTCACCAGACCTGCTCTCCAGACCCTTCACCAGCTTCGCTGCCCTTCTCTGGACACGCTCCAGCACCTCCATGTCCTTCTTGCACTGAGGGGCCCAAAACTGAACACAGCATTCAAGTTGCAGCCTCACCAGTGCTGAGTACAGGGGGACAAATGTCCTGTGAGGAGCGGCTGAGGAGTCTGGGTTTGCCTAGTTTTGAGAAAAGGAGGCTGAGGGGCGACCTCATTGCTCTCTGCAGCTTCCTGAGGAGGGGATGTGGAGAGGGAGGTGCTGAGCTCTTCTCCCTGGTATCCAGTGACAGGACAGCTGGGAACGGCTCAAAGCTGTGCCAGGGGAGGTTTGGACTGGACATGAGGAAGCATTTCTTTAGCAAGAGAGTGGTCAGACACTACAACATGCTCCCAGGAGAGGTGGGCAATGCCCAAGCCTGTCAGTGTTTAAGAGGCATTTGGACAATGCCCTTAATAACATGCTTTAACTTTTGGTCAGCCCTGAAGTGGTCACGTCATCCGTTGGACTAAATGATCATCGTAGGTCCCTTCCAACTGGACTATTTTATTCTAAGATGGGGTTTTTAATTGGTTTTGTTGGGGTTTTTTTTTGCCTGTCTCTGTTCTGAGATGACAGATCTCTCGATTGTCATTTACAGTTTGGTGTGCAAAACCACTTTGTCACCCTTCTGTTATCAGAGGGCAGTCCAAGCCATCTGCTAGTGAGTCATCTTCCGGTCTACTCAGTGTTTGCTAGTGACTGTATCACTAGTCACTGTAAATACAGTCATCTGTATTTACCAATAGATGTCACTTTCTTAACCCAGGCTCTGTTGTATCCAAATGAAGGAGGTGATTGGAAAAAGCCCAGGGATTTTGCCCAAGGTAAATCAAGTCACACTAACCTGACCGCCTTCTACAACAAAATAACATTTTCTGTCGACAGGGGGAGAGCAGTGGATGTTGTTTGCCTGGATGTCAGCAAAGCATTCAACACTGTTTCCCACAGCCTTCTCCTGGACAAGCTGGCAAAGCACAGACCAGGTCTGTGAGATGGGTAGGAAACTGGCTCACAGGCCGTGCTCAGAGGGTGGCGATCAATGGTTTTTACTCAGGTCTACTGGTTTGGGAGGCTGCACCAGACTCCATGAGACTAGGAAAGGTTGTTGTCTTACCCAGTAACTGTCTTCATTAGCTGCTTTTCAGTGATTTCTGCTCTTCCACAGTGCATTGAAATAGATGTTCCATCAGGAGCCTTTTTCTTGGAAGAAAATCATCCTACAGAGTCTTTTTCCTTCTGTTTTTAACCAGAACACTGTCTCTACAAGGCTGCAAGCTGTTGAGCATTAAGGATGATGGCTTACGCTCAGCACTGTGTTGCAACACCCTTCACGATACAGTTCTAAGGTCACAACTCTCTCAACTTGGCCACATGGGTGCTTTTAACAGATATACCTCCATACATTATGCGACCTGCAGTGCCAATATGGAGGCCTGCCCTCAGGTCTCCCCTTCAACTCCCTCTTCCGCTCCGCTATCAGTGCAATCCCCACATCTCCCTTCATTCCTCAGGACTGCTCAGAGAGGGGCTGATCATCATCTTCTGGGGTTAAGCAGAGTGAAAAAAGCCATCATTAGCAAAGAGAAGACAGAATGTGAAACGCAGTCAGCCTGTGCTGCTTGTGTATCAGGTGATGCAAAAATACGGAAAGTCCATGTGGTTGTTAGAGAAGAAGTTTACAGGATTTGCTTTCTGCCAAGTTAAGCTGATGCAGCTCGTTCTTTCTGGATTGGGCTGTTTATATTCTCTGCCTTTTTCCTACGCCATTCTTTCTCTTCCCTCCCCCCCTCCCCCCCCCCAGCCACTGACCATAATTGTTTAAAATACAGGCTTTACACATGAATTGTTCTTTTTGGGAAGTGGAACTTTCCATACTGCTTTTTTTCAGCTACGTATGGAGAGAGTGCTGGGAAGGGAATGGGGGCTGACAGATAACCTGGTGCTGTAGCCAGGGAAATTCTGGCACAGCTACATTTAGCCATCTTCTTTATACATGAAGATCCTTAAGTTTGATGTAAGTTTACTGTTTCAGCTGAACAAGAAAGCAATTACCCTTAGGGAATAGAAGGGGAGAAGTTATCGTAGGGTTACTTTATAGTATCTTTCCTAGACCTTAAATACCAGTATTATCCACTTGCATGTTCTCAATGATGCTTTCAAATATTGGTTCACTCTTGTGTACAGGAGGGAGAGACAGGGTGGGTACATATATGTGTAGGGGGTATTTTTGTAAAGAACCATTGTAGTAGGAATTTCTTGTCCAAAATTCTACTTTTTCTGGGACAGACATAAACCAATGTGGATGTGGATGCTCAGCACTTTGAAGCAGTTGTCTTCTGACACAGTAAGGAAGCTCTTGACTCTCTGTACTGGTTTTGGCTGGGATAGAGTTAATTTTCATCACAGTAGCTGGTATGGCACTGTGGTTTGGATCTGTAACAGTACTGGTAGCACAGGAATGTTGTAGCTGTCACCGAACAGTGCTTGCCCAGCATCAAGGTCTTTTCTGCTTCTCACCCTGCCCCACCAGCAAGTAGGCTGGGGTTCTGCAAGATTCATGGGCTCTACCAGCTTCTGAACAAGAAATCGCACAGCTGACGTGTATGTAACAGGAGAAAGAAACCTGTTAAACGTGACCCCCACCCCTGCCAGCAGCAACTGACACTGCCAAGAGTAACCCTAGAAATTTTTTGTAAAACAGCACGTTGGCTCACATTCTACCAGGAAACTGAAGGAAAGCAACCCTATACCTTGCTAATCTCTGAATCTTGATAAGCACTGGATTTGGAGCTAGCCTGAGGAAGCTGTGGTTTTAAAAATGCTGTATATTTGGGCACACTGAAGACTTAGCAATGTAGGTGAAGGATACCAGAATGCTGGGGACTTGGCTTTTGGTGTGGCAGGTTGGGCCACCAGCATACAAGCTTTAGAAAGGTGGCACCATGGGTGGGGAGGGAAAGGGGACCATGTCAAGAGGTGCACAAGAAGTGGCATGGGCATAAAAGACAAAAAGCAACAGCTTAATCTGCTGTTCCAGGCTGGGAAACCTGGGTAGACTTTTTGTTGCCCAAATGAGGACTTCATCCCTGGTGTGGGGAGCGGGGATATTACCCCACCTCCAGACTTGCAGGGCAAATCCTGCTCTCCCGGGGCAATTTGCAGCCATCAAACCCAGTTTGTGAAGTGCTGGCGTACAGGAGCCTTCGTGGAATCTCAGATTCCTGTATAATGCAAGTTGTAATGGTGGTTAATAACACCAGAAAGTCACTTTGTAGATGAACCATAACATAACAGCCATTATTATGGTTATTACCCGTTATGTTATGGCAGGACCTCACTCTCCCAAGGCCTAGATATAACAAAGTCTCTAAGCTCTTAACCTCCAGCTACAATAATTGCATTTTCATTAGGAAAGAGTTTGAAGTCTAAATGTTTTAAGGAGAAGTCCTGATAAGTGAGCACCACTCCTGTTTTGCTGTTGTCCCTAATTCCCTGGTGCCCGATGTGTCTGGCAGAGAATTACAGTCCTGAACCACTGAGCAAGACTGGAGGAAAGGCACGGCAGATGCTGACCACGGCACCAAGCGGTGTGGTGGTGTGCAGTGAAGGGGCGCTGAACAAGTGATGTGACGGTGTGCAGGGTGACAAAGGGGCCGATGATGCCCTCCTCCAGCCCCGCCGCTGGCATGGCACCCTGCCCAGATCCTGCCCTGAGCCCGCCCGTGGCTCCCTCCCGCCGCCAGGAGAGAAGGGGGGTCCCTGCTAAGGGGCCCCTGCTAATTCCTTACTTCCCTGCAAAACTGTTGCAAGCCCCATCTCCTGAGGCAGCTCTTTGTGCCTGTGTTAATGTCATGCCATACCAGTGCCTTTCATGGCTCATTAATTAACTTCCACCCACCCCTGGGAACACCTAGCCACTCCCTTTGTCCTCACCTATCCAAGCCATTTATAGCAGTGAGGGGATGCTAGAAATAGCAACGCATACAGTAGGAGCCGGAGGAGCCCATAGACGAAAGGAGTATTGGAGTCGATTTGCAAAGGAGGTATTTTCTAGCTCGCAGCAGTGAGGCAGCATGAAAAGCCCTGGGTGCACTTCAAGGTAAGGGGAAAGGGAAGTGAGCGCTATGGGTGCAGAATTAAAACGTAGTTTGGAGAAAGGTCTGGTTCAGGTAATCCCTGTAAGTTGTTAATAACCTATTTGTATATATAAGATTTACTTACAGTTTGCCCCAGGATAAAGTTTACCATGAGTGTTTCTTTCCAGTATTCCAGGTCTTTTAATTTGAAAGAACCTTGTTAGGTCGACACAGAGGTTTGTTATTTTCAGCTTATGCCAAATGAACAAGAAGGTTGTCCCAAACCTTAAAGCATTCGTAGCGGCACCTCCAAGTGTGACCTGAGAGGTAGTTTTCCGTGTTTTCTTCCCAGCTGGGAGATGGCATGGCGCAGGTTGGAAAGGCGAGCCGAATCTTTGGCACCAGGCCGGCTGACAGTTCCGCAGGTGTTTGGCTTCTCAGAAGAATCTTGTGTCTTAGCAATCAGCTCTGAAGTACTTCCTCAGAGGGCTCCAAGGCTGGTTGCACATCTTGTGTGCTTAGGTGACTTTTGTGCAACGTTTGATTTCCAGCTTTCTCTCTTGAACTTTTCTTTGCAAAAACTGTATTAATGGGGTAAAAAAGTAGATGGTGGCTCTGATTGTACCCTGTGGCTCTCAGCTACGTCGGGCTTCATGCATCCCAGGTGAAATGCTTCCTTGCTGTCATGCGAGGAAGGAAGAAACCACTGCAGCCATGATCCTGTGCATCATGCCCTCCAGGCTCCTCCCATTGATATGCTGGATGGTGACAAAATCCCTCTGCTTATGGCGGTAACTGTTTGTGTGAAAAAATCAGCTCCATCTTTTGTAAGGCAAGGTACTCACCTGGTTCACCTTCAGCCTGTGCGTGTGAGACAGTCAACAGCAAAATTGCTCTTGGATGAGTGGGACTTGTCTTTCCTGAAGGGATTGAAGGATGGGAGATATTTAGCCAACATTGAACATGGTGTCTGTTGGCCCAACACACACAGTTTTAGAAGTGGCTTGGTCAGACGCTTGCAGTCTTCTGACAAATGTGTGTGTGTGCGACACTAAAGGAACAGTCTTTAAGAGTGGTGCTGGCTCTCACAGAGGTGTGCCGGGGCGATGGGTGCAGAAGAGGTGGTGAAACTCCATGTGCAGGGTTGCAGGACACTCTGATGCCAGTGACAGCCCCTGTGAGTGCAGCCGTGGGTGGCCGAGCCCTGGAGAGCAATGGGGACAGGCCCCCCCCTGCAGTGATCAGGCACAGGGCTCGGCTGCCCGAGTGCACCAAGCAGCACGCCGCGTGCCTGCAACCCCCTCCTCTCATCTCCCCCTGGGCTCCATTTTCCCACACTCCTCACTGGGGATCACCTCAGTCCCTGCCCTTGGCCCTTCCCCTGAACACTTCCATCGCCTTTGCTGCGGTTGGATGCAGTCCCTTCCCTGTCCCCACTCCCCACTCACTCTCAGAGCTGGAAGGTAGATATCTTTCCATCCATCCATCCCCAGGCAGGGGAACAAGCACCATGCCACAAGGTAGCATTGCTTGGCAGCCCCGAGAAAAGGAGCCCATTTCTGCATGAGGACTGGCACTTCCATGGCCCACGTGCCGAAGGAATCGGTCACTCTTGCTCCTTAAAACTGGCTGTTTCAGGAAGGTGACGTGGTTTTGGCAAGCCCAACCTAGGCTGGGCAGCCACCACTTGCAGCAACAGCATGGATATTGCTCGACTGCAGATTGTTCTTGTCTTCAGGACAGTGCCGTGAGGAGCGGGATGAGCTCTGCACAGCCCCTTGGGGCTCACTGGTGGCACATTGGTGCCCATAACTTGCCCATTGGGCATGTTTGGCACTTCAATGCCAAACCCTCGTGCAGCACCAGCAACACTCTGAGGCTTTACGTGCCTAGATAAGTTGGACCATTATCCTTCCCTGTGTCTCCAGGTACAAAAACCTAGCTGCTGTTTGGGGCTTTCAAAGTGTGTCCAGACAAAACGGGTCTGCTGGGAGCATCCAGTTATGCTGGAGAGAGGCTCAGTGTGATGCACGTGTTTGACGATCTGGAGGCAGGATGGCACTACTTATTAAAGTAAATTACTATTAAAATATCATGGGATACCTTGAGGTGATAAGATGTAGAGGTCTATGGAGTCTGTATTCTTGCAGTAGAAGGGACTGGTAATTGTTCTGGAACATATTGTGATCCTGATCTATCTTCAGGATTGGTTTAGGTGTACGTTGGTTTGCTCCATAAAACATCAATCTGAGTGTAATTCTCTCTGCTTGCCAGTTTGGGAGCACTGCCCAAACAAACATGGAACGTTATCGCATGCGTTGAAGAAGAAGGACGTCACCAGACCAGCTTAGGAAAGACCTCCAGGCAGGCAAGGTGATGTGTTTTGGAAAACCATCACATCAACATCAGCTTCAGTTTAAATAAAAGACTGAGAACAATGGGGACAATCTCTTTAGCAAGGCCTGTTGTGACGGGACAAGGGGTAATGGTTTTGAACTAAAGGAGGGTAGATTTAGACTGGATATAAGGAAGAAATGTTTTACAATGAGGGCAGTGAAGCACTGGAACGGGTTGTTCAGAGAGGTTGTGGAGGCCCCATCCTTAGAAACCTCCAAGGTCAGGTTGGACGGGGCTCTGAGCAACCTGATCGAGTTGGGGATGTCCCTGCTCACTGCAGAGGGGGTTGGTATAGGTGGCCTCTAAAGGTCCCTTCTGACCCATTCTATGATTTTAACATAGACAGGGGCTGCATTGAACAGATGTGAGCCCATGGGCCCCTCTGCATTTCTTCTCCTGTCTCATCTATACTTACATAGAGAGAATGATCAAAAGAAAGGGGATAGTCTCATCCCCATCCCCCTAACAGGCCTGGGAACAGAAAATGAAGAAAGACTGATGAAAGACTGCCTGTAGTTATGTCTTTAAACTCTTTGTGCAGAAACTATGCTACAAACTCAGGTTAGAGGGCCAGGCAGCTTGCCTGGCTTTGGGAAGGGCTTTTCCACCCAGGGGTTTCCCACTCCAGCTGGGGTGCCATTGGACAAGGGCAGTGCTCTGATGCAAAGCAAAGCTTGAAGCAAAAGTGGTTTCGGGCGGATTTGCATGGTGAACAAAGACAAACATTTTTCTGCAGTGCCATCATGGTGTTGCAACATTGCTGCCTGTCTCCACATTTTCACTGTATTTACATTTGGTTTGTGGGTCCCCAGTCACAGCTAGGGCAGCTGGCTACGGTGCCTGTGGTTTTATGTGCAGCTCTTCATGTTCTGTTGGACTTTCCTCCCATCCTCTCTCCAGTTTTCCATGTCAGATCCAGGCTGTCACAGCCTGGCTTGGCATACTGTGGCCAGTCAGTGGGAAGCTGTAGGCCATGCCGGGTAAAGGTGGTGTTTGCACTCTCGTAAGGCCAGCTGGAAGGAGCGAGTCAGTGTCTTTCACATTGTACAAGCTGGAGGCTACAAAAGCCACCACCCTGTGCAGCAGGACCGTGTGTGAGGACCCCTTGGCCAGCAGGACAGTAGGAAAGCCACCAGGTCCAGCCTGCAGCAATCCATGTGCTCCCATTGACCCTCACAATGGGCAGGCTTGGAGCCTTCCTTGCTCACTTGGGAGAGTGGGAACCACTAGTGTGACCATCCCATGCTGTAAATGGGACTATATCTTCTCAAAGCAACTTAAAGCCCAAGCCAGATCCGCTGCATTTTGGAAATCGTGGCTGAAAACATGTTGTTCACACTGAGTTTAAAAAACTTTTACGATCAGAGAAGTCAGATCAAGCTTGGTGATGAAAAGTTCTTTTCTGGTGGGCAGGAAACCTTCAGAAGACCCTGTACGTGTCCCAGCTAGAATGCACTGCTGATGATACATGATGGTTGCCTAATTAGTGCTGGAAAAGACTTACCCCTCATCATTATCCAGGCAAAGCATGGGTAGCTGAGGTGCTTGGTCCAAAGGACTGCCTCTGAGCTCAGGCAGTTTCAAGTCTGCCCAAGGTGAGAAGATCTAATGAAAGGGAGACCTGGATGAGGCTGAGCACAAGAGCTGGGCTGGGAGGAGGAGCTGTCGCAGCAGGGAAGCAGTCTTCTTGTTCGAAAGCAGGGTGTAATTAGTCTGTTATAGGTGCTGTTGGGTTATTAATTGATTTTCTGTATTGAAAAATCTCAGTTATATTGAAAAAAAAAATCAGTTTGGTGTTTCTTTGAGATCCCCGTCTTCTGGCATGATGTGATTACAGGCAGTGCTTACCAAGGAAATCCTTATACCCCTACAAAGGGCTCATTGTCTAGCTCTTGGTAGTTGCTGTGAAAAGCTTGACATGAATAAGCCCTAAAGGCCCAGAAAACCGAAAGAAAAGCAAAATAAAAGGCAGCAGAGCAGAGCAGGAGGCTGTCAGAAGAGCTTGACCGGCTCTGCCTGAAGTAGGCTGTGTCTTGCCAAAGGCCAAAATTAGGAAAGTAATAGTGAAAGTGCAATTTCTCACTGTCCTGCCTCTAATGCCAGAGCTGCTGACACAGCTGGGGGAGCCGAAGGTGGTTGGCACCACAGAGGCATAAAATTGTGATCCCGATGATAAAAATTCCGAAGGGCAATATGCAGAGTTTGGTGGTTCGCATTTGGGGAAGGACTATCCGATAAAAATCCACTGAAGCTCTGCTTTCTTTCCAGGCATATCAAATGTCTCATGATTTTCAGCCTTTGCCTGGGACTCATCTTCCTGTCAGGATTCTTCCATATGAGGAATAAAAATTACATGTAAGTGAAGCAGAAGTAAGGTTGCAGACTTCATCTGCCCAGGGCAGCAAGGATCTGACCTGTGACACTTGATTTAACTATCATGGGGTTTAGGCTAATATTAGAAGGGCAGCAGCCCGAAGCTAGGTCCTAGATCCACATTTGGGAAGGGAAGGGATCAAATTAGCCAAAGTGCAGCTCTTCGGAGCAAAACCAGCCATACAGAAAAGGGGATCGAGCAGAAGCCTTTGGGTAAGTGTGGACCTGGAGAAGCAGAAAACTGTCCAATGTCTATGCCTGAGGGATGGAGCTTTTTTGGGTTGGTGCCTTGCACCAGCTGCAGGTGTGGTATCAGAAGGAGAACCTGCTGGGGTTTCAGGTCTCAGAGATGGAGTATGGCACTGGAGAGGCTGTTTTCCCCATCTGTTGCCTTCCTGCAGAATCCCGAAGAGCCACAAGGAGCTGCTGATACCTTCCACGCCTTGCCATGCCAAGACTAACGTCATGTTCCTCAAGACCCACAAGACAGCCAGCAGCACTGTCCTGAACATCATGTTCAGGTTTGTGGAGAGATACAACCTCACTGTCGCCCTCCCAGCTGGCCAGCTCGTCCACCTGGGCTACCCAAAGACCTTCCTAGCCCACTTTGTGGAGGAATTTCAAACCATAGGACAAAACTACAACATCATGTGCAACCACCTGCGGTTTAATGCCTCGGAGGTAAGAAAGAGCCACAACACTTGCAGAGAAACCTGGCTGAACAAGCAGTGCCTCCAGACTAACAGCCTCTCTTTTTCCTCCCTGCAAATAGGTGCACAAGGTGATGCCAGCAAACACCTTCTACTTCTCCATCCTGAGAAACCCCATTCCTCTGCTGGAGTCTTCCTACGTCTACTACAAGGACAGTGCCCCTGCCTTCAGGACCTCCAAGGATGTGAATGAGTACCTGGCGTCACCCATGAAGTATTACCATCCAGCAGATTACAAGCAAAACATCTATGCCAGGAATATCATGTGGTTTGACTTTGGCTACGATAACAATGCAGAGGACAACAAAAATTACATCCAGGCAGTCCTGAAGGAGATTGAGCAGAACTTCCACCTGGTCTTGATAGCAGACTACTTTGATGAGTCCATGATCCTCTTGAAGCACATTTTGTGCTGGGATCTGGATGATGTGATTTACTTTAAGCTCAATTCCAGAAGCCAGGACACTGTCCAGACCTTGACTCCAGAAAGCAAGGAGCGGATAAAAGCATGGTGCTCACTGGACTGGAAGCTCTACCTGCACTTCAACCAGAGCTTCTGGAGGAGAATTGAGGAGACCATAGGACTCAAGGAGCTGGAGAAGGAGGTGAATCACCTGCGAACAAGACAGAAGGAGCTCATGGAGACCTGTCTCTTGGAACAGGAGGCAGTGGGGAAGGATCACATCAAGAACAAAGCTCTCCTGCCTTTCCAGTCAGGGGCTACAAATATCCTTGGGTACAACCTCAAGCAAGACTTAGACAACAGGACTCTCAGAACCTGCCAGAAAATGGTTATGCCAGAGCTCCAGTACACATCCTATCTTTATGCTGTTCAACACCCGCATAAGAAGAGGAAGCAGTTAGGCTTGCCCTTGCTGTGGACCAGTTTCCAGGAGAAGAGGCAGCTCCCAACTCCCAACTAGGACATGGGACAACCCACTGCGGTTTCTCACCACTTTGCATCACCCCATGTCTGGCACGTGGCTGGCCCACAAGACCCTTGTGCATGAGGGGGAGGCAGCGGGGGGCTTTGTTCAGGGCCACCAAACTGGTGGTGGGTCCCTTTTTGGGGACTTTGAGCCAAAGGCTCTGAGTTGTCCGGATCCTGCATGATCCCTCCTCCTCACTCCCAGGCAGGGGGACAGCCCACTGCTGCTGAGCACTGGGCAGGCTTTCAGCTGGCTTAGACATTCCTGCCTCTTAATCATTAATCATGGGCTTAATCATTTTGTTTGCATTCAATGTTATTTAATAGCTGTCACTACGTCCAGGCTGGTCACAGTTCACTAGAGCAAGTCCTGATTTTTGGCGTTTAGGGGGAAAAAGGGGAAGGAGAGGGAAACGAGGAGCAGGGCACGATGAGGGGGGACAGCACTCAAAGGAGAAGGAAAGATGTTGGGTCTCCCATCCAGCAGCATCCATGCTCGACGATGTCTAACCACTGTGCGATGCTGGGGCCCCTTTTCAGATGGGAGTCCCGAGCATTGCGCCCAAAGCTGGGTGCGCTGCCTGGCAGCCTTTTCCCACCAGCATGAGATGTCCCTCTCATGCATGTCATGAGGTGCGGGGGGCCTCTTCCACCACTTGGGACAGCTTGACGTTCCCCTGGGAGGGCCCATTTTGTGGTTTCACCCCTCTCTTTTGGATGAAGGTCCCCAGCCCCTGGGCATGGATGGTCCCTTGGGCTCGGCAGCCCTGAGGCCCTTTATCAGCAGGGGCTTCATTGGGCATCCTTGCTGTGTTGGCCAAACTCTCCAACACCAATTAGGAGAGGGGTGGAGGGAGGCATAGGCACTGCTCATTTAAGGCATGACCTTGAAGGAGGTAATTAAACCTGGCTGGGAGGTCTTTACTCATTTGCCAGCTCCCTGCTGCCGTGCTGGTGCTGGGAAGGTTT